>CM041635.1:11446678-11824306 GCA_023333625.1 Bothriochloa decipiens | reverse complement strand
CGGCGGGCGGCGCGCGCGCGGGTGGGGCGGGCGGCCTGTGGGTGGGCGGGGGCGGGCGGCGCGCGCGGGCGAGCGGCGGCGACGGGAAGGCTGGGAGGAGCGGTGGCGCCCGGCGAGAGACGGGGAGGCTGGGAACAGCGGCATGGACGCAGCGGGCTCGACGGCGGCTGCGGGCGCGGAGGCAGGAGCGGCGGGGTGGGGGCGGGGGCGCGGGCGGCGAGGCGCTGGGGGCTGAAGGGATAAGGTTAGGGTTCGAATGGTGGGCCTTATGGGCCTTTTTTCATTTCTTAAAACAAATTTTCCTAAGTGCTTCTAGGCCTGGCACGCAGCAAAGAAAATTTTGCCGTGTGCCTCCCGTTGCATAGGATAAAATATTTTTGTTTTTTTATTTTAGGCCTAAATTTTTTTGTGGAGCCTTATGACAGTATTTATGACTCACTATTAAAATTTTTTCTATTTTTGACCTTTTTAATATATTTTATTAATTTATTTCATTTTGTTGAATTTTTAGAATATTTTAAATTTGAACTGTAGGTACATGGAATAATGGAATTTGGTGATTCAAAAAATAATTTTCATAATATTTGGTGTATGTTGACATCATATCCTGGACATCACATGAAATCTCGAGCATCTCATTGACGTAATATGTCGAGTTACGTGCGGGAAAAGTGATTTAAAATTATATAAAATCAAAATGAAGTCCGAAAATTACGAAACTTGGCGAGGCATTGTGTCATTGCATGTGTAGGCTATGGTAAAAAATTGAGAACATTTTGAGCAAGTTACGATGACGTCTGGGTTTTAGACATCCGACGTCACAACTTGTTCGAAACCTTCTTAATTTTTTATCATAGCCTACATATGCAATGACACGACACCTCGCCAAGTTCATGATTTTTGACCTTCGTTTGGATTTTATATAATTTTAAATAACTTTTCCCGCAAGTATCTCGATATGTTATGTCAACGAGATGCTCGAGATTTCATGTGAGCTCCTGGATACGGCCAAAACATACATCAAATATCATGAATATCATTTTTTAAATGACCGAATTCTATTATTCCATGTACTTGCAGTTCAGATTTGAAATATTCTAAAAAAGTCAATGAAACAAAATAAATTAATAAAATATATCAAAAAGTCAAAATTGTTCTAAATTTTAAAATAGAGTTTTAAATACTATTTCAAGGCTTCACAAAAAAATTAGGCCCAAAATAAAAAAAATAAGAAATATTTTGCTGAGTGCCATTGGGGACACATGGTAAAATTTTCTTTGCCGTGTGCCTTTGGGTGCACACATGGCAAAATATGATTTAAAAAAATTAAAAAAAACTTTGTCGTGTGCCATACACCAGCACACGGTAAAAATATATTTTGTCACGTGTCTTGCCACGGCACACGGTAAAATATAGTATTTTGCCGTGTGGCTTGTAGTGGTACACGGCAAAGTTTGTTTTAAAAATAATAAAAAAAACTTTGCCGTATGTCTAACGGCGGACACACGGCAAAATCTGACAGCAGGTGGCCATCGTGACGAGCCGGCCATCTTTTGCCGAGTGGAAGGTTTGTCGTGTGCCGAGTGCTAGGCACACGACAAAGCCACCTTTGCGATGTGCATTATTTTACCGCATGCAGCAAATGACAACCGTGTGCTCCGATAAATTACACACGTAAAGTACTAGACACACAGCAACGTTCAGTTTTTTCAGTAGTGAATCTCATAACACACTCTACCAATATAAAGGGTAATTGAGGGAGACAAAATATCATTCTACGACTAAGATCGAGAGTAAATCTTATATCACGTACACTAGCATATGCCGTGCTTTTGCTACCGCGTGGCGCATAAACGCGGCAATGAACGAAACTGCCAAGTTAGGTGCAGGAAGTGTGATATGGTGTGGTAAACTGTGATATACGCCAGTTTCTCTTACAAATATTTTCGTTTGCTAAATAATTGAATAATTTAAATATTTGTTGACAGTTTGTAAAGTTTACGATCTGTGCCATATATACTAGCCCATTAACCTGCCTGCTCTCTCTCAGGCTTGTTCACCTTTTAGCCCTCAATTTGACGTTACTACAGTTTTATTTTTCTATATCCTTGTTCATAGGTTTTTTGGCAGTTGTAAACCATAGGTTAAACTATATATAAATGATAGTAGGCATTATCTATGTACTCTTACTATCTTCTATTTTTTCTTTTTTAAATTAAAAATCACTTTGACTTGATAGATGAAAAAAAATTCAAAATGACTTATAATTTAAAATAGAGGAAATACTTAGATATAAGTGGCATTGCAGTTGCAGCCTCTGAGAAGACAAGCGGAACAATGTACAAATGGCATTGCAGTTGCAGCTAGCCTTTCGGGGCAACTGCATGGACGACGGTGGATCAAATCCAGTCTGAGAAACGGAAACAATTCACTGATGAACAGGGAGTTACATCTTACAAAGGGATTCAGCGCGCTCTCCTTTCTCGGTAATCAGCATGTGAGTAGCAGGCAAGAACAGAGGCAGGTCGATTCTGATACTCTCTGCAAGAGCCCGGCCGCCCCAGTTCACGGCTCTTTTGAAACTACAGTCAGATGCCCAGCCAGTAATAATGCAGGAAGCTAACAACCCATTAATCTCACAACACACTCTACCAATATAAAGGGTGACTGAGGGAGAAAAAAACATCATTCTACGACTACGATCGAGAGTAAATCTTATATCACGTACACGGCCGGCCCCTCTACCCCCTGACGAGACTTTTTTCGCTTTGGTTGGTTTCCAGTGAAACCGTGAAAGCGAGATCATAGCTAGGCATCATTCAGAGCCCCTTTCACTTTCAGTTTTTCAGAGTTTCACCGAACTGTGCCGGTGATACCGATGCTGCCCCGATCGAACAAAAGTTGCAGATCTTTGGGAGGAGATGCGTGCACACTTGCATGGGAGCAGTAAGCACTTCAGATTAGCGGCCACCGGCCAGGATTAGCAATAGCAACCCTGCAGGCAGGGTGGGCGAGCTCGCCGCTGTCTGAACGCCCGGGCTGGAAGACCTGACCGACCCTGAGCAAACATTTCCAGGTCGGCCAGCCAGGGGTCCATCATCCGAGCAAGCAGCAGATGCAGTTGCAGCCGGCCGGCCATCCACATCCATGCAGATGCAGGAGCAGGAGCTCAGTAGTAATGGCGGAGAAGAAGGGCCCGACAGAGGGATGGGGTAGGCAGCAAAACGCAAGCAGAAGCAGGCAGGCAGGCCGGCAAGCAGCAGAATGGATGCGTTGCAGCATGGTCCACCTGCATCGTTGGGCCATCATGCTCAAAAGGCCATCTCCAATCTGTCCACAGATGACAACGGAGTAGTACCATGCGGGTTGCATGCCTCCTCGGCGCCACATTCTGCACAAGGGATGCGATGCAAGTGCCCCAATCATCATCATCATGGCTGCTTCCTGCAAAGCGTCCGCATTTATGCCGCTGCCGCCAGCGTTCGATCTCTTCTGGTAGCATAACGGCCTGGAATCAATGTGATCGAATCGATCTCAACAGCATTCGCATTGCACATGCATTGTTCAGTAACTGAACGAACGTCGTCACTGTTCTTGCCTTGTTATATACTAGACTAGACTAGAAGGTCTGAAAACGAAAAAACATTGTATTCCATGCTTGCTTGTAGGTCTGAAAACGAAAAAAACATGCGGGAGAGTGATGGACTGAAGCAAGCAGTAAAATGAATAACAGAGGGCTAGCGCTGGTAAGGTAACTATGGGAAGAACAAAAGGGTCCCGGTTCAGATAGGGCAGGAACGCAGAAGTTTCAGAGTAACAGCATGTGAGATCTTTGCGTTTATTAATTATGTCCCCGTCATATACCCTCCATTCTCCTCTGCAATTGGACGGCCGGCATTTTCTGAGCACAAAACGCATGCATACATGCATGGCTCGCTGCCGCTTGGTACTCGCTCGCTCTAAATTCGTCACCAAACACTAGTCGCCCCCACATCAGAGATCAGACACCACCCCCACCGTCACATGTGAATGTACTCCTATGGCACAGCAAGAGGCAGTATCATGAGCAAAGTGCACTGCGAGCGATGAGATGTTTTCCAGCGCGCCCTTGCTACTCCTGCGTCGGTATGGTCTCGGTGAGAAGGAAAAGAAAAGAACCCGGTTCCATCCATGAACTTCAAAGTTACGTTTAAAGCGAGTTGCATATATAGGCTGGCTCCACTTCAGAGTTCAGACTAGTACTGTATTAGTATGTATATAGGCGTATGAAGTCAGTAGTAGAGTGAGACCTAAAGAAACATCATTATGTGTGGGTAAGTTATTCTAATTAACTTGTAACCGGGATGCAATGCAATCATGCCAGCCAGCCCCATCTGCCCTCTGCCTGTCACCGGACATGCGTTCATGCATGCCTCGCTTCCACCGCTCTGAAATCTGAATGCGCAGATCGAGTATATATATATATATATATATATATATATATATTCTGAATGTCCCTCCATTCATCCATCCCTCTCGAGCAGACCAAATTCTTTGTATAGTTCCACTGCCATCAGCTGAGCGCGAATTGAAGCGGTAACCGTTAAAGGCCCCATAAATGAACAGTCAGATCAGATCATACCATACGCTCTGCCGCTACGCAGTGGACGCACGCGAGCTGCTCGCCATGCCGAGCACCATGCATTCTGGCCGGGCGTACGCGCTCTGCCGACGACTGCCCCGCGCGCGCGCCACACCGGCCTGCACTGCAAGCTGATTGCGCGGGCGGGCGCGCACGTCAGGCAGCAGGCAGGGATCAGATCAGACGCTAGCTACTGCATGCGTGCAGCGTACGTACGTGCTCGGCGAAATTATCTCTCATGAAATTCGCAGGCCGGCCGGTGTGGACCGCATGCACTGCGACTACGCTGAGCCGGCCGGACCACCGTGTGTCGATATCGATCCATCGGCGCCGCCGTGGAAACCGGCGCAGCGTCCGTCCGTCGTCGTCGTCGTCGTCGTCGACGGGACGAGCATGGGACACGGGAGCTGGCGACGATCCGGGAACGGCGCGCATACGGCCGATCGAGAGACGGGGCGGCTTCAATGCTCTCGCACGCGCGGCTAACGATTCAGTCTCCTGCGAACCATATCCAGGAATGGGATTGATGAAGGATAGGATCGTCGGAGGCGCGCGGGCGGCGCCATGCGTGATTGTGATTGATGTTGATCTCCGGCCAACTCTCTCCTCCCGTCGGTGCAGCCAGGTGCCCCAGGCGATAGCTACGCAACGCGCAGCACGTTTGTTGGATGCGCGCGTGTAGCACATGGAAGATCGACGCGTCGTTCTCTTCGTCGTCCACTTTTTCTTTGCAGCCAGCGCGCGTGTTGTTCTGCACGTACCATATGATATGTGTATTATAACGAAATTAAGCTCGTACTGGCTATTTATCGTCATGAACAATATTCGTACAAGGATACGATCGATCATCGATGGTCGAGGAGCGAGGAAGAGGAGATCGAGCAATGGCAAGATTGGCATGTCGTGCAGGAACGATGATGCGTGATTTTCCTGGGATCTTATGGTTTTGGACTTTTGATACCAGCAAGAGCTAACGCGTATACATACTGCTTGCTACGCGGAGTGACGACACACCACACTACCGGAAACGCCGCCTTTGCCGACGGCGAGAAGATTTGCCGATGGCCGAGCCGTCGGCAAAGCCTGGCCGTCGGCAAAGATTACTTTGCCGAGGGCCGAGCCGTCGGTAAAAAAAAGCCATCGGCAAAGGACGTCTTCGCCGAGGGCAGGGCCATCGGCAAAGAAAGCCCGTCGGTAAAGGTTTATCTTTGCCGATGGCCAGGCTGTCGGCTAAGGCTGCCCGTCGGCAAAAGTGGCCAGGCCTGACGGCAGCCCACGCCGTCCCCTTTGCCGACGGCCCGGACGTCAGGCCATCGGCAAAGGCCGGACACGTGGCGACCTCACGGCTGGCCAGGTCCACCGGCTTTGCCGACGGCCACCGGCTGGTCGTCGGCAAAGGCTCTTTGCCGACGGCTAACCCCAGGCCGTCGGCAAAGAATGTTTTTTTTTTGCTTTTTTCTTTCCAATTTTTTTCTGGTGCCTTACTACAGTAAATACATCTCAAGTCCAAAAGTTGGGACAACTTTGGGTTTTTTTCTATATTTCGTTAGTTTCTTTTGTTTCTTTAAATTTTTCCAACACCTCCAAATCTGAACTGCAGGTATATGAAATAATGGAACTTGATGGTTCGAAAAATGGTATTCATGATGTTCAGAGTATGTTGAGGCCGTATCCAGCGCCTCGCATGAAATTACGACCAGATTGGTGTCGTAATATGACGAGTTACGTGCGAGGAAAGTGTTTTTTAATTATATAAAATCCAAACTAAGTCCGAAATTCACGAAACTTGACGAGCTGTCATGTTATCGCATGTGGAGGCTATGATAAAAATTTGAAAATGTTTGGAGCAAGTTACGTCGTCGGATGTCAAAAACTCAGACATCTCATTGTGATTTCAAGTTTACCATGAAACGGATACGTTCCAAACTATACCCGCTGGATTCTAGCCCAGCTTGTTACATACGCCACTATCCTTTACCTATCGATATAACCTCCTTTGCCTATTGTCTTTCCAGGGAATATATTATGAACACTGGAGAGGCAGGACGGCTCCTACCGAGCAAGAAGAAGACCATCTTCTCAGACATGGAGTGCCTAGTTTCGTAAATTGGTTCTATACAAAGGCTCTGCATGATGCTGAAATGAGTGATGAATTGAGACACGTGGGCAATGGCTTCGCCCGAAAGGTCAAGTCATTCAACGTTTATGATGTGAATGGCTATCGCTTTCGCACAAGAAGCTACGAAGAGAATCGTGGCAACCTAAATACCACGTGCAGCGGAGTTCGTACACCAGGCTCGGATGAGGACTATTATGGCATAGTCGAAGAGATATTGGAGCTTGACTTTGGCAAAGACCTAGGTTGTAAGCCTGTGGTATTCAAATGCCATTGGTTTGATCCTAATGACACGAGAAAGGACCTTAAGATTGGCCAAGTCGAAATTAGACAAGATTCTAAATATGAACAAGACGATGTCTATATTGTGGCTAACCGAGACGCCACGCAGGTTTATTACCTCCCATGGGCATGCCAAAAAGACGAGAATCTTGCGGGTTGGAGCCTTGTGCAGTCGGTAGCGCCGCACAGTAAACCGCCTGTCCCAAACGATGATGATTACAACTTTGACCCAAGTACAGATAAGTTCTATCAACCTGAGGGGCTAGAAGGCAGTTTGGAGATAGACATTCTATCGCTAATGGGTATGGAAGTAAACAACGACATCGATGAGGATGAGGGTGATGAAGTGCACGATCCTGAGGACTTACAAATCCTTGAGGAGTGGCAGATGAAGCGCAACAGAGTTGAAGAGGACGATGTAGAGCCTGATGACGATGGAGATTATCATGACGATGGAGAGCCTGATGAAGATGGAGATTTTGCCCAACACTTGCGCGAGCTCGACAATATTGATAGTGGTGGTGACAGTAGTGATGGCGATGAGTACACACCAGCCATATTGCCGTTTGCGGAGACGATAATTTCTAATTCATGTAATACTATATTGTTATTATTTTTACCTTGCAATTATGTTTCTTTACAAGTACTAGTCATTTTCATACTAACGGTTTTAATCTTTGTCAATGCAGGCACTCGACAAGATGGTGGGCGGAAGGAGGTCGCGGAGGATAGGGGTCCGCTCGACGTACATGACGACCAACGCCAACGCGGAGGCAGCGGCCGCCGGCGGCGAGGACGAGGCAGGCGTCGACGAGGCGGGCGTTGACGTGGAGCACCCCCGCAGCAGCCGTCGCACATTGTCGAGGAGGCTGTTCGACGACGAGGCGACGACGACCGGTGACGGTGACGGTGACGGTGACGAGACGACGAGGCGGCCTATTAGCAGTAGATGGCGGCAATGTCGCAGCACTACCAGTGTTCGATAGCGCAGCTGACCGGCTACATCCGTTCCTAGATCCCAGGAACGGAAGAACCTCCTACCTCGATCTTCGCTCCACCACCAGTTCCAGTTCCACTTCCAGTGCCTTTTTCTGTCCACATTTCATCGGTGAGTATATTGCATGTTGCTTTAGCTTGTGCGGTCATCCTGCAGGTACTAATTACATCACTTGGCCTTTGTGCAGGCACAGTCGGCGGGTTCGAACCCAACTCCAGGTGCCAGCCCTCCACTGGGTCCTTCTCCACCGCAGGGCAGTCCGACTTACCCGACCTACCCCGCCACCTACCCCAAGCAGCAGTACCTGTGGCCTCCTCCAGCGTCGCAGCACGGGTACTCCTCGTGGCCACAGGGGCCGACGGAGCAGGGGCACTCCGGGCCGGCAAGCGTCCCAGCGCCACAGTACAGGTGGAACTACGGTACGTCTGCGCAGTCGGGTTGGGCTCCGTGGGAGCAAGGTGGGGGATCTGGGACACCTGATGACGACGCTGCTAGCTAAATAGCTTCACTTCTCGCATTTGGACCTTTATCTATGGGATTGTTGCACATTGGCCATGTATGGACTCTTATGGCCATGGTATGTGTATTGTGGACTTGTATCGATGGATTTGAGCACGATCATGTGTCGATTAATGTTGAAACTGAATTTCATGCTGAATTGTGGTTTATATGTGATGAAATGTTTATTATGTGATATATATGTGCTAAAATGACGAATGAACGAAAGGAAACAGCAAAAAAAAAGTGAAAATTTTTTTTCCCAGCTTTGCCGACGGCTGGCCGTCGGCAAAGCTGGTTCATTTCTCTAGCACGGCCCAGCTTTGCCGACGGTTAGGCCTAGCAGTCGGCAAATTTACCAAGTATTTGCCGACGGCCGGCCGTCGGCAAAGAAATTTTCAATTTTTTTAAAAAAACAAAAAAATGCCCTTTGCCGAGGGCCGGCCGCGTCAGCCGTCGGCAAAGACCGCCGTTAGTGGGACAGCGCAGCCGCGGACGTGGCTCCTTCGCCGACGGGTGGTGTGGCCGTCGGCAAAGCTTTGCCGAGAGCCGGCCAGGTGGCCGTCGGCAAAGAAGTCTTTGCCGACCAATTCTTTGCCGACGGTCCTTTACCGAGAGCCGACGTGGCAGGCCGTCGGCAAAGCCTTCGCCGACGGTAAAGTCGTATTTGCCGACGGCTTGAGGCCGTCGACAAAGAAGGCGAGTCCGGTAGTGGTAGCTACAAGCCTACAACGATAGTGTGGTGTAGGACAAGCAAGCAGCACATGCCTACTCCATGAATTCAGCGCCTAGGTGAGGGACAAATGAGAACGTTGGACGGTGCACCATATATATCCATGTACATCAGTGCATGTACCACCCTGCTAGCTGCCTCTGTCTCTAGCTAGCTTCCCTTGGACAATATGACCCAGGGGGCCCAGCATATGTGTCCCTGAGTTTCATCATGATGCCATATGATGCGTGTATACGAGAAAGACGCCAACGGTGCGTGAAGAATTGATGTAGACGTACACGACGTACGTCGACATTGGAACCGTACGTCCGCCTGGCGCCTGATGACTCCGACCGCGTGTACCGAGGCCGCGCGCCGTACGCACGTCACGTGCTCTACCTCTATTTTTTACTTTTTAGAATTTCCTCTTGATTTTTCTAGTAGGGTGCAGGTTCTAGTCGGGAGCAAGTAGGCAGAGATTAGGTTAGAAAAAAAAAACTAACAGGGATTGAAAGAAACTGCGGAGAGAAGATGATTTTACTCTCTACGGTGCAGTGTTAATGAAAAAGTGATACTTGTTATATATCAATCCAGCCGTTTCGTATATATTGTTTTATTTTTCTTTTTCTTTTTTTTGTTATCTCAATAAGACATGCTCGAAGATGGGAGCACAACTAACAGAAAAAAAAATATTTATAGGGGCGAAGCAATAAGTTGTGTCGTGCGTGGTTAGCTACGTCGTGAACACCATCATTTATTGGTATATGCTCTCTCCGTCTTGAAAAGGATTGTAATTTCAATTTTGAGGAGTGAAATGATTTAGACTTTAATCAAAATGATAGAAAACACCATCGTACACAAAACAAGTACGACCTATTCTTTGTCCAGTTAATTAATTGTTGCAAACAACCTATGAAATGATGAAATAAAACTGTGCATTAAGAGGGATGATTTTATTCTTTAATTTAATTCTATAGAGCTGATGTGGCAACAGGAATATGAAACCTCTATTGAGACTGGTCTTACCTGTGGAATGTATTTTATAATGACAAACTTATTTGAAGACACAAATATTACTATTTACAACTCAAAAGAGCATGTAATAAATTGAGTTTGTTTGACCGAAGCGAATCCTTTTTTTTTTGGTATGAGGAAGTAGTACGTCCCGAAGAGGGCGCGGCGGCGCCAGTGCTGAGAGATCTGGCACGCACACTGAGGCGGACGGACGAGACGACCACGCACAGCAGCATGCATGCATGCAATGCCTGCGGCCCTGCTGCGCTGCGTCCGCGCGGCTCGCTCGGCGAAACTTTCTCCCAGGCCCTGGCGCCGCGCGCGCATTGATTGATCAATAACAGCCACGGCCGGCCTCGCCTGCAGGGGGTGGGGCGGGGGAGCAAGAGGCACGCGGATCTGGGATTCTGGGCGGCAAGTGAGATCACAGTTTTGTTCGCTTCTGCGGCTAGCTCGAAGCGCGCGACGCCGGCCATCATGGGGGATGGCAGCGCGCGTGGCGACCGGCCAATCGGAGCGGCACGACGGCGGTGGTGGTGCCGCCGCCCGACGCGAGAGCATGCAGGTGGTGCGCGGTGCCGTACGTGGTCGTCATCGTCGTCGTCGCCGCTGGCGGGCGGCTGCCGGTCGGCCGAGCGAGCCTTGGCCCCGCCGCGCCTCGGATTCAGCGCTGTCAAGAGGCAGGCAGGCCGGGGACGACGGGAATATCCCTGACGCTGCAGGGGTATTACTCCTCAATGGCAAACGAGAGGGCCAGTGATCATCAGAGGACCAGGACGGGCCGGGGGCGGCACCAGCACCGGCACGGCAGTCGATAGGAACGGCAGGCAGGGCCGCATGCACGGACACTGGTACAGCCTTGCAGAGAGCAGGCGAATTGTGACACGAGGGCCGGCGCGCGGCCATGGCAGCAGATGGACATGTGCAATGCATATCCCAGCTAGCGTTGGGACCGTCCAGCTGACTGACCTTGAGTCGTCCTTGACTCAGCTAAGTCGGGCCTGCTTAAACAGCTAGCCGCCAGCCATGGATTCCCTGCACTGTTTATAGCCCGCGATTTTAAACTGTGATTCCCTAACGAAGGTGACGACTGACGAGGGGCTTAGGTCGGGCCGGCGGGCCTACACATGACATGTCTCGTTCAATGTCGTACGTAGCTGGCGTGAGTTCAGGTGAAATTTCGTGGGGACGATTCACGGCGGGCGAGATGGTCAGGATTGCGCAGGGGGGTGATGCGACATTTAAATCAGCTAGGAATGAAGCATTGAATCAATTTTCATAACATAAAAAAAAAGCATTGAATCAATGCGTCCGGTGAAGACAGAGGTGGTGGTGGGGTCGAGATGATTATTTGGGGTTTTGTAAAATTTGAACTTTGTAGTAACAGATAGTGCAAATCTTGAGGCAATACTCTTAATGCTAGCACTAGATCATTATTATAAACAGAAAAAAAAAGGAGAGATTCCTAATTTCGAAAGGGCTGTTCGACAGATCTCAGAACTTCCAGGATATAAACTCAGGAGGTACTTTGCAAATACTGAGAAGTGATTCTATCTATGTTGATTTTTTGTGAAGTTTCTATCTGAAATGAACTAGAGAGGTTGGTAGCTGAAAACGTAGTTCATCTTGATTCACTCACACATAGAGTCACTGTTTGCATAGAGTTTATCGTAGGAAATTGTAAAGAAATATTTTAAACCAGTGAATTAATCGAGAGCAGGAGGATCTCTACTGAATATATCCTATCCTAACTAGTTATTACAAAATTACCAAGTTTTAAAAAAGAAAGATTCATCTATAGCTTTATATAAATATATAAACTAAATTAATTTCTTTACATCCACAGAGAATATACATTGATAATGACAAACTAGCTAGGAGATCTAAGAACTAAGATTGATATATGAAGTCAATGAGTTGATGTCTTTTATCGTTGCTTGACCCCCTTTGGATCTTATTGCATCTTTGTTTATTGCCTAGTTCAAGTTTTATCTCCATATAGAGCTCTCGTTTTGTTTAAAAATTCTTATATGCTATTAATATATGTGACCAAATTTTGTCATAAGAAAGGTACGCAAACAAAAAAAAAGTGTGCACCCAGAAAAGGGCAAAAGTATTTTTGGCAAAAGTATTTTGGGTCTCTTATTGGCAACCCAACCTGTTTCTTCTTTCGTCTGCCGACCGCGTGGACGCAAGACGAGCGGCACCACCACGCGCTCTTATCGGCCCGGCATCTCTCGGCCCGCTCGGATGCGCGTGCGACGGCTTCTGAGGCCTCGAGAGCTCGAGGTCGATGGCAAGGCCCGCCAGCCGGCAGGCGCCGGAATCGAATTGGATCCGCTACGGCCGTGGTCCGTGGGCTTTTGCCACTGCCGCCCGAGAGCGGACATGGCAGCCATCCGGCCTCACCCTCACGCGGTCAGGCCCCACGCGCAATCACGCGGACGAGGTTCATGAGGCGACTGCTTCTCTGGGCGGAGGCCACGTACTGTGCACTCTTCGCACGTACTAGTTAAGACTAATGGTGGAATGGCGACCTGATCGAATCAAAGAATCTAAAAATACGATGCCCAGGGTCAATTGGACAATTTAAACAAGCATATATGTATGTTTCCATAAAATTTGGTATTAGGTAAAAAGTTATGTAATAAGGAGAACACGAGTGCCGTTGTGGCAGGTTTGACAGCCTGGTTGTTTGGTTTAAACCAACGGTTCGTTTCGGTTTATTCAGATTTCTCAAACTTCGGTTTTTAAGAAATATACACTGATCGGTTTGTCAAGAAAAACAGAAACTGGAAAATTCGGTTCCGGTTTTGTTTTTTTAGTTTGGTTTTTTCATTGAAAACCCGAACCTTAAGAAACAGCAGAGCGCGGGAAGGATTCGGAACCGATATCATTCCACAGCAAGTACAACCCGATGACAAATCGATGCCAAAATAGACATATTGAATACATTCATACAAAGTTACATTATTAGAACACACCAAACTGTAGTTCTAATAGACAAATATTACAAACTTGCTGTTCAGAAAATCAGACATGATAACAAACCACAGAACTTGATAAACATACGCAGGAAGTGTTTCTTAAGCATTGAGCTAAGCGAGAAGAAGTGAAGAACAAAAAACTTACATTGGAGGACTGTTGTGTTCTTGCAGCCATTGTAAATGAGGATGATGTACTCGAGCCACCACACGCCTCCCCTCCACCTCACAACCGGCATCGGACGCGCCTCGCCACCGTTGCTGGCCGGCTGGGTGCCGGTGCCGGTGCCGGGTGGGCCGCGTCGCCGCCACCACCTCAGTTAGGGTAAGGACTAGTAGAGACTGAGACCGAGAATGAGAGGGCTGGCCGCTGGTGTATCATGTATGCACCTATGTGGTGGGCTACTAGGCCGAGTTGGCTGGACGCGAACGCGACGCGAGTGCGGGTGTGCGGACTGTGGCTGGTGTATCTACACTTTGGTTCTTTGTGTTTTCGGTTCGGTCAGTGAAACCGAAGCTGAAGTCGAAGCCAAACACCGAACAATACAGAAATGAAAACCGACACAAACCGAAAAATCAACATTTCGGTTCGGTTTCGCTGTTCGGTTTTTGGTCAAAATGTGCCCATGCTGATAGCTAGATAAGGTGCAACGCGGCGACCTCGTATCACGCCGATCATAGATCAACGGGTGGGTTCTTGGATTTAGCGACATTTCCATCGACAAAGAGGTGTCACTGTTGACTTCGGGAATCTCTAGATCCGACGACTCGGTTCTTCGAAAGTGCTCGTAAGATAGGATTTGCGTATATGTGTTTATAGGGATGAGTGCACGTGCGTGTTGGACATCTACGTTGTTCTATGTAATTTAAGAAAAAATTGAAATAGCTAAGTTTGACATACATAATAAGAGCTTGGCAATTTGAAGGCATGGCATCTTGCCAGTTTATCTCCAATTTAAAATACCCGACAGAACTTTCGTCGATTTTGGTATTCTTACAAACATGCACTGTACTTTTTCGTGCACTGATCTTCCTTTCTTTGGGCCACTAGGTTGGATGGGTTAGTGCCTGAGTGCCTCCGTCCATCCTTGTGGATGATCCATTCCATATCTCAATATAAAGACCATATCTTGTCGGAGATCCAAGTTCATCCAAAGTTTGGCATTCCTTTCGGCTCGACGACGACGACGACCGCAGTATTGCTGTCACCACTGGCGCCACTAGACACGGAAACCAGGAGTTCCCAAAAACCAGTGTGCTTGGTCTTCTCGTACCCGTCATCCATCTCGATCTCTACCCAGGAAAATAAAAAACAAATTTGTGATGGAGACAAATGCACTACCATTACCCATCCATGAGTGGTACACTGGTATGCATGCTCCGCGTGTGGAATTTCCTTGACAGAACACTGGCACAAAGCAAAATTAAATCTGTGTAAAAGTTTGGTCATGGAATTAGTATATTGACTAATGAGTGTCTGAAATGTAGACGGCACCATTAGTTCATGTGTCTGCTTATTGATCCTCGATCGATCACCTCCTTTGATTGATGTCTCCAAATGATCGGCTCCAATGCGCCACTTGTGTTTTGTGCACAGATTTCACATCGGTCGATCTTTGCAAAGCGCACTGCAGCTTTCGGTCTTTTGTTCTTGGCCGTGCTTTGTTCAGAGTTATCGCTTGGCCATCCATCTATCTATCTCTATGGCACGATCAAAGTTGGGATTGAGGTGCAGTGCAAAGGTTTCTTTTGCAATAGCCTAGAACTCTATGCCATCAGCAGCTAAAGGCAGCTCCGATCCAAATTAAAGTCGTCCACGTAGCCTTAGCATTGAAGCAAAGTTCATCGATAAAAGCATTGAATCAAAGATTGTGCTACATGTTATCCTCCTCCTGAATGATTTTTGGTTTACTGGTTTTCGGTGACTTTGACTCCGGGCATTACTATCGAGGATTTATGAAAGAAGAGGATGCATCTGTGTAGCATTGCTTCTCTTTGTCCGGAGCATCTTATAACTTACTTTGATGAGTCATTGCAGACTGCAATTGACAATGACTGAATTGTTACTGAATATTTCCCATGCGCTCCATGCATGATTGTTACTGAATATCTGCCTGAACCCTCATTCACAATTTTTTAGCGATAATGTGTATACGATGTATTGAAGTGCTCCTGGATTGTTGGTTGGCCACCCCACATCGATCTGCAAACAATAAATCTTCCAAACTAGTAAGTCCCAGTTGGTAGAGCCGAATACTGGACGAGGAACTAAGCATTGCCAGCAAACAGTGCATAAACTGTCTTGGGTTTGAATTTTTGTCTGAAAGGTAGCTGGTTCCCGTTCCAATCATCGAAGATCATGAGGACTCTCCAGTCTCCAGGGCCCATAAGCACGAGTGAAACAACCATTACAGGGAACAAAAGCATACTAGGGGATGAATTATGCAGAGCAATGCATGTTGATATGCCGGTCACTTGTTTTCAGCACATTGCAACTTTTGTGCGCGTGTTAGATATTTATGCACGAAGAAAAAAGAAGCAGATAGCTGACGCACCGACAAAATGGCAGTCGGCGCCTAACCGATGAATTTCTCTCAGAGTTTCGTCTGGGTTTTGTCACCGGACACCAGGTAAAAATTTCAGCAGACTTCTTTGATCCAGATAAGTTATCTTAAGCTAATGTGCGGCACCCAAATCCTCTCTCAGTTGCTTTCTTTTCTAGCTGATCCTCTTTTGATGCTGCGGTTTCTCGTCTCTTTCTGAGCGTTTGGTTATTGACGTCGAATATGTTTCAAATTTAGTTGCACAATATAATGGTCGGATTTCTGACGGAGCGAAGCGGAGGCCTGTCGCCGGATCACCTATATACTTGCTGTTGTATGTTGATGATATGCTGATTGCTGCCAAGAGTAATGTTAAAATCACTGAATTGAAGAAATTGTTGAGTAGTGAGTTTGACATGAAAGATCTTGGTGCTGCTAAGAAAATTCTCGGTATGAAAATTACTAGAGACAAAAAATCTAGTTTGCTATTTCTTAGTCGGCATAATTATATTAAGAAAGTTCTTCAGCGTTTCAACATGCATAATACAAAGTCTGTTAGTACTGCTATTGCACCTCATTTTAATTTGTCAGCTGCACAGTGTCCTAGTACAGATGCAGATATTAAATACATGTCAAGAGTTTCTTATTCTAGTGCTGCTGGGTCTTTGATGTATGCTATGGTTTGCTCTCGTCCAGATTTGTCATACGCTATGAGTTTGGTTAGTAGATATATGTCTAATATTGGTAAAGAACATGGGAGGACAGTTCAGTGGATTTTCAGGTACCTCAGAGGCACAGCAAATTCTTGTTTGAAGTTTGACAGAACTCAGAAGGGACTTATTGGTTATGTGGATTCAGATTATGCTGCTGATCTGGACAGACGCAGATTTCTCACTGGCTATGTGTTTACAGTTGGCAGTTGTGCTGTGAGTTGGAGGGCTACATTACAGTCTATTGTTGCTTTGTCTACTACTGAAGCAGAATACATGGTTGCTTCTGAGGCGTGCAAGGAATTAATTTGGCTGAAAGGTTTGTACGCTAAGCTGTATGGAGTTGATTCTTGCATTAATTTATTTTATGATAGTCAAAGTGTCATTTACCTTACCAAAGATCAGATGTTTTATGAGAGGACTAAACATATTGACATCAAGTATCATTTTGTTCGTGATGTGATCGAGGATGGTAAGTTAAAGGTATGCAAGATTAGTACTCATGATAATTCTGCTAATATGATGACTAAACATATTTCTGTTGCTAAGTTTGAGCTGTGCTCAAGCTTAGTTGGTTTAGTGGATTAGCCTAAGAGGCTATTTGATGTCAGTGGTATTTTCTTTGTTATGTTCAGGATGAAGGTGTTGATTTATACTACAAGATGAATTTATCTCAAGGTAGAGTTTGTTGAATATGTTTTAAATTCAGTTGCATAATATAATGGCCGAACTTCTGACGGAGCGAAGCGGAGGCCCGTCGCTGGGAGGCTTAGGCCGGAGTGTTAGGGTTCCACTGTGTCTGATTCATTTATTCTCTTGTAGCCGCCGCACGGCTTGATAATAGTGAGGAGTGTTTGCTGACTGGCGTCCATGGTTTTTTTTCCTTCACATTAGAGAGGTTTTCCACGTTAAATCTTGTGTCTCGCTATGATTTGATCTTATGTTCTTTATAATTTACCGCCGTCATTCACGATAATTGACGCTTTTCCTTGGTGGATCACTGGAATCCTGCCTACCTTATCCCTCAAGAGGTGGCAAGACATACGTGCTAAAGCAAAGTTTTTTCAGTATATTCAGAACCTACCCAACCCCAATGGGTTAGCTTCATTTGCAAGTTGTGTTGTGTGAGACCTGCCTGCCCGCAATTGCAACCGACTGATGACGATCCAATTATTCTCAGGACAGAAAAGAAAAACCCATTGTTCGATCATTTAGTCGTCAGAAAAATCCTTTACAATCTCCTCTAGCCTTTTCCTTCAAAAGGAAGGAAGATTTTGCCCAATTTATTTATTCTGCTATATGATTGATTACCCACCAGTAAAATTGTGATAAGCCTATCACAAACTTTCCCTCCGAAAAGTCCACAAAGCAAAGATTCCCGTAGGTGGGCAAGGACAGCTCATGGTGAAACCATCAGAGCCCAAAGAGACCATCCATCCATCCATCCATCCATCAGGGAATAACAGTTGCAGTGCAGAAGCACACACAGCCCCCGTTCCCAATCATTTGCTCTATGCTGTGTTCCTTTTTACCGTCAGGAACGAGTCTTGTCTGACAGTACAATCTTTGGAACCAGCAAGGATTACCGGTGCATGAGGCTGAAACATTTGATAATTTAACAAGAACAAAAGGCAGTAAACAGACCACCCCGTACCATATAATCAGGTAATAATGCAGCAATTATGTGGCTGCTTACCCTGGGGGGCGCCAATCATGTTACTTCACTGACAGACGCATAGTAGGAGGAGTTGTTCATCGCTCTTGCTCATGTGGGTTTAACTTGGGCATCTTGCCGGACTCCCTTTTCCCGATTCCCTCGGGTCCACAAGACCTCTCAATCCCCGGCCCCTTTTCCCTCCCCGATGCCTTTAAACAATCCGGTGATGGACTTTGATGAGCTCTTTAGAAAGGAATTATTGATGCGCTCGATCACTCAGCTTTGCCAAATGGCCTGTGACTTGTTGTGGCAGCCAGTGCTGGTGTGCCTCTCAGTTCCTTATTGCTTGCCATCCTTGCCGGCCGGGCATCATTCAGGAATCTGCTTTTTCCTAACCTGAAATATGTTAAAGGCGAGGAGAGCACGAAAACACGCGGAAAAGAGGACGTTTTTACGCGAGCGGGCGCATCATCGGATCAGACTGATTAAAGCAAGGCAAAGCTAAGCTTTCTTGATTCCTTCCCAGAATGTTGTTCAAGCTTTTAGGCAGGCAGAGGCAGGGCCCTTCCTTTCACGCTGAATTGGATTGGCTCAGGCAGCAGCATGAACATATATTGAACAGGAGCAAAACAAGGCTGGTTGGAAATTAAATTCGCCGTAGATCGCCGGTTGGCGCTTTATTAGATATTCCTCCGTTCCAGCGAGGATATTCGGCGGCCTGAAATTCAGACAAGCACAAAACAGAATATAGTAGGAATAATAAGATGCCGAAATGACGTTATGAGTATGTGTTAGCTAGCCACGTCCCATGCAGGGTCGCTGTTATCGCAAATGAAGCAATCATGAGATGCCTGAAGGTAATTGCAAGTGTGCATTAGTGGACGGATCCTGTCTAGAAGCCGAGAGGAGCCCGCCCGCCCGCTGACAGCATCTTGGAGTGGAACCGTGAAAGCGACCGCTGCTAACCCACTTGGCTTCCTGTAACTCACTCTGCATTATCGTAGACAGAAACTGAAACAAAAAAGAAAAAGGCGTGTCATGACCGACATGTCCTTGGTCAGATCATCGAATCGATCGGCACAAGATGAAGCTGATTCTTTACGGAAGAATTAAATAGAATGTTAATGCAGGCAAGATAATCTGCATTTGCAATTTTGCATTCAGTTTCCTGTGATTTTCCTCACCTTTAGGCTGCAGACAACAAGCATGGATGGGCAGGCAGATATTTGCCAGTCAGTGACCACCACCAACACGATCGCAATGGGTGGGAACAGGAATAGTAGCAGCAAGGGAATATGAAAGAAAACGTCGCCAGCCCAGGCACTGTGAGGTCTGAAAGGCAATTGTTTTTGTTTCCAGGCGCAGCAAAGCAAGCAAACAAAGGGGCTGAAACTGAAGTGCTTCATGCAGTCATGCCCAAGGGCATGGGGCATGGCATGCCGCCAGCCAACCCACAAAGTACAGCGTGAATATGCGCTGCTGGCTGCTGCTACTCTCTGACCCGTTCGTTGCTTGGAACAGACATGGTTTTCCCTGATTTTGATGCCTGATCCTGCAGATTTCATGAGTTGTATGGGAGCAAAGCAGAGGCTCCCTGTAAAGATACCGGTTGAGACTGTAACACAACCCTGTAGAACGTGCTGTATCTGGGACTGGGAGTGAGAGCAAGAAACGTGAGATGAAAACGTGAATTGCCAGGGAGATCTAAGAGAATATGTTGTGTGACCTCCATGGTGTGGTCGTGGGGGTGGTGGCGCTGTCACTGCAGCTGCACTGGTGACTGGTCTCGGCGTCCGTCCCAGCAGCACAAGCACGCCATGCCATGTCACTGCCGCCATTGGACAGAAGCTTCCTTTTGATCCATCCATTGGCGATAGCTAAGCTTGCTTGCTTGTGTGCGCCGAGATCTGGATTAGATTCCTTGATTCCCCTGTCACCGCCACAGGCCAAGAAGGGGGCAGTTTGCCAGTTGCATCGCCTCGCCGCCCCCAGCAGCCTGTGCCCGTTGTGCGCCACTCTGAAAGCCACACCTGAATGCCATGCCATGCCTGAAATCGAACGCAAAGCAGCTCATCAGACAGATATATTCTCTTCATTCCACTTTTCCTTCTCCGTTCAATCAAGGGGAGAAAAAAGGGTGCTCTAATATTCTCTTGGTTTGCCCTCCACTCCTCTGATATTTACCTGTCCTCTTCATATGCAATTCCTGACGAATCGTGCACGCCCCGGTCGGGCCATCTTTTGGTTTTGGGCACCAATTTTTACTGCCGGCCGGCAGCGGCAGGCGGCAGTGAGATCAAAGCAACACAGATAGCGCATCTTTGATGCATATGCACCATGTATCTATCTTATCTTCACTTGAAAGCAAGTTTTCGTGTGCCGGGAAAGCCATGGCGCTGCTGCAGACGCAGCATTTGCTCGTGAGACGGTGGTGGTGGTGGTGGGGCTCCGAGAATCCAGTAGTCAGTCCAAGGAGCAAGCAGGCGAGAAGGGTGAGAAAACAGCAAGAGAACAACAGCAATGCAGCACGGGAAATCAATGCAGTGCAATGGCCCTTTCCTTTGCTTCTTTCTCTCTCTCTCTCTCTCTCTCGTCTACCCTTTTTCAATCAACTTTTTTAAATTTCAAAAGAAGAAAATGTTTTTTCCTCTCTCCCCCAAAAAAAAAAAATCCTATCCTTTTGATGAGAGGGTTGTAGTTGAACTGTTTGGCTTTTGCCCCGCCTACTGCTGAAAGATTCTCCTTCTTTCAGGTCAAAGAAGGTGAAAGCAAAAGCAGCAAAACAATTGAGGTGGTGACATGGAGACGGAGGATGCAAAAGAAGATGCTGCCATGCCATGGCATGGCCTGTGTTGGCCCCCAGCTGCCTCCTCACGCGCCATATTCCTTTCGCCTGCCGCCGATTCGCCACCACCAGGCGTATCCATACATATACCGCCGGTGGTGGAGACGGAGACGGCATATCTCTGAGCCGTGGTGGTGGAGTCCCAGGAAAGCAACCGACCGAACCAGCCGGCCCTATAAGAGGCCCCGCGCTGCTCGCAGTGGCATCGTCCATCACCCTGCTGCTGTCCGCTGTCGCTGGTTGTCCTAGAGCTTGCTGTGTAGCCGCGGTAGAAGCAGCCGCAGCCGCTGTCGTCGTCGTCGTCTCGATCGTCTGCGACTGCTACTCCAGCCGCTGCTGCGGCATCTCATGCTGCTCACGCCACCGACGCTGCTGCTGAGATGCCAAGCGCCGCGGTGGGCACGTTGGAAATGTCGTCGCTGGGTGGTCAGCAGCAGCAGCAGCACGGGCACGGCGAGCCCAGGGCAAGGCTGAGGTGGACGCGCGAGCTGCACGACCGCTTCGTGCTCGCCGTGGCCCAGCTCGGCGGCGCAGACAGTGAGTCCTCTGTCCTCGATCTCCTCTCTTCACCCTCCAGTCCTTTCTTTGACCGACGTCCATCGGCTTCTTTGCCGGCCATTGCAGAGGCGACACCCAAGTCCGTGCTGAGGGTCATGGCCGTGCGCGGGCTCACGCTCTACCACCTCAAGAGCCACCTCCAGGTCTGTCCGGCCGTCCGGCCACCGCAGAATTCTTTCTCTCTTGATTGATGATCGTGCGATCGACTCCGCCTCCTGACCGAACGCTCATGTGGTCCACACTGCTGCTGCTGCAGAAGTACCGGCTGGCGGTGAGCCGAGGCCTCGCCTCCGCGCTCGGCGACAACGGAGAAGGCATCAACGGGCGGTCATCCTCCTCGGAGAGTCAGACGGACGAGTGCGACGACGACACGGTCACCGAGCTGCAAGGTGATTCTTCCATGTGCGCGGCGCGGATGCAGAGGGAGGTGCAGAGGAAGCTGCAGGAGCAGATCGAGGTAAACGATGAGTCGGTCAGCTGATCGGTTGCTTTGCTGATCAAGCTGAGCTCGGTTCATCCATCGTGTCCTCATTCGTGTCATGCATGGCAGGTGCAGCGGCACCTACAGCTGAGGATCGAGGCGCAGGGGAGGTACCTGCAGTCCGTGCTGCGCCGGGCGCAGGAGGTCCTCGCCGACGACCACAGCCTGGGCACACCGGCCGGCGCGGAGGCCGCCAAGGCAGAGCTCTCGGAGCTGGCCTCCGCGGTGGAGACCGGGTGCCTGTCGTCGTCCTCCTCCTGCTGCTGCTCCCCCTCGCCGTCCCCGACAAGCCATTGCGTCACGTCCTCCTCCTCGGAGGCTGAGAGCCAGGCCGCCTCCGCCGCCGGCGCCACCAAGTGGCGGCTCCACACGTGCGCTGGTACTACGCGAGGCTGCTCCGTCGAGCAGCCGGTGCTGCAGGTGCAGGGCGAGAGTACATTCCTGCAGAGCCACGAGGCAGAGGATGGCACTTCATCAGAGATTGATCTCAACAGGTAGGGGGAAGCAGATGGTGATCAGAAGCATCTCTCTGCTGCATCTGCATGTGCCCAGCATCGGAGAACAGATGATTGGCGGGGTGGCCTTCAAGGTTGGGACGGGAGGGGCCAGGCTTTTGAGCAACGTCTGCTGCTGAAACAGCTGGCTGCACTGCAAGTCTGCAGCAGCAGCAGCAGCCACACTGCTCTTCATTCCATAATATGATAATACATATATTATATTTTTCATTTATGCAAATGCTTGTTCTCTGTTCATGTACCCCTGTAAAAAATTATGCCTGGAACTAGAGACAGGCCCAGCTGGCAGCTGCAGACATGCTTGAGGTGCAATGCAAGGATGTATCATAAGTAGAGAACTGTAGTAGCTACTATCAGTGAGATTGATGCCTTAAGAGGTCAATTGCATGAGTGCTGGAAATGGTTTAGAATGTAACTTAAGATTAAAATTTCCAAACCTGGTATGGGTACTAAACAGCTGGTTCTGTTAAAGCACTTTGGGGATAAATCGAGCTATCACATCGGTAACAACTAATAAAGCAGCAAAAACATCAGTGTATTTTCCTTCTAGTAAAAAGAAAGGGTGTGGAAAGTGTCATGATTTGCATACGCAATGAAGACTGGAAATTGAAATGCTACGCAAGGAATATTTATGTTGAAAAAACTGCAACTGGGAGATTCAATGACATTTCCTTTACCTAACAACAGAGAAAACCGACAAACCAGAGAATCTTGCACAGCTAGCTACAGAAATGGCTGGACCCTGATCCATGGCTTCTCTACAGCTGCACGCGCATCCTAAAGTTCTTGGAGAATATTTCTGTCTTGTTGCAAGTTCACCTGCCCGGCCGTATTCTCTAGTTCAATAATCCTACGAGCTCGGACACCTGATTCCAGAAACCTTTTGTAGGATTCAATGGACATTGTTCATATTTGCGTGCGGCTGATGGAAAAAAGGAATAAGAATATGAACGGATCATATACAGACATAAGAGCCGGCCTAGGCTGGATTCCCTGGCTAGTACTAGTTGCTATGAATGGTTGTGCCTATCCTCAGTGACCAAAAACCCATGACCACACTAAGGAAGAAATGTGACTGGACAAAATAACTTTAGCAAACTCAACATTTGAGGACTAAGACTAAGAGAACCTACACGTGAGAGAGTGTTAATATATAAGTGAATTACCTATATTTCCTTATCAGATTGAATCGGTAATCGGTTGGTATATGCAACTCAATTTGATGTGAGACAGAAGTCCTGAGTCTGAATTCTAGCATACACGATTAAATAAACAATTGCAGCAGAGTTCTTTTTCCATATTTTAGGCAAGAGGAAACCGGTATGTAAGGGTGCTGAAATACAAGTGAATTGCATACCTCTTCTCCTTGGTTTAAGTTTTTGGGTTAAACTAATGGTTACATACAACTCATCAATACTTGAGAGAGAGAGAGAGAGAAACACCTATCAACAGCCTAAAAAACTCTAGTAGACACCCATCAGATAGCCTTTTCAGCCTTTTGATTTCAAGCAGGTATTTCCAGATGACTGACCAGTGCCTACTCTATCAACGAATGGTCATTCAGTGACATGGACCTAATTTTGTTGGTTAATTACTCGCCATATTTTTCAGATGTATGCTGTTTGCTGGTAAGCTGATCCCAACATTCTTGATGTTCTGTCAGATAGGCACTAACAATCAATCTGATATCCTCCAAACTTACTAGGTATCCACTTCACCTGAATACTAAAGCAGTAAGTTACTAGAGGGTAACCCTGATTGTATATGCAGGATTACCTGTTTCAAGCTCTGAACTGGAAGTCTGCAACCTTTTCACGGATGAAAATGTTAGACTCTTGGCGACTTGGCCATTGACCACGTCTCCTAGTTTGTCCACTCGTTGACCATTCCTGTCTCCAAGAGGCCAGTGAAGGTAGGCAAGGTAGCTTGACGATGGTGCAGGGACATGACATTGCCGGCTAATACCTCTAAGATAATCAAACTGAAGGACCTACAAGCAAGGTGGGCAATGAGCAAGACTTTTCCATTTGCCAGAGGAAATCGTGCCATATGTCGCGCCACAAAGCAAATACACTGAACCAACATCAACATGGCAATATCTAATGGCCCGATGAGTGAAAAACAGTGTGGTACCAATAATCAGACAAAGAAAAGAGTGTGCAGGATATCGCAAAATAAACGAATGAGGCTCCATATATAACTGATTTATATATATAACATATATTTACAGGAAAAGCATATCGTCCACTACTGGCAAAAAAATTGTCAAGTGTCAAATTAGCATATGCAGGATGTCAGGATGGTATCGATCAATCAGGTGAGTGTGAAGCGAGACCTCGCAGAAAGCGATATGGAGCGGAGTTGCTGACCGTTGGTGCAAGCTGCGACCGCATCGCAAGAGAGGAGAGGAGACCGGCGCGGCGCGCTTGGGAGTCGGCGCCACCCAGAATTGACGCGTTGTGCTCGCCAGTGGCGACGTACACGTCGAGGATGGCCTTGTTTGTAGCCGCGGCGGGCGCTCCGGCGTTCGTGCTGGACGACCCCTGCACCACCCCGCTGCCAATGTCCGCGTTCCCGGTGCCGGAGAAGCAGCAGTTGTTTAGCCTAGTTCATGGGCCCGTCGGCTGAAATACAAGGCCCGGCCGAAGTGGGGTGGAAGATAAACAGATTATTATATTCCAAGGTACTGTGTGATTCTCAAAAAAAAAATTTCAAGGTACTGTGTAATTCTTTTAAAAAAAAAAAGTAAATAACCCAACTTTCCTAAAAAAGGGTAAATAATCCAACTCCCTTCCCTTCAATCTAAATGCAAGCTAAGTATTTAGGTTCTGTCCTAAGTTGATCTTCTCCCACTTTGACTAAGCTAATAGAAAAATATATCAATGTATGTATGCAACCTCAAATTAACCCATTAAAAATACTATAAAATATGTACTGATGTGTTTATTTATCATTAGCATATAGATATAATATATTTTTTTTTATAAAATTTATCAAACTAGAGAAGTTTTTCCTCAAAAAAAGTAGAGAAGTTTAACATAATATAAAGCTAAAAATATATTTAGAGAGTGTGTTTGTCTGCATGATGGTGGCTCATGTGGATGAACTAGGCCAGAACTAGATTAGGCGGGTGGAGCATGGGACAAAACCTATGGATACTAATAAGCTCTATAATAAAGAATCATCGCAAGCACAAAAAAAAAACAATAATTTCTAGTATCTAGTAAGTTTTAACAGAAAGAAAAGACATGCGTATGCATCATCCATACGTTTAACCAGATATTAGTGAAGCATGTAGATCGGCTGACTCCAGTCTGACCAGAAAATGGAAAAAAAGATGTGATAAATTCCTAAATGTTACCGAACAACTGGTGCTTGATTCTGGATTTCTGGTTACCAACAAGGGCTGGAATTGTCAATACACAAGTTCTGCCCATAAGAACACAAACAGGTTACAGGTTCTCCCAGTTTATCACACTGTACTGTACCAATGCCCTGAAGGTTCACAGCTTGGTAGTCAGACCTCAGCCTACGAACAGCTTGGTACACGAGAATAGGGACAAAAACATTCACAATTTCAACCATGGGTGATCAGTATGACCAATTGGCTGCTATTCCATAGTAAATAGATCCACTAATCCATGTGCCATATCAAGTACAATGTCTGATCAAAACTGTCGCTCAGAAGTCGTCTTTGGCTTGTTACAGGAAAAAAATTGCTTGCTACATTTGCATTTCAAGAACTGCCTGGATTCAACAAAACTATTAGTGTTAATAACAATCTACTTACAAGTTTGAAGCCTACACAGGTTATGAACTAAGGAAGCCCACAGTCTTCCATTATGGATCTGAACTCTGAGTACTATCATTAAATTTCGAAAAAAAAAAAGAACAAAAACTACCAAGTTCGAAGATCTACAGAAATTAGCAGCTAGTGCTATTCCATTTACAACAGCTGCAATTCTTTCACGACTGTGAACTGCATCTCTACGGGAAGTGAACGAAATGCTGCTGCACCAATCATTTATTTTGTCATGATGCTTCAGTAAACACTGTTATTATCAATTTGGAAAGGTGACACTATTTGAATGGTCTTCTTGACAATAAAGAATGGTTGGCTCAAATCTGACCAAAACTGAAAGGAGAATGAGTGAATGATGGGGATATCTGAAGAACTTTCTTGGCAGTGGATCATGTCTGGCCAGGACTGATGGGGATATTGCTCAACTATCATTGAATTCCGGAGTTCGATATGTGCAGGAGAGAGGAGCTTTGCTTGCTCAGTTTCGGGTAAGCAGGTGTATTAGTTGTCCATGACAGCTTATGCAGTGCAAGGAGGTAGTGTGCCGACATACCCAAAACCAACAACAAGGAAAGCCGTGCCTTGAAGGAAGAGGAAAATGTAGTATCCCTTATTTGCAAGAAGCAAGTCATACAAACCACACAGAAGTATGCAGGTTCCAACGAGAAGTTCTGAGCAGTGGTACCTGATATAGAGATTGTTTATAAGCATTTGAAGACACTAGAAAGTATGTCATTAACACTATGCACATTCTCATAAGTGCATAAAATCTACACTAGAGTTATGCTAGCTTTGAGAAACTCTTAATGACAATAGATAAACTTACCTCTCCCAAAATCTTGCTCGCCTCTTCACTAGCTTCGGAATAAGGGGTTCTGTTAGCTTTATATCTATCACCTTTACAGCATCTGATCTATTGGTGCCAGGCTTTGCCTTGCTGGTGTCGCCCAACTTCTCAGTCACAACCCACTCATTGACTCGTCCACCAGCATCCAGAAGACCACTTACTGCAGCTTTAATCCGGTGCAACGACATGACATTCTCAAACAGAACCCAGAGGATCACCAGGTGAAATGAACTGTAATGGAGAGAAGATTTCAGGTCATCAGGTATTAAATGATGAAACAACAATATTGTCATTCAAAAACTTGAACCTTGTCACACTTACTACCTCGGTGTGCCAAGAGCCTTCAAGAGGGTTATGGCTGTCGGGACATAGACAACTCCCCAGAGAGGGATCTGAATCTCAGGGAGCAAAACAGACACAGGGATCGCAAAGCAGTAGTAGATGAATGTCACCGTATGAGCCGCAACCTTGCCAACGAAGAAGAAATCGTACCATAAGTGGATTTTACTCCACAGCGACACTTTCTACACAAGAGAAAAGGGCACACCGGTCAGTCAATGCTGTGATATGTTGCACTTGTAAAGGCAGTCTGCTAAAAATAAACAAACCTTGTTTTCTACAATCTCTACCATCATTTTCTTGAACAGGTTTGCCGGTCCACATGACCACCTGTGCTGCTGAAACCGGTATGCCTTGAATGTGCTAGGTAATTCGCTCTTGACCTAAGCACATACAGATGCAGTATTCTGAGGATCGTTAGATTAGTTTCTTGTTATGTTCTTGAGTTTCCTACAAGCAAGTAATGGAGCACCGGCATACTTTTATGTCACCGACGTAAACGAATTTCCAACCCTGCAGCATCGCACGGACAGCCAGGTCCATATCTTCCACTGTCGTCCGGTCCTTCCAGCCCCCGGCATCATCGATCGCCGAAATCCTCCAGACACCAGCTGTACCTAAAAGATGAAAAATGCTCTCGTAAGGACCACAGTCATGAGAAAGCTTTAAGCTTCCGAATTTGGTACTAGTATAGAATCAATGTATATGTAAGAGGACATGAATGTACCATTGAAGCCAAAGAATGAATACACTGAGGACCCAGCCTCCTGTTCATACTTGAAATGGTAGTCTAATGACATTTCTTGAAATCTTGTCAGCAGACACTCATCAGAATTAACTGCGCACATGGTTCAAGAGACACTTTGAACAGCTAAAGCCTATCACAATATCATTTTTTGCTAAGCTGTTGTCAAACTAATATTTACGGCAAGAGGCCGCATCTGTACTAACCAAATTTCCAGCGAGTCTGGACGAGGGCAATCTCCGGGTTGTGCAAGAGGAACGGGATAGCCCTTAGGAGAAAATCGGACTCCGGCTGGAAGTCGGCGTCGAACATGGCAATGTATTCGCAGTCTTTGACGTAGTCGTGCTTCAATCCTTCCTTGAGTGCGCCGGCCTTGTAGCCCTTCCGGTTCCCCCTGACCTCGTACTTTATGTTAACGCCTTTGCTCTTCCATCTCTGGCACTCCATCTCCACCAAATCCTAGAAATGGGAGCAGAGATAACATAAATAAATACAGGGGCCTGGTTGCTGCTGGGACTATCAACTGGCATTGTCCTCACAGTGGTCAATGGTATTATATTTATATCAGAACAATAACCACAAATTAAAACAGCATGCAGAGTGCAGAAGAGTTAAATCCTTATCTACCATGCTCATCTCCTCGACTCATCAAATTTTTAACCTACAAATACCACGGACGAATCGGAGGGCATCCGGACGGGTCAAATCGCCTCCAGGACCTGAATCAAATTCGCTTTGGAGCCGTCCACGCTCCACGAGCAAGACAGGCTAGCTACAAATCCCGTCAACTAAATCCACAGGCGCCATACCTCCGACGGCAGGGCACCAGACGCCCTTGATGATGCGTGTGATATCCTACATTCCTACCCCCGACGGCGACGCCTCCCTGTGACGCCCCTTGCCGGCACTGCAGCGCACGCCGCTTGCCGGCCACGGCCCCGGGACCCTGGCGGCGGGGCGTCGCCGGAGTTCGGCGTCTAGGGCGAGCCAGCCCAGTATGGCCCACGTTCAGCCCAACACGTCTGGGGCACCCAAAAGGCCCATACGGGGAACGGGATTTCCTTGTGCGATTGAGCAACCCAACCCAATTCAGTCGTACGGTAGCAACTTGCGAGCCGAGTAGTCAAAAAGCCTTTGTTTTGACGAACCGCAGACCGCAATTCTGCGACTTTATGGGGGGTTTTTTTTTTCCCCCAGAGAAGGAGTCCCATTTTAAATTCAATCAACGTCGTTTGCAGGAGCAAGATTTTTTGTTTTTTGTTTTGTTTTTATCATTAAGGATCTCGATCTTTTCCCCATGAATATTTTTCTATCGCAATTTCCCTCGGTGTGGGCAGGTACAACTGCTCCACCCCGGCCGGATAACCCCATCCGATCCGACATTAAAGAAGACGGGGCTTGGAATCGAAGAAACAAACGAACAAATTACACAGTGAGCGAGTTTTATGGCGACCACGGTCCACGGGGTAGAAGAAAAGGTTCTCGTGGAGAGACATCCTTCCCGCACTCCTCGCAGTCGCAGCGAATCGCGGCCAAGTGGGGGGCTTTGGCATCAGCCGCATGGCACGAGCACGAGCCAGCCAGGATCAGGAGGGATGCCTTTGCAGTCAGGCTTGTTGCACGGCTTGAATTCGTGGCCGCCGTGCCGCCGCCGGCCGAGATCCCGCCGCACGGCACGGCAGGCGCAAGTGGAGAAAAGAAGATTGTTCCCCGGCGTCGTTTGTTCTGTTGTGTTGTTCCTGCTAGCCACGACCCCACGACGAGACGCACTAATTCTGTGCCACTCCGGCGGGCGGTTGACGTGGACCGCCGCTGCCCGCGCCCTTGCTACCGGTCGCCTCCGAGCATGTGCGAAACGAAGAGGCGCGTCCCTTTCATTCCCCGGTCCCCCGCCGGACGCCACCGATCGGCGTATGGCTCCGGCCGGCCGGCCTGTCGTCGTCGTTGCTGGCGCATGTGTGAGAGTGAATGAAGCGCGGGATGCAAATGCAAACAAACAAGCACGTCGGCCTCATCGATCGGCAGCCCAATACTAGGCTACTACTAGTGCCGATACTGGTGGTGTGGTGCACTAGTGCAGGCCGCTGGCCGCAGGCATTGTCGTGACCGCGCCGGGACGGGACGGACCCTTGCCACCACCTGGTGCCATACGCGCCAGGCCACACCGAGCCCCGTCCCGCCCGTCGCTCTCCGTACCTGGCCTGCCTTTGGCATTTGCCTTCGCCGGTGGGGCATGCGTCGGGGGCCGGGGCGCGTCTCCGTCTCCTACTCTCTCGTAGGCAGTGCGGCCCCTGCCTGCATCCACGCGCGTTGGGGAGGGTCGCCTCCGCCGCTCCGCCCCGGGCCCGGCCATCTCATTGTGTCCACTCCACGCGTGAGTGCGGCTGCCTGGCCCACGTGCTTGCTGGCTGACTCTTGAGGCGACAGTACTACGCAGTACTAGCGTGCCCAATAATCCAGTGGGGGTAATTCTCAATTCTGATTACACGATGTACGGCGACGGAATGAACCACGCCAGAGCCGCCGTGACGACGCGGTCGGAGTTTTCTGTCCACACACTGAAACTGACTACCCGTCCGCGTCTTCGCCAAAACTAACCTCAACTGCTACGCACCGGCAGTGCCACTGCCAGCGCCAATGATTGGTTTGCCGTACGTGTACGTACCTTTACAACGGGGTCCGTGGAGTCGTCCAGCACCTGGATCACGAAGCGCTCCGTCGGCCACTCCAGCGCACATGCCGCCCCGATCGACAGCTTGTACACCTTCCATTCCAGCAAAATTAATAAATCGCCCATCAGTCACCACCAACATGCACGGTCAAAATGATCAACATCTGCCAGCTCATCATCGTGTCCACTAGACCACTACGCGTCTACGCCAGGGAACAGTGTGTGCTGCTGAACTAGCTCACATGCTCGTCGATCGGCCTCGGCCACTCACCTCCCGCTCGTTGTACATGGGGATCTGCACCAGCACCATGGGGTACTTGGTGGCTTCGCCGCCGCCGGCGCTGCCGTCGTCACTGCTGCCGGCGACGATGGGCTCCCAGTGGTACCGGCGGTGCGGGCCGAGCCGGAACGCGCGCACGACGAGGCAGACGCCGCAGACGAAGAGCTTCTCCACCAGGATCATGACGGTCATGGCCAGCGACAGGAACACCAGCAGCCGCACCGCGGGGACGACCAGCAGCCACCGCGCGTGCGCCCACAGCGACGCGCATTGCGCCGCCACGGCCGCCCAGTCCACGCGCACGGGGAGGTCAGCCCACAGCCGCGCCGCCTCCTCGGCGACGGCGGCGGCGATGCCGTGGCTGTGGCCGCCGTGAGCGTCCATGGATGGATGGATCGCTCCCTTCCCTTTGGCCGGCGCGACCGCGACGGACGGCACTGCCACCACGGCCGCCCGCCAGGAAGGATCTTGGGCGCGCAGGGGCAGAGGCAGAGGCAGAGGCAGAGGTGAGGGAGCTAGCTGTCTCCACTAGCCGGCCGGCCAGCTAGCAGTGGACGGAGGCATATGGCGTGCTAGTGTTAGTGTGTAGTGGTATGTTTTTTATTTGTTCCCCGAAGGAAGATGGACAGGATCTTGGCTCCCATGCCGCCTATAGGTGGGACTTCCGGTTTCATCCCCGGTTTACCAGCTGGTGGTTGGTGAGATGGGTAATAAGCCGTGATGAACGTGAATCTTGCATGGCCATGGCCATCAGGCATCAGCCCATGACCGGGGGATGACACTACTGATGCCTGATGGAGAGTGGCGAGTGCGAGTGGAGTGTTGTTAGACGGCAGACGGCAGACCGAGTGGAACATGTTTCTTGAACGAGCTAGTTTGTGTACATGAAAAAAAAAAAAAAACTGTAAAGAAAGGTGTACGTGTGCCTTGAAGCAGAAAAGATGGACGCGCGCGCGCGTGCGTAACACCCTTTCCACACATCCAAATAGCAGGCACACCCTTGCCAATCATAGCATGCAAAGATCCAATCCAAGAGGTCGACATGAGGACTAGCGTTAATGGCGAGTAGTGTCTCGGTCATAGTACTGCCCCTATGTAGTACTGCTAGCTGCGACGTCCTGGTCCAGGTCCAGGGTCATCGATCGATTCCATGTCGATGAGACAATGACACGCATTGGCAATGCAAAGCTCACAAAGTTTGTCGATCGATCCTCTGAAGCATTTCCATCGCCATGGAAGCAGCGAGATCGAGATGACGTTGGGGTTGGATCAGGTCGGATCGATCGTCGTCCCAATCCCCACCAAACAAAACACCCAGTGGTAAGGTAAAACGATGCCACGTCATGGACTTTCTGAGAGAAAGAAAATGTGATGACAAAGCCAACCTAGGTCTCGTTTAGTTTCTGAAATTTCTACCTGAAAAGTACCGTAACATTTCGTTTGTATGTGACAAAAATTATTCAATTATGGCCTAACTAGTGTCAAAAGATTTGTCTCGTGATTTACAACTAATCTATATAATTAGTTATTTATTTAATAATATTTAATGCTTCATGCATACATTTGATGTGACAGAGAGAGATTGAAATTTCTAGCTTTTTTTATGATCTAAACAAGGCCCTGCACTGGTACATAATTATTCAGAATGAAAAACCTCCGTTGCATTGCAGCTTGCTTTTTTCTGAATGGCAACGCCGAAACGTCTGAAATGAGCATATACATATGTGCTTTTTTTTCCCCGCTCGCTTCCCAAACAAACAAACGAACGGAGGACGAAAGAAAAGCTAAAGAAGGGGTACGCCGAAAAGCAACAATACCATTTTAGTCACAAAGGTGCACACTTGACACATGCTATGCAGGGCCAGTGATCGATGGCCTCTCCGGCCAGCCATCGGGCATCGACGTCGACTCCACCCATGCGCACATGGAATCTCCGGAAGCTACGCGGGCAGCGCGGCTGCGCCGCTCGCCGGCGTGCATCGCGTGCCGGTGCTCGACCACCAGCACCGTACCAGACACCCCGAAGTCCGCGTCAACGCGCGAGAGACAGAGAGGACACAGCTCGGCTGTCGGCGGCCGGGGCAACGCACACTCAATAATCGCGGGCCGGGGCACTAGGTCCACAAATAACGAGATTATTTTTTTAAAGTACAGTATCGGTGCTAACACTACGGCTTTATTTTAAACAAACATATGAAACAACCAAATGATGAATCCGGAAAACACTTCTACACAATTATATTTGAGCATTTATATAATTCGGAAAACTCTAATCCATTTCATCCTACATTTAATAACCAAGTCAGATAAGGAAATATATACCTTTGCTTTGCTCTTTTTATCCACCAAGCACAGCAGCAAGCAGCCCCTTGGTCCTCAGGTGCACCTTTTTTGATTCAGACTTATATCTGTTATCCTCATGTAAGCCCAGCACGGTCCTGTGATTCAGACTGGCAGAAAATTTAACATCAATCCAATGCACTCCATAAATATCCTCCTACCTATTCATGCCCAAGATGCACCTTAAACTCATAAACATTACGGTAACAACAGGAAGATTCCATAAACAACAATGACAAGTTCAGTACCTGTCCAGTTATGTACCATGGATACCAGCGGTTCATGATCTTCAGACCAAGATGACTGATTGCAAACTTTGTTCAGGTTACCAGGATGACTAAATATGTTACCACTGTAGCTTTGTCAAGTCACATAGTGTGATGCTCACTGGAGTCCCATCTCTTATAATTCCTAACATACAGTTTTCTTGACTGTCCAGTGTCCACTCCATCGACCATAAAAGGAATCAAATACTCAATAGGGTATACTGCTTAAAAGATCAAAGTGGCTGCATTAGAGTTGGCACATCCAAAAACCATATATCCTAACATATAATTAGATTGATATGCTGATGGCTTGTGGATCTGGTGGTAGCACAGCTACTTGAGTTGGCTGTCATTGCCGATGACAAAATCATACTTTGAGAGAGACAAGAAAAAATGAGGAATCACCCCACCTGAGGATACTCATCCTCCACTTGCTGGTCAGCTGCTGGCGTTCCAGCAATAAGGATTGGTCCAGCTTCTGCTTCTCCTCGTTATCATTCTTGAAGAGTTTGTTTTGCACGACCTTGTAGGAGCCTTCCTCCAGGTTGTCTTACACCTACAAATATAGTAGGGCAAAAACGAGTTTGATCAATCACGTTCACACTCGAATTGAAGCATTGGTCGTGCAAACACAAGAGTGTGAAACATAGGGTGCATGATCTAGTCACTGTAATTTGGTCAATGTAATTTTCCTCATTGGGACCAGCCCGCTGAATTATGAATAAGAGCAACCATTAATAATAAAGATCAAACAGAAATTTGACAACACATCCACACCTGTAGTTATTCGTTTCTGAGCAGCAGTGATCCTTATCTGATCTCCTGTGTGATTCTAATATTTCTACAGTTTGCTTGACAGCTCTCTCTTTTGTATCAACAACACTGAGAAAAGTTCATTGTTGAGGAGTACCCCAAATAGAGTTATTCCTTTTAGAGATGAACACAAATTATGTTACTGAAACAAACAGTATGATTGGGTAAAAGGGAGACAAATGATCAATCAATAAATCACTGACAATTGGAGCCCATGGTGCAGATGTCGCCTATGAAGAAGCAGTAGTTGCCTCGGAGCTCAGCCTAGTTTAGGGTTTACTAAACTAAATTATCCTGGATCCAAACTAAGCCAACGTAATAAACCTAGCCCTAATAAGACTGAAATTGTGAAATTCGCCACCCAGCCCTGGGAACAACCACGATCATCTGGCCGTAAAAACAAGGCCCGGTCTGATTTCTAATTTAATCAAGCGGCCAATGAGGGAATCGAGTTTGCGGGTGGACAATTGAGCATCCCATACACACCTACGGACGTCCGCTGGTCCACTCATCGTCGTTGAGCACGTGAGAACCAGCTGAAGAGGCGTCAATTCCGGATGGTCGTTGCCAATTTAGTGACCTAGTCGGCCTCAGCGGCCGTGGAGGCGAGCTGCAAGCTGTTGATGCAGGTTACATTACCTCCCAGAGCCTTGGCCTTTGATCTCCTTGGCTTCCAATGCGGCCGCCACTTCCTCCAACTCCTCTTCTACCATCTCATCCGAGTCGCTAATGGCGGGTGCGGGCGGTGATGCGTGTTTGAACAGATTCACGGGCGCAGGGGGTGAGGGAGTGCGACGTGCGAGGCGCGGGAGGCGATGCACAGAGGCGCTGGTGGCGTCGGCTACGGCGGTGAGGGTCTCCGGAGGGAAGACGCTGATGCCGTCGTATGCCGCCGCAGAGGCGGCCTCTCGCCGGCGACGCGGCGGGCGAGTGCGTGCCCGGGCGCGGAGATCGTGGTGAAACACTTGCCGGTTTCTTTTTTTTCCATTTTTCCGTTGCAGCAGTCACCGGATAGGTATAATGTTCTTTTTTCGGCGAGGATAGGTTTCGAGCACGGATCGTTCTCTTCCATCATGCGCTTGATTGAGGGTTGGAGGTAGAGTGGGAAGCCAGACCATACTTTTAATCTGAGCCGTTGCATCTGTAGTAGGTATAGTTGTTGATCTTGAAAGAGGGAATTGTCTGGAGAAATTTTTAATTATAGTAAAGATATAAATAGTAATTATTGCAGGTTACCGCTCGAGCATAGATGGGTAAATCTTGAGGCGATTTATTCTGACTACTGCCGTAGTTGGTACGTAGTATTGAGCGGCGACCTGCCGTATGTAGATGGGTAATTGTTACGGTTAATAATCTTGTTTTCCTTGAAAACTAAGGGTGCCTTACTTTGCAAAGACGCTGCAGCAGCTGCTGGCCGCCTTTTCCTTGAAATCCAAGGAGGTCAACAAGTACGCTGCCAGTGAACTCGCCACCCGCCTGTGAAGCAGCCGGCCGGCTAGACGTCCATATGTCCCTTGGACACTCATGTTTGTACCAACAAGTTCGGCCTGTGGGCACACTCCATTGAGAGACTGAGAGATCTTCAAATTACAGAATTATTGAAATACTTATCAATTACACCCCGTTTGCGTCCCTGAAATTGTACGTCGCAAGAATAATATAAAAAAAACAATGAAGGAATTAGCTATATACCATCAATGAAGAGCGCCCGGCCGTCAGTCGATCGCTTTCCACTGAAGGTAGCTACTGCCAGCTTCATACTACAATAGTAATAATAATAATCCTGTTGTTATTGGATCTCATTGATGCCTCGAGTACGTACGTACGGCCGCCGGCCGGGCTCGATCTACTCCACCGGTCGTGTGTGATTATTCCACCCGGCCCGCAGCCGCCGCGGCCGGGCACACGCACCGCGCGCACACGCCGCGCAGGGTGTAACGCGAGTAGTAGTGCACGGCAGCATGATGACGTTTGCGGCTTGACGTCACGCAGCCTGAACAGTACGACACGTACGTGCTTACCCTTGCTCGCTGCTAGCTAGTTTCTTCAACGCGATTGGGATCAAAACCAGTATGTACTGTACTTGGCGTGTTTGATTCACTGTCTGATAAAGTTAGCTGACTAATACTCCCTCTGTTTTAAATTATAAACGCACGTCTCAAGTTTAACCAAGATATAGAGAGAATTATAAAATTTTACGTCATAAAACGGGTATACTATGAAAATATAGTTAATGAATAATTCAATAATACTACTCAGTTAATATCTTAAATATTATTATGTATATCATATAAATTTAGTAAAATTTAAGATGTTTTGACTCTCTAAGATTTTGGAACGACTTACGGTTTGAGATGAAGGGAGTGCTTGGTTATCTGATTTGGTCTCCTTATTACTGTCAGGATAGAACAAAGGTATTAGCTACTGCCAACGTCAAATTGATGATATGGATCGCCACGAAACGTATATACGTACCTATACGCGCAGGGGAGAATATTATTTGTTCGATCGGAGACGAAGTGATGGCACGATCGATCCAATCGTTTTTGGAGGCGAATTTCGGGTTGGAGAGGTGTCGTCCGGGAAAAGGAGGTTGTGATGCCTCCGTTTGGATGCAGACGCGCGCAAGCTGCTACAAATATGGACACAATGCGCCGTATTGGCATCATCGACCCGTCGTTATGGACGATCGTCCTTTTTGGTTCATCTCATATTCTCATGTGAAAGGTCAAGCTTGCTTTTGTATTATTTGTATCGAGCCGTCAAGATCGATCTGCGTGATGGGCTAGCTATAGCTTGTCAAATAATCGGGCTCAAATGTCGACGACGCTTGATATGATGGGAGAATAATCATCGTATATATGTAGACAGCACTCTACATGGCGCATTCAATTATTATTTGTCTTACTAAGATTCTAATTTCATGTCACATATCGCTTCGTAAATTAGATAGCAGGCCGATTATATTGGATTCTTGGGAGCCACGTACGTGTTTCCATAGGGTACATACACCTGTGTTAGCATGTGATGTTGCAGCTCCTAATGACATCATTCAAGAATCATTTGACCAACTAAATTACGTAAAATATTGTTTATATATTTAGTTAGGTATTTAGTGACTTTTCTATAATAATATGTAATTTGAAGGGCCTTTTCGTAAAAGAAGATCCCGAGCTCCTCTTCTCTGTACGCGCTTGTTCTCCCCCCTCCTTTGGGGGTTGAGAGAGGGAGAAAGAGTTACGGTTGACAGAAGAGATGGTGAGGTTTTGATCTACTAAATCCATCCCTTAGAGAGTGAAATTGAAGGAGATTTGGAGCCTCCCCCAAACTTGTTGGCTCCTATCTCTTGTATATTCATTTTCATAGTATATTCATTTCCCGCAAGTGGTTTTCACGTAAATCCTTGTGTCTACATATGATTCGATATTTATCTTGCCATACTTGTTGATTGGTTCTTATCTTGCTTATTATTGGAGCCATTTTGTTTAAGTTTATGGGTACGCTGGCACGCAATGGATATATGTGTTCTTTGATATGTTGGTAATGAGGATTGATATGTTAGAGCCGATTGATGCAAGTATACTCTTTATTATGAAGTTTGAACATCACTATGTTTAGAAAATCAATGCTATGAGGCTGATTTGTTGTATGCATATAGAGCGTTCGGTGAAATGCTAGTGAGAGATTAGCTTTCTGATTTCGATAGTTCCGCTACCCCGCTGTGCTCACATACCAACTTCGGGGGAGCACCTGTGTTACCAACTTCGGAAGCGACATGTACATCGATCAATCAATTTCCCACGACCTCGATATCGCTCAGCATGCGTATCACTTCATCTTCAGATGACCTTCAATACACCGTATCGATCATATCCTTCTACGACCCAAGCCAAGAAAGCAAGAAAGGCCAACCCTTTCGAACTTTTTTCGATGGCGTTATTTAAAAAAGATATGCAATCATGAAGCCACGCCGCAGCCTGGCGGTGGCCACGGTAGCAAAAAAGATGGTGGCCCTTGGATTTGGAAATCGACGGTCCTGCTATCTCCAGTACGCCAAATATATACCCGCGCCAACCCTAACTCTCACGTCCGCATTCGCGCCTCTCCCTTCTCTCTCCCTCTCCTCGTGGTGGTGGCGGCGCAGGGCTGGTGAGCCCCTAGGCATGGCGGTGGTGAAGCGGCCACCCGGTGTAGCACATCGAGACGTTGCGGCCCACGGGCGAGGGAGGCCCCAGGCTCGGTGGCGCGGGGCGATCGCCCCACCCCATAGTGCGGCGACACTGGGCAAGCGTGCCCGCCGCCGGCGACGCAGGGCCCCATTCCCTGGCGCGATGGTGCGGAGCAGCGCGGCGACGCTACAGGGGCGAGCTCGCCCCGGCCTGATGGTGTGAGCTTCAGTTTGTGCTTAATTCCGTTCTTTGCTGGGTCGATTTGGGGCCTCCAAAATCAGCTCTTGGGCTTCCATGGCTTTGATCCATTCGTTTCTCCACTGGATCTGGCGTGGCGGCATCCTCTCGCGTCCATGGATGCAGCATGGGGGCGTGTTGCGGCGCCGTGGCTCCTCACTTTGCCACGAGCTGCCGTGTGTCGTCTCCCCTTTCTCACACGTTTCCTTTCCTCCATGTGCGTGCTGCAATGGAGACATGCACGGCTTTTCTCCAGCATGTCGTGTGAACGAATACATCTCTATGGTTGTCTATTGCCCGCTGATTAACATGGGTGTAGAGCGGTGACAGCTCCGGGCTGCCACATCGTCGGCTGGTCTGGAGCTGCTGTTGCCTGCCTTCTACTCAAGGGTGGAGCAATTGCAGCCATGCCATACCTAGAGCTGGTTGTGTGAGCTAGCACCGGAAGATATGAATGCTAACCACAACATTTGAGTAGTCTAATTGTTTCTTTGCAGCAGGTCTTGATTGAATTTCAAGAGCAGATAAAGTTTTTTTGTCAATTGCATATGATGTGTTCGATAGAATGCCCACAACAGCAGCACATGTGAGAATGCTACACAAATTCACCCCCTGTATCTACTCCAATTTGCACCTTAGAACATAGATATGCTACACATCAAAGAGAAAATATAGTTTCTTCAGAGTAAGTAGTTCTTAGAATTATCATCTTGCATTAGCTATATATTAGTTTAGTGGATCCTTTTCTAACATATCACTGCATGATCTTTGTTTAGATTGATGAATGCAGTTCCATCTTTATAGCATAATTGGTCTTTGATTTTGGCACATCCATTAATGCTAAGATGATTGTATCTCTTTACATGTGCATTTGACATCTGATAGTTACATGTGTTTGTTCGGTGGTATAACAAATGTTGTTTATCGGAAAGAGTTCGTTTGTGCTACAATATTGGTTCTATGAATCAGGTGCTATTTTTTCTAGCTCCTGCACTATGTTTCAGTGAGCCCCAGTTGTATTGAAAAGGTGATTATGTTGCCTTGCTGAACTTTTCTGTTTTTATTTAGCCTTAGTAAATATAGAAAAAAATAATGATCGCATTACTTTTCCTTCAGTTAAGCTTAGGCCTTTAAATTTCTTAGTTGTTGAATTGGGTAGGTATAGCAAGATAAATTTTCACACCAAATTTTGGGCTATGGAGCTACTCATTTTCAATGTTGGCCTTCGTAACTTTATGTTTCATTAGAAAATAAATGTCCTCAGAAAGCTATGCAACACCTGTTCATTGCTATGTTCAGGTCCAGGAGGATCTTGGCCAATAGTGCACGGATTATGTGTTGAACTGATATCCTTCATTGTACTAAAAAGGGCATACCCAGTGTCGTAGGCTCCCGCACTGCGGGGTCTGGAGAAGGGAAAATAGCCAACAGCCTTTCCCGCACAAATGTGCAGAGGCTGGGGCTTGAACCCTGGACCTCTTGGTCACAGGCGGTAAAGCTCTACTGCCTGCACCAGGGCCGCCCTTCATTGTACTATGATAACTAATTCATTATGCATGCTATTTACTGAGGTTTTGGGGTCGTGGGATGATGAGCTTTTTTAGACTGAGACAATGGATTGTGTAATGATGATTGGTTCTTTCATTCATTCTTCCATGATTCTTGCTGTTTGCATTTTTTTATGATGACAATATCGTTAAATGTATTGGAATTGTGTGTTTCTTACTGAGCGGTTGTTCATTGTAAGTGATGTCTTCACTTTACATAGTTTGCTGGTTCTATTACTGACCACACCCCATTGCCAATGATGTATTTTTGTTACTATCCATCTCTGTCCACTTTCTTGCAAATCCATGATTTTTTCATAAAAGAATGCTAGATTGCTTGTTCTTTCATATGGAAGTATTCATATCCAACACTTGATGACTTAATACATTATCTGAAATTGGGTTTTGTTAGATATCATTGCCTAAAAGCTCAATGTCATCACTCGCCGACTCGCACGCGCCTTGGCCTCACGTTCTCAGAAATTGGATTTTGTTAACTATCACTGACTTCATATATTTTGATGCATTGAGCATTTTTTTTTTGGTTACTGCATTGACCCTTCCTGTCGCCGTAGGATTTTACAAGAGGCTGCTGGCACTAAAGCCACGGGTGCAGACATGTCAGGCTCAGGGTAATTGTTTCAGCTTAATCTGTAGGGCATGTACCAGATTCAAACTATTCAATCTCAGTTATTGCTAGATGAGTACAGCTCTTTCAGCAACAAACTAAACATTCTAAATGTTGTGCGAATATAGAAGAGGAATAGTTTCATGTTCATTGGACCGTTCATATTCCACAACACATTTTTCTATTTCAACTCATCAGATTAGAACCTCTGCTTTCAATGTGTAGTAAGAAGTACCTTTCAAAAGTGTGTAGTAACAAAACAATACAGAAAATGGGTTCACTGCTTACCCTGTCAAACCTCTGTATTTGAAGGCCATTCATTTTTCTACCTGTACTGCTGTTGTAGGGACTTTGTAGGCCACTGTTATTTCAGTGATTGGAAACTAAACACGAAAAGAAAATATTTTCCTTTCATTGCTTGCTGCATCAGCCAAGCTCCAGCTGCTTGAACATATTTGGACATATTAAATTTCCAAATGGAGGCACCAGATTAGTAATAATTCTTAATTGTTATGCGCAGTTACTTTCAAACACTTGAAAGAAATAGGAACACCTAATTTGCTTTGTCTCTGATTACAATCCATGCCATTTGCCATGTGCCTTCTTACAGCGCTGGGGTTGACAAGATTCAGGCTTGTGAAGATGACAGCTCCTCTGAGGAGCATTCTACCGCTCATGGGAGCGGCTAGATCAGGCACGCCCTTTCTAAACATGCTTTTTCTGATGATTGATCGATTCTGTGATTTCAAATAGATCCATTGTTGTCTCCAGGTACAGTCAGCAGGTCCCAGACTTTTGGTTGGACTGACTCGCTAACATCTGTCGGCCAGAGAAGACTGCTGCTGTATTATCGTATGCCTGTGTGCTCATGTCACAACTTTCTGGACAATTCATGCTTGTTGATCCTCCTCCTTCCTTTTCCGGCAGAAGCGATTAAGTTTACTGTCTAGATATTATGCTTACCAGAAAATCAAACAATAATGTTGCTGTCTTTTTGGTCTGAAAACTTCGTTGCGGTTAGCACGCCAATAATGTTTCTTGCCAGGAACCAGTTCAAAGCTGTAGAAGACAGAAAATTTTAAAATAGTGTCCGTTCCTTCGTCTATGCCTGGACATGTCGTATTTATGTTATTCGTCTTTGGACGTCTGATATTGTAATAGTTAGATCATAGCTAGATGTCTATTATCCATATTGGTTTTTCGATTGGGGTCCAGGCGTCCAGCTACACAGCACTATGTGTTCGGAAAAGTTGAAGCGAGCGAGATGCATGGAGAAGGCTCCATCTTATCCTCCAGGCGCCAGGGATCAGATTATTGTGTCTATCCAGCATGTGCCTATTTTCCATACGTGGCACGGCATTTTGTCAAAAGCAATGAGGCCTCTCCCTCCACGAGACCACAGGCACCAACCAGGCTACGTACCACTACTACTACCACCACTGAATATCGAGTGCCAAAGGGATCGTCATAAACTCATCATGATTCGTGACGAACGGCGTATATATCGTTTATCCACTGTCGACACTGCATTATATAATTCGTGTGACCACTAACACTGCGCGCGTATATATCGTTTACTACAATTGTTAGTGGGTTTTGACTATGGCATTGACTCACTGTGAAAAGGAAACAAGTTACACAGAAAAGATGACAAATGATTATGACAAGAAAATTATATAACAAACAAGTACGAAAAATATTATATATGAAAATAAAAATATAGCAAACAAATATGAAAAAAATACTATGCTATGAGATTTTGTGTATATTTTGTTTTTATGAATGCACAGCAAAACACATATGCCAACTGTCCGGACAATAGTCGATAATCATCCAATTCGGCACATGTTCACTTTATACTTGTCTATAATCCACGAAAAAGGGAAAAAGAAAAGATGCGTTCTCACTCATGGTCTTGTTAAAAACAACATCTCTTTCCAATCACACGGTAGCCCTTATTGGCAACCTTTTTCTCGAATATGTTCCAGCTATACACACACATGTGTATCCTCGTGAAAAGTCGAAGCGATCGATCGAGAAGGCTTATCTCGTCCTCCGGTCAGAGAAGATTATAAGCTCTTTTCCAGCATTTTGTCAAGGCAACAAGGCCCCGGCCCCCCGACAAGCACCAGCACAGCACTCTACCTAAAAGCAAAGATGATTATATTCACTGGTGCATGCAGGTTTAGGGCCCCAATCTTCATCATAATTCATGCATTGCATGGATACGTGTCTCCACTGTCGATCACCGCACTGTTTCTTGATGCCGATGGCCACTTGACCAACAAAAATGGCGTATGCACGCGACCAGCAGCAATAGCCAATAATGAAGCCTGCATACGGTATTCTTTAAATGTGTAAATTAATTTTATTTCGATCTTGGAGAAAGTTTTGTATCCGACCATCCATTAATAAATAATAATAATAATAATAATATCCGTACTTCAGTTGATTAATAGACACTTAAAAAGATCATGTAAAGTTTGAGAAAACTCAAACTCAATGTCATACTACGCCTATTAGAGACAATCACCCATTCTTAGTGAAAAATTATATTAGCATTGTGAAAGATAAAGGCGTGATTATTATGATTGTTTTTTTTTCTAAAAATGGACTAGCAACACCTCTTGTAGGTATCGATAAGAACGATTAGTCCTGGCCGCCTAACTTAGCAACTCGTCCACGTTAGTTCTAGCGTTTTTATATTTCCGGAGTCGGTCAATGCAATACATCTACGGTGTGGCCGGCTGCAGAAGCCAAGTACCCTGAAATGCTCCTTGGCTCCCTTGGCTCATGAAGCCCTCAAATAAGAACATTTGACCCTGGCAGGGTTATAGTTGAACATACGTTTATGGAATAGAATATGCTTCCAGTTTTGCAAAAAAAAAAAAATACTTCATGGTGTAGCTTTTTTCATGCGAGGACATTGTGGTGTACCCTTTTGAAGGCCTGGTTGAAGAGCAGTCTGTGTCTGGAACTCAGAGAGGAAGGGGAACCACGACAACACGACAATGGGCAGGAAGATGAGGAACCCCACGGTGTACTTGTACATCCTAGCCATCTCCTGGATGGAGTCCCATGGTCCCATCTTCGTAAGCACAGCACCTGTCCCTCTGCCTGAACTTGGCACAACAAGGACATTAAAAAATTGTATAGTAAGTAATCTATCCCCCATAGCAATACAAAAAAATGGTATATAATAACATGTATAGTAAGTAATCTATATTTATATTAAATATAAATAATCTATATTTATATTATATATAATAAAAGCATGTTATGGTGTGTTGATATCTTTTAGACAACAAAATGAAACCCCATACAATTAGAATAGAATACTTTGATTTTTCTTTGTTTGCCTAGGGGACTTGATTCTTGATTTTTCGTCCTCATTTGCTCATAGACTCCCTCCCAGATCTCCTCTAACCTTCGGGCTCCTCCTCCCCTCGCCTAGCCTAATGTAGGCGCTGCGGCTATGACATCCTGCCCCCGGTGGGCAGTGCACGGGCACGCGTACGTGGTGGCAGCAAGTTCCGTTGTCAATGTCAACTAGCACGTGTTCCATGGCAGCCCGATGTCCTTCGTGCAGCAAGGACCCACCAGGCTTGATTCTTGATTTTCCGTACTCGTTTCCTCATAGAGTGTTGTTCTGTAATTGGGTATATTTTGTATATAGACCATTGAACCCATCTCTCTCTGATGTGTCATTGTGTTCAGTCACGCACATTGTGGGCGGCGGATCTACTGACCTAGCCCTTGTGCTTGCACGATGGAGTTTTCATTTTTCTTTCCCTTGTTTGTGTATTTGTTGCTGCCATTGCCTCCTCTGCTTGTGCACACCCCGCACCACCATGCAGGCAAACAAACACCGATGATAGTTGGAAAAAGAGTGAATTAGGAATATGGTTTCAAAAAACATTACGTTTAGGAATCTGGCCCTTTTTTATTTGAATTTAGGAATATGGCCTCAAAACCAAATTTGTTTAGGAATCTGGCTTTCGTCAGTTTTGACACCTTATCGGTGCTAACTACAAAGTAAAAGGATCATTTTACCCTTTAGGAAAAAATAAAAAACACAGTTTTGTAAAGAGAGAGGAAATATTGCTTGCAAGAAATGCACGTGAACGTTGGCACATGAGCATGCAACTAAACGTGCTGGCTTGCCTTCTTGCGTATTTTAGCATGTATTCATGGATTTATTTTCCTATTGGAAAACAGCCATAATTAGCACTAGAAACAACGCGCGGCGTTGCCGCGCGGCCTCGTAGAGAGGGACCAGTTGTGTACAAACTTGGATCAATTATTAGATTAATATTTTACCAGCGAGGGTGTCTACCATTTTGAGGTAGTTTGATTATGCGTTTATGTTGCTAGACCTTTTTATTTTTATAAAACAGTGGTGTATAATTTGGATATTTGGCTATCGTAGATTTTAGTGATTATCTCTAGGGGTAATAGAATAGGCAGTAGGTGTTATGGAGTATTTTTTTATGACAAAAAAGAGGCGAAAAATATTTAGCTACGTTCTAGATTGGTTTTAGTTTATTTACGAATTTTCTAAAAATATTTCTACAAAGGAAAATGGTTTACTTTGTGTGTTTGTGAAAATGACTGGAGATTACCAAAATGGATTTTAATATTTTTGGTTTTATTTTAGATTTTTTTCTTTTGGTGGTAGAATTATCGGATTTGGAGGTAGGATGGATAAGATATAAAACTTTGAAATTTATCAGCAAAATGTGAATGAGAGGAATTTAAAAATTATTTTGGATTTTCTTTCTAAACGACGAAGAAGAGGCGGAAAATATTTATATATGTTCTAGATTGGTTCTAGTTTATTTGCATATTTTCTGCAGATTTTTTACAAAGGAAAAGGGTCAACTTTGATCTTAGAAGAGACGAAAAATATTTAGCTACGTTCTCAATTGGTAAATTTATCGACAAAAGGCCAATGATTGGTTAGAATATTTTCGATGACAAAGAAGAGGCGGCAAATATTTAACTACGTTATAGATTTCTTTTAGTTTATTTACGAATTTTTAAGATTTTTTCTACAAGGGAAAAGGGTGTACTTTTATCTTCTGGTTACGTTCGTCGTGTGCGTGATGAATAGTGCATGAACAGTGACCACAAAAACGATTTGTCACGTGATTCGAGCTGTTCGATCGAGATCCGACGGCGTGAGATTTCCGGGCGACGTCGCCACCTGCCAGAGCTTGGCTCTGGTTTAGAAGTATATAGTAATGTGACATCGTGATGATGTCATCAAGCTAAGCTAACAAGCTAACCAGGCCATGGCTCGCTCAGCTGGCTGCTTTGCTACGCGTGCTTGCGTGTGCTTTGCACGAGCGAGTGCGTAGGGCTTCGTAGCTTCAGCACGCCGTAGTAGCGGCAAAGGCAGCAGAGCACAGGCACTCGGCAAGCAGCAGTAGCAGCAAGCGACCCGGACCTCGCCGCGCTGTGTTTTTATTTATTTTTTCCTCAGGGCTAAACTAGTCTTTTTACGCTGTAAGATGTCAAAACAGACAGAAGACCAGATTCCTAAACAAATTTAGTTCTGGGCCAAATTTCTAAATTCAAATAAAAGAGGCCAGATTTTCTAAACGCAACCTTTTTTGAAACCATATTCCTAATTCTCCCTTGGAAAAAAATTGGCGAACAAGCAAGGGCCGGCGCCACCAGCCAGGCCTCGCGCGCGGGTCCAGAACTTTTTTAGCAGAGGGTGCACCGGTCCAGAACAAATGAACAAGCCTTGTTGGGCCGGCTGCTGGCCAGGCCCAGCTGGTCCGCACCGGCCTGACTGACTACCCGCCTGAAAAGACATATCTAGGCCACCTAGAGATGCAACTAGATTAATCCTGGGCCAGTCCCATCCTGACGACTCGGCCAGCCCACATTCGTCGGACGCAATGAAGCCCGACGAAGGGAGGAGGCCCAGCCCTCCCCTCCTCCTTTCCAGGCCCGGACGTCGTCGCATACCGTCCGTCCGTCCGTCAGAGACGTGTCAAAAAAAGACGTCGACGAGACGAGACAGAGAGCCGCCGTCCCTCCCCTCTCGACGCGCCGACCCCGAAAAAAACCGTGCGCAAAAGCAGCCTGCGTGCGTGCGTTCCGTTCCACCGTGCACGGCGCCGTCGCCGTCGCCGTCGCCGTCGCCGTCGTGGGATATTCCCGAATCGGCGAATCCCGTCGGCTCCCCACTGCCTGCCTGGCCTGGCCTGGCCTGGCCGGCACCTGCCGTGGGCGCGCGCGGCCCACCTACCCTGCTCCAAACACCCGGTGCACGAGGGCCACCACTCGCACTGTTGCACATCCGCAACTTTCCAGAGAAACATCCAGGCGCGCGGTAGACCGGGTCCACGCGCGCACGGGCGGGGGTCCGTTGTTTCCTAGGCCGCACCGGTCGCCCTCGCCGCCTCCGTCTCCGCACCGGTCGTGCGCGCAATAGAAAAACCACGGCACGCGCCGCCGCTCTCGCACCGCACTGCCCCTTTTCTACCACCCAAGGCGAGGGCGAGCGCTTTTTCGTGCCCGTCTGCCTGCTGGCCATTGCCGCTGCTCACGAGCCTCCCGCCCGTGCTGCCGCTGCCTGCGGCTCTGCTGCCCCAACGAGCACCTGAGGAGCCGGGGAAAAGGAGACGTCAAGAGCCCCAATCGAGGAGGGAAAGGCCACCGACGAAGCCCCATCTCCTCTCCTTCCCCTTCGATTTGGATTGATCCCGGCTGCCGTCACTGCAGGTGGGGATCTGCTCCGTTTCTTGTTCCTCTCCGCCGCTCCTTCCCTCGGGGCGTCTGTAGATCTGCACGTTTCAGTTTTCGTTCCTTTTCCGTTGAATTGCCTGTACATTCGACACTTTTACCTTGTCCGGCTATCGGATTATGCTTTGCAAGCCAATTTGGTCTAGCAGCGTATCGCTCGATTTGTTAGTGATGATAGCAATTAGGAATGTTAGCATCGATTTCGAACCAAGAGATTGCGCAAGTCAGGCATAAGATTACGTCTGCGCTGAGTTCTGTCCATAGCTACCATACCTCATTAGGGAACTCAGTCATATGTTGAGTGATTCGCGTTACTTTTCGAGTCAGGCTAACTCACCAACCATTTTCCATATATATGTTAATGTATTAATGTACTGCTACTCAAGGTACCATTGTTCTGTTGTTTGATTGATCTGATATTTGTGTTCTTGGTAACACTATTGATGCTTTGAAAAAGGCTTTTTTTTTAGGGATCGATAGTTGAATTTTTGCCATTATAATTTTGTAATTTTTGAACTATATATACTTCGCCTGCTTGATACATGTTTCATTCTTGGTTATTATTACTGCTTCTAAATCCAATTCTTCAAGTTATCACTCTGTCTTGAATTATCTTCTACTTCACCTGCATATGTCCCTGACTGAACTTTGTTGCTGCAGTCAATGGCGTCAACCGTTACCTTCAGCTCAGTTAGCGCCCAAGCTGGGCTGATCCAAAAGCCAAGGAGCCTTGGAGCCGCAGTCACAAGCTACGCCGGCCTAAAGGTGCCGAGCTTTGGCTCAGAGTCGTCATTCCTGGGCAGGACTGCGTCCCTTCGGGCAGCTGTTACTCCAAGGATTGTGCCCAAGGCAAAGTCTGGATCTCAGATATCGCCGCAGGCATCTTACAAGGTGGCAGTGCTGGGTGCTGCCGGTGGCATCGGTCAACCCCTGGGCCTGTTGATTAAGATGTCTCCCCTGGTGTCGGAGCTGCATCTGTACGATATTGCTAATGTCAAGGGAGTTGCTGCGGATCTCAGCCACTGCAACACGCCTGCTCAGGTTCTTGACTTCACTGGTCCCTCGGAGCTAGCCAACTGCTTGAAAGGCGTGGATGTTGTTGTCATCCCTGCCGGGGTCCCAAGGAAGCCGGGCATGACTCGTGATGACCTTTTTAACATCAACGCGAGCATCGTCAAGGCGCTTGTTGAGGCTGTCGCGGACAATTGCCCAGAGGCTTTCATCCATATCATCAGCAACCCGGTGAATTCCACGGTGCCGATTGCAGCTGAGGTTCTGAAGCAGAAGGGTGTCTACAACCCCAAGAAGCTTTTCGGGGTAACCACCCTGGATGTCGTCAGGGCCAACACATTTGTGGCGGAGAAGAAGAACCTTAAGCTCATTGATGTTGATGTCCCTGTTGCTGGTGGGCATGCTGGTATCACGATTCTGCCACTGTTATCAAAGACCAGGCCGTCTGTCACCTTCACAGACGAGGAAACTGAGGATCTGACAAGGAGGATACAGAATGCCGGGACAGAGGTGGTGGAGGCCAAGGCTGGTGCTGGGTCTGCTACCCTGTCCATGGCCTATGCTGCTGCCAGATTTGTTGAGTCGTCTCTCCGTGCGCTGGCTGGCGATCCGGATGTTTATGAGTGCACATTTATTCAGTCTGAGGTCACTGATCTGCCATTCTTTGCTTCAAGAGTCAAGCTCGGCAAGAACGGTGTTGAATCCGTGGTTTCTGCCGACCTCGAGGGAGTGACTGAGTATGAGGCCAAGGCACTTGAGGCGCTGAAGGCCGAGTTGAAGGGAAGCATTGAGAAGGGTATTGCTTTCGCGAACAAACAGCAGGAAGCTGCTGCGTCTGTTTGAAGTGAAGCAAGTGAAATGGAAGTCAGTCCACAAGACGAGAGAATAAAGGAACAATGATCTTGAATGGCTTTTAAGTTTTGCAGCCTAGAATTTTTTTTGGTGCCAGCGTGTAGGAAGATGCTCCAGATGGTTGCTGTTGTTAGTTTCTAATTGCTACATGGGGGCTGGGCATCCATCACACATAAATTTTGCTCCGTCTGTATTGTGGTTCTGTTTGTAGCTTGTTGGAGTTTACGAACTACAAAGATGCTAATAAAACACTTCACTTTTATTGAAAGTGATGTATGCCATGTTTGCATTGTCGTATTTGCTACTGTGCCACAGGAAAGCCCTGGCTTCATTGGCTACTGAAGTAATCTTCCCTTTTTTCATGTGTATAATGGTCTCATTGGTTGACTAATCCTAGTCCAATTTGTTTTGTCAGCTTTGATGTCTACGATTGAGGACCGGGACGGTTGGAAGGTAGCATATGTTTCGGTAGATTCTAAGTCTCAACTAGAAAAAAGGTCGTAGTATAAGAATTTGGTAGTGCGTTGTGTCTGCCGTCCTGTTCTCTGATTGGGAGTCTCTGTTTGGCTTTTACTATGTTTTCTGCTTGGATTGGAAGTCGATCAACGCGTTTCTGTTTGTCAGTATATCGTCTTCTAGCTTGGACGGCAAACTTGAAAATGATTCAAACCTGAAAATGGAATGCCCTGCCCGTGCACGCTTTGGTTTCGTCTTCGCGGCCTGAATTGCAAGGCCTGTCGCGTCGACAGCAAGATGCACAATGTGCGACGCAACGTCAGATAGTGTGTGGTTTGCAGCTCCTGAAACCAGGTAAGATGGCGTGCGTGTAACAACAAAACACAAGCTAGTGTGACTGTGACTGAACTTATGAATTGTTCTCTTAATATGACGACAAATAATAATACCGACCGCATATTTCTTCAGCAGAAATATAGTACATCGATCGGGTCCTTTTATTTGCAAAATGAGAAATAAACTTCGAAGAATGAGGAATGAACATTCCGTTATCCTCTTGCCGTCTTGCAGAGGATGCAAGAACAGTTAGTAGTGCTAGCTTAGAACGCCGGGAACTCGATCCTGTTGCCACAGCCCCTGCCCTTGGGTAGCACGGGGCAGTCGACGAAGCTGTCGCCGGCGGCGTTAACGCAGAAGTAGATCTGGTAGAGCTGGCTGTTGCCGGCCTCGTCGCGGTTGCACTCGACGTAGGGCTCGAACCCGGTGCCGTCCTGGATGGCGCCCTTGATCTGGCTCAGCGTGTAGTATCCGCCGTCGGGGTTGACGCCGGCACCGGTGAGCGCGGCCAGGACGCCGAGCTGGTCGCGCAGGCTCAGCGCCGCCTGGAAGTAGCCGTGCTCGTCGAAGACGTTGGCGGCGCAGGTGCCGTGCTTCTCCCACTCGTGCGCCCAGAAGGTGAGACCGTCGCCGGACGGGCACGCCAGCGTCGGCCACTTGGCGCGCAGGCTGCTCAGCAGGTCGCTCACCTGCAACGTGTCATCAAGCGCCATGTTGTCAGCGTGCCAACATATTCGTGCACTGCGTGTGGCAACTGCCAAGATGATGACCGGTGGAACGAATATTCCAAGAATGCTCATTTAGGCAATGCAGCATTGCAAAGTGCGAGACGGCGGTGAATTAAATTTCACCCATATCAATTCTCCAAATTACAGGTTGACAGAACACAACGAAACGACAGTAGTAATGAGGAAGCAAAGAATGTTGCCACAAGTGTGACTTCCGGAGACGGCAAACAATCCAGTGGCAATGGGTGTTTTGGAGTGGGCGAGTGGCAATGGGTGTTTTGGAGTGAAGCGAAAAGGAACGATACCTGTCCATGTCACATCAACCCGGCCTAAATTTGTGGTTTGATTTGTGTTCCAATCCGTATCGAACAGGAAAAAAAAAAGGTGATTTTGAGCTGTAGGATCATCGTCGGCAACGGGAGACGTTGAAAACAAAACATAAACAAGGATGCCCAAAATTTCCCAATACTAGCAGAATAGGTCAAATCAAATAGGCAAAACGCCAACAACATAAACCGCAACGTGAGCACAAACAAAGTTGTGTTGTTGGCACGCGAAACCCAAGAACATGCATGCCGTCGAGGCATCAAACACATGCGGGGCAAGAAAGATTAGAGGAAGAATCGCACGCAACTGACGCACCTTTGACGGGTTGAAGGCGTTGTCGGGCAGGCAGTTCTGCGGGTAGGAGCCGTCGTCGCGGTTGGGCCAGAGGCCGTGGATCCCGAAGTCCGCCGCCGGCTTGCCGGACTTGGGGTAGCAGCAGCTCTGCTTGGTGTCGCAGTAGGAACCCGGCCACTGCAGCACCAGGTAGAAGAAGTCGTAGTCCGCCTGCGCCGCCGCGCGCCCGGCCACGGAAAGGACGGCCAGCAGGAGGGCCAGGGAGAGGCGCGACGCCATGATCGGGGAGCGGCTCTGCGCTGATACGGACGATTACTAGTTCTTGGAAGATATGATGGATCGGATGGACAAATTAAAGCTTGTCGCTTGCAGTTGCAGCCTTGCAGATGTGTGGTTTATGGCTTTATGCAGGCAGGGATCGAGATGGAAGATGAAGGTTGCGATGTATGCCCTGGGGTAGTGGGGTGCGAATTTATAGGGAAGCTAGCTTTGGGTGGGATCGTGATCGTGATCGTGATCGTGATCGTGATCGTGATCGGGAGGTGTGGTGTGGATCCACGGCGACGGTTGGCGCGCACGCATGTATGTATGGCAACAATGGCAGGAGCGAAGCACATTCCCACGGAAGGAAAAAAGAAAAGGAAATGGAAATCTAATCGTGCAATTCAAGAAGCGAGTAATCTCGCTCGCTTGCTTGCTGCAGCCTGCAACTGCAAGGGGCGGCCGGCTAGATAGACATGGAAGGAGGAGTGGCCGGCTGGGGATGATAGGTGTGGAAGGCAAGTAGAGGGTCGTCCAGTTGGAGAGTGACAGGTCAGCGGAGGGGAGGGCACGCCGGAGGCCGAGCTCGACATTGCATGGCCATGGGCTGCGGTCGGCACGGGACGACACGATTAGGTCTGAACAATCCGAGCTGCAGCGTTCCATGACGTGTACTGTTTTATTTACAGTACTGTATGTATTTGGAATCCATTTCCACATATCATTGAATTGGAATTAATGAACGCATATGGAAAACAACGCATGGAGTAGGATACTCTTTTTTTGACCGAAGTTAGTAGGGGAAACCCTCTACCTATTTTTTTTTTGTTTTTTCAGACTTTTTTAATTCGTTCTCACGGGGAGTTAAATTTATATCTACTAGATGTTACTCAGCTGCTCTAACCATTAGGCTAGAGGCCTTTTTAACTCAGTAGGATACTTTTGGCAACATTTACAGCAATGGAGGCCAAAATCCATGCATGCAGCTGTGCAGATGCAGGGCGCGCGGCAAGGGTCAAAACTTTTGCTTGGTTGTTTAGAGGACCGTCGTCGCGTCGACACCTCAAACACGCATGTCCATCTCCAGTGATGAACTGAAGCGTATAATCCAGGTTCGTCGCACTTCTTTTTCACCGAAAAATAAAATTAAAGAAGGACGAGAACTTGTGCACAAAGCAGCAGGCACGTCTCCTATAGTGTGACCTTTTTTTTTTTTTTTTTTGGCGACTTCTCCTATAGTGTGATGACTGCTACCACCCCCTGGAGGCCTGGACCATGATGATGGTTCGGCAGCAGTAGTACTTGCGGTTGCCACGTTTCTCAGCTGGCTGTGGCTGACCCTGCTCCGTGGCAGTTTATTTAGGGTGCGTTCATACCGTATACGTATTGCCGGCAACGGCGTATGTATGCCGTACGGGTCGCCGGTGAGCTTTCCTTGTCACGGTGGGAAACAGGGACGAGCCAAGCGGCAGCGCTCATCATCGGTGTACGTGGCGGGCGGAGTACGGGCGTCTCAACTGGCAGTCAATGAGACGTGCCAAGGAGAACGAAGCACCAATTCCAGCGGCACTCAGGCTGAGTTAGACGGTAGCAATACACGATTCCGGATAGTGTATTTATATTCCCATGCAATGGATGATTCCGAAAAAAGTTAGACGGCAGCAACCAACGACATGGTAGGCAAGAGAGGATTTCACAGGAATGCTACCATATCGTGGCGTATCGTATTGCTGTTAATTTTCGGTGGAGGCCAGGTGCTTTGGCGGCAATTTTGACTGTGTGACATAGGATTAGCAAGTGACGACAAAGGTGAGGTTATATTAGCGCGCAAATTAAGGCGACCGGGTTTTGCCGGAGATCAAACACGTCACCGACGTGGTCGGCTGTCGTCCATGATGATCCAACAAGGATTAGTAAGCCACAGCAAGCAAGTCAGGATTAGGTCCAACGTAACACTACTACTGAGCCAACAGAGAAGCCGTTGCCTCGTGTCGCTTCTCTCTCATCTGAGACGCCAAGTCTGTCGTTGCTTGACACACCGTTTTTTTTTTAACAAAGGGTGGTTGAAGAAATGTTCAGCGTTGGACGCGACGTGCAGTGACCCTGTTGCTTCTGCCATTCGTCTTCCTATCATCCCTGCTTAAAGTCTTCCTCACATGGGGTAAACGGCACTCACTAGAAAAAACCAAATGATACTACACTGGAGATGCGATGCTGATTACATGCAGGTGCACGCGACCACACTTATCTGGCTATGAAACCATCTCCCTTGCCACCTTCGTTCAGGGGCAGGGCTTCTAAGTCCTAACTGACAGACATTGATCAGATGCCTTGGCTCAATCACACGGTCCGATCCATGATACAGGTGCAGAGCAAACGGCAAATCCTGATCGATGTTTGAATCGAGGATCGATCATTGATTGCAGTCTAATCGGCACACATCAAACGCGGGAACCTTCGGTCATTGGGATATTCCAACACGCTCCGGATATGCCTGCCGGAATATATTGCAACAAATATGTATCACAAGGTCACATCAGCGCAAGTAAACTAAGCCGGCATCAAATTATTGAACACACACTGAATTGTTTTTTTGTGTGTGTACGTATTCCTGTTCAGACCTTTGAGGCAATGGTGTTCAGACGTCCAAGGAGGAGAACTGAACAACCATCAGCTTTGCCGATCAGCTGGGATAACTGGACGTGTCCCATCAGTCATAGTACGAAACTAAGATATACTATGAAATATAAGATATGCTCTTGGCAAAATAAAATAAAATAAAATAAAATAAAAAGAGTTATGCTAACCTAATTGACATCCTGCAGTTTGATTCCAAAGACTTCAGGACATCACATCAACAATCATCAACTTAGCGAAGATGCAGAGGAGTTGGGTCTGCTGCTGTCCATAAAAGGATCCATCATTACTTCATTAGTAATTTAGTAGGCACTCTTCTGTTTACCACCAAAAAGAATGTCATTCTAGTTTTGTCAGAAGTCCAACTATCCTAAATTTCACTGAAGTTTAAAGAAAAGTTTCTACATTAATGGCATACAAAAGGTACAATATGAAAATAGATTTCATGGCAAACTCAATGGTACTAATTTGGGAAAACTCAATGGTACTTATTTGTTATCGTAAAATGTTGGTATGTCTTGTCTCAAAAAAATGGTAGATTTTTTTTTTTCAAATTTGGTCAAACTTTCAATGGTTTGATTTAGCACAAAGGTAGAATGATAAAAAAGCAGTGGTAGTAAATGCCATCATAGTCATGATAGAAAGAGGAGCAAAGGTCTGATCATGAGGAACACTGCTCCTACGCCAATCAGACTCAGTCCCAGAAAAATAAAAATGCAAGAATAGTTTAGGACATGCATGTACCGTGCTCCTTGTGGCCATTTCCTTGTAAGCAGAAAACCCTATTGTCTACACACTCTACAGGTTCTGCTGATAGAGAAAACCAGGTCCCATAATCACATTTTATGCAAGAACATATTCCGTGTAAAGACATCTAAGTTCCCCAGGAGTTGCAATACCAGTAGTCCATACGTACAACCTGCTGCTGTGATGGAAAAAGAAGCAGAGACAATAGAATTGTAGAATTAAGTGCAGACAGAATCAATCTATGCACCAAAATATGTTCAGTTACCCAAGAAGCAAAATATCCAGGTGATTATTCCTCCCCACAAGCATACATTCATTTTGACAAGTCTCTACATGCCAAATGCATTGAAGAATGGATGCTTGGTGTGGTGTTGATAGAATTTATGAAAGTAACCATTCATTCAAAACTTCAAACAAGGATAAAGAGTACATTTTTCATGACAGTTCAGATTTCACTATTTCAGGGATGCCAACTCTACTTTACTACTTATATTAGATCAAATGCAGACAGGTTTTATATGTTCAAACCACACATTTTCCATGTGAACCTGTTTTGTGCTGTTTGGATTTTACCTAAAACATGGATGCAGCATTTGAAACTTGTTGTCATTTATCAAAGGATGAATTAATTTAAAAAAGGATCATATGATCAATCAAAACAAAATACTCAGAAAGCTCTGAAAAAAAAACATATGTTTCAACTGGTCAAGTTGACCATGTAAATATGCATTTCACATTCACCATTGTCTGTTCCTCATGCATAAAATTCAATGGTCCTTTTAACAGTTACCATTGGACATGGGAATCTCTCCTATTCTATATACAATCTATGCCAAAAAATTGGTGCAACCATGTTCATCAGCTTTCTCAACCTGTATATTTGATTAGCCCTCGCATGTCTACAAAATGTTAAGCAATCACACATTCAATAGTATCCAGCAAATGAATTTCCAAGGTTTGAAGCACAACGCTGTTGAGCTCATCAGTGAAGCCTGATGAGGCAAACTTGACAGACTAACAAGAAAGTCACATTATTTTTCATCACTTCTCTTTTTCTGATTTGTCATCCCTTCCTTTTTCTATCTTATAGAAGAATGCTCCAAGGCATGACAACACTGCATGTTTTTCTTTTATGCAAGGACAACATATCATGTTTTAAGACATGTTTGTATTTCAAGTACCAGTATAAATGATCCTCTGAATTAGCCAATATCCAAGTATTCGATATTACTGTCGTAGGCAAGATCCTGATACTGATTGCTGTAAAGACCTCACACGTTGGAATTTAAGTGCTGATAGTTGTACTTGGCAAAAAAGGGCCTTGTTCATGACAGCAGAAGAGCCAGAAACCAATTGTGTGAAAAGCTTCTTGTCATCACATTACAGCTCATATAGCGCTTATGATTGGGTGCCACTTCCAACATATACTGTTGCTCTGATATCCAAAGTATGTGTCATAACTTCACTTCTTAGTGGTGTGCTGCAAATGCAACAAACAAGTAAGGGCAGACTACCAATAATCATTACACGAACATTTTCCTCCTTGGAAATGATGGAACCGTGTTCTGTCCCTGACAATAACTAGTCGGTTGTAAATACCAGAAAACATCTTTGTGAAATCGTGGCAGTCAACACAAACACGAAGATTCTTTGCAAGCCTTATTGGCCTGTGCTGAGGCGTCACAAGCAAAGCAAAAGCAATTGCCAGCTTTTCACTGTGATAGGTGAGGGCACTTTCCTTCCCTTCTGAATCCAAATCATGCAACTCTGACGACACATTTGGGACATAACCAGCAATCCTTAACTGTTTATTTATCTCATTGAGCTTTTCATAAATCTCCACCTTCCTTGGATGTGCATCATCATCCGCAATAAACTCGTGAACCTCACCATTATGCTCGACAGTTGTGCAGCCAGGAGTAGTTTGTATTCCTTTTTCCTGCATCAACTTCCTGACTTCGGATACCTTGCTCCATTCCCCAACTGCTGCATAAGTGTTCAGCAATAGAACATAATCCCCAGCTTGCTGCGCCTTCAGTTCAATTAGATTACCGATTACATGCTCCCCAAGATCAACATGACCATGGATTCGGCAAGCCCCAAGAAGAGTTCGCCAAATTGTCGCATCTGGTGCAACCTTCATCTCATTTGTCACAAGCTCATAAGCCTCATCAAGCAAGCCAGCACGGCCCATCAGGTCAACAATGCATCCATAGTGGCGAACGTTTGGCTTCAACCCATACTCATATCGCATCATGTCAAAAAACCTAAAACCCTCGTCAACCAGCCCACTATGACTACATGCAGAAAGAACACCAGTAAAAGTCTGTTCATCAGGAGCAACATTCGATCTAATCATCTCCTCAAATGCTGAGATAGCATCATGCCCAAAGCCATTTGCTGCCAACCCTGAGATCATCGCGCTCCATGTGACCACACTCTTCTGAGGAGTCCCACAGAACACCCTGTATGCCTTGTCCACACACCCGCACCTCGAGTACATCGCGATCAACGAATTGCGCACCTTCAGCTCGCTCCCATAACCATGCTCCTCTGCATACGCCCACACCTGCTCCCCGAAATCAAGCGCGCCCAGGCTCGTGCATGCCTGGAGGAGCAGAATGCAGGTGACGTCATCTGGCTCCGCCCCACTGTCCCTTCCTCTCATCTCCTCAAAAAGCTTCATGGCGTCCTTTGTCCGCCGGTTCCTCATATAACAGGTGATCAGAACGTTCCAAGCGACCGCATCCCTAACCGGCATTTCGTCAAACAGCCTGCGCGCGCTGTCCCCGTCGCCGCGGTTCGCATAGCACCTCATCAGCGAGGTGGCGAGGAGGGCGTCGCGGAGGTGGCCCTCAGCCACGACGTTGGCGTGGAGCTGGCGCGCGTGCGCAAGCGCGCAGCGGGGCTTGAGGAGGATGGCCAGGGTGAAGGCGTTCCCGCGGCGGCCGAGCGCGCGCATGCGGCGGAGGAAGCGCCACGCGTCGGAGGGGTCGGAGAGCGCGCGGAGGATGGAGTTGCACTGGAAAGTGGAGGGGAGGGAGGACGACGGTGTGGTGGCGGTGAGGTGGTGGTCAAGGACGGCGACCGCGCGGTGGGACGGGAGGGAGCCGGCCGCGAGGGAGAGGAAGGCGGCGGTGGTTGCGACGGGGGAGAGGGATAGGAGGCCTGTGCGGAGAAGGTGCGCGTGGAGCTGGAGGAAGCGGCGCGCGGGGATGGGCGAGGCGGAGGCGAGGAGCGCGGCGGCGACGGAAGAGGTGGAGGTGGAGGTAGAACGGCGGTGAGCACGGGCGAGAGCAGATGCCGATGCCATGGCCCGCGCGGGACGAGCGCGAGGCAGGATATGGCCCTATTTCCGCTTTGAATTTCGAGTGTTAACCTCCGGTAACCTACGTTAATCAAACAACGACTGAGAAAGTGAGAAGCTTCACACTTGTAGTAGAATGGTGAAATTATTGTATTTTGCAATTCATAATAAACTTAGTCAAATATTATTCTTTATCATCCTTAATAGAATGTGTTTAGCTCTAAGACAAGTATTAATGTACTCCCTCCATCCAAAAATTGAGGTCGTATTAGCAAAAAAAAAGTTTCCATTAATCGGGATCCTATTAGCTACTGACCATGTCCCGAGGCGGCCGTATGCTCGTCGTTCCATGCGGCAGTTGATGAGGTGTGGTCTCTTGTTGGTTGAAATACTCTCGTGGCATGCGCTGGCTAATTAAGGAGTGGGCTAATTAAAGCGGAATGCTGCGGAATGCTGCATTGCATCGGACCCAAATACAACCCCGATAAATGGATGGAGGGAGTATTATTCTTCATTCATAGCATTATATTATTTTTGCAATTCATAGTAAACTTAGTCAAATATTATTCTTCATTAATATGTATGTGTTTAGTTTCAAGACAAGTATTAATGTATTTATTCTTTATTCATAATATAAATGCGTTTGGTTTCATTGATACCTACGAAGATGAGACCACCACATATCTTCTTTTGAGGAAAGACCACCACATAACTAGTACAGTAAGTTGTCAAAAAAAAAACTTGTACAGTAGAATTTTTATCCGGATTCTCAAAATGCTTTGAGATTTAAACGGCACCTCACTCGCACAAGTAATCTGTTTCTCTTGTTTTCCATGCTGAATTGCCGATGAAATTCCTTCAAACAAAACAGAAAGTACGACGAGAAAGTTGTTACGGCACAAGCTTGAGCTCGCCACGCGCGCTCCAACAGGAGAAGTTCCACGCCCGCGTGGACCTGTCCCCTGCTGCCACGTGTCCGCTCGAACGGTCAATTATCCCTCCACTACCCACCACACCCGGCCCCCCCACGCTCACCCTCCGCACCGGATCCCATCACCACCTCCCCAGCGGCGCGCCGGCCCGGCACCCATCTCGCCGCCGACGCGCCGCGCCGCGCCGCGTTCCATCACCCCAGAACAAGCCACCGGGGCCGATCTCCCTGCCCTCTGATGCGCCGCCCGAATGCCCGCGGCGAGTCCAAGGAACAAACCCTAGCTCTGGCTCCTCCCTCCCCAGCCGCCCCCACCAAGATGGGCGCCCATCGGCGACAACCCAGCAGCTCCCGGCGCCGCCTTGCCGGCTCCCTCGCGCTCCTCGCCGCGTTCGCGCTCGCCCTGCTCCTCCTAGCATCCCTCCGGGTTCCCCCGGCCTACGGCGTCATCATCGACGCCGGCAGCACGGGGAGCCGCGTCCACGTCATCGCCTACCGCGCCACGGCGGGAGCGGGGCTCCCGCAGCTGGACTGGGCGCGCACGGCCTCGATGAAGGCGACCCCGGGGCTATCGTCCTTCGCGGCGGACCCACGCGGCGCGGGGCTGTCGCTGGCGCCGCTGGTGGAGTTCGCCCGGCGCCGTGTGCCGCGGGAGAGCTGGGGGCAAACCGAGGTGCGGCTCATGGCCACCGCCGGGCTCCGGCTGCTCGATTCCGCAGTGGCCGAGTCCGTCCTGCAGTCTTGCAGGGAAGTGCTTCGGGGGTCGGGCTTCCGATTCCAGGACGAATGGGCCACCGTGATCTCAGGCATGTAACATAGTGAAACCGTGCGACTTCTTCCTCATTTTGATGACTTGCTCTGGAACTGTGTGGATCTGGAGCTCTTGCATTTGATGTGAAGCTGGAAGTACATATTTTGAAAGTGGGAGCTTACATTTCAGTACAACTGGATGGAGTTTTGTTGAATTTTGGCACTTTCTGTGTATCTTAGCATGTTTGATTGAACTGAATTCAATGTCTTTGTTAAGATGATCATGCAAGTACATTGAAATACTGTGTAGGGGCTGAGGAAGGAATATACGCGTGGGTTGCAGCAAATTATGCTTTGGGGACTCTTGGCGGTGATCCAAATCACACCACTGGGATTATTGAACTTGGTGGGGCTTCTGTTCAGGTTCTGTATCTTGCATCGCACTAAGGAATCAATCCTCCAGCAAAATTTGTTTTTGTTCTAACTGTTTTGCTACTTTTGATCAAACAGGTAACACTTGTTACCGGTGAAACTGTGCCTCTGGAGTTCTCTCATGTGCTTAAGTTTGGTGATGTCTCATATAACCTGTACAGCCACAGCTTTTTGCATCTTGGTCTGGTGAGTTGTGTGCTTAAATATTAGCTGTACACGCAAACATTATCCGCTGTCCATGCTCTCTTAAATTGCCTATCACAAGAAAAGTATGTTGCCACACCTGCACCTTAGCAATGGTCCACTTTATGGTTAATTAAGTGATCCTTGCTATTATTTTGTATGTGCTCACTCTTCGCTCATGCTGTGTGCAGAATGTAGCATATGAATCACTCCATGACTTGCTCAGCTCATCTGGTCTTAGCTTAAGTAAGTCAATTGGTTCATTGCATTTCTACTTTCTAAAGTAAGATAAGATAATCAGATAACACAAGAGCACATCTATGATTTAAAATTGATTACACTCGGGGAATACTTTTAGTACAGTTGTGCTGATTCTTTTTCTTGTATTCAGTTCAACCTCTCTGAATATGCTATGATTCTTTAAAGCTAAGATAATTCTAGCATATTCTATGAATATTCATATCTGATCTCACTATGCTTATGCAGTGGCCACACATTTGATTTCTCAAGCTAAGTACAAGGATCCGTGCACTCCAAGGGGATTTACACGCATAGCAGGATCAGTTGAACTTCCTGTTAGTGTTCTTGAGCCGAAGGTTGAGTACAGACCTTTTGCTCATGCTGTGGGGAACTTCTCTGAGTGTAGATCTGCAGCGCTAACACTACTGCAAAAGGGAAATGGTAGCCATCTGCACTTATACCTCATAGTCTTATCATTATGTTTATTTTTCTTCAGCAATTCTTCCTTTTTCTTTGATAAGCATATCTTTTGCTGAAGTCTGGGCGGAAGAATGGGACTAGGTCCACTAACAACTAGGAGTACTTTCAATAGGTCTTTGTTACCGGAAAAAATCACTATATGACTTCTGAGATATACTGCACTCATTTCACGGTTAAAACACCTAGGCTAACCGGCTAACTAACCTTAGCTCAAATAGGCTCATGCCTACCTGTTGTATTTGGTAGTGAATCTGCTTAGGCTATAATGTGGTTTGGATTGACTAGGTTTGTTAGCAGTAAGAGAACAAAATTCTGGTCGGTTAGGCTATTCCACCTCCTGATCAGGTTATTTTAAGAGTTCACAAATAATCAAATATTTAGTCATGTTAGCTCAACTCCCCTTACCTCTAGTAACGCCTTTTTTTAGACCTGCCAATCAAAATAAAATTATTGATAACTTCTTGGACTGAAAGATGCATTATTGTGCATGGTGAGTAGTTATTAATTCGTTTGCTATCTTTAATAAACTCTGCAGAAATTTCAATGTTTATGTTTAACCTGTTGAATGACTACAGCTTTTATTAATATATTAAACAGTTTAATGACTACAGTTTTTGGTGCAGTTCCTCAATTCTCAATTTATTTCATGGCATAATTGAGGTGACTGTGTTGTTTTTGCAGAGGGATGTTCATATCATGAATGCCGCCTTGGAGCGGCATTTGTACCAGAGTTGGAAGGCAAATTTTTAGCGACAGAAAATTTTTACCATACTTCAAAGGTCTAATTCTTTCTCTTTTGTTGAGGTCTTTCAAGATTGTCCATTTTCTTTTATGTTCAGTATTCTCCATCTTTAGTACAATGTTCATTTTTTTATGTTTGATTGCTTAACAGTTCTTTGGTCTGGACTCAAAGTCCTTCCTTTCTGATCTGATGGCGACTGGGGAGAAATTTTGCCATGGGGACTGGTCAAAGATTAAGAAGAAGTACAGTTCTTTTGATGATGGACAACTGCTTCTTTTTTGCTTTTCCTCAGCATATATTATTGCTCTACTACATGATACACTTAAAATGCCACTGGATCATAAGAGGTGAAGCCTTTTCTACTGTTCTATTCTTTGTTTGAAACCTGTATATTTACAATAGTTTTGTTTCAGGATTGACGTTGTAAATCAAATCCATGGTGTGCCTGTTGACTGGGCATTGGGTGCTTTCATTGTGCAGACGACGATGAACCGAACAGAGTACTCAGATTCATCAGTTTCATATCTAAACAGCTACGCCTCTTCAGGCTTGGTTCCGCTTCTGTTCATTACTGTGGTTGTATTTACAGCATTGTCCATCCTAAGGTGGAGAAGGCCTCGTCCGAAGACGATCTACGATATGGAGAAAGGCAGGTACATCATAACAAGGGTCAGCCGATGAGTCGCACACATCAGCATTGGGAGTGGGTGGACTTCCTGCAGCGGAGCACTATTGACCATGTATGTAGATTTTCCTAAATTGATTTCTTACTCGGCGGCCAGCTACACTCCAGCATGTTGTCTGGCAGAATTAACTTGCTGAGTTTGAGCAGCAACCCCTGTATATGATAGAAGGATGCGGGTTGCGGCGGCATTTGTGCATGCTCAATGTTGTATGTAATGTTGCTAAACTGTTTGTTGATGTAATTACAATTTTGTGTATGGGCATCCATCCGATGATGTAATCCTGAGATATCATGTGTCTAATGATCTATAGAAGTTCTCTGCCATGGATCATCATGGATGGCAGGGCAGCTGTTCCTGTCAAACCATTGATGTTATGTAATCCTAAGATATTATGTCTAATTGTGGTGTATGCCTTAAACACTACTTGTTCTACGAGGATGCAATACAACTGTTTGCATCCCTGTTAGCATCAGTTTAGGCTATGTGACATTGTTGCACTCATATTTTCTGGCACAACTGTGAAGCTCACCATCTGAACTTGTTGTAAATATATTTTTTTTTTAAAAAAAAACTTGATCGTGGAGAAGTTTTAACATAGAACTATTCCTGACATTTTCCACGAAATTGTAATTACGTCAACAATTTCAATTTGAAAACACACATCTTTTTATCATATACATCGGTGGTGGTCTGTTGCGTGTGATTGCACACTGAGAAATGCAGGCCAGTTTATGGAATCTACATAAACAATCTCACTGGTGTTAAAATTTATGACTTATTTACATACAGTAAAATTCGCAGGGACGATTAGCAACTCATTCATCGAACAAATATGCATTGAAATAAATTGAAATTTCTAAACTCGTCAAACATGATTGCAAAGGAGTATTACATCGATCTAATAATGGACGAAAAAAAAAAAGAACAGTGTTGTGCAAAAACATTGCGTGATTGGAAAAATGGTTCTGAAGTGCATGGAAGGGTAGGAGAGAGGCGATTGATCACATCGACCAGCCTTCCTCCACTCTGATCGTTTCATCGACTACATCGTCAGATCTTGTCGAGCTTGGCTGCCACGACGAGCGGGTTGTTCTTGGCGATCTTCTCCCGATCCGCCGTCTTAAAGTCGAAGTCGCACGCGTGCTTCTCCGCGTACCGGTGCAGCGAGCAGAACGTGCCGCCGCAGCGGCAGGGGAACCCCAGCAGCCCCACCTTCTTGCGGCATGACGCGCACCTATTGGCCGCCGCCGCGTTCACCGCCGCCGGCGCCTCCACCGCTGGTGCAGCACTGGAAGTCGCAGCAGAGATCTGGGCCGCCGCCGGCGCCTCGGCAGCGAGGACGACCTTGTCCGCCAAAGCAGGGGAGGCGTGAGCGTTTTTGAGGAAGTCCTTGTAGCAGCCGGAGCACATGTTGTTGGTGGCCGCGGACCCGAAGAAACCGCACGCGTTCACGCACTCAATGGCGCCGCCACCGCCGCCGGATGCTTCATGCTTCTCCGTCTCCACGGAGCCGCCGTTCTCCTTCTCTGCCGGCGCTTGCGCAACCGGCGTGGCCGTGGCCGCCACTGCAACGGCAGCGGTGGCGTTAGGATCTTGAGCAGAAGCCAGCTGCTCGTTCACGTAAGCAGCAGCAGCCTTGGCGGCCTCAACCTTCTTCTCGTCGGCGACAGGAGCGAGGGCGTCGGCGGTCTTGATCAGGTGCTCCTTGTAGCACTTGGAGCAGAAGTTCTTGGTCGCCGCGCTCCCGAAGAACCCGCAGCCGTTGGCGCACCTCGGTGCCGCCGCACCGCCGGCGCCGGAGACCTCCTGCTGCGCCTCCGCCATCGATCGATCTTCTTCTTGCCCGGTCGCCGCCGCTAGCTTTTGAGCACGTGTGTGAAACCTAGATCGCGTCGTGCGCGACGACCTGTTTCATGAACGAGCGGAGAGTTCGTGAATCGTGATGTGAGTGCGGAACGTGGAGGCCGCCCCCTCTGTTTATAATACGTGGACGGGACCAAGGCGAAGCGCCAACGGACTTCTGATTCGTGGCAGGGTAGGGTCCGACTTGCAGTTCTGACTTTCGTCACGTCTCACGAGGGGCTTCTGGTTCATACTCGTAGTACGCGGGTGATGTTCAGGACACGACTAGCAGCTTCTAGTTCAGCTAGCTAGTGCAACCCACCGTGGATCCGACGCGACCCTTTTTGCACCGACACCAGAAGTCGGCTCGCGATTGGCTTCCGACCGACTTCCGTCGCTGCCCGGCGCCTTCACGATAAAAAGGGTCGCGACGCGAGGTCCGCCACCATCCGCTTCCGGTTTCGTCACTGGTATCAACTCATCCACGAAACAACTTCGTCGTCTTCACCTAGCAAGTGAGCTAGCTATTTTCACGCACGTGCACGTAACGTACGCGCCCGCCCTACGATCCGATCTTCTAGCAGAGGCGAACGGCGGACCGATCGCTTGGGTCATCGAGATCCACATGGCGGAGAGGCAGGAGGTCTCTGGCGGCAGCGCGGCGCCGATGTGCGCCAACGGCTCCGGATTCTTCGGGAGCGCGGCGACCAAAAACCTCTGCTCCAAGGAACACGTGGTCAAGACCGCCGACGCCGAGGACGAGGAGAAGACTGAAGTAGCCAAGGCTGCTGCTCACGTGTCCGAGCAGCTGCCTGGTCAAGATCTTGATGACGCCACCGCTGCCGTTGCAGTGGTGGCCACGGCCACGCCGGTTGCTCAGGCGCCGACGTCGTCGACAGAGAAGGAGATCGGCGGCTGCCTCGTGGAGACGCAGGGGAAGGAAGTGTCCGTCGTCGTCGGCGGCGCCATCGAATGCGCGAACGCGTGCGGGTTCTTCGGGTCCGCGGCCACCAACAACATGGACTTCCTCAAACACGCTCACGCCTCCCCTGCTTTGGCGGTGGCGGACAAGGTCGTCCTCGCTGCCGAGCAGCTGGAGGTCCAGATCTCTGCTGCAACTTCCAATGCTGCACCAGCGGTGCAGGCGCCAGCAACGGTGAAGGCGGCGGCGCCGAACAGGTGCGCGTGGTGCCGCAAGAAGGTGGGGCTGCTGGGGTTCCCCTGCCGCTGCGGCGGCACGTTCTGCTCGCTGCACCTTCACGCAGAGAAGCACGCCTGCGACTTCGACTTCAAGACGGCGGACCGGGAGAAGATCGCCAAGAACAACCCGTTCGTCGTGACTGCCAAGCTCGACAAGATCTGATCATCTGATGCAGGCTAGACAATAGATGAAAGCTGGCTCTCGTGAACATAGTTTGTTTGCGTTACATACAAGGTAGACAGAAGTATTTCTGTCAGGCGATTTTAAGGACTTTTCCCATTAGCGACCATAGTACACCATCATCATATCCATGATTGATCCATGTATATTCGTCGAATCGTCTTAGTATATCACATGTTGCAATAACATTCTTTGACACTCATATGTTGTCACATGTTAATGAGGTTAGGAATTGCAGTGTATGTTTGTTACCATGCTTGATGCATTATTGGAAACTCGGTGGCCAACATATTGTGCTCAAACTCACGGTTTTCTATCATCGTCAGAGTCCCACATTGTTTCTCACTGGTTCCGCTGCTGCTCCAGTGTAGTAAAAAGGCGAATGTCATTAGAGCCCCATATTGTTTCTCAATGGTTCCGCCGCCGCCGCTCCAGTGTTGTAAAAAGGGGGACTGTGAAAGGAGAGAGAGAGAGAGCAATGTTCTCTTTGTAAACTATAGGCATCTAACTCGGAACACTTCTTTGATTCGGACTTCTAACTTGGTGTGAACCATGAGGTAAAATACACTTTTTCTAACCATCAATCACAAATCAGCCTACTCTTTATCTAAAAAAAAGAAATCAGCCTACTCTCTCTTACGACGGCTGGTCTTTGATGTCCTTTGTGCTCTGTGCTAAAACATATTAAAATTTATTTTTTATGATTTATGCCAACACATGTGACAAAACATATTGAAATCTATTATCAAAGCAGATAATAAATTTGACCCTTGAATGATGATACAAGGACCCTAGACGTCACAAGAAAAATTAACTATATTTCTTACGAATGAAAATATAGCAACTCCCGGTAAAATAATGCGTGAAAATAAAAGCAAGGACATGTAACAAGGGGACAAGGGACATGGCGGCTTCTCTGCACACTCTTTGTCCACATTTGACTTGTCAACTCCTCTACAAACTCTCAACTCACACTGTGCAAATAACTGTTTATTTCAACTTGACACCATCTAATCGAACTCAAAGCTAGAGCAAAATAACCATGAGAAACATCGACTTTGCCCCACAACTTTTTGAAAACCAAACTCTACACTGGAGTTGTCCTAAGAACATATAGAACCAACGTGTGATACAGAACTACATATATAACATAAAACTGATGCACCATACATAAATAATTTCTAGAGAAACTGAGGACACATATAACCTACACATGATACGGAAGCTAAGGTTAAGCCTTACATATTGTCTCGTTGCTTCTCTCTGTTGGCCCTGGCAGCGCGGTGCGGGGAGTTGCAGGGACAAGCACAACGACACAAGCACATGTCGGCGGGGGGGGGGGGGCTGGCTTTACCTCATTATTGTGTGCTACAACACTTGATCGGGGGCTTTACCTTAGTAATGTGTGCAACACCACTTGCACATAGGGGGTCAATGACTGTGTCCCTAGCTTTCAATCACTCTCATCCTATACATCCTATAGCACCGTAGTTCAATAACATATACAAAAACAATACAACACAATGCACATGCCGAGAGGCCAGGGTTGTGTTCCTTGCTTTCAATCACTCTCGTCCTATAGTACTGTAAATCGAATAAAATGTACAAAAATGATATAACTAAACACTTGTCGGGGTCCGGGACTGTGCGTCCCTTGCTTTTAATCGCTCCTGACCGCGCATGATATAAGGTCGCAGAGGCGCCATGATAGGTCATCGTGTTGGACGGAGCTGGAGGTGTGACTTCCGTGAGTTTCGTACTGGGAACAAGCATGCGCACAATGCTGATCGCGAGAAGAAGGCCCCACATGCCGACGCCTTGTAACTGGACTCATGGAACTTCACAATGAAAGCAAACCGACAACCAGAACGATTGTTGCATGATGGCACTATCCATGTTTTAGGTTTTTAGTTGTGAGAGAAATTGATTCTGAGACTTCTTATCGTAAGGTGTGTGAGAAGAAGGTTGCATGTCGATAGATTTTGTCTTTCCCTTGAGGGCATATGCCCCTACACACTATGCCATTGCTTCGCATTGAGATATATATATGCCGTGCACTGAAGGAGAGATTACCACCCAAATCTTGGAGTTGATGGAGAAGATTGCAGCCCTAAAGAAAGAAGGGTTGTCCGGTAAAATGGTTTGCAAGCGTCGTATCTAGCCACTTCAAGAGTGGCATGTATCCGGCTACTATTCCCATGGCTCACATGATCCAACCAGGCTGAAGGAGGATCTCACCAATGACGAGATCTTAGCAACGGTCAAGATATTATTTCAAGACATCAATTAGGTGCCCAGAGTCCCCGCGACTACTCAAAAGTATTTTGAATTGAGATATGTGCACTAAAGAAGAGAGAGCTTTCTCTAATGCATACATCTAAATGCGAATCTAGGTGGCATATGCCCTTAAAGGCATATTTCACTTTCACGCTACATGTATTCTGCAGCGGAAGAGAGGGACATGGACGTGTCCAATGAGGGAGAAAGAGCAGGTGGAGCTACTAATGGATGTGTCTGAGCAAGGAGGATCAGTGATGAGTTTAATATTTAGTTTAAAATCTTCATCATATGCTCTTTGAAGCATGCTATGTGAACTACTGCTTGTGGCTATGACTTCTTGTCTAGTATCATAAATTTGCATTTTTGTTACTCTTTTGAATTGTGATATTTGTGGTCTTTAGCGATGCTTACATTGGTTGATGCTTCAATATAATTAAATTTACATCTTTATTAACTAAGCATTGTTTTTACTTGATATTCGAATGTTTGCGCTCTACCAAAATGATAGGAGAATATCGCTTCTAGAGAAGTAGTAGATATATTGCTTGTTAGAGAGCCATTTTTTACTAGTGATATGAAATTCAGAGAACATATATATTAGGAAACATGTAGAATAACATTTCATTTGAGAACAATACCTCTTCTTTTACAGAACACATCCATACATTACATTACATTTTATATATAGTAATTGGAATCAGAATAATAACATAAAGTGTTGCATCATTTTTTTAGAACCATCTCATAAAGTGCTACACCCACTGCAGACGGTGGGTCCCAACTGTTTCAGAACTGTAACGCTAATCAAAGGAGACGCGCTAAAAGGGCAACTTAATTTACATTTGTTCAGTGCTTCCGGTAGCAGATACAAGTGTTTTTTTTAATAAGGGCAGATACAAGTTTGTGCGCACAGAATAGAATCTCTCCTTCGTGATGTTCCCAATGGCCCCGCGGGCGCCGGAAAGAAGTTAAACTCCCCTAGCGGCGCCAGCGACAGCCCCGCGCGCGCCGGAAAGAAGTCGGCTTCAGAATCCATGACACGAGTCGGAAGCCCGGAATCGGAGCTGCAAGTCCATCCTACTCTACCACGGATCGGAACATGGTTCGCGCTCCGCCTGTTCCCGACCCGTATCCGTATTATAAGAAGGCAGGAGAGCGAGCGGGGGCACGCGACCTCGTTCATGAAACACGTCGCGCACGAAGCCATCTAGCTTTCACGCGCGTACGTCTGCGTGCTCAAGCGGCGACCGAGAAAGCAAGAAGATCGATCGATGCCGGAGAGGCAGGAGGTCTCCGGCGGCGCTGTGGCACCGGCACCGACGTGCACCAACAGCTGCGGGTTCTTCGGGAACGCGGCGACCAAGAACTTCTGCTCCAAGTGCTACAAGGAGCACATGATGACCAAGACCGCGGCCGACGCCGTCGTTGCCATCGACGAGAAGACGATCGAGGCCGCCAAGACTGCCTGCTGCGTGCCCGATCACCTGGGCGGTGAAGATCTCGGCGCCACCGCTACCGCCGCCGCAGTGGCCACGGCCACGCCGCCGGTTGCTCGAGCGCCGAACGATAGCCCCTTTAAGACGCTGATGCTGCAACTAGCGGACCGCCGCGGCGGCCTCATCGAGTGCGCGAACGCGTGCGGTTACTTCGGGTACACGGCGACCAACAACCTGTGCACCCTCTGCTACAGGGACTTCATCCAAAGCGCTCACTCCGCCGCCCCTGCTGCCGCGGCGGACAACAAGGTCGCCGAGCGGCCGGCGGCGCCGAAGAGGTGCGCGTCGTGCCGCAAGAAGGTGGGGCAGCTGGGGTTCCCCTGCCGCTGCGGCGCCATGTTCTGCGCGCTGCACCGGTACGCGGAGAAGCACGCCTGTGGCATCGACTTCAAGACGGCGGGCCGGGAGAAGACGCCGACAACAACCCGGTCGTTGTGGCAGCCAAGATCAGCAAGATCTGATGCACGGCGGGACGGGAGAAGATCGCCAAGAACAACCCGGTCGTTGTGGCAGCCAAGATCAACAAGATCTGATGCACAGCAGCTACGCAGCAGGATCGAGCGGTGGCGATTAGGTCCATCGCCTTTTGTACGCAATTTTAGTTAGGCGACGACCATGAGCATGTACGTATTTAGCTGCATTGGAGTACTGTTAGCAGTGAGAGAACCCGGTCGTTATGTCAAATCAATGTAACATTTTTTATGCTATCAAACTGAAAAGTTTGAAACTTTGCAAAGGATGAATGGTGAATGCTCTCTGTTTTGATGCTCCTGGTCCTGTACATCTTTGCCGTTACTGGATAAGAGTATTGCAGTTGTAGGTAATTTGGTAATGTGCCATAGGATTCCCCCAAGCTACCAATACGCCTCGCTTTGGCTATTTGGAAGAACAGGAAAAGAAATGGCCATGGAGATAAAGTTCCATAGTAATTAATCCAAATGATATTATATATATTGCAAATACAAACAGATGGATGATCAAAAGATGTTTCATGAAGAGTTATTCAGAGAAGTTTTACTTAGACAAAACTTGATAAAAATGAGAGAAGTTTTACTTAGAAGTTAGGATAAAATCAAAATAGACTATATACTTCCTCCATCCCAAATTATAAGTTATTTAATTTTTTTATCATAAGTTTGACCGGGTAAAATCAAAATAGATTATAAGTCATTTATAAGTCTTATTCAAAAAATTTGTACAAATATAGTCAACTTTAAGACATTTTTGAAGAGATTTGATTAATAAAATAGGCCACAACAAAAAAATAGTATTTTGATAATTTTTTAAATAAGACGAGTAATCAAACTTTGTATAAAAAAGTCAAACGACTTACAATTTGAGATGGAGGAAATAGTTTAAATGGGTGTCTTTTAAGTTAGTTTGAAAAATAAAGAGAAAAACCTATTAAAGGCCGTATAGGAATAGCTTCGGTTTAGTTTTCTCGTGCCTCCTACTACGTTAAAAGTGGCTCAGCTAGAGCCAACTTACATCCTGTTCGTTTTAACTAATCATCCTAGTTTATCAGCCATGACATATAAATCGGTTTACCGGCCGTAGAAATCTTCGACCAAACAAATTCTCTGACATAAACTATAACAAAATTAGAACTCGATTCATTCTTTCTATAAAAACGTTTCCAGAGCCGAGCTCCAACGGAGAGAAACTACTTTACAAGAATCCAGAGCCGAGCAGAGCTGCTCCATATTTTGCCAAACCTTTTTCCAACTGGCCCCTTTCTCCTTAATTCCTTATCCACAAAGTCCCACGGTTCGTTCCAATGACTTTGCCGCCGTGTCTCCTCTTCCACCCCCGCCCGCCGCTGGGCCGCCGTCGCAGGAGCAGGTCCCCCTACCTCCTCCTTTCCAAGCAAAGCCTGCACCGACTTCCCTCACCAAGAACATGCCGCGTTCCAGTGGTGGCGGCAGTGGCAGAGCAGCTCGTGCCGCGGCCGCCCGGTACCTGCCGGCGGATGGGGGCGGCGGGCTTCGCCTGCCACTGTTCCTACGACAACGAGAACGGACTGCCCACGCTTTCACCGGATGAGGTGCGTGAGCTATGAAAATGCTGTTGCTGTCAGCCTGGCACATAGCACCAAAAGCTGCGAGCTTTTTTTCAGAGTTTTCAGTTGTCAGTCGTGAACAATTGCCTTGCCATGGTGCTATTTTGGTAGGGAAAAAGCTTGGATGAGTGGCCAGTCCTCCGCCGGTGGGATGTTCCATGGGAGTGGCCAACGATTTCCCTCACCATGGTGGCATGTGCAGTAAGGTAATAGTAACACTACACCTTTGCTGATTAGTATCATGCATTGGCGCTTCCAACTATTATGACGTTGTGTAAGAAGAAATCCATTTTCTATTTATGCAAATATGTAATGCGGAGACTATTTTGTGTTGTTCTATTCTCAACAGCGAAGAAATATTCTAGTGTAGTCGCAATCCAAGATAACTAGAGCGTATTGAATTGTTTCAAATGCCTCCTTGAAATTGTTGCTGAATGTTCTTTAGACAGCTTTCTTCTGACAGGGATGCTTGAACAATCTATTTTGGAGCAACTAGGTTTTCAAGCTGGGGAGACAACTCTAGATGAGAAGGCAGAAATACTCTTCTTGGGCCAACTGTACAGATCTAAGTTCCTATCTCTATGTAAAACCTTTATTTGTACCAAAGTTTTCAATTCGATTTGTGAATATGCTGCATGCTCTGAATATCTTGTGTCGGAGTGACATTACTTGCCATTTTCGTTTTTTGCAAGTGCAGTAGCACAACAGTAGTTGTACTTGGAGTTATATTTGGCATCACCAGTACATTTCGACCATTCTCGGATGATATATTTCGCTATGGTAAGATCTTGATCATGCTATGTCTATGTTCATTTTCATGTTCTTTCTTATACATTGGTCACACATTAATTCCTTTCCAAAGATTAACTTAATAAGAGAACTGTAAAACATGTTTAAGTGCAATAGAATTACTTATATCTAATATGGATATCTGTGTTCAATAGTAACTCTTTCTGTTTGTACTATGATTGTGTTGTGCTAATTCAGGTTGTTCTTAAGCTGTGGACCACTGTCTACTGATGTTGGTATCCTTAAACTTTCAGAATTCAAGGAACCGCTTAAGCTGCAAAACGGTTGGCTTCTGTGGTCTGGAATTGGCCTATTTGTTGCAATAGTTGCTATTGCTTTAGCAGGTGCTGCAATGACATTTCTGAATGGTGAACCACCACACAGAGAGGTACAGCATTTTTATGCTACTAATCTAGTCTTCTGTTGCCCTTTCCTTTTAAAAGTCTTCAAATGTCTTAAGCAGTACGGATGTCATATGCCTTTGTTATTTTGACAGAAAACTAAAAAAATGTATTTATTGGAGATATGAATATTGTATGGTAACAGATCTCGGAAGAAGCCACCCCCTGACCACCACCACCACCACACACACACACACACACATACACAATATCTAAATGTGAAAGTCCAGCATTTCGTGTAGTAGCTAATATTACCTATAGTGATCTAGTTCTTGAACCTTGTCTTTCAGACAGACTCGCTGGTCCTTTTGTTGCCACTGATCGGCTCATCAAACGTTAGGTATGGGCATATGATTTATCTGTTCTCTCTTTTTTCTTAAGCTATTACAAGTTATTGCATGTTTGTATATAGGTCAGGCATGATAAACTACTTGATTGTTTACCATATTTTCCTTTATTGCAGCACTGCCTATTTGCTGGGCATCACTGGGATTTTGGCACCCATTCTGGAGGAAACTGTGTTTCGAGGATTTCTTATGGTATCCCTGACTACATGGTAAATATGCATCGACTATATTCTTGTTCCCCTTTCAAAAAAAAAAATCATCTTCAGAAGTAGGATGTTTTAATGGCTTGATCTAACTTTTATTGTTAAGTTGTGAATAAACTGTTCTGATACAGGTTCTCTACTCCATGTGCTGTGCTTATTACTGCTGCAATGTTTGCCTTCGCTCATCTTACACCAGGAGAATTCCCGCAGCTTTTTGTGCTTGGTAATGGTTACATCTATAATAGTCATAAAACCACAAAAGAATGTACAATATCTAAATCTTTGTATCTTAACATAATTAGACCAAACACACTGAAAAGATCTCTAAGTCACATATAATATATAGAATTATTATGTTAGCATGATTTGACATTTATTGCTGACTATATTTCCTCCATCCATTTTGTGTGCACAGGTGTTGTCTTAGGATTTTCATATGCTCAAACTCGCAATCTTCTAACTCCTATTGCAATACATGCTGTCTGGAACTCTGGAGTACTATTGTTGCTAACCTTTCTTCAGGTAGATCTTATCTTTCTGACTATTTTGTTCTAGTCCCTTATTTTTCTTCTAAGGTACAATTCAGTTGGCATTGGAGTACAAGTCAGAGTAGGGGCAACACATCTAACTATTAAGTTACATTTTTAAGCTAATCTTAAACAGATTGGTTAAAATGTGGTTATTTTGAAGTTAATCAGACTAATGAATTTGCTTATTGTGCTCCAGATGCAAGGTTATGATATCAGGGAGATTTTGCAGGCATCTTAAAGATTTAACTTGGTTAGATTGATTTCGTCTTGTGCTTTCTTGCATCAAATACACAATGATAGAAATACGTTCTTTAGACAACCCTTTGCTTGACCAGGTGTATTGTGAAATGATGCATAGCATCTAATTAAACAATTAATTTTTTTCTTAAAGTGCGTTAATATTTTACTGTGTTATGAGCTCGAAATTTAGAGCTCTAGAAGAAATTGTGGTATGTATAATCATTTATAAGGCAATTAAATAACAGAAGTCAGTTCTGTGACAATTGTTTATATTTTATGACACGCATATAATTCTAGTTCTAGTACATGAAGCCATAAACTTTAGGTTTGGAATATAGGAATTTCACAGGAACAAAATCCTATGGGAAAACAGAAATTTTATGTTACTTCTAGGATATGGATGAAGCTGCTATAAAACATAATATGTTTGGTGGAAGTTTAGCTTTAATTTCACCTTTAATTCTTTCCATTGATCATGGAAAATACTGATCATTTTATCTTGCTTACTGACGCAAGATAAAAAGATTTTTTTTTCGAAAGCGTGCCTTAGCACGTGCTTCGTTAAGTGGAATCAGGATAGTTTACAATCTCCAAGGATAGTCACGGTGAGAAACCGTAGCCATCCTGGAGGACACACATAACATAAATCGCTACCGAGTGGCGGAGTAGAAAGGTTGTACTAACTAAAGAACTAATGTCGCGACAGAGGGGAGCGGCTCGCACTCATTCGAAAGCAAGCTGCTTACCGCGCAGGGGTAACAACAACTCTCGCATGACCTCCCTTGTTTTTGGGGAGACCGGCTCCCCGAACGCCTCATGGAATTTCACCGGAATCGTGTCTTCCGGGATGTAGGCGTCCTCCGGCCGGTGCTCCCACTTGTTGAGCATCACGCGCTTGGCTTACAACTCCGGATTAGGGTCACGAAACACAGCCTTTGCTGCTAGCCGGTCGCTGCGACGAGGAATCAGACTAGCGGGCTCTGGGCGAGCGTGTCGTGGAGCTCTCAGCGCTAGGTCTTCCTGCAGAGGCAGCAACAACGAGTCGATGAAGAGGGCACCGGCCACCTCCGCTGAGTTCGGCCCAGAAGTGGGGGCTGGGGTCACTACCGTGCCGAGACTGGCCACGGGAGTGGGGGCGGCCATGGCAGAAGCGATAGCGGGCGTAGGGTGGGACGGCGTACCCGGTTCCGCCACAGCCATGGGGGCAGGCGAGGCTGGAGCGATGGAGAGCGCGCCGATGATCAGAGGCGGAGCGGGCGTTGCCAGGGTGATGGGGCGCATGTAGTCGGTCGTGGCCGAGTCAAGCACCGCCATCCGAGGGGCCGAACAGGTGTCCGCCTCTACCACGGAGATAGCGGAGGTATCCCCACCATCGACCTCCAGCACCTCTACCACGGAGATAAAAGATGGTTCTATTTTTTATGTATCCAAACAGTGTGAACTTCATACTGTATGCTTTAGGGTCACAAGTGCATTGTTATGTAGCCACAGATAGTAAGACATGCTTGATGTCTTTTAAGATGAAAAAGATAATACTTGATGGATCCTGATCAGAATCATAGAGAAAATTAGTACCAAGTGTTCCTTAGGATATTGCAGGAGATGGATAAGTAGTGATTCTGATAGTGACCTATGCCTTTACCTGTCGCCTTTACCTGTCTGGTTAACATGTTCGTATGTGAATGTAAACTTGCATTTAATAATGGATTTGATGTGTAGGAGGGTCTTCCAAGTTGAACTGTTTGTGCTCAGCTTCAAAGGGATATTTTCACGAAAGTGACTATATTGAGCTGAATTACAGAGTCCCTGCAAAGTAGTAGAAATAGAAACTCTGTTGGCGTACCTACATGTAGAAGATCCATATTTTCCTTTGTCTTTTCTAGGTTAGTTCGATACTTTCCCCTTTTCCCAGCGGTCATTTATGTATATCACACCGGCCAAAAGCATCTCATGAGGCTGGTCTATTATTTCCACCATCTAAAACAAGTTATGTATAGCAGACGCTCAATCTTCCGAATCTTAGTGATGGTGTTTCTTTTCACTTCGGCGTTTGTGTGTGATTGCAGAGAACTGTGAATGATAGTGACATCAAGATTGCAACCCATACCCATGGAGGGTCGGGCTTTCTTCAATACTTACTGTATAGTTGATCAGCAACCATAGCGGTGTCTTACCTGGTAACGTTATTCGAATGATAAAAAATGATTACGGTGCTATCTTTTGGATGGTTCATTTTCCCTGAGAACACATTACACACTAGGATTGGGATGGGATGTTTTTAGTTTTTTGAAAGAAAATTAGGAATCGAATGTTACATGTTACTTTCTCAGCAATTTGTTACCCATCACTAACGATTAGAGGTGATGGGCGTGGCTTTGGAAGAATTGGAACGGAAAATCCTGTCTTTTTGTGTCATCGTGTGCATGGATAAAGATGGAAAGTGTAAACAATGTTCAGTGTATGACAGCGACTGCTTATCTGCGCTGGAGACTAGGATTTAGAGATGATCTGTGGCTTCTTCGGGTGATTCCGTCCCCACATGATTTGAGGGGTGATCCCTTCCTCCAGTATCTTTCAGTTTTTTTCTATTATTCATGATTTTACGTACGTTACTGGGATGAAAATGGCAGGAATGGTGTATAATTACTTGTAATTTAACATGAATTTATCTTGTCTAGAGCATCCATTAACCCGCTCTTTGCTACTCCCTCTGTTCCAAATTATAATTCACTTTGACGTTTTGGTTCATGCATTTTGCTATGTATAAGATACATAGCAAAATACATGAACCAAAAAGGTTAAAGTGAATTACAATTTGAAACAGAGAGAATATAATATATCGATCACTTTTCTTGTATTAATGTGAGGACAATTTTAACAGGAAAATGTAGAAATTTAGATGATTGCTATGTATATATACCGTCATTCCTCACAAATGACTAAGGTAAATTACAATTGGATTGATTTCCCAAAGTTTACAATTTAGATTTTGCAAGTTACGTAGTTCAGTAGGTGGAGTCTGCTTGTATTTGTATACCCTTATGGGCGTCTCCGAAAGATTTGGACCACAAATCTAGAGATTGCGAAGTCATCATAAATATCTCACTATCGACGGACCCGTCGCCTACTACTAAAAGAAAAAAAGAATAATGCTATTAAATTCTGAAATGAATTTAGAAAAATATGAGCACTCGTGTTGAGACAAATACTTAAACCCGGTTGAGCCGATTTCACCAGCTGAAATCAATAAGGAACCTAACCAGCTGAGTTATGCTTAGTTTGTTCTCTATCTTTATCTAGCAAGAAACTCAAAAAAGAGAAAATCAATATTTAAAGATCTAATATTGAAGGGTTTTTTTTAACGAAATCTTTGTTCCTATCTTCACAAAAATGATATAAAGAGTCCCTTGCTCTTATAGATGGAAAAAAAAATTGAACACTACTCGTACCTCCTCAATGCCTCATGAATTTCTCTTTCTATAGATAGTATATATATTTTAAAAGTGGTGAAACAAAAATGATCTCGAGAAAGGCAGCGCGCGGTCCAAACAAATTTTGGAAACATAATAGTTCATACATAGCTCACTCTCTGTTGCCATAGACTTTCAGCTACAAACAAACACGTACTGTATCTGCTCTTGTCAACACAGGCAACATGCATGGACATATGTTCCAATGCAAAAAGCAGCAACCGAAGGGCAGGATTTGGAAATCTCAAAAAAAAAAAAAAGGACAGGATTTGGAAGCTTGCTTGAGTTTGAAGGGTTTGACGTTGACCCGAATCTGCTCTGACATTTTGGGGTTTCAGGCATGCAATCCGAGGACATGGAAGGACACATCACGCGCTCCAAACCGAGATGGAGTTTGCCCTCCCAAAGCGAGGCGATTAATGGTGTTGCCGGGAATTGTGGGGACACGAGAATGGAACAAAACTTTTGGCGGGTATTTGACTCGCCCGCGCGCACGGGCGAAGCCTCTTGTCCTTCAGCGATTGGAGGAGACACAAAAACTCTCACCGCGTGCAGAATTTTCGCTTCATCGTCTATTTGTGATTCAAAGCGTTTGATCGATCTTGGATGCTCTTGTTTGTGTGGTTTCGCTAGCTAGCACAAAGCGAGAAACTCGAAAGACAGTCGGTGTACGTTTACATTGTGTGAACTACAGGATCAGGATTGGCAAACTTATTCAGCAGAGTTATCCAGTTCCAACATGCTAGCATGCTCAAAAGTCCTGTGCCTGTAGTATTTTGAAAAACATGACCTTATGGACTATGGAATGAGCAGCCGTGTGGAAGGAGGACCAGCAAGTGGTGAAGCAAGCTGACTGTTGAAGCAAATTGGACCAGATTTCCACCGTGGCAACTCGCCTTCAATAAAATTTAGTGTAACAATCTGTGCTTAGAATAAGAAGGTTCTCCCTTCCAACACTTCGCAGTGGCACACACGCTAGCTAATCAATAAACATATAGAGAAAGTTGCACAGGTCAGGCCGTCACTGGCTGTAGGTAATAGAAAACGATTTCTGTAGAGAATCCAAGTAGTAAGATTGTATGAAACTCTGTGTCTCTCTCTCTCTATCTCTGTGTGTTAGGATTTTGTCAAATTCAAATAAAAATGCATTTAGTGGCCACAAATTATTTTAGAATCCCAAAGCACAAACTGACAAAAGTAATGCGTAGAGCTACATGGGAACGGATTTTTGGATCCAGATACTGGAGGAATAAATGTTGAAGTTCATGCAGATAAAAGTACTACTTGAAAAGAGTTACTACTCCTTCCTGGCCCCGTTGAAAATTTGAATCCCAACAAAAAAAACTACGGTGTATTTTCAGTTTTGTTTACCTGGGGGGGCTCAAACTGGTAAATGAAGCACTGTTTCTTAATTTAATGATTGTTTTGACTGCCGTACTTGGGTATTCTAATGTGTGAACCGAAAGGGACGGAGGCAGTCTTATTTCTCCTAGATTGTCCTTATTGAGTCACTAATCCGCCATTAAAATATATGCCATGACAACTTCAAATAGAGAAGGAAGTAGATACAATTGTTTAATCTTCAGAGTGGTGGGAGTCATCTAGTCATTCCAAGCAGCTCTGGCCTTCATATATATACACATGGTGTGTAATAGATTTGCAAGTGCAATAGTATACAGCTCTTGTCTTCACCTCAGCAGCTTCATCCCTGAAAGCCAGTCACAAGATACTACACATACAAGTAGCACACGGCAGGCTTTGTAAGTTTGTAACCAGCAGAAGCAAGGCTTCAAGCTTCATCGTTTTAGTAGTTCGTAAGGTATGGACGAGAGGAATGACATCAACATGGAGAAGTCGGATGAGATCCTCATGCCGGGTTTCCGGTTCCATCCCACCGACGAAGAGCTGGTCAGTTTCTACCTCAAGAGGAAGATCCAGCAAAAGCCTATCTCCATTGAGCTGATCAGACAGCTGGACATCTACAAGTATGACCCATGGGATCTCCCAAGTAAGAAGATGCCTCCTTCTTAAGAACTTGTACTACTTGGACCTTTTATGTGGATGAATTTCTTGTTGTTCTATGACATCTAAACATTTTCATTGTTCTTGTTCATCAACAGAGCTTGCGAGCACCGGTGAGAAGGAGTGGTACTTCTACTGCCCAAGGGATCGGAAATACCGCAACAGCGTAAGACCAAACAGAGTTACAGCAGCCGGTTTCTGGAAGGCCACAGGTACAGACAGGCCAATCTACTCCACCGAGGGCACCAAGTGCATAGGCCTGAAGAAGTCCCTTGTGTTCTACAAAGGGAGAGCAGCAAGAGGGATGAAAACTGACTGGATGATGCATGAGTTTAGGCTCCCTTCACTCACCGATCCCTCGCTCCCCAAGCGTCCGATCGACAAGACCATTCCACTCAATGTAAGTATTGGCAATCCATATTGTGCCTGTTCAGTTCAAGAGCTAAATTCAAATTTTGTTTTAGCAAGTTCTGAATGAAGTTCTTTTTCCGTGCCACAAACAGGACTCATGGACCATCTGCAGGATCTTCAAGAAAACCAGTTCCATGGCGCAACGAGCGCTGTCGCATACCTGGGGGCCTCCACTGCCTGGGGCAACAGAGGCAGACATGTTCGTCGCGTTGCACTCAGTGCAAGCTTCAGAGTTTGCTCTTGAGAGCTCACTGCAAGTTGCACCGCCTGCACCTGCAGCCCAGTTCGCCAGCAGACATGGCTTGCATGGTCAGCACCAGCACCAGCAGAAGGGGAACAACAACCCATCACTGGACGGCTCCTCATGCAAGCTCATCAACTTCAACAGCAGCCCATCGAAGGAACCCCAGAACTTCCCAATCACCTTCCCTTTCGAAGTGCAGGCGGCACCGCAGAAGGCTGCAGCTGCGGCGCCAATCTTTTTCGGCGCGCATCCTGATCATCACCTCAGTGGATTCGTGGTCGATTCTTCTGCCGATGTCAATGGCGGCATCGGTGGCAGGAGTCAGGACTCGTCCACCAGGAAGCCTAGCAATGGCTTCAGCACCAACAGCAGTGACTGGGAAACTGCGGGGAGGATCAACTTCCCGTTTGATCTGGGTGCAGATTCTTCAGAATGGAGATGCAACATACCCTGGGAGTCCTTCCTGACTAGCCCAGCTGCTGTCCAGGCTGAGCTGCCACACTAGGGCAGCCGCAGTTAGCAAATTGCATTGCACATTACTACGGAGAGTGAGAGGTACTACTCTCTCATAGGTTACAGTATGTACAGCCTACAGCTACTGTGAGTGTGTGTGTTTCCTTCATCTGTTAGCATTTCTGTTAGCAGTAGAGACATATATTTTTGTTCAGTTTTGGTTAGATACTACGAGCTATAGCATTGTTAACAGCAAAGCTAACAGAGAGAAGGAAATCTTGTGTTGTACATACACTATTGAGTTCTTCGGTGCCATAAGAAAAATATTGCACTTTCAGTGCGAAATTGCTGCAAGTTCGAATACTTTATTACATCAACATACAAATACCTATCACCGTCTACGGTGGTATTACGTTACGTACCCTATGGAAATGCAACTTTGTCCAGGCTGAGCTGCCACACTGGGGTAGTTTGCATTAAACTGCAGTGCACAGAGGGAGAGGTAATTCGCTGGACTGGCGATGGCGTCCCCCACTAAACTTCAACAAATGAAAAAAACACCCTGCCTTAGCATTTCTGTTAGGCGCAGAGACAATTTTATTCAATTAATCAGTTTTGGCACAGCTTGGATTATATTGCACTTTCAGTGTGAATTGTGGACCATTATATTGCACTTTGTGTGAATTGTGGACCTGTTTGAGTACTTGTGATTATGACATCGACAAGATAAATAATACAACAGAACACAGCTAAATAAAATTATTCCAGCATAATACACTCCTGCAATGCCTTATAGTGATGGGATATATATTCCATCGGTCTTTGCATAGATATTCCATCATGTATAACATTAGGAAAGAAATTGATCGGAGAATCAAATGGTTAACCAAGGCTCAATGGTTGTGCAAGAAATAGAATGAAAATAAAGAGCGACAGCAAGCAACATGGACGAAAAAGATGCTACAAACCAGAAGGTATTCGACAAGTTCATCTGATATGGTCTGAATTCATAACAAAGCAACTAGGGGAACAGATGTCCCGATATTCCAACAATTCAAAGGTGAAAGGGATTCCAGTGTCCAGACCCTCTAAACACTTCAACAGGTATGTCTCACATGCTAAATGCTCAACACAAGGCAACTAGATTTTCCATCACCAAAATTACTTTTCGCAGTGTACAAAACAGTGCTAGGCTGCCATTCCTGGAGCTCTACTTTGCAGCTGTCTTGTCCTTGGTTTTCTGTATTTTCAGGACCTTCTTGACAATCTTCTGCTCCTCAACCAAGAAAGCACGGATGATTCTGCAGAGAGTAGTTGATACTCATAAGACTACAAGATGACGGATCCTGAGCTTCCACATCACAATACATCCACTTCTAGATTACTCACCTCTCCCTAACAGCAATTCCAGAGAGTACTCCACCATAAGGACGGTTCACAGTCCTGCGGTTCCTAGACAACCTGGACCTTTTGTACTCAGCAGGCCTCAAGTGGGGGATCTGGAGATATGGGAAGAACAGCATTAGATATTAGGTGGAAAATTCACGTTGAAAAACAGATGAATATATAGTTCCGGTGACTGTTAGGACATGTTCCGATAGGGAAATTAGCAGATCATGTGAAGTAAATGATGAATTGTGGATAACACTATGCTAGAAACAACCAAATAAATAGTCCAAGCACACATACAAGACAAACTAACACATACAGTGATAGAATCAACCAATCAAGACTTCAAGCTCAAACAAAAATAGGAGGTCAGGAAGTGACTAAAATGACAATAGTAATTTAATTAACAGGGAAAACTGGGGATATCAACTTAGCTTATTTGGCTTCAATAACAACATCTTAACACAAATGTTGACACAACCACACCGTTTCATCAGATAAGCAATTCAGTATTACACTCAAGATCATATGTAAATAAACAAATACAACATATGACAGTATGAAAACAGCAATTTGCTTCAAGATTGTAGCATGTTCCTCATAATTCAGCGTTTAAAAATAGCATACACATTCTCCTAACGTATCAGTTTAACAAACTCAGTCTCACCTAAAAGAAAACATATATACACAAAATGATGAATCTGAAGCAAGCAGCAGAAAAGATTGATTAACAGAACTATAATGTGTCACTCTGAATCAAGTATGTGGTAAGCTATTTGTAAACAACAGTAATAACATTCCAGTAACAATTAACATTTTCCCCCAAATGGGGGCAATATGTTGTAACTATTTTACCAAAACTGCCATTTATATACATGGAAAAGGTCTAGACAAGAGCTAGATATATATGGGCGTATTTGCTTGGGTGCTTCCTAGGCAACCAGCTGCTCAGGCAGCGATCCTAACCCCAGGCAGACAAAATAGGACGCCTGCGATTGCAGCTCCAGGCAAGGTTGCCTGGAGGCAACCCCAAACAGCCCCTAAAGACCCATTTAACCAGACATCGTCCAATAGACCCATACAAGCACAATGTGGCAGCAAATTGCCCGTACCACAGCATTTCATATACCATCGCAGGACAAAATAAATGGGAACCATGCAAGCACACCAATTAAAATCTACTAATCCACACCAATTACTTCAATATTAACAGCACAAACATAGCTAAATGTTCCCCACCGCAATACGACAGACCAATGCATCACACTGAACACTGCGGTGTGCGGTAACAACCAATACTCACCCCCTGGATCTTCTTCCCGGTGACGGGGCACTTGGGCCCGCTGGCCCTCTTCTTCGTGTACTGGTACACAAGCTGCCCACCTGCAAGAATCCAGCGAACCCATCAATCAATACAACCAAGAACACAACACAGATCAAGAAACCACAGACTCCTCCCACCCAGATCGAGCAGGAATGAAGAGATGGGGGCGAACCTGGGGTCTTGACGACCCGGGTCTGGTTGGACTTGGTCGCGTAGCTGTGACGCTTGCGGTAGGTGAGGCGCTGCACCATCTCGCCGCCGCCGATAAAACCCTAGTGAGGCTGCGTGGGAGCGAGGGGGAAAAGGAGGAAGAGCAGGAGGAGGAGGGGAGACCTCCGCGGCGGCGGCGATAGGGGTATAAATGGTTGGCCCGGGAGGCGACGGGGAGCGGACGGCTAGGATTGATTGGATTGATCTGGCAGGCGGCGGCAGGCCGGTTTGGGCTTTCGTCCGGTCGACTAGTCGCGAACTGCTTTTCTTTTTTTTTTTTTCATTCACGCAAACTGCATGTTGGGCTGCATGGACTATCGTCTTGTCGATGGGCTGAGGCGAAGACATTTGTCCACTTGGGCAGCTCTACTAGGCTTTTAGTTGTTAACAGGCTGTACAGCCCATATACCCACGTTGGGTAAGGCCAATCAATAACTTAACGATAATAATAATAATAATAATAATAATACACATTTATAATGCATGTATTACTTATAACTCATAATGCTGAAATTAATTTTGAAGTTATTATAATCTTGTAAATTAGTATGGTCGTTACCTGACAAGTGATCATATATAATCTATATCTATCTATACCAATATTAAAGAGAAAATGAATTCTTTTTTTTCCAAAAAGTGTCCTCGTGCGTCATGATACATATTTGACCTATACTCGCGATCCTCCTCACTCTCTGGATCTCCCTCTCTATCTTGACCTCCCGTGTTCCATCCCCTTTATTCCTTCCACTCTCCTTCCTTGTTCTCTTCCCGAGCAAGGCTTTGCATTGTGCGGGTCGGTGAGCGCTGCACGAGCGTGGACGGCTCCTTCTGCCACCAAGAGCATTGTAGACTACTCTCCTTCCTTCTTCCTTCTTCCTTCTTTCCCGCTCCCTTCTCTGCGCGGTGGCAGCTTGTGTCATCTCCCACACATTGCCTCCTTTTGTTTCCTTTTGTCTCTACATTGGCTTGGTTGTACATGCCATGTTTAGTGATCTAAAACTACATTTTTAAAATTGGTTGACTTAGGTTATGTGACTAATAAATGACAAGCCACTAGTTGGACTAGAAACTAATAATAGCTTATATGTTCCATCTTTGGTCTGGCTTGCCGCCGTTTTATTTCGCGGTCATGACAACACCAACAGATACTGGTACCGCCACATGTGCAGAGGCAAAGCTGGTGGTATTGCTTAAAAAAACGACCGGGTGAGGTTGCTGTCATCATCTAGTCTCGGTACTACTCCTACACGGTTGCGTGAGTTCCGCATTTGGGACAAAGGAGTCAAACACCCGTGCGGCTAGAGGCGAGCCCCGTCGTGTTCTAGGAGGAGCACATTGCTTTCGCTTCCGGGCGGTACGGTACGTGCACCAAAATTCTCTGCAGTTGAATAGACGGTTACAGCTACGTACTGCAGTCCCTTGCCGCCGGACACATAAATCGATCCCAGCCTCCCAGCAAACGGTGACCATGAAGACCATGTCGTGGCGCCGGCGTGGATCGGCATCAGTCATCAGTCCCCATTCCCACACCAAGCAAGCAAGCTCGCCGGGCCGCCGCCGGCAATAAACCCCCTGATGGGAGCCGCCGCATAGCTAGCGCACTCACACGCCGCACGCGCGCGCCCGTGCCGACGACTCTGCCGAGAGATGACCGCGTGAGAGGGAAAGGCCGGCACCAGACGCAGGCGCACAGGCCACAGCGCATGCCAAACTGTTTGTGTGACACCTACTGCAACCCTCTTGATTGTGCGAAAAAGAGTGTACGCCTACATTCCTGTTGTAGGACCATGCTTCTTGATTTGACTACAAGATTTTTTTTTTCTTTTTTCTTTTTTTGAGAAAAACCAGGAAGGGGTGCTCCCCTTACTGTGTTTTTATTGAAAATTAAGAAGCACGGTCCTCTGTTGTGTTGTTCCTTCAGGATTTGGCGTTACGTGGTGCGGTGGTGCCGTGGCGTGGCCTCGGCGCCAGAACACGGCCCAGCATGCCGCGCGGCAGAGCAGAGGCCGCCGCGCCCACCTACGGAGCACATGCGCGGCGGCGTGGGGTTAGTTCTTAGTTGGAACGCAGAGTGCATAACCTGCCTTATGGGGTTGCCTCAGCCAATTACAATACCCTGTACAAGCCAATAACAATACCCTTGTAGTGACCACTCAAAGATATATAAGCTTTAGAAGAAGAGAAGTGACCGGAGTTCCAAATATAAAGCCATTGATCCTTATCTTCAGAACTCTGAATGGAGTCTAAAAGGTATTGCAAATGGGCAAGTTGGGAAAAGGCCTCTTCAGAAATAGGAAGGTGAAAGAGGCTGGGAAGGTCTACTGTGTTTTTGGCCTCTTGAACTGAGATTTGCTTTTTCTTGGCCAAAGAGTATATTTCAGGAAAATTTACAGTCACCTTGGCCATACCTTTGAATTTATCCAGAAGTTTCAGACAGTCTTCCCACTAGAAAGAACACTTTCCCTGGTAACTTTCCATTTTGGTAATAATTCTTCAAAATTAAGTGGACCCAAGGGATATCCTCTCTGTTGTAGAACTTATGAAGAGACTTTAGGAGGAGGCTTTTCATTCTGGGTTCCCAAGTTAAGAACTCTTGAGTCCTCCCTCATCCTTTGATTTACAAACCTTGGTCCAAGCAACATTAGCTTGCTTTTTGGATTGGGGATCAACCCCTCTCTGCTTCCCCAGTTTGTCAATCTGATCAACGACAATGAACTGTAGTTTGAAGGTGCTACTATTCAATTTTTCAAACAGATGTTTCATCACTTTTCTTTTCTAAACAAGCCTTATTTCTCGTTTCTCCAAATTGCCCAACAGATTATTGCAGCCACCCAAACACATGCATGGCCGTGTTTGGCTATGGGCGTCATTCCTTTTAGGCCATGTTTGGATGTTTTTTTAATTCACCTCAATTCATACGTGCTCAGTTCACATGTGTTCAAGACTATATATATGCCACAGCTGATTTAAACATCCTTGGCAACATGACACGAGACGAGAGGGAAATAGTGGCCGCAAAAATAGGAGGAAGAAAATTGTATGGGCGACGGGCGTAGCGCGCTCGGCGTGCGCTCCCCACCTGGATGGATGCCGCGTGGACAGGCCTTTCATCGTACGGCACCTGTAATCTGCGCGGCCTTGTGCTTCCTATCGGCTTCCATCGGCAAACGGCTCAGCTCCGAATCGACTCAGCTCTCCTTTCCCATCGCGGCCCACATCTCCTCCGACTCCGCTGTCGCCGCCGCAAGAGCACAGCGCCGCCGGAGTATGGTGTCTGGGGAGGTCGCCAACGACGACTGGGCGGCTCGGCAAGGCGCGTCTGTTGCGGCGCGTGCAGCAGTGGTCTCCTGCGCAGATGAACAGGGAGAGGAGAGGGAGATTGGAGTGGCAGCGACGGATTAGGAGGAGCTCCAGAGGCGGCGGCGGTGGATCCGAGCCAATATCTGGGCGTCCTCTCGGCGATCTGAGCCTCTGCCTGGGCCCCCTCGCTGTTCACGGCAGATTCCATGGATTTGGATCAATTACGTTTCATCTGGACCTGTCCATCCTGATGGCAGCTAAAATGGCATGCAGTCTGCATACTCTAAGAGGATTTGCAAGAAACATGATGTAGGCGCTTGCTGCAGCAGCGTGACCCATTTGACATATGATTCAGGAACTATGGGAGGTTGAATTGTATCACTGTTATCTTTGGCAAGCATACTGGTTACAGGCACAAGACACAAGTCTTATCTTTTGGAGCTAGACATCTTTAGATGCCATATGCCAATAGGAGAAAATAATTATCTTCCACCATCCTGCGTTGCCTCGCTGCTAGCTTTGGTAGGGAGGTTTGCATTCCCAATCGCACAATGCAGGATGGTGCTTGTTCTTCAATGTCCCTTGCAGCCCGCACCATGTAACCTGCAACTGCAACAAGAACAACAAATGCTTCTGCTTCGTTAGAACTCAAGAAGAGGATGCTGCAGTGGTGGTGCCCAGTGGGCGTGCAGGCTCATGACTGCGTTCAACAACCTGCTGTCCTGTACGACTGCGCCGACGTGCTGCTAGCGCCGCCGCCGCCGCGTGCTGTCTTCGCGGTGGTCATCCAGGTGAGCGTGGGCGCGGGTCTGCTCCTGGACGATTTGGACCACCTGGTTACGGAGGAGCCGCGCTCAACCCAGGAGCCGAGGCAGCCGACGATGTGCACCTCTCGTGCTGGCCGTGTGATTACAAGCCACGCCACGCGTCACGCATCGGGGGAGGGAGCTCATTGTAGACGGAATAGACCCGGAGTCCACACAATTTTTTTTTCCCAAAAATAGCTTGTGGGATGGCGCAACCACTTTCTTTTGGTAAGTAGGTTCTCTTTATTAGTCAAAATGGCATTATTTTTTTTCTAGTTTCCAACCATTGTTACAATTTTCCTTTCTCTAGTCTATCTTAGTTAATTAACCATATGAATCTAAAATGTGCGAGTCATCAGCTGAATCCTGAAAGTGCACGGTTCACTAAAATGTCATTCTCATGCGACAAAACTTGGCACCACTTCTGTGTATGTAATAGCGGCCATTTTTTAATGAAAACATGGTTGAATGTAAACATGCATAAACACATTTGTTGAAAAATAGAGAGTGTATGTGGTTAATTACCTAATAAAAATATATATGAATCCACTATCAAGGACCATTAATGAGTTGTGTCAAAATTTAAAATAGAGAGTGTATGTCGTTTATTACTCTATCTTGTAATTTGTAAAGTTTAACCAAATTGTAGAACTAAGGAAAACAACCATGAGTTGTGTCAAAATTTAATCAAAATGCCCCTACTAATAAAATATAGAAAATAAAAAGTGTGTGGTGATAATGAGTATGTTTATAGTACTCTCTACACTATTTAAGTGCGCCAACTATGGACCTACATTAAGGCTAGTCTCAGTGGGAATTTCATGTTCCTGTTTGTGAGACACGAGCTCACATGTTTTAGAAGCGTGCAAACAAGTTTCATCCCATACAATTTCTGTCATATCTCTCTTTATTTTAAATTATGTTACGTGAACTTATTAAATGCATATGAATTTTTTATGGAACTCCCACTAAGATTGGCCTAAGCCCAACTTAGGTGTCTTGTGCCCCAAGTCCAACTATATAGCTATATATCATGGCATGTTTCAGTGGATGACACATGTCATGAGTTAGACAACTTGTTTGAAGGTGCTTATATACACCAGAAAGCCTATTAAGACATGTCCTAAAACATAAGAAATTTTGAGTTTGTCCTAAATTAAATAAGTTTGACCATGTTTTATATAGAAAAAAAATATGATGAGAACAATTACATTTGTCATAAGATATTTTAAGATTTTTAATCTTTTAATATGGTAGAAGTTAATATTCTTCTCTACAAATTTTTTTGCTAAACTTATAGAACAACTTAAAAGTCATCATATTTTGGGACATGCTAAGTAGTGAAAAAGCATTCAAAAGTCAATACTTTGTTTGTACTTTGTACTTTTGGAGTTAATTTCCAGCTAGATTTAGGAAAAAATCCACATTAAACAAAACAATAATTAAATTTATCTTTGGGACAATGGAAATATCATACTGATTCTAAATAAAAAACAATTATGCAAAGACAATAGGAGAACCCTTATTATCAGAGAATCAAACACAACTAACCTCATGACATTTTTTTAGCAGTTTCCAATTTTATATCTCACTTTGTGACACGCACATGGGCCTTGGCCCATGTGCCCACCCAAAAGGGGGCCATGCGGCGAGGTAAGAGGCGACGCTGCTGCTTCTGCGCTAGGTTAGGGTTAAATTGTTTAGGAGCTAAGTCTTCCGAGGACTATAAATACAAGAGCCTTGTAACCGTTCAATCTTAGCAAAGTAATCGTTGAAAGGTTGTGTTCCTTCCTCTTCTAAGTCTCGGTCTTCTCACAAACCCTAGACGCTCTTCTCCCTCACCCTCACGCACGCACGCCACCGCCATCCACACATGCCTCCACCACTCGCTTGTCACATAGTTTGTCTCTTCTACATATGTCATGTCCAATAATGCTTGTTACTACAATTTAGTAATAATTAAAAGGAAATATTTATTAATATGTTGCCTGCACCCTGGCAGCGCACGAGAAAGTATTTGCATCTAATCTAATCGGAGATTTGAAAGTTTAACTGCACAGGTCGCGTATGTTGACCTAATAGTGACAACTGAAAACGCATGTAACGCAATTGAGGAATGGAAGGGACATGTCATAGTCTAGAGAATTCCACTCCATAAAATGCTGTACTGGACTGATAGCTACACTTGGATTTGTGCACCGGTTCGTCCGTACAGTCTTAATTCGATCGGTCCATTTGCTTCCTCTTTATATGTCGATACTGTACCGTGCAGTGCTTTAGTAGCGATTGATGCTGTTGAGCTGTACATTCCACACGATATCACGTGTTTGTTGCCGTGTGCCATAGCAAAATTTAGTACTCCCTGTCCTTATAGGTGAGCGTTGTTCTCATTTTTACTCTTTCAACTTTTTTTTTCAACAATACACCGGGGACGACGAGTCTCCACCTAAATATATTACCATAGATAACAGAGAAACGATGATCTGGCGGTGGAGGAGCAGTGGCCTAGGGGCAGCGTGGTGCCGATTACAAATAATGCATGGAGTACTCTTTCAACTTTAATAATATATAATAAAATAATTATTTACAATACATAATTAGTATCGTTAAATAAGCTGTCGGATCGAATGTGTGCGGATTGACATCGCCGCGCGCTAACAAAGTGTCAGTTCTATCTACTAGTTCTGGTTTCCAGTTTCCACTGTCATGACCAGCGGACGTACAGAAATCGACAACAACTCGGTCTGCTACGCCAAGAGATCGGCTAAGCCCCGGCATGTGCACGCGCGCTTGCTGAGATGGTTGCAGCAGGTCAGTTGTGATCCTGGTCGATTTCCGCCGTGTTGCATGATAGGGCAGCGCCGGCCGCAAAGGCCCCTCGTCGGCCGGCGCAACCGGAACCTCGTCGTCGACGCGCTCGCCACACGCAAACGTGAGAGATGTCAGATGTATACCAGTTAATCAATTTATCAGTTTTATAATTATATACAAGTAGAAATTTTAAACGAGATCGACTTAAACCGTCGTCTCATAAATCTCCATGCGGAGGGTATGATAATTCGTGATAGTTCCGACTGGACTACTCTGGTGACTCTACAGTGGCATGATCGGCCTTCCGCTTCAACTGCTAGCGAACCTTGTCCGGCAGGGATCGGATCCTATAGGTTCGTGGGTTCATGCGTCACCGTACCAACTTCAATGCTGCTCCGGCTAGCTAAGGTACACCTATCAGGCTATCACAATATATTATCCATAATATAGGTTTTCGTCCTATGTATAGTTAACTTACTAAAATTTAATCAAATTCGTATATTAAATGTGATACCAGATAAGTATAGTAGACATCTCATACAAAATACTCATGCATAAAGATTTCAGAGCTGTAGGTTTTTTAGTTCTTCAGGAAAAAGTACCTGTAAATTTTAGGGGGATATATGATTTTAGGAGGAACACAGAACAACATTCAATTAACTGACTGTCCTGATAAAGCCGTACCGCGTTGGACTGCGGGCGGGAGCTACACTGCAAAGTCGGCATACAACATGTTGCATGCAGGCTCTTCTCCTTTCCTCGGTCACAAGTTGATCTGGAGAACATGGGCATTACTTAAGGTCAAAATCTTCCTCTAGCTTGCCTTCAAACACAGGCATTAGGCATGGACTCAGCGCAAGAGAACATTGCTACCTCTGCTACCAGGAAGAGGAATCCATCGACCACATCGTTGCAACCTGCTCATACTCCATGGAATTGTGGTTCTTCGTGTTGTAGGCTCTGGGCCACCAATTATCATCAGCAGTCCCAACGACCCTGCGATGGTTGTGAAGGCTGCGCTCCTCTTTTAGCGGTGACCAACGACGAAGAATGGACACCCTCTCTCTGGAAGGAACTGAACAGACGTTGTGTTTCAGGAACGCGACGTCAAGCGTCAACGATAGTCGGCAAATCTTCAAAGCCGAGGAATTGAGAGTGCTAGCCCATGGATATATAGCACCGTAAACATGCTGATGTGTTTTTCAGAATGTTAACTTTTTCAATATGTAGATCCTAGATGAAACTGTAAGGCCGCTTGCATAAACTTCTAATACAAAGATATGTGTGCGTGTTCGAGAAAAAAAAAGATACAAGGAGGATATAGAAATGGATATAAATACAGTAATAAACAGTTCATATATATCTATACACATGGATATGCATGGTGCAGAAACATGGCGCATTTTCCGCATGACTGCCACACAACGACGGCGCAAGACGTGTCAAGGTCGACAATACTTGGCGCGGAAAGGCACTGGAGTTTAATGGGCAACAGAATGCTAGCTGTGCCGTGGAGTGCCCTTATCCATCAGCACGTCGTAGGGGAGTGTGGGGACTATGCCTTCCACGGTTCCATCGCTGCTATGACAAATAGGACTCTTAACCTAATTTTTTTTCTCCGTGAGGGCGACAACTGAGGGGGCTCGGTCATAGACCTTGACATTGCATTTAAGCACCATCGTATCGGCCGGTAGTTATAATTTTTTGCACTGGAGCGTTACATTTCTTGTGTGTCCTAGTTACAGGAGACCTTGTTGCCCCTCACTGGTGCCACATTAGGGTCAGGCTTATATAAACACCACTAGTTAGCCAGGCCTCACCGATCAAAAAAGTTAAGCAAGCCGAAACAGAGAGCCAGGGGGTCAAAGGTCCTCCCCGTCCTGTGTGCCAAGCTAGTTAGCGTCACGCACGCAGAGGCCGCCCGGGCGGCTTAACTTCTGATCGGAGCGTCGGGGAACCCGGGCATGGGGAGGCCACCGTGCTGCGAGAAAGGTGGGGTGAAGAAGGGTCCCTGGACGCCGGAGGAGGACCTCGTGCTCGTCTCCTATGTGCAAGACCACGGCCCCGGGAACTGGCGCGCCGTGCCCACCAGCACCGGTACAACCATGCTCGAAGCCTGTCTTTGTTTCTTTCTAGCCTAGACCATCTCTTTCCTTGAATCGTTTCTGGTGCTTCTCTTGTTAACCATGGATACAGGGCTGATGCGCTGCAGCAAGAGCTGCCGGCTCCGGTGGACCAACTACCTCCGCCCGGGCATCAAGCGCGGCAACTTCAGCGACCAGGAGGAGAAGCTCATCATCCACCTCCAGGCGCTGCTCGGGAACAGGTACTTCCACTTCAATAACGACCAGTCCTTCGATGGTTCGCGCATGCTCCTAGTCCTATCCTATGTAATTCCTCAGCGGATCGGAGCCCCTAACGATCATCGACTGTGTTTTTGCACGATCATCAGGTGGGCCGCGATCGCGTCGTACATGCCGGAGCGGACAGACAACGACATCAAGAACTACTGGAACACGCACCTCAAGAAGAAGACGGGAGCTAGCAATGGCAACGCGGCGAAGAGCGGCAGATGCGCCGCGCCCAAGGGGCAGTGGGAGCGGCGGCTGCAGACGGACATCCACACCGCGCGCCAGGCACTCCGGGACGCGCTTTCCCTGGACGACGCCGTGCCTCCGTCCGCCATGCCGGAGGAGCAACTGCTGCAACCACCGGCGCCAGCTCACCAGGCGACGACATACGCTTCCAGCGCCGAGAACATCGCGCGCCTGCTGGAGGGCTGGATGCACCCCGGCGGCTCTGGCGCCGCCGCTGGGAAGGTGTCGTCGTCTGGGACGAGGTCCTCGGCCTCCTCCGTGTCGGCCTTCTCCGGCGACGATGATGGCGCGTCGGTGACCAACAGCGGCACAGTGCTCACGTCACAGATGCCCACCAGGACGCGCAAGGCGCAGGATGCGGGAACCGTGGTGCCGGGGCCATCGTTCTCAATGCTGGAGAGCTGGCTGCTCGACGACGGCGTGGGGCATGGCGACACGGGGCTCGTCAGCGCGCCGTTGGGCGACCCGTGCGAGTTCTTTTAGACCGGATCGGAGGGGCCAAACAAGGAGAAGCAAAATACAAGTGACCATGAATGGAATCCCTGCTAATATAGATCGACGCAATGCAAAGTTGGCGTTGATCTAGTTTAATTTAGCTGGCCAATCCAGTTCCTTGTTTCTTTGTTTTCTTGTTTTGGTATTAGGGTTGGAAACTGATCCATGTAACTACGCAATAAGTCCAAACAAATCCAGGGATTGAGCACGAATGTCGATTTCATATAGTAGTGTAGCAGTAGTAAGAGTCCTGAAGCAGATGATTAGTTATCGTATCCATGATTATGTGCATCAGAAACTAAACAATTGTAATTCTTATTAAGAATAACAATCCCTGTAGAATTTATGCATTGATTAGTTTGTTTATTATGTTGAAAATTTTAACATGTCATTTAATAGGGGTATGTAGAATGACAAATCTATTGAGCGCCTCATCAATTTAATCATATGAAAGACCTATATGTTGAGCAATTTAACATATATCCTACTATATTAATTAATGGGGTTTAGTGGACACACTTGTTGCACCACTAAAGCAACTCTTATAAGTTTGAAGGAAAATGAACCGAGAACCTTTCCACAAAGATTTGTGCAGGGTAAGGATCTCATTGTTTTCTCCTTATTTATAAAATGGTTTACCTAATTAATATCAGTGCTAAAGACTTCCCACACCATCTAAATTCTATCCTACTAGTGGATTTCCCACGCGTTGCAGTAGATATGAAGGAACGTCTATGCAGAATTTTTCATAGATAATACACACCATGCCTTACCTGAAGAATTGGCGAAATATTTGAAAGCAAAAAACTAAAATTCTGAATGACATAAATATTATTTACACGCTAACTACATTAAAGTACAATCTCCAGTTCAAAGAACTTACAGCCAAAAGCATGTACGTAGATTTCAACTGGTATCCTTGCAACTGACTTCTGCCTAAGCATCACTTGGGGATGGATGCACGGCTGCATTAGAGTCTTGTTGAGGGCAGGGTGCAGTGGCTTACCTGGAACTGGAATCTCCATAGATGCAAAAACACAGCTGGTTGTGTGGACTGTACTCTTTTTTTTGTGACTTGTGGTCTGTAATCTGAAGTTGCCTCAGATGCAAATACAGCCACACCTTTATAATGGAAATGATAATTGGAGGCCAAGGATCCGGAAGGTGGACAAAACAAATAATTAGTGTTATGTGGGGCTTCAACTTCAAGGCACCCGTTTTTAATCCAACAAATGGTGCAGACAGTTTCTAGTGTGAAATGGCCGGCCGGGCAGAGTGAAACATCGGCTGTTTAGTTGCTTCAAACATCGGCAAGGACTGCAAGGGTAACATAGGTGAGTACGGCTTAAAGTTGAAGGGTCTATAGATTAGTGGATAATGACATGGATTGTTTGGTGACATGGGTTTATAGAATTGTAGAGAAATAGTTAGTGAGCATTAGCTTTATAGGAGTTTAAGATTCCTATAGTCATGTTTCGATTTCACAGATTCGAGCATACCCAGTACCCACCGTCCTCGCCGTTGAGCCTGGAGTGACCGCTGGCTCGGCCTCGGCAGATGCACCTTGTTCCCTCCCTCACTGCTCCATACTAGTCCTCCATTCCTCTTCTCCCTCCCCATATCCCTAAGATCCAGTTGTGCGGCGGCCCCCACCATCGTCACTGCACTATCGTACGTCGAGCTAGCACGTCCGCCACCTAGGGTGGCCAACGGATCTACGGCCCATCAAGCGCATGGACCCCTACCCTGGCTGGCCCTCTATTCTTTTAGGAAGGATGGATATATAGAGATCTCGTCCATCCCATGCCCTATAGCACCTCACCACCAAACACCACCATGCCAGCATGCCTCCCGTGTCTACCTCTATGCCTGCTCTACATGTGAAGCCGACCTTTCTCCCCTCGTCTAACCCGACAGAGAGAGACAACTCAGCTGGGAGATCTAAGCTCCGATGCTGGGCCAATGATGATGGTGATGACCTCCTCTATGATGACACTAGAATCACTGACAACCTTAGTTAGTCCATGGACTTCCCACTAGGGATGCGAAGACTGCTCGCCGCTGCAAAGTGTCCCTAGACAGCAACAGCTCGTCACCACCGCATCACTGCACCAAACGCATAGGGGTGGTAGGACATCCTACCACGTTAGAAACCGAAGCCACGGTGGTCAAGGACCCCACATGATGTCGCTGAGGCACCTAGGAATATTTCACAAAACCATGGTTGACCGCTGCCTTAACTTCCCTAGCTGCTTCCAATGGTGATGCTTTCGGTGCCTCACAAGGGACCACAAGCTCGCATTTTGTCATGTGCTTGTGCTGCAAGTGTAGTGCTCTGGGAAGATGGCTACCTTTTGCCATTGTGATCAAGACCGCGGCAAAGGAGGGTCAGTCTGACCTTTTTTTAGAATTCTAGGGCAGCGCCCCTGTCATTGCATTGCAAGGGCAAATTTAGCATCTGTTTTACAGCATTCAGGTGGATTTCACCTGTCCAAAAAAACTCTCATCATCTCCCAAGGTCAGCCTGACCTTTGTCAATGGAATTCTCCTCCATGAGAGGCGCCAGAGCATGTGCCGTGTGTCGTCGATCCCCTCATCCAGGAGCATATATAGAGAAGGCCACTGGCCCTGGTATTACTCGTGACCAAGGTAGACCATGTAGCATATAGGGTCATTAGAAACTGACCTACTGCTCCCTCTATCAGTGGAGGCAGCGACATGAATCGATCCATGGAATCCATCAGCAGGCCATAGCTCATCACTGAAGGAGGCTCCAGTTCCTCTCGATGCAGGATTGCCAGATCGTGCACCCACATCTGATCCTTTCTGCGCGTGGGGCATGTCTGTGGCCGGACATGCTCGCCATAGCGAGGAGAGGAGCATCTTGCGCTTTGACAGCATCCTCTCTGGCCATGTCCTAGGAAGATAGCATAATAATTACGGCATGGCTTCTCTGTTGCTGGTTCTCCAGCAGACCTTGTGATGTTCTATGTTGCTGTATAAAAGCAGAGGTTTCTCTTAAAAATAATTAAGGCATGGCAAAGCATCGACGGTAGCATGCATGGAAGTCATCGAGGAAGTTAATTAGTCGCTCATATACAAACAGACCGGCGAGCAGGTGAGTTGTGTAACCTATGTGGCTGATCGATGGTTGGTGGGCGGCGCCATGACGCATGGATTATTGGCAGCCAAGCCTTCAGTCGCGAAGGGCAGAACATCGTATAGCCTGACAAATAGAAATGCTTGACCCTGGGGTCGTTGCTGAACCAAATGCAAATTGAGATGTGGCTACAACCCTATAGCATCTCTAGCTAGTGTGTGAAATAGCTCATCCATGAAAGCAACAAATATGTTGTGGCTAGAACCAAAGATGGAGAATAAAAGCAGGGATACAAATGTAGTTAATTTTTCTCCAGCTTCTTCTTGTTCCCTCTTTAGTAGTGTGAAGTAATCCCTGACTTTTCACCCATGGTCGGTAATCCTTAACGAGCAAGGCGTTGCCTCTAGCACATGGATCAACATCATGTTGTCCAGATTCAAAGTTTTCAAATTTTCACGGATGACCCGGTTTGCACTAGATATGTTCCCATCATATAGTTCTTTATATCCGTCTTGGTTTCTACATAGACATATTTTTTATTTAAGAAACCATATTAATATCCATCTTAATTAATGAATATAGAAACCATCTTAATTTTTGGTTGGGAATGCCCTAATCTTAACTTTAGATCTCATTTAGAAAAATACATGGCCAGTCAATTTTTTATATGAAATAGTACGCAGCCAATCGTAACAGACATAAACATGTCGTAACCAAAGGCATATCAACATAAACATGGAAAGGCAAGGCACATGAAAAGCAATTCTGAAACATTGGCAACTTGAAGCATGACGTGAACACGCAATATGTATGGATAGTTATGGGTCATTGGACGTACTGGAAACAAATAAGTTGGTGGTATCAAATTCAAATTAGCTGCTAGGTGCAAAGAAGTCAAAGGACTGGATACTGCGACTAGAGCGGTGATGAATGGGAGACTTAAACTTTCTTTTGAAACTTTTAGTCCTCGGCTCGATAAACAACCCTAAGAACAAACCAAAAACAATGATGTCCACGACCTAAAGGAGAGGGTGGATGTTCCCTAGGAACACAACGGGACACCCAAGAATAACCCATACAAATGAAAATCAACCTGGAGACTGAACAAACAAGATGCAAGAATACAGCACAACAACGGACCGTCCGGGATCCTAGGTGTGGACTGTCCGCAGCACACAATTCTGGGTGGGTGAACGGCGGACTGTCCGCACGTACGGACCAAACTATCTGGAAGTCAAAATACCAAACATGGACTTCTCGAATAAGTTTTGGACACAACTCATCTATAGGCTCGGACTGTCCGTTGTTAGGCCCAGATTGTCTGCCGATCAAAAGTGGAAATCCAAACTTCTGGAACAAGTTGTGGACTTATTGTGTAGTATGTCCAGACTGTCCGTGCCTGGAAGGGTGGACTCTCTGCAGTTATAAAACCATACAACGACAGAAGCTCAGTCACGACCCCGATGCCTGGATTGCCCGTGCCTGTGGGGGTGTTCTGTTCGTAAGGGCGACTCCAGCAACCCCGAAAATCGCCTCAAACACTAAATCATCTCGATCTCAACCAAATCGAAAACAAATGCCACCAAACTTGCTATGGAGGATCAGTAGGTGAGCCACGCCCAAGAGACCATCACCCAATTTGAAATGAATCACGAGAAATCGAGAGGTGAATGGAAAACACCCAAAAGTGAACCCTGGACAAAGACTCGCCCTGATCTATGATCTCGTGAGGAATTAGAAGATTTCCTTTAGTGGAAATACTCTACTCACGTCATAGATCAAATCAACGCAAGAAAAATGAAGCAAATCGAACTAGAAACGATGAATCAAGACTATAAATAGAGGGGGAAAGATGAACTCGGGAAGAACATCAAGAACACATGAAGCACAACTCAACAAATGAATCCTGGAGGACATAAGTGGTAATGGCTACCATTCCCGCACGATTCGACAAGAGCTGTGGAACTCTCTCAAGATCGAGACACAGAGAAGAAATCTTAGCTCTAGAAGGAGAAAATGAAAATGGGGACGGAAATGGGTGCTCCATCAACCATCCTATTTAACAGGGCTATTACACAATCCTAGTTTTGCCTCCGGATACAATTGAGCCAAAACACTAAGCCTAAAAGCATTGTGGTCCAACCCAAGGTTTTTGATCTGACAGCCACCGCGCCTTCTCATCGGTAGCTTTTCTTTGACGCGAACTCCCCAATATTGCCACGTGATGTCCGTCCCGCATAAGAACCTTCAGACGGGTTTTGAGTCTCAAACCCGCAAAACCCACCGCCGATGGTTTTGAGGCCAAACCACCAAAGCACTTCACGAGTAGCATGTAACACCCTGGTGTTAAGCATGCATTATCTTGCATATCATGAGCATGATCATCTCATTTGCATGGTTATTTATTTACATGAAATGATAAAATGAAAATGTGCTTACCTTGATTTGAACTAGAGCTATGTGAAGGGCTGATTGTTTGGGGTTGAGTGTTAAATGAAGTTTGTAGAGAAAATTATTTGCAGCAAAACTTATTTTGGGGTCATTTCATGAAAAGGCTTGGAAGTGGGTCAAAAATGTCAAAAACAGTTTATAAAAATGATTTTCTTTTAATTTTAAATCCCCATTTTTGAAATTTAAATTCTAGGCAGAATTAGGCTTTGATGTTTAAAAGTGAAATGTTCTACTCATCAAAAGGAACATTTCATCTTTTATAAGTTTTTCAAAATTCATACTATTTTAGAAAATATGGGGTTCATCAAGTTCTACACGAATCTTGGCGCAGTGGGACCCACCCGTCGGCCTCCTTCTTCCTCTCTTCTTCTTCCTCGCGCCGACGGTGTCCGCGCCGACGTCGGTCGCGTGGCAGCCGTACGTCGGCCGACGCCGCTGCCCGCTGTTCTGCCTCCGCACCCGAGCGCCGCACACCGATCCCGCACGCCGCGCTCGCCCGACCCCACGGCCGCTCCACCCGCCCTCGGTCGACTCCGCATGCGTGCCACACGCTCGACGAGCTCTGACACCGCGCTCCGTGCCCGAGCTCCAGCATCAAGGCGACCGGACCGCGTCACCCTCGCCCCCGCGCTCTTCTCTTTCTCCAGACGCGCTCTCGCCCCTCCTTTCCTTCGCCAGAGCTCTAGCGGACGCGACGCCTGCCATTGCCGCTGCCGCGAGCTCGCACGCCACCGCACCTCACAGCCTTGATACATTTTGCCCAGAACTCGCCAGAAGCTCCGCGTCGACGCGAGCCACGTCCTGCGCACCTTTCCTACCCTCGAGCCCCAAGGTAGAGGTCGAATCGACCCTTTCCTCTCTCGCCGGTCATGGCCGCCCGACCGCCGCGCGGTCCGCCGTGCCCAGCAACCTCTCTCTCCCTCCATTAGCTAGCGCATCGGGTTCGTCTGCTCGAGTAGAGTCGAGTGGTGTAGCTAATGAGACCGATTAGGGTTTGAGTTCGCCGAATTTTGGCCGTCCGCCATCGCGGGTCGCGCCGCCGCTCGTCGGCATACCTCGCCGTCGTTGCTCCGACCAGCCATTCGTCTCTTTGGCTCTGCTAGAGCTGGTAGGCTAGCTCCCGCGCTCCGCCGTGGCCCGAGATGGCCGGCGCACCGCCGACCGTCACCGCCGTCCGTCGCCGCGCGTGGCCGCTGGTCGAAACCTCACTTATAGCTTCCATCTTGTACACCAATGTGTCTGCGTTGATGAGCTGAGTCTTTTGGTAGCCGTGGCTCGGCCGGATACCTCACCGTCGGCGAGGAATCCCGACGCCGACGACCATTCACCGCCGCGTGGACCACGGGCATCATTTGCGTTCTTTGTCGGACTTAAGTGTAAAGTTGCCGGACACAGCGAGTTTATTTTTAGGGCTTGGTTGTTTTTTGGTAAACTCAGGGTCTTCGGTGCAAAAGCGTTTTTCTTTTTCTTTTAAGAAATCTGATTCCAGATTTTTGTCAAAACTTTGAAAATCCATAACTTCTTCATTTTTCATCCAAATGAGTTGGTTCAACTTGCAGTATTTTTCTTATGAGAAGATCTATGCATAAAAAATATGAAATATGGATTTTGTGATACTTTTCTGTATAGATTTATTTATCTCTATTAATTGCTTTTATCTTAGAAAATGCATAAGTAATTCTCTGTTGCTCAGAAAAATATGAGACCAAGTTTGTTAGTCTTCTTATATCATGCTCTATCTGTGAAAAATGTTGTGAGGTTATGTCATGTGGAAAGTTTGCTCTGTCTAATTATGGTGCTATTTCCTTTAGGTGATAAATAATTCATAATAAATAAAATATAAGGAATTTGTGCATGAAACATTTTGGAGGATGTTTTTATGCTAATATAGAGCTAATGATATTCTGAGATCTATTGTTTGATATATTATTATGTACAAAGTATTTTATGCCCAGTGAATTATGCTGCCTTGTCATTTTTGTGTAGGATAAATTACTTACTGTTTTGACCTGAAATTTTTATGGTAGTCTTTATTGGGTATGATTAAGCTTTTTTAATTTTTACAGAATTTTCTGAGTAGTCTAAAGTCATGTTGTAGTTATACCCTAATTTCTTTTAATTATAAATAATGCTTTAAAGTTGTTATTTCATGTATGTAAAAATGCCTTTTATGATATTTGTGATGTGTGTGATCTGCTATTGGTTTTGGTTCAGTAGAGTGTAGTGTGCAAAACAATGGTTGTTTATAATTCCTTATAGTGTGTAAGTAATTGTAATGCGAGGCTTGTTTAAGATTTGTCGGTAAAAGAGAATGTAGATGACATGTGCTTATCTTATATGTTTCAAAATCATATCATTTATCTTAGCTGAGCATTCATTCATCATCAGCATCAGCATTATATTTCTATGTATACATGGTATTCATACGCACTATACATCATACAGGATCATCAGAGCTCGAAACGGTAGTTCCCGGAGCACCCAAAGAGGAAGGCTAGCAGGAAGCTTTGGTGCGGGAAGTAGCAGCAGAAGAGGATCCCGAAGCTGATGTTCCGGAGTGTCCCGACCATCAGCCCAGCTCTTTCCTGAAAGGTAAGCCCCGGAGCATTCTCCCTGTGGTTTGCAAAATATCTAACTTGAGTCCTTTACTTGTTTGATGCATTAAGTTGTAGGCGTTGTTTTATACCATTGCTGCATTACTTATATTCCTTGCCACTGTTTATACTTCAACCCTATTAGGTTCAGGTGCGATTATCTGCTTAGCCCTGCTTAACTAGATCGGTAGAAGTCAGGTGATTTCCTGTCATCCGCGAGTTATAGGCGGTGACTCAGAATGATTGAATACATTGCTATCTTGAATAACCATGTGGAGATAATAAATCGAGACCGGGCGGGATTGGTGTTGAGACTGAACTGGAGGTTCGGTGTGGTTATCCCGTCTGTGTCAAACTAGGACCCCGTCCATTGTACGTCCTCAAGTCATATTGAATTTATGCCTCACATTTAGCTGGAAGGATAAGTCGTTCCGACCGCGATGATTTGGGCCGGGAGTCGACCTGCTGTACGCATCGTATTGGTGAAGATGGGGGACCACAGGTTACACGGAGAGTAAGTCCGAGGTCAGGGTCGCCCTGAATAAGGCAGCCGGGTGGTTCCTGGATACGATGGTACCTGTTGATCTCATGCTTTTCCGAATTGAATGTCGGTGATCTATAGCTCACCTTAGTGGGTGAGTGTGGTTTGTGTGAGGAATACCCGCCAGCTAGTTAGTAATCGATTATAATCGCCATCGTTCCTAGACAGTGAACACTTGACTTGAGCAGCGGCATCGTAGTAAGAACTTGAACAAAGAGATGAGATGGTTGAGCTTTTGTTGGAAAGATACTCAACCAGAATTGGTTACTTTCTTGTTGAATAATTATTACCATGCTTGTTTAGTACAGGTGCTAATGTAGCATGATAAGGATAATCAGATTAAAATACATTGCTAGAAGGTTCTTAATAATTGTTTCCTTAACGCAAGCTTTTCTGTAATTAAATGAGTCAGCTATCCTACTTATACAGCCTTGCATACTCCTTGGAGTTAATTTTATTTTTAGTTTATGATGGGTAAGTCTAGCTAAGTATATTCTTGTACTCAGGGTTTTATTTCCCATGTTTTTGCAGATGGTGAGATGTTTTATGGCTATTGTCAGAACTGCTTCTATCCCGCCTTGGGAGATGACTAGACCTTAGGCATGGTCACTCTACTCTACCTTATGCTTTTGCTGGATATTGACTGAGGACCTGGCACTGTATTTGAACTAAGTGTGTGTGTAGATTTGAACTAAATCGCTTCCACTTTATTTTGAATTTGAACTTGGTTTGTAATAACTTATTTTGAACTTCGATGGTTTTAAACTATGTGCGAACTATGTACGTTGTGGATGGTGACAGCTAAACTTATTACGATCTTGGTAGTGCCGGAAATGTTTAAAATCCTTCGAGATTTCGGTATGACTACCGGATTTATTAGGTCTCAATCATGTAGTTTGCCGTCTTAATGGCGAATTACGTGCTTGTGCTCTAATAAATTGGTCAGTTCTGTCACAGCTGGCATCGGAGCAAGGTTTAGCATGTTACTGTTCACAAGTATTTAAACTAAAAGAGTTTTTGGTTTGCGAAAGGTATTTACAAAAAAATTATAGCTATATATAGGTGTTCAAATCTATGGTTTTGAAAACTAGATTGTGCCAGTGGTCATATCCTTTATGCCCAATAGGATTTAGGTGGCTTAATTAAGTACTAACTTGGGGAAAATTGCATCATATTTTCTGTTTTGTCGTTGCCTATACAATGACGGAGTCGTATGGGTGCCATTCACTTGAATGGTAATGTATGGATCAAATTGCCTCTACGCCCTGGTAAGTGTGAGTTGTGAGAGCGTGATTGGATGCAATGCCAGTCTAGGGAAGTGCTTATTGATGCCGGATTATTCACATGTTGCACACATATTTATATGAACGTATCCCATGTTGGGACCGTCTTCTGGCGGTGTTGTCTTCTGCGCGACTATTGGGGTAGCAAGTAATCGGTGTTTTCACCTTGTTCGGAAGGTGCGTGAATTTTTATGTCAAATTGCATTCATATGGGATATGGGCTGAAATGAATTTTCTGCAGGTACACTAACCGCGAACGGTAGAATGAAGTAGTTACGTATAATGAGAGAACGATGTATGCCACCGCATAGAGCGTTAGATTATTAGTTCATGAGGACGTATGTAACGTGCATGCATCATGGTTTAAATTGCTCATTCATACATTCCATCGTTCCTTCCCTTATAATTCTATGGTCTCATTTCTTTAAAATTATAAACTTACGGGATATACAACTTTTGGACAGATGCCGAGAACCAAGCAGACTGCTCGCAAGTCCACTGGAGGAGGAGTGCCCCGTGGTCCTTTGGCTGTCCGTGAGTCGGCACCAAGAGAGGTGGACACTTTTCTCGAGGAGCACGCCATGCCTAGCCTTCTTTGGAGGATTCTCTCCAACACTGGGTATACGGTGGGCATGGAGCCTCACTACTACTGGGACAAGGATGACTTGGTGAACTATGGAGAGGCTCGGGTGGAGGTAGTTGTCCCACCTTTGGACGGTGACCCCCACTGGGTTGGGTGGTGCTGTTTTGGTGCGGGCAGGACTGCCAAGACAGGTGCCACGTTTGCAGCTTTTGACGTGGTGGAGCACCTGATAGAGGAGATACCTCACCAGCTTGCCCAGGCTTTTCCTGGAGTGTTCCCCTTTGCTCACCACCTTTCTAGGTGGCCACATGTTGAGGGAAACCCACTGGAGGCAGGTCCTGAGGAGGCGCAGGGCAGTGACACGCCTGCCATGAGTGCTATGTTTGCAGTGATGAGGGCTTATGTCAGCATGGAGACTAAGGCACTTCGTCTGAGTGAGGAGTTCAAGGAGGCTTGAGCTGATGCACACAAGGAGAAGCGTGAGTTGACACGTGAGCTTCAGCGCTCACAGGAGGAGGTAGCCCGTGTGTCTCAGCATCGAGACAAGGTTGTGTTGGAGAGCCAGAAGATGGCTTAGGCTAGGGATGAAGCCTGGTCCAAGTTCCATCATCTTAGCATCCATCAGCAGCAGGTGCTAGAGGACGTGGAGGATGTACGTGCTTACAATGCAAGTCTTCACGAGGAGGTGCACAGGAAGCAGGAGGAGATCCGTCAGCTGAGAGCAGCCTTAGCAGCAGCTAGAAGGGCTATGAACAGTGCTTCTAGTGAGAGTAGCAACAATGGAGAGTAGCCTTCTTGATGATCGCTAGTCTCTAGTTGTTCTTTTGCGTTCCTGTCGGGTGGTCATGTAACCCTTTTGCACGCTATCGAGACTTTGCTGTAATGTGGAACATGGTGTTTGATGTGGTGATATCCGTACACTTTTAAAAGTCCAGTGTATGTATGCTGGCAAAATATGGATGTTGTAAGACGCTTTGCAATGGTTCGAAGTAATATTATTAGTGATGTTGTGATGTGAAAGTTGGAATTATTGTGCCTCTATTTATTGTGCGAATTTATTTCCCTCGATAAATTCAGTTTGGCATGATTTTTACATTCACCTCTCATTATGACAACATTCACCTAATAAATACTTATTGCTGAAATATGCAGATGCTGGTTACCCGTAGTGGTTCGGGTGCTAATGGCAGTGGTGGATCTGAAGAGGGCGCCGATAACACTGCTCGTGGTGTACCGCCCCCACCTCTGACCAATGCGGAACAGCTGTTTGCTCAATTCTTGGGCAGCCAGCGCAATATGGAGCAGCTTCTTCGTGAGAGCTTGGCCCGTGATGTTCGTCAGGGTCCTTAGCAAAATCAGTATAGCAGCTTCAAGGAGTTTTAGGACACTAAACCTCCTGTGTTTAAAGATGCTCCTGAGCCACTTGAAGCAGATGAATGGCTCAACACCATGGAAGATAAATTTCGTCTTCTAAGGTTAACAGAAGAGCTGAAAGCGGAGTATGCAACTCATCAACTTGAGGGACAAGCAGGGACATGGTGGAAGCAACATTGCACCACCTTTTCGCAGGGTGTTCCTATTACTTGGGACCGCTTTGCACATGCTTTCCAGGGAATTTCATTCCTCCCAGTCTGATGGCTATGAAGAAGACTGAGTTTCTGTCGCTCACTATGGGAACTCGTAATGTGAAGGAGTATCTGCACGCCTTCAATACTTTGAGTCGCTATGCTCCGGAATTTGTGAACACTGATGAGAACAAGATAGCTATTTTCAAGAGAGGCTTGAGTTCCAAGTTGATGAAGACCATGAGCACTTCTGCCCGTGTTACTTTCAATGACATTCTAAATGATTGTATTATGCAAGAAAATAGTAACAACGTTCATGCTGCCGCCAAGAATCGTAAGAGAGCCTATGATGGAGGTGGTTCTTCTCAGGCAAGAGCCCCAACTGCTTTCCGTACTCTGTATCGTCCACCTATGTCAGGTGCGAGATTCAGGCCCCCGCAGCAGAAAAGGCATAACAATTATCCAGCTCAGAATCCGCAGAAGCATCACAGAGCATTCAAAGTTCCTGCTCCACTGGGGAAACCAGGACAGAACAGCTTGACCGGTGCTAACAAGACACCTGTCAATGGACCTTGCTTCAACTGCAACCAGACAGGCCACTTTGCTTGTTATTGCCCTTTTCCCAAGAAGCAGCAGGCCCCGTACCAAGCTCGTGTGCACAACACCTCGATTGAGGAGATTCTTGCTGGTAAACCAGTGACTGCGGGTATGTTTTCTGTGAATCAAATCCCTGTCGCTATTTTGTTTGATTCTGGATCATTGCATTCTTTCACGAGTCAAGCATTTGCACAGAAGCATGATCAAAAGATACTTGAATTGAGCATTGAATTCAAGGTTAGTTCAGCTGGGGCTGACATAACTACTAAGCAGATAGTTTAGGTGCAACCCTAGACCTAGATAAGTGGAGGTTTTGGTTGAACTTGATAGTTCTACCTGGCTTAGGAGTGGATGTCATAGTGGGGATGAGTTGGATGAAATTCTGGGGTGCTGTGATCGATACAGGTAATAGGATGCTATCTATCAGAAATCCTCTTGGGGAGGGTACCTTTCAAGTGCCGTTACCCCGAAAGTTTAAGCTGGAGAGTGTATCCTATTCTACTCGTGTGACCCCTCTTCCCGAAATTCCTGTCGTGTGTGAGTTTTCGGATGTTTTTCCTGAGGAGCTTCCGGGTCTTCCACCCGATAGAGATGTTGAGATTTGCATTGAGTTATTACCTGGCACCGCCCCAATTTCTAGGAGGCCGTATCGGATGCCGCCAAATGAATTGGTAGAGCTTAAAAATCAGTTGAAGGAATTGTTGGACAAGGGTCTTATTCACCCTAGTGTGTCGGAATGGGGTTGTCCTGCTATCTTTGTGAAGAAGAAGGACAAATCTCTACGGATGTGCGTGAATTATCGTCCACTCAATGCTGTGACCGTTAAGAACAAGTATCCGTTACCCCGTATTGACATTCTCTTTGACCAATTGTCCAAGGCGAGAGTGTTTTCCAAGATTGATCTTAGGTCTGGTTACCATCAGATCAAGATTAGACCAGAAGATGTGCCTAAGACCGCTTTTTCTACTAGATATGGATTGTATGAGTATCTTGTTATGTCCTTTGGCTTAACAAATGCTCCTGCATACTTCATGTATCTGATGAATTCGGTCTTTATGCCGGAGCTAGACAAGTTTGTGGTGGTGTTTATTGATGACATCTTGTTGTACTCAGAAAATGAAGATGATCATGCTGAGCTTCTGAGGATTGTTTTAGAAAGGCTTAGGGAACATAAGCTGTATGCCAAGTTTAGCAAGTGTGAGTTTTGGCTCAAGAAAGTTCAATTCCTTGGCCATGTTCTATCTGATGAGGGAATCTCAGTAGATCCAAGCAAAGTACAAGAGGTTATGAATTAGGAAGCACCAACTGCTTGCATGAAGTTTGGAGTTTTCTTGGTCTAGCCGGATATTATCATCGTTTTATTCCAAATTTCTCGAAGATTGCCAAACCTATGACAAATCTGTTGCAAAAGGAGAAGAAGTTTGTCTGGACAGAGGAGTGTGAAACAGCTTTCCGTACCTTGCGGGAGTTGTTGACCACTGCTCCTATTCTTGCGCAACCAGATTTAGAGAAACCTTTTGATGTATATTGCGATGCATCAAAAACAGGCTTGGGATGTGTGCTTATGCAAGAAGGAAGAGTCATAGCTTATGCCTCACGTCAGTTAAAGAAGCATGAAGTGAATTACCCAACACATGATTTGGAGCTTGCAGCTGTTGTGCATGCTCTAAAAATCAGGAGGCATTACTTGTTGGGTAATTTCTGCAAAGTCTACACTGATCACAAGAGTCTGAAGTATATCTTCACTCAACTCAAGTTGAACATGAGGCAACATCGATGGATGGAGTCTATCAAGGACTTCAATATGGAGATCTTGTATCATCCAGGCAGGGCCAACGTAGTCGCAGATGCGTTGAGTTGAAAATCACATTGCCATGCTATTCAACCTTTGTTAGCCGATGGTTTTAGCCTCATGCATCCTGTTGTGCTGCGTAACATCCAAATTAGTTGCTCGCTTGAAAGCTAGATCATCGAAGGTTAGAAAACTGACAAGGGTATAGGTCATATCAAGGAAAATATGCTGAAACAGCCAATCAAGCATTTCAGAGTAGATGAGAAGGGAATCTTATGGTTTGATGATCGTCTGGTCGTACCAAAAGATAGAGAACTTAGAAATCAAATCATGGATGAAGCTCACTTATCAAAGTTATCTATTCATCCTGGTGGTAGTAAAATGTTTCATGATCTGAAAGCTCGCTATTGGTGGACCAAAATGAGAAAGGAGATTGCAGCTTATGTCGCACGGTGTGACATCTGTTGTCACATAAAGGCTGTTCATTTGAAGCCAGCCGGAATGCTTCAACCGTTGTCGATTCCTAAATAGAAATGGGAAGATATCAGTATGGATTTCATTACCGGACTTCCCACCACTCAAAAAGGGCACGACTCTATTTGGGTAATCATTGATCGACTTACCAAGAGTGCGCACTTTATTCCAGTCCGTACAGATTATCGGCCGCCTCAATATGCTGACATTTATATCAGGGAGATCATTTGTTTGCATGGAATTCCCAAAACAATTGTATCTGATCGAGGATCTCAGTTTACTGCTCATTTCTAGGAACACTTACAGAAGGATTTGGGGACAAAACTGAATCATAGTACAACTTATCATCCTCAAACTTCAGGCCAGACAGAAAGAGTGAATTAAGTTCTGAAAGATCTCTTGAGGGCTTGTGTTTTATCATCCAAGGGTTCATGGGAGAAGTGGTTACCTTTGGCAGAATTCTCTTATAACAATTGTTACCAAGAGAGTATACAGATGTCTCTTTTTGTGGCACTGTATGACCGAAGATGTAGAACGCCTGTGAATTGGGTAGGACCTGGAGAAAGAAGATATTATGGTATTGACTTTGTTAAAGAAGCTGAAGAGCAGGTTCGAGCAATTCAACAACACATAGCAGCTGCACAATCCCGTCAAAAAAGTTATGCTGACAAGAGAAGAAGACCTCTAACTTTTAATGTTGGTGATTATGTGTATTTGAAGGTCTCTCCTATGAAGAAAGTGCAACGTTTTGGTCTTAAAAGAAAACTAGCACCTCGTTATGTCGGTCCATATCAGATAGTAGAAAGGAAAGGATTGTGGGCCTGTAAGCTCAAACTGCCTGAAGAGATGAGTGCAGTGTTTCCTGTTTTCCATGTATCCCAACTCAAGAAATGTCTACGTGTTCCAACCGAAGAAGCCGTTAAAGTTAAAGATATTAAGCTGAGTTCGGATTTAACTTATGAAGAGAAACCTATGAGACTCCTGGATGTCAAAGACAGAGTGACCAGAAATCACGTGGTCAGGCAATACAAGGTTTCTTGGAGTAATCATGATGATGGCGATGCCACTGGGGAAACGGAGGACTATTTAAAAGAAGTATATCCCGATTTTCATAAAGAATGGTTAGTCTACTCAAATCTCGGGACGAGATTTCTTTAAGGGGAGAAGGGCTGTAACACCTGGTGTTAAGCATGCATTATCTTGCATATCATGAGCATGATCATCTCATTTGCATGGTTATTTATTTACATGAAATGATAAAATGAAAATGTGCTTACCTTGATTTCAACTAGAGCTATGTGAAGGGTTGATTGTTTGGGGTTGAGTGTTAAATGAAGTTTGTAGAGAAAATTATTTGGAGCAAAACTTATTTTGGGGTCATTTCATGAAAAGGCTTGGAAGTGGGTCAAAAATGTCAAAAATAGTTTATAAAAATGATTTTATTTTAATTTTAAATCCCCATTTTTGAAATTTAAATTCTAGGCAGAATTAGGCTTTGATGTTTAAAAGTGAAATGTTCTACTCATCAAAAGGAACATTTCATCTTTATAAGTTTTTTGAAATTCGGATTATTTTGGAAAATATGGGGTTCATCAAGTTCTCCACGAATCTTGGCGCAGTGGGACCCACCCGTCAGCCTCCTTCTTCCTCTCTTCTTCTTCCTCGCGCCGACGGTGTCTGCGTCGACGCCGGCCGCGTGGCAGCCGTACGCCGGTCGACGCCGCTGCCCGCTGTTCTACCTCCGCACCCGAGCGCCGCACACCGATCCCGCACGCCGCGCTCGCCCGACCCCACGACCGCTCCACGCGCCCTCGGCCGACTCCGCATGCGCGCCACGCGCTCGACGAGCTCCGACGCCACGCTCCGTCTGTCCGAGCCCAAGCTCCAGCATCAAGGCGACCAGCCGCGTCACCCTCGCCCCCGCGCTCTTCTCTTTCTCCAGACGCGCTCTCGCCCTTCCTTTCCTTCGCCAGAGCTCTAGCGGATGCGACGCCCGCCATTGCCGCCGCCGCGAGCTCGCACGCCACCGCACCTCACAGCCTTGATACATTTTGCCCAGAACTCGCCAGAAGCTCCACCTCGACGCGAGCCACGTCCTGCGCACCTTTCCTACCCTCGAGCCCCAAGGTAGAGGTCGAATCGACCCGTTCCTCTCTCGCCGGTCATGGCCGCCCGACCGCTGCGTGGTCCGCCATGCCCAGCAACCTCTCTCTCCCTCCATTAGCTAGTGCATCGGGTTCGTCTGCTCGAGTAGAGTCGAGTGGTGTAGCTAATGAGACCGATTAGGGTTTGAGTTCGCCGAATTTTGGCCGTCCGCCGTCGCGGGTCGCGCCGCCGCTCGTCGGCATACCTCACTGTCGTTGCTCCGACCGGCCATTCGTCTCTTTGGCTAGCTAATCCATTTCTCCTTGGTCTGCTAGAGCTGGTAGGCTAGCTCCCGTGCTCCGCCGTGGCCCGAGATGGCCAGCGCACCGCCGACCGTCGCCGCCATCCGCCGCCGCGCGTGGCCGCCGGTCAAAACCTCGCTTATAGCTTCCATCTTGTACACCAATGTGTCCGCGTTGATGAGCTGAGTCTTTTGGTAGCCGTGGCTCGGCTGGATACCTCGCCGTCGGCGAGGAATCCCGACGCCGACGACCATTCCCCGCCGCGTGGACCGCGGGCATCATTTGCGTTCTTTGTCAGACTTAAGTGTAAAGTCGCCACACACAGCGAGTTTCTTTTTAGGGCTCGGTTGTTTTTCGGTAAACTCAGGGTCTTCGTTGCAAAAGCATTTTTCTTTTTCTTTTAAGAAATCTGATTCCAGATTTTTGTTAAAACTTTGAAAATCCATAACTTCTTCATTTTTCATCCAAATGAGTTGGTTCAACTTACAGTATTTTTCTTATGAGAAGATCTATGCATAAAAAATATGAAATATGGATTTTGTCATACTTTTCTGTATAGATTTATTTATCTCTATTAATTGCTTTTATCTTAGAAAATGCATAAGTAATTCTTTGTTGCTCAGAAAAATGTGAGACCAAGTTTGTTAGTCTTCTTATGTCATGCTCTATCTGTGAAAAATGTTGTGAGGTTATGTCATGTGGAAAGTTTGCTCTGTCTAATTATGGTGCCTATTTCCTTTAGGTGATAAATAATTCATAATAAATAAAATATAAGGAATTTATGCATGAAACGTTTTGGAGGATGTTTTTATGCTAATCTAGAGCTAATGATATTCTAAGATCTGTTGTTTGACATATTTTATGTATAAAGTATTTTATGCCCAGTGAATTATGCTGCCTTGTCATTTTTGTGTAGGATAAATTACTTACTGTTTTGACCTGAAATTTTTATGGTAGTCTTTATTGGGTATGATTAAGCTTCTTTAATTTTTACAGAATTTTCTGAGTAGTCTAAAGTCATGTTGTAGTTATACCCTAACTTCTTTTAATTATAAATAATGCTTTAAAGTTGTTATTTCATGTGTGTAAAAATGCTTTTTATGATATTTGTGATGTGTGTGATCTGCTATTGGTTTTGGTTCAGTAGAGTGTAGTGGGCAAAACAATGGTTGTTTATAATTCCTTATAGTGTGCAAGTAATTGTAATGCGAGGCTTGTTTAAGATTTGTCGGTAAAAGAGAATGCAGATGACATGTGCTTATCTTATATGTTTCAAAATCATATCATTTATCTTAGCTGAGCATTCATTCACCATCAGCAACAGCATTGTATTTCTATGTATACATGGTATTCATACGCACTATGCATCATATAGGATCGTCAGAGCTTGAAACGGTAGTTCCCGAAGCACCCGAAGAGGAAGGCTAGCAGGAAGCTTTGGTGCAGGAAGTAGTAGCAGAAGAGGATCCTGAAGTTGATCTTCCGAAGTGTCCCGACCACCAGCCTAGCTCTTTCCTGAAAGGCAAGCCCCGGAGCATTCTCCCTGTGGTTTGCAAAATATCTAACTTGAGTCCTTTACTTGTTTGATGCATTAAGTTGTAGGCGTTGTTTTATACCGTTGCTGCATTACTTATATTCCTTGCCACTGTTTATACTTCAACCCTGTTAGGTTTAGGTGCGATTATCTGCTTAGCCCTGCTTAACTAGATCGGTAGAAGTCGGGTGATTTCCTGTCATCCGCGAGTTATAGGTGGTGACTCAGAATGGTTGAATACATTGTTATCTTGAATAACCATGTGGAGATAATAAATAGAGACCGAGAAGGATTGGTGTTGAGACTGAACTGGAGGTTCGGTGTGGTTATCCCGTCTGTGTCGAACTAGGACCCCGTCCGTTGTACGTCCTCAAGTCATATTGAATTTATGCCTCACATTTAGCTGGAAGGATAAGTCGTTCCGACCGCGATGATTTGGGCCGGGAGTCGACCTGCTGTACGCATCATATTGGTGAAGATGGGGGACCACAGGTTACACAGAGAGTAAGTCCGAGGTCAGGGTCGCCCTGAATAAGGCAGCCGGGTGGTTCCTGGATACGATGGTACCTGTTGATCTCATGCTTTTCCGAATTGAATGTCGGTGATCTATAGCTCACCTTAGTGGGTGAGTGTGGTTTGTGTGAGGAATACCCGCCAGCTGGTTAGTAATCGATTATAATCGCCATCGGTCCTAGACAGTGAACACTTGACTTGAGCAGCGGCATCGTAGTAAGAACTTGAACAAAGAGATGAGATGGTTGAGCTTTTGTTGGAAAGATACTCAACCAGAATTGGTTACTTTCTTGTTGAATAATTATTACCATGCTTGTTTAGTACAGGTGCTAATGTAGCATGATAAGGATAATCAGATTAAAATACATTGCTAGAAGGTTCTTAATAATTGTTTCCTTAACGCAAGCTTTTCTGTAATTAAATGAGTCAACTATCCTACTTATACAGCCTTGCATACTCCTTGGAGTCAATTTTATTTTTAGTTTATGATGGGTAAGTCTAGCTGAGTATATTCTTGTACTCAGGGTTTTATTTCCCATGTTTTTGCAGATGGTGAGATGTTTTATGGCTATTGTCAGAACTGCTTCTATCCTGCCTTGGGAGATGACTAGACCTTGGGCATGGTCACTCTACTCTATCTTATGCTTTTGCTGGATATTGACTGAGGACCTGGCACTGTATTTGAACTAAGTGTGTGTGTAGATTTGTACTAAATCGCTTTCGCTTTATTTTGAATTTGAACTTGGTTTGTAATAACTTATTTCGAACTCCGATGGTTTTAAACTATGTGCGAACTATGTACGTTGTGGATGGTGACAGCTAAACTTATTACGATCTTGGTAGTGCCAAAAATGTTTGAAATCCTTCAAGATTTCGGTATGACTACCGGGTTTATTAGGTCTCAATCATGTAGTTTGCCGTCTTAATGGCGAATTACGTGCTTGTGCTCTAATAAATTGGTCGGTTCTGTCACATAGCATACTCCATACGCATCCCCCACTCTTCGACACGTGTCACCTCATCCTCGATTGCTCAGCCACCATCTTGACTTGATCGACACGGTCACTCCCATGTACACTTGTACTTTTTGATGTCCCAAGTGTCCGCCGCTACGCGGCTTGCCACCCATGGACCCTCAGTCGAAGCCTCACGTTCACGCTTCACCGCTCCCGGTCCATGCATCGGAATGACCCGTCCTACTTAAACTTCACCTCGCCATCGACCACCACCTCCAAGATCCACATGTGCACAACACAAGCCAAGAGACATGTTCACCTCGTGTGCTAGATTAGTTCAAAGCAAGAACGCGTTTCGGCTACTTCCAATATTTTAGGAGGAAATAGCCATTGTCCCTAGATCCTTCTACGTAATAGCCGCACCTATAGTATCAACTTCTTGATGAGGACATGAGACCTATGCATACACCCATGGAGGCTAAAGATAAGGTTAGTTCGTTCCTTCATTTTCATAATGATTTTTGGTACAATTCACTTGGTTCCACATGTACATGTTTTTATTTGAATGTAGGTACAAACTTGTCTCCAAGTGCAAACTCATCAAAGTCCAACATTCGGTTCGTCGGCAGCGGGATAGGGCTTCACTGGGAAGGCCATAACTCATCCATCCAGAGTGCAACTGAGGTCAATGAACACTTGTTGGAAATATTATTTGATAAGCTTTCCAATAGATCTGGTACCACCTCAATATCACGTCAGGAAGACATCCAAATCATCATGACATTTAGTCGCTATTTCTGTCGAGAGCTACGGCATCATCGTGGGCTTGTTATTTGCCATTGGGACTCTGGCCCAAGTGAGGGCATGCCTCAAGGAGATGGAGAACACAACAAATAAGCCCTTGGACATCTTTCTTCCCCTTGGCCACCACCTTTGGAGGCCAGCAAGGACTTTCAAGCCAAGTTGGAGGCCCAATACATGTCAAGTTCGAGGACATCTCGGGCTCCAAGAGCAACGTGCAATAAAACGGACGCACAGGTGGCATACGGGCTCCGTTTTCAACGATACACATATGGATACAAAGATATTTTGATAAGTAAACCAATGGAAGTGACGCCATGTCAAAATTCCTTTTGGATAAACAGGAATCATTGAAACAAGATGACATCCAGAATCTATCAGGGCGCTGCGTCGCCGTCTTTTGGGCCGTTTGGGCCTTGTAATGTATCGGGGCTATGTAACAACGTGAGTAGGGGTCCTTGGACGCCCCTTAGGTTATATATTCAGCTGCCGGCACCTACATTAGGGTTTGGGTTTTGCTTTAGATTAATCTGTCTTTGAATAGTCGCCGTTATCAGTTTGTGAAACCCCACTTTGTGATCTTAATCATATATCTGCAGTTTGTCCCAATATTTGAGCTGCATACTTTCGAGTTCTTGCTTTTGTTCTTTGATTCGTAGGCAGGGATTAGCCTTCTTGGCGAGGTTAACCAGTTGGTGACATGGTTGATAACCAGAGGAGACATGGTGCTAAGGTTGCAGGGTTCGGGCCTTTGTGATCTGAAGCCGGATCGGTGTGTCATGCTCCATCAAATCGTTGTTTGAACTGACGGAAGATCGGGAACCCCGTCTCCATTACTTCCTATTTTGAAAATAAAAACATAAAAAACAGGAGAGAAAAAAACCCGAGAGAAACAAAAGTAACTTTCGAAGATCGAATCAGAGTTCACGCGCTCGCCTTAAACAAATAGAATAGGAGGCGTGGGCCATAGGTCGCTGAAAACACGAGCGTAGAAGCAAATGAAGAAGCGAGAGGATTGAGCTTCCAAGCTAAAGAACAAGGGATGAGTGCTTTGTGACTTTCTTTGACAAAATATATAATTATAATTTCCTGCTACGGAGCCCGAAAAGGAGTTGAAGATACTGTTGTACAAATAGCGGATGGTTGACAACAGCTCGTCACAAAATGCTAGACATGGGTATTGTGAACAATGTGTTCGCAAAAGTATTTGTAATTTCAGGAAACGAAGAAAATATAGATGAAAATTTGATGGGTCCTCTGGTGTGTGCATTTATATAAATCTTTCTTTTTCCATTTGATCTTGTTTGCCCGAGTAGTACTCCTTAGGTCTTGGGTTCAACTTTTTATGGGAGCATATTTGGAGTTGAGGGTAAAAAATCTCCTTATGTATCCCACGGTTAAAGCATAGTTTAAAAGGCTTGGCCGGTTCTCAAAGGGCAATCGTGCCCCTATGTTAGGGTGGAACATGGGTTAGGGTTTTTTCTTGTTCTCTATCACAAACATGCTCTTTGGGTGGTCTTACCTATTGTAGGTTGAGTTTTTTTTTATTAATGAACAACGAAAAGAAAAAGGAGAGACAAGGAAAAAAAAAAGATGTGATACTTACTACTTTCCAGTAAAACATACCCTTTGCTCAAATGCATGCACATACATTTAATTTTCATGGAAAAACAAAAACAAAATCTGCTCAGATACATCATCTCAACAACCTCACTACTTCATTGCAGCCTGGTCAAACTTACTTCTGCAAGCATAAATAGATGCGGATACATTTAATTTTTAGGAAATATATTCTAAGCATTGCTACTTTATTGCATTCTAGTCAAACTTACATAAGCATGAACAAAGTCAATACGCTGACCATCTAAGATATCAGCATTCAAGTTGAAGGTGTCTAACACATACTGCCTTCGTATAAAAATAGAAGACGTGAGAACTTGTTGCGGTGTTCAAGATCACACGTTTACTGTTAATTTTTCTTATCACATATAATTTATATTAACAAAAGTTTGATCTTTAGAAAGTATTTCAAAATACAAATTTAATGTTACTACTTTTGTACTATAAACTTTTATATGATTTGGACACAATTTATATTTTGAGATGGAAGGAGTACATATACAATACAATCGAAGAGACTAATGCACAACCAACCTAGACCAGACCAAACATCTGGTTATGCACCCTGTTTGACTTTCATCAGTACCACGTTAGGATCATGCCTCTGTTACAAAGAGGATAGCATCACGTCTTGCAAGTGATACTCCCTATGCATGAAAACATGCACAAATTAAAACCAAACATTTTATGCACACTCTCCGACGTACATGGAGCTCTTGGTCCATAGGTCCTAAGGCACGCACATGCAGAAAAAGTTACAATGTACATAACTAGACCATCTGGTGCACCATACACCAAAGAGAAAAATTGAGCGAGGTGGTTCTCATAGAAAAATCATAGACACCTACTGTGCATTTGTGACAATTCCATCCGTTGGATGCATGCTCATGGACACGTGTCATGAATCCACAGTGTATATCATAGTTGACCATTCTCACCAATTTCTTTCCCACAAAGTGAAAAAGGAAAACAAATGTTTGACACCTGACAAGGAGCGCAGCCCTTTACAAATTGGGACGGTCTGGTCCGGGTCAGTCTGGAGTCAGGCTCGGCTTGGTCAGCCCATACGTGTGCCTATTTCACTAACGTCGTCTTTGCCTTTAGCCGCCCTGCCCTAGTCTAGTCATTGTTCACTTGTGGCCTTGCAGTGACAATGATGATGAGTGTGGGTGTGTCATGGACCTTGGAGGGGTCTCATACATGTACGTGGATGCTAGATGACCGAAAAAAAATTAGGTAAGGACCATCCCTATCAAGATGTAGTGGTGGATTATTTGGTTGACATGTGGACCACCATACCATTTTGACTATAGACATAATAAATTAGATGTCTTATTGTCGAAACATCAGCTGCACATCGGCCCCGTTTTTTATGCAGACCATGGATGACAGGGCCGCTACCCTCGCACATCGCAGACCTCTTGTGCATTGTTTTAGAGTTTTGTTGGGAGGTGATGGCCAGGGGTGCTTTTGGCAGGCCACGGTCAAACATGGGGTCCAATCCAGGGGTACTTCCATATATGTCTTATACTCCACGCTTTAGTTGGCACCAGTCCCATTTTTTTATGCAAACCATGGACGACAAGGTTGCTGCCTTCGCACGCCGTAGACCTATTGTGCATTAATTGTTCGAGTCTGTTGGGTGGTGCTGGCCAGGGGTGCTTTTGGCAGGCCACAGTCAAACATGGGGTCCAGTCTAGGGGTGCTTCCACTCTTATATAAAGACCACCAACCAACCCAAGTCACCATCCCAGCCAAGCAAGCGTCAAGAACATAGAGAAGAGTAGGAAGGCCGAGCGGCTAGCCAGGACAGGAGTGTCTAGGAACGAAGGCATGGGGAGGCGACCGTGTGGTGAGATGAGTGAGGTGAAGAAGGGGCCATGGTCACCAGAGGAGGACCTCCTGCTTGTCTCCTACGTGCAAGACCACGGTGCCGGGAAATGGCGTTTCGTGCCTGCCAACATTGGTACAACCCTCTCTACTCAGAGCTTATTGTCTTTGTTTCTTTCTAGACTAGATGGTTATTGTTTCATATTGATCAATGATTCCTTGACTCATTTCTGCTCCTACTCTTGTTAATGGATCATGTATACCTAGGTCTGATGCGCTACAGCAAGAGCTGCCGACTCAAGTGGACCAACTACCTCCGCCCCGGCATCAAGCGCGGAAACTTCAGTGACCAAGAGGATAAGCTGATCATTGAGCTCCATAAGCTGCATAGGAATAGGTAATTGCACTCCATTCGCACATACTCTTATATATGTGTGATTCCTCAGCAGAACCTTAATGACTAATTGTGTTTCTATTCGATCAGGTGGTCCACGATTGCATCGCACATGCCTAAGCAAACCGATAATGATATAAAGAATTACTGGAACACCCACTTGAAGAAGAAGCTCGCCAAGACAAAAGGCGATAGGGCAGCCGCTCCCACAAACAAGGGGGTGTTCGAGGAGGCACTCTCCATGGACATTGCATCACCGGCCATCAAGCTACAGCCGCTTCCGCTGGTGTCGCTGCCGACACCAGACATCAGTCTAGCGATATATGCTTCCAGCATCGAGAACATAGCGCATCTGCTGAAGGCCAATGGCTGGATGGGCCCTAGCGCCAGTGGGAAAGCGTCGGTCGTGTCGCCGGTCTCTGATGATGGTGAGGCTGGGTCAGGAAGCCATAGCGGCATGACGCACACGTTGGAGGGGTTCACCGAGATGAAAAAGGTAGAAGGCTTGGGTGGCGTGGGGCTGGGGCCGTCGTCATCATTTTCGATGATGGAGAGCTGGCTACTCGATGACGGCTTGGGGCATAGTGATACAGGCCTCATAGGCGTGCCGCTGGCAGACCTTTTCAACTTCTTTTAGACAGGCCTAGAGGACATGGAGGAACAAAATAAAAGCGAGTGGGTTGGAAGTTAGAATTCCTGCTAGTCTAGATCAACAAAGTGCAATGATTGGTGTTGGTCTATTTTAGTTGTTTAATCTAGTTCCATGCTTCTTTTTATTTGTGTTTGGATTCTCTCCTTTTTTTCCTTTATTTTTAATCCTAAGTTAGGGTTTGGAATTGATCATGTTATGTAAGTCCATAGTAATCAAGTCTAAAGAGGATGCATAATTATGATCCATGATGATGTGCATGCATATATCGGATGCAAAAGAAATTTACATCTTAGGAATACCAATGCTATAGAATGTATGCGTCGTTTGTTTAGTCTGTGTAGATTTGCTTAAATGGAAGGGAATATATTTGACATTCTTATCAGACCTCAGCTTAATTGTATATATGAAAGACCTATAAACCATTAAACAGATAAATTAATAGGGGTCTATATAAGGACAAATGTTCAGATATTGGCATATCAATTTAGTCATTTGAGAAAAAAATCTGCATTGAATGATTTAGAATGCTACTACTCCCTCCGTTTCAAATTGTAGTTCACTTTGACTTTTTTGGTGCATGCATTTTATTATGTATCTAGACGTATTATTTATCTAGGTACATAGCAAAATACATGTATCAAAAAAGTCAAAACGAACTATAATTTAGAAGGGAGGGAGTATATTATTAATTAGGTTTGGTACACACTTGTTGCTAGTGGCCGCGCTAGGTTGAAACAAATTATTAGTTGGAGGGGCAAATTTTAAACAAAAACAAGTGAATAAGATTGGGATTGAACTATAGAGGGGCACGGCTCCAACCGTCGTGGTCGTCAAAGTTCTTGACTATGCCGAGGAACCGAGCGCCACGGTTGGAGGGTGGCAACCGTGGTGCTAGCTAGAGCCTGGACTGGAGCACACATGGTGATCCAGATATGCGAACGTGCCTATGTGACTCCATTCGGGGCGAACATGCATGGATGAGTCGGCTGCTGCTCTGCCAGGCTTCTAGAGTCCTAGGAAAACCAAAAAATTTTGTGCTTTGAAAAATGATTTGAGGCAAGGGGACAGAGCTTAGTTTTATCGTCTCTACTGGGCTCCGCCCCTGCATGTTGCACCCCTAACCGTCTTGTACCAGAAAGTGACACGAAAACCTTTCCACATGGTATTATGCGTTGCATGGATGGAGTCAGCGCCTCATTGCATTGTTTTATGATTGTCTACGATATGGTTGACCTAATTAATTGGTGTTCAATACTTGCAACACGATCGAAGGTCCGTTTTGAAATGGAGAAAAAGTAGAACGAATTAAGAGCACTGAATTTGTACAGGAAACTTTCAGGTAAGAGTCTTTAAATTGGGACAAACGATTGAACCATATGAAAATAACTTTGAAATTCTATGGATTCTGTCCTATAGAAACTCTAGGAGAGTCTCATGTAAGGGCTCGTTTCGATATCCGGAGTTGAAATGGTTTCAATGAATCATGTTTCAGAAAATGAATTGATTTGAATTGAATCAAATTAATACCGATTCAATTCCATTATTCCTCTTTGGCTATTAGGGAATTTATTTCTAAGAATTAAAATCAAAATTATGTTTGGCTGACTTAGATGTGGAATCAATTTTCACACTCCATTATTCCTCTTTGGCTATCACAAATACAAATACATTTATTTCCATAAAAAAAACCGCTAAGGTGCATTTAGACTACACGCACTCATGAAATTCTATATTCGTACTCTATTTATCCTAGTCATCAAGATTCTCTAATCTAACCACAATTCTTCCGCATCCATCCATACTTTATATCTCTACTCTATACCAACTAACCTATATTTTATTCAATCATCTCAACTACCATCCACTGTGAGACCCACTTTTATTTCTTTCTTTTTTCTCTTCCTTTTTCCCCTCTCCTTCTTATCCATTGCACCGCACATTGCCGGCGGGGTGCGCGCGAGGGCCGGCGTGCTGTCGGCCACGTGAGCTCCCTCCTCTGGTCCTTCGGCGAGCTCCTCCTCTGCTCCTCCTCGAGCTCCGGCAGCGAGTGGGAAAGGTCCAACGAGCGGTCGAGGTCCGGCTCCTCTTCTCCCTCCGGCGGAATCCGCCTCGTGTGCTAGGTCTAGGCGCCGGCGAGGCAGACGGGCGGCGGAGGGCCACGCACCCGCGCTCACGACGGCGGAGGACCTCGCACCCGCGCTAGCGGCTCGCAGCGGAGGAGGGCCTCGCGCTCACAGTCGCGGCGGCAGGGTGCTCCCGGTCGCGGAGGCTGGATGCTCCCGGTAGTGGCGGCGGGGTGCTCCCGGTCGCCTGCTCCGCTTCTCCCCGAGCTCGGCCGGAGGAGCTCCCATGGCGGCGTCCATGGCGGACCCTTCTCCCTCTCCCATTCCTCCGTGCTCTCCCTCTCCCCTACGCAGACAAGCGCCCGGCAGGCCTCCCTCCCTGCGCCGGCCATGGAGCTCGCGGGCAGGCGCGGTGGCCAGCCATGGAGCACGGTGGGGCCCTCTGCTGCTCCCCACGGCCTCATCTCGCTCCTCCCCGCGCATCCTTCTCTCTCTTCGTGCTGTGCGTGAACGGCAGACCCCGCTCCTGTAGCGCAGCTTCCGTACATACTCGCTATTTGGCACAGGCGGCGGCATTTCTCTTGGTAGCACATGGGTTAACAGCAACCGGTGCAGGAATTTTTTGTTGTATATGCTTTTACCGCGACTGTTTCCAGCAACCGGTGCGGGAAGTCTTAGACGTTACTAAGTTTACTACATTCTATTCCAACATACACCTGCTTGCTCGAATGGATGCTTACATTTAATTTCCATAAAAAACAAAATCTGCTCAGATATGAATAAACTTCACTACTCGTTGCACCCTGGTCAAACTTACTTCTGCAGACATAAATGGTTGCGCATACATTTAATTTCTAGGAAATGTTTTCTAAGCATTTCTACTATGTTGCATTCTTGTCAAACTTACATCAGCATGAACAAATGCGTTGACCATAGCAGATATCAGCATGCAAGTTGAAGGTCTCTAACACATGCTCCCTCCGTATCAAAATAGAAGACATGATTGGACTTGGTGTGGTCTTCAAGATCACACGTTTACCTTTAATTTCTCTTATCACATATAATTCTTATATGTTAACAAAAGTTTTATCAGTAGAAAGTATTTCAAAATACAAATTCCCTGGTGTTTCTTGTGTACTACAAACTTTTATTTGATTGGACACACTTTCTTCGAGGCCAAAGCTACCATCCTCCTTTCTCCGACGCCAAAGTTACCATCCTCGCAGTCATTCATGTATATGTGTCACCCTCGCTATCTGTTGTAAGAATTACTGACAATGGATTTGTATAAGCTTCAACAGTATTCTTATTTTTTTACGATGTTCCTTGTTTAGGTATTATATTCATCACATTCTTGCACTAATTGGTAAACTATATGCATATGGTCTAGGTTCCTTTTGAGGGCTTGGATTCATGGCATTGTTGCCATATAATTGCTACAGTAAAATGCATTTTTTTGTCAAATTTATATGTAATTTGATGTAAGAAGTCAAACTAATCCATCATTCCTCTCTAGGGTCCTAGAATCATGGCATTGTTGCACTAATTCTTTTGAACGTTGGCCAGTGCTACCTCTATTCTTAGTCGTAACCCTGGAAAGGTCAGGAACCTTAGCACCATGAGAAGAAGGTGGTTTCCTCTCTCCATTAGAAAATTTTCCAATATCATAGACAAGGTTGAACCAACTATACTCAACACCAAGAATCTCAATAATTAAGTTTTGTCTGTTTAGTAATAATTTATCGACAATTCGTAGGCTTCGCTTCTAGCACAGCGACATACTCTTCGTCGGACTTAAATAGGCGATGCCTAACAACCACAAAATCTAGATATGTGTACTACTTAGAGTTGATCTTCTTCACATGATAGCAAAGACGCACCCAACCATGGTGAAGGATCCAAATTTCCAGCAGCCACATACTCCACAACAACATCCCCTCCACACTAGAGCGAAGCCCCAAGTGTTTATATGCTTCCTTGACACTCTTGGAAACTCTAGTATCTTCAAAAGTTAGCTTGCACTCAAAAGCACTCTTGCCCATCTTTGCTGCCAAGCGATACCTCTTCACCATCTTTTTTTTTTGAGACCACGCTGAGACACGTATTTCATTAAGCAGGAAGCAAATAGGTCTCATACAGGAACACGGCAACAACACCGTTGCCAACCCAAGACACAGAACCTAGCATTACTAGATGCCGAAGCTACCGATTACATTGTAATAGTCTTTCCCTCAAGAACACACGAGCAAAAGAACGAACGCCTGGCCAGGAGCACCGAAAGGTGCTTGTTCCCCGCCAAGCACCAGGCCTACGCCTCGTCGAAGATGGCATCTGCAAGCTCCAGTGGCGTCCTGGCGGCTCTGTCGAACGTCCGTGCGTTATGCTCTTTCCATAGCAGCCAACCCAAGAGTAGTGCCATGGAGTCGAATCCACGGCGAAGGAGCTTGGGTATTAGCTTCCAAGAACACATCCACCACTCGAAAACCTGCTCCTGAGCTACCTGCAGCTACAAGTGAAGCCTATCCAAACAAATTTGCCACACCTGGCAACTATAACAACAACCTAATATGATATGGTCCATCGTTCCTGGTTCTTGAAGGCACATGATGTAGTTGTTCTACGCCTGCAGTCCATGTCTGAAGCGATAATCTCTAGTCCAGCATTGTCCATGTAGGACAAGCCAGAAGAAGAAGCGGACCCTCGGCGGAGCAGCAGTACGCCATAGCTGCTTCGCGCCTAGCACCGGGAGGACCCGAAGAACATAGCACCGTATGTCGATGCCACCGAGTATGTCTGGTCCACCGTGAGGCTCCACACAAACATGTTCGGCTGGTCGCCGAGCTCCACCTCTTCGATCAGATCGCACAGGTGAGCAAACTGCATGAGCAGATGCAGTGTAGCCGGTGCCGCAATGTGACTGACCCAAGCATTGTTGAGAAGGCCCTCAGCCATTGTTGTCGTTGCCCTTCTCCTCCTTAAGATAGCGACAAAGACCAGGGGGCCACCTCCTCCACCGATGCACCATCCAGCCAGCGATCGGTCCAAAAGAACGTGGATTCACCATTACCAAGCCGTAGGACAGTCGCCGCACGGAACAGTGCAAGCACGGGCTTCTCCTTGCATGATGTTTGTTTGCCGTATTGCCTATCCTTCCATACCCATCTCACCTGTAGTGCACCTCTTCACCATCTCACTAATCTAATTCTTCTCCTCAACCATGGGAGCCTTATGTTAAAACCAATACTTCAACCAATCATCATGCCACTAGGTTTGTCCTTGTGGTAGGACAGTGTTCAACATAATTAACAACAATATTGACCAATACATAAATCGCTTCTAGGTTTGTCCTTAGTCAAGCTAGAAGCCAAAACATTTTTGTTACATCATAAAAATGTAAAGAAGCTAGAGGTGTATTTTTGTAGACTGATGCCTCTTCTCAAATAAAACTATTGCAAAAAAACAAAATCATTTGGGCATTATAGAACTACTACTATTCTCCTGAAATAAATCGTTCGCTCTAGGTTTTGTTAACTAACGGCATTGTTGCGGATCTCCGATCCTGCTTCCTTCCATTCCGCAGCAGATGAGATGTGAGGAAGACGTAGATGATCTCCCGTATCCCTTTCCAATAGCACAACAGATGAACATGAAGGAGAGACAATCTTATGGAACTAGTATCTCTCGTTCATTATAGGGGGTACAGGTTCCATTATATAGTCATGACCCTTCAGGGGTATATTCGGTATGAGCCCATAATTATGTTAGGGTTTTGCTTCCCAACACTCCCCCTTGGACGAATACCGCGACCAACTCATGCCTCATTAAAACTCCTAAAAACCCAGTGGGAAAAATATGGAGAAAGAGTGCATAGTGCCGCTAGATGTATTACACTTGTTGCCTCGTCAAAAACCATTATGAGAAACTTTAGAAAAACTCATTTATGGCAAAAAGAGTACAACGGCTGTCTTCAGGACATTCTATAATCTTCAGGATTATAAGTTTCCGGATCTTCTAGACCAGGTAGTAAGGGAAATTCAGTGGTGATCTCCCTGAAATCTGCAGGTCTTTCAGCCGTCTTATACCAATATCATGGATACATTTTCTAAATGAAGTAGCTGGTAAAGACTTAGTGAATAAATCTTCTACATTGTCACATGACTGAACTTTCAAAATATTCACCTCACCCTGCTTCTGGAGTTCATGAGTATAGAAAAATTTAGGCGATATATTCTTAGTCATATTATTCTTAATATAGCCCGTCTGCATTTGTGTAATATATGCTGCATTATCCTCATAGATAATAGTGGGGGTGTCAACGATGCTAAGACCACATGACTTCTGGATATGGTTAGTCATCCGTCATAGCCAAGCACATTCACGTGTGGCTTCATATAGTGCAATAATCTCTGAGTGGTTTGTAGACATTGCTACCATAGTTTGTTTGCAAGAAGTCCAAGATATAGTCGTAACACTATAGAGAAACACAAAACCAGTTTGGGATCTTGCATTGTGCGGATCCGATAGATATCCAGCATCGACATAGCCAACCAGTTTTAGGTCCTGATTCTTCAGGAAATATAGGCCAAGATCTTGGGTGCCGCTCAGATATATCTAAGTATTGTTTTGATGCCTACCCAATGTCTTCTAGTTGGGTTTGCACTATGGCAAGCTAGCAAATTTACCGCAAATGCAATATCAGGCCTTGTGCAATTCGCAAGATACATCAGTGCTCCAATAGCACTTAGATAGGGAACTTCAGGTCCTAGAGGCTTCTCATCATCACTTCTTGGTTTAAATGGGTCCTTTTCTACCTCAAGTGATCTGACAACCATCAGGGTGTTCACAGGATGAGCCTTTGACATATTAAATCTTTCCAAAACCTTCTTCGTATAGGTAGATTGGTGTAAAAAAATTCCTCCGGGGAGATGCTTGATCTGCAGGCCCAAGAAAAGCTTGGTTCTACCCAACCCAAGTCTTTCATTCCAAACTCCGCCTTAAGGTAGGCGCTTGCCTCCTTAATATCATCTTCATAGCCGATGATATTTAAGTCATCAACATAGATGCAGATGGCCTAGGATTTTCATAGCCGATGATAATACAAAACCCCTTCTAGGATTTTCTAATAAATACACAGGGAGAATCAATATCGTTAACATATCCCTTCTTTAGAAGGAAGTCACTGAGCCGGTTGTACCACATCCGGCCAGACTGTTTAAGTCCGTACAGTGCCCTCTGCAATTTAACACTACACATGTTGCGATTTGTTTTAGAGTCTGGAATTTTCAGTCCATCTGGGACTTTCATATATATATATCCGAATCTAGCGACCCATACAGGTATGCGGTCACTACATCCATCATCTGCATTTTCAAGTTTAAATCTGCTACCATATATCAAAACATTATGTCACTCATAACTGGAGAATATGTTTTATCATAATTAATACTGGGTCTCTGTGTGAACCCTTGTGCTACAAACCTCGCTTTGTATCTCACCACCATATTGTTCTCATCTCTCTTTCGAACAAACACCCATTTGTATCCTACAGGGAATACTTTGGGGGCGTGCGGGTGACTAGCACGAATACTTGCCTCTTAGAAAGCGAGCGCAGTTTCATCTCTATTGCTTCTTTCCATTTGACCCAGTTTGAGCACTTCCGGCACTCTGCCATGGACTTTGGTTTAGGATCCTCATTAATCGCTTCAATGATTTTAGAGATGAAATTAATGTTGACATCTGTAGTCTTTCTATTATATAATTCTCTAGATTCAGCATAATTGATGGCGATTTCTTCAATTGAATCATCCAGCTCGTAATGATTTTCCAAATTACTAGAGTCGGGTTATTCCGTTGTCCTTGTGCTATTATCTGTATTTGTGCAACATTTGCACTAGGACTTTCATCTTCATCATGTGTCACTACTGGGACGACTGAACGAGAGCATAATGCTTTCTCTCTAGCAACTTGCCTCTGTGGGCATCCCCACTTGGCTCGTGTTGAATCATCTGGATCTCTCCCTCTTTCCTAGGATTGGGAATTTGGGTAGAGTTCATGCCCTCCAGGGGTATTTCCACTCTCTCCGGTGCATTAATTGTAGGAATATGTCATTTTGACACTCCTATTATATCAGTAAATGCATCTGGCAGATTATTTGCTAATTGTTGTAGGTTTATAATTCTTTGAACTTCAAGTTCAGTATCTTTATTGCGTGGATCAAGCGACTGAATGCTACTGGAAGTCCAATCTATTTCTCGGCATTCATTGTTATTAATGTACAATCCTCCCCCTAATGCCAGGAAATTCTCTTCATCGAAGATGCTATCAGCGTACCGAGCCGTAAACAGATCTCCAGTCTTAGGCTCTCAATATTTTATTATGGACGGAGAATCATAAACAACATATATCCCCAACTTCCGGTGAGGTCCCATAGTCGTACACTAGGGTGGTGATATCGGCAAATATACAGAACAACCGAATTTATGCAGATGGGAAATCATCGGCTGTTGTCCACGCGCTAACTGGTGGGGAGAAGCAGAGTGAGATGCAGATGGCCTATACTGGATTAAGGAAGCAGCATGCAGCAATGCGTGTCCCCAACAACTGGTGGGAAGTCTGCTATCTGGTAGAAGTGGTCTGGCAATTAATTTTATTCTTTTTTATCAAAGATTCAGCAAACCTATTTTTTATGTGCACATGGGGCACAGAATGCTCTACGTTTATGCTCAAAGAAAGACAATAATCATTAAATGCTTTTGAGGTGAACTCTCCGGCATTATCCATCCTGATTGCTTTTATGCAGTTCTCCGAGAAGCTAGCATGCAATCAGATGATTTGGGCAATAAGTTTTGCAAAAGCGTGGTTCCGCGTAAACAACAGGCATACGTGGCTCCACCGAGTAGAAGCATATATAAGCACCATGAACTTTCTAAAAGGTCCTGACAGGGGATGAATAGGGCCACAAATGTCACCTTGGATTCTCTCTAGAAAGCCTAAGGACTCAACATTTATCTTCAGGTAAGAGGGCTTAGTTATTAATTTTCCTTTAGCACAAGACACACATAGAAAGTCTTTAGGAATCTGTGTAGTTTTCATGCCATGACCAGCAGATGCTTTGATGATGTTCTGCATCATCCTTAATCCAGGGTGTCATAGTCTTTCGTGCCAAATTGTAAAAGACTCAGGATTTTAAATATAGTGGACATCGCAACATATTCTTTAGGTGGCTTAATTTTTGTATAGTATATTCCAGAGGAGGTGCCCAGCGCTTTCTCTACCACTTTTGTCTCACTTCCATCCGCTACCGTGATATAGAGGTATTCAACATTGTTTTCACAAGCAGTTGCAACATGATATCCACTACGACGAATATCTTTGAACGTGAGGAGAGTACGTACAGCTCCTGGGTACAAAAATGCTTCTTCTATGAAGATGCTAGTATTATTAGGGAGCCACAGCTCTACTGGAGCCTATAATTTTTAGTCTTTTTCTGCAGTGTCTGAAAATATTTTGTCTGTCGAAGTATTGAATTTGTGGCAGCGCTATTAACAAGGAAAAATTCTTCATCAGGCTCCATGGAAAGAACAGCTCTTTCTATTAAATATATAGTACTATTTTAATCCATCATGCACAATGAATATAGAAAGCCGATTAAAAGAAATAGTACATAAGAGAACAAGAGAAAAACTGAATAAATAATACTATGAACCAAAACATGCATAACGAGAGTTTATCCTAATAACAAAATAGAGTTGCTCAACGGGAGCATTATTACACCACGACCACACAGACTGTAATTGTTTTGCTGAAAATAAATCACACTGGCTAAATAAATAAATAAATGGCAGATGATTTAGGGTACTCCGTGTCAAGGAGATCCTCGTCCTCGAGGTCAAAATCATCATTGCCAGCAGAGGCGTCATCCTTTTCAGTGGTACATCAACATCCATAGTTCTAGATTCAAGCGTTTCTTTAGGCTTTGATGGCTCCGGGAGGTGTAGTCCAGTTGTGGCATCGATAGATGCCTGGACGAAGTGTGCCTTCGGGTTCTGGCGCTTCTTCCACTCTTGATATATCTCAATCAAGTGTGGCTCGGCAGTGCAAGTACGGGACCAATGCTTCTAGGATCCACCGCGGAAACAACCCTCATTAGAGTGTTTTCCTTCATTTGCATTGCCTTTTGAGCCCTTCAGAGACTTATTTTGCCATTGCCATTCCCATTGCCATTAGGCTTCTTGCCTCCGTTCATGTGCTTTTTAAACTTCCCCCCTTTGGCCCCTGATGACTATGAAACTTTTGGCCCTTGTTTCTGAAAGGACCTTTACCATTGCTGTTGTGGAGACTGGCATGTGCTTCAAGAGGTGCCTGTGTCCCAGCAGGGTGCATATGGAAGTTCTTCATCAAGAGTTCATTCTGAGCCTCAGCAACCAGCAACATATTGATGAGATCACAGTACTTCATGTGTACTTGTTGTTACGGTACTACTGCTGGAACACCATGTTTGTCGGGTGGAAAGTCTCGAGAGTTTTCTCAATCATCTCGAGTTGAGTGACAACTTGGCCACAAAAGCGAAGCTGAGTCACGATACGGTGAATCGCAGTATTATATGCCTTAACTGTCTTAAAGTAAGCAGAGTTGTGCCCATTGACGCCTAGCCTGTGGAAGGAGCACTTCCTTCTGCTTGCCAAAGCGTTCCTTAAGCTTTATCCATAGTACCAAAGGATCTTCCACCTCTAGATATTTCATCTTTAGGTCTTCATGAATGTGATGCCTCAGAAAGATGCAAGCTTTTGCCTTTTCATGAGGTGGCGGAGCAGGGACACCTGCTGCAGGCCTGATAATCGTGGATGTCAACATGAAACTTGCAGTCGAGTGCCCATATTTAATAGTTTTTGCCATTCAGCGCAAGAACCTTGAACTCCGTCTTGTTGATCGAAGACATTGCCTATAAATACATGCAAATTAACTTCTGGTAAATAAGCATGAAGTAGGTATATATAGCCACGAAAGAAATATCACAAAAACATAGACATACACACACACGCAATGTGTACAACAGTCGGTCGCCGCCGACATCGCAAGAGCTGGCCATCAGGACAATGGTGTGTCGCAAGTTGCAGTATGTGTCGTAACGTGCAGTAGCCAATAGGACTACGATATACATGGGTATTGCGCAGCTTCAGGTAGCACAACGCGTGTAAGTTCGCCGGCATCACGTTAACTTACGTGTTGTGATTAGCCGACGGTGCAAGATACAAGCAAATAAATATGCTAGCTTGCTTGCATGGTATAGATGGATATATACATGCACCGGCGTACATGCATAGCATGATGTGGTGGCCGATGTCACGAGGTAGACCGAGGATTAAAAAAATATATCACCGGTAAAACAAGATCCAATCTATTATTGAAACTAGTAATAAACAAAACCTGTCTATACTGGGGTTCTTAAAGTAAAACTAGTATCCAAAGTAGAACAAATTAAATCTATAAGATTTATTTCTAGATGCCATAATCTAGTAGCTGGTAAAAACAAATCTATTAAACTAGCATATACACAGCTCACGTGGTGGCAGCCGCCTTCAGGGCAGGAATTACGTGAGATAAAAAGATAGATCAATCTAGAACGAGTGAACTAACAGCCTGGGAAACAAATCGCTACAGATAGCATGCTAATTCTGTACATAAGAAAGCGGTCTAGATTGAAAACAAAAATTGATCTGCGAGGGGTGGATCTAGATCAAGAACAACGTACCGTCTTTGATGAGTAGCCGTAGAGCGTGCTGGTAACGTGTTAAGTAAGAGCGTTGTTGCATATCCCCGATCCTGCTCCCTTCCCTCCCGCAGCAGATGAGACGTGAGGAAGATGTAGATGATCTTCCATATCCCTTCTTAATAGCACAACAGATGAACAAGAAGGAGAGAAAATCTTATGAAACTAGTATCTCTTATTTATTATGGGGGGTACAGGTTCCATTATATAGTCTTGACCCTTCAGGGATATATTCGGTATGAGCCCATAATAGGTTTGTCCATACTGCGCCATGCTTCCATTAATTGGGCCGCACCGTACATACGTACGAGTAATTAAAAATGAAGGCCGCTTTCGGGCACGGCATGGGCCGGAGATTCGATAAGAAAAAAGCCTACTTTTGCTCCTCTTTTTTTCAAAGTTCGATTTTGCTCTCTCAACTCGAAAACCAGATATGAGAGGTCCTTCGTCTATCCAATCCATACACTTTTGCTCCATGAATGGTTTTGAGTCTGTTTTTTGCAGTGCACGTGCCACGTCGTATCGCTGATTCAGCCAGAGATAAATATTGCATCTTCTACCTTGGTCTCCTTGTTGCTCACAGACATGGAAATGGTACGGAAGAGCTGCTGGCCTGCTGCTGTGCTTGCACGCGAGAAGGAGCTCGGCCGGGCGTCAGCCAGCGGCAGTGCCAGGCCGCGTGGGGTCCACCGCGGGGCTGGCCATGGCCCGCTCGGCTGCGCCGGCATGCTGCCAGGAGCGGCGGCCACCTGCTGCACGCTAGGTAGCGGCGGCTGACTGCTGCAACGCGCTGGGCGCGGGAGGGGGCTTACCCAACAAACCAGGGCTTTATTTAGATATTTTTTCAACTTTGCTATTATAGTATTTTTGTTTGTATTTAATAAATATTATCTAATCATGGTCTAACTAGTTTAAAAGATTCGTCTCATGATTTACAAACAAACTATATAGTTAGTTATTTTTTTACTTACATTTAATGCTACATATAAATGGCTAAATATTAATGTGACGGAGAGAGGATGAAAAAAGTTAAAATTTAAGGTGCATCTAAATTACGATGAAAGATGCAATTCCACCTGTGCCACAATTTAGTAGCAATCCCCAATTACGGAACTGCTGAGAAATTGGAGAAATCCAAACTGCGTATATGCACAATTACAAGAACATATGTAGTATAAAAATAGACTTAACTATTCAGAGTATAAAAATAGACTTAACTATTCAGACTTCATCCCTGCACAACGAAATTGAAGAGTAGCCATTGTAGTTCAGAGAAAAACTTCCTATAAATTTTGATCAAAACAGTGCGAAGGTGTGAATGAACCACCGAAAATCCGTGGCGCTCCACGAGGCAACAGAAAGTATAGATGGAAATTGGAATGTGCAGGTGATAGCTACTACAATACCATTGAAGAAATTCTATCGGACGGGGCGGCCGGTGGCGACTTCCTCGTAGTACTAGACGAATTCGACCTTGGTCCAGAAACAGATTGTGCGGCATTCTGTTTCGCCACCACCGAGCGACGGCCCGAACAGGTCCGCGAGCAGAGTACCGGCAGCGATGGGACGCGGTCGTCTGGGAGCCGGCGTGCACCCGCTGGGTCATGGGCCGTCGCGGCCTGCGGCACGGGAGGTCCGTTCGCGATTGGGATGAGCCAGTAAGAAAAGAAAGACTGCTCCGTGAGGTGGAAGAAGAGAGAGAAAAAAAAAAAAAAGAAGAACGTGGGACTCACATGCCACATCAGCGAAACCACTCTGCAAAACAGCCCAGGGTGGTACACTAAACGGTTTGCAAAGTGGGAGGATGCTGGATATCTAATTTTGCAGTTGAGGGAGCAAACAACAGTAGGCTATTCGCTTTCAGGCACAGTACGCCTCCTGCCTGGGCCTTCCTACTAATCTACTCCCGAGGAACGGATGCGAAAATGAAAATTTTTTTTATTTCTAATTTTTTTTAAAAAAAATTTATAATTCTAATTTTTTGTTTTAAAATATGACAGAACTAGTCGCCCACGGTGGGCGTTTTTTAAAAAACGCCCACTGTGTGGGCGTTATATGTGATGTGGCACAGGGCCGGCCGCCGCCGGTGCCGGTTTTTGCGGGCGGCCCACTGGCGTCCAAAAAACGCCCACTGCGTGGGCTTTTTTTGGTGGCGAGGGGGCCGCCTGCAAAAGTACGCGTTGTTTTACGGGCGGGCCTCGGAGCAGCCAAAAAACACCCACTGTATGGGCGTTTTTTGCGCGCCAGAGGGCCGCCTGCAAAACAACGCGCACTTTACCTTGTCATGACCTTGGTAGCGAGGGGGCCGCCTGCAAAAGTGCGTGCTGTTTTGCAGGCGGCCCCCTGGCGCGCAAAAAACGCCCACACAATGGGCGTTTTTTGGCTGCTCCGAGGCCCGCCCGTAAAACAGCGCGCACTTTTGTAGGCGAGCCGGTCCCTATGCCACGTCACATATAACGCCCACACAGTGGGCGTTTTTTAAAAAACGACCACCGTGGGCGACTAGTTCGGTCATATTTCGAAACAAAAAATTAAAATTGTAAAACTTTTTAAAAAAAATTAAAAATAAAAAAAAATTCTGCGAAAATGCTGTCGTGGGCAGAGCTAGACCGTGCAGGGCCCAACCATCCGCGCGTTAAGCCCACGACAAACTAGCAGCGCCGGGGGCTGGGCCTCAGTATCCGCAAGAGGCTGATTTGAACAGAAGTCGCGTGGCCTGGTCAAAGGGCGTTTGAGAATCTTTGTTTTCCTTAAAAACATATATGTTTAAATTCAATTAAATTTTTTAAAGACATATTTGTAATAAAAATTAAAAATTCAAGCTCTGAAGTTTAATTAATTAGTGTCTCAAGTGGCAAGTGGGTATCCAACGATGGTTTGTGAGTCAACTAATTAACTTCGTTAATCACCTCCTAAGTTAATTGTATGTCATAGTATCAAGTTTTGGGTAACAAAACATGGAAGACTTGCATCCCTAGCACCTAGCAGTCTCAACTCTCAAGTGAAGCAGTGTAGGGTAGTACCCTGTACTTCAGTTTCGGTAAAGCACAAAACGGACGCACGCGATGCAACTTTGAATGATGGTCGATTTGTTTTTCACATCATTTCCAATCATTCACCTTCGTTGTCGAAAGAACACTGAGGAATAATTGCCAAAAAAAAAAAATAGAGAGGACAATGAGCAAAAGAATGCACAAAAACACAGAGAGACACACACGCGAGGCCACAGTCATTTATAACGTGCATAATTCCGTGCGAGCGATGTAATGCCACATTATTGTTGTCGTGCTGCTCTTTGATGCTGCTGTCGACCGGCATTTTTTTTTTTTGAGCATAATGACGACTCTATGCATGGCATGAATAGCTAGCTAGAGAGGCCCAAGCGCGCACGCCATCTAACTTTTCCTTCCACATAAATGTCAAAATAAAAAGTTTTCGTGTCCACAGGCCCGGCCGCACCATGAATGATGAATATATAAGCGCTCTGCTCCATTGAACCCGGCCGGCCCCTATAGATTGGGCCCAGATAGATAACTTTTTATACTGTGGAAAAGCGAGCACGGAAAAAAAATTGAAGGAAGCAAATAAGCTCCCTGGCCCCTGCACTTTACTAATTAGCGGAGTTCCATTCCTTTCATCATTCCCGGTTTTAGGCTTTTAGCGGAGTTCCATTCCATTAAATAATGTAACACATCAGAAATCACTAATTTAAATGATTTAGCAAAAGAATAATAACGAGAGAGATTATTTTGATTTCATGAGGAAGAAACCGGTAAGACAACATTTCCTATACTGGCAGTGAGGAATGGATTGTTTCGTCGAATCGGGTGCGATCCGCTCCTCGTTATTGGGAATGACGGCGGATAAACAACGAAGAACACAAAGATCAATCACAGCGAGACACAAGATTTAACGTGGAAAACCCCTCCAAGGCGAAGGAAAAAAAAATCATAGGCGCCAGTCAGTAAACACTCCTTACTATTATCAAGAGTTATGTTATAACGTCATGCAACGGCTTACAAGAGAATGATCTCAATGGAATTCTAACACAGGGTATATACACCCTGCAGCGGCTTACAAGAGTTCGCTCCGTCCCAGACTTCGGCTTCAACGGACCTCCGCTTCGTTCCGCCAGAAGTTGGTCTTTATAATGTGCAACTAATTTGTAACATATTCAACACTCGGTCGCCATCTTTCACCATTCTCCACACCTTCTTTGACACACTTCTCTCTTCTTTTCATCCCTCAACAAACCACATCTTCATATGGTGGACGGTTTTACATCCTGTTTAGCACCATTTTTTTTTTGGCTTTCGTTTTTTCGGAGTCGGAGCCAATGAAGCTAGAGATAGTGGCTCCACCAGATCCCAATTTATTTCTAGAAGAGAAATAAAATAACTCCTTACTACGGTGTAGAATATTCCTTAAAAGTTGAAGCCGTTTGTGACAAGAGACCCTTCCAACAAAGCCCCATTCATCAACCTAAACGTGTAATCTTAAGATGGGTTATCTAACTTATGAACCAAAAATATGCAAAACTGATATGGCTCTCGTGGAATTTGAGATTGGCTTGTGTACGCATTACTTCGTTTTTACCACTACTAATACTCTTATTTAGCGCTTTAATTATTAATGGGGTGTTTGGTTGAGCTAGGAGCTACTAAATTTAGTCTCATTTAATTTATTTTAATAGATTTTTATTCAAACACCCCGACTAAATGTGACCTAAAAGGTCTTTAGTCCTCTCTAGTAGCCTGGGATGTAAATACAAATCATAAGACGAATCTTTTAAGCCTAGTTAGTCTATAATTAGATAATATAAATACAAATAAAAATGTACAGGAGTTCAAATTAAAATTTCTAGCCATCTAAACAAGGCCATAGTTCAAACAAAATGTTTTTCAATAAACCAGTGACAAAAAGCACCAGCAGATCCACGTACCAACTTGTATCTGAATGTACACCCGTGTGATTATGGTTATGTCATTATACCGAAACAAATATATCATAAGAGAAATTAACAGTCTCGATTCTTGCATCACTCATGCGTCTAGTGGCCTGACCAAACTTCTTCTATAGCTGTAGATCGATCACGTAAATCCACCATACAAACTCAATAATCTCATGCAGAAAAAGGAAGAGAGAGAGGGGGGCATACAGACACGGGGAGCGTGTGATGAATTGGTTGTACGTTACAATACTTCAAGAGCATACATGGCAATAATAATAAAACAAATTAGGCAAGAGACATGCATGGTCGAGCTACCTATGCTTGAGAGAAGAGGATCGAGTTGCGTGCATGGCCGGCCTTGGCACCTGCGAGCGAGAGGCCGGCAGCAGATCGAGCTGGATTGCGTTGCCGGCTGCATACATACGTTCTGATTAAATTCTTTGCTGCTTCTACCTGGGCGTGGTGCTGGACGCGGAGGACTCCGGCGAGCAGTCGTCCCACCGGCCGCCGTCGGCGGGGGCTGCGGCTACGGCGGCATGGTCGCCGCCGTCGCAGCAGAAGCAGCAGCAGCAGCGCTGCATCACCATGCGGCGGTGGAAGCTGCGGTGGCACCCGCACGCCGCGCAGCGGAGCGCGGCGGTTGTGCCCTCCTCCCCCTCGGCCAGGAACTCGCGGCACCCGTCCACGGCGTGGCCGCCCATGCTCGCCGCGTGGTTCCGCCGGCACTCCCCGTACCGCACGCCGCCGCCGGTGAGGCCGCAGCACCCGCCGCCGAAAAGCACCGCCGGAGGCGGAGGCGGGTGGCACCGCCTCAGGATCACCATCCTCTTCATCACCGATCGATCTATCGCCTGAACGATCTGATCCCACTCCTATCCGATCGATCCTCGATCTTGCAGGCCGGCCAGCTACTAGGACAGTCACCCCCCCAAATTGTTTCTTGATTTCTCCTCTCCTCTCCTCCTGGACGCGCGGCTATGTATCTAGACGACGTCTCGCGCTCGTGTTGCTTGGCTCTGAATGGTTGAGAGAGAAGTAATGGCTAGCCCTGCATCCTGTGGTTCGAGGAGTACAGGCGAGATCGATAGAGAGCAGGCAGCTGCCCTAGGTAGCTGCTAGCTAGATCACAGTGCAGACATGCACACATATTTATAAGCCCAGCGTGGCCATGGCGCGCCCACAACAGCCCCCACCTACAGATGCACCTAACGCCCGCAATGGCTTAGGTTGTTTGACATGCTGGGGTGCATAAAGCTCTCACATGCACGGCCCTTTCAGTCAGGCCTGTGGATGAGCTAGCTTGGCTAAGGGGATCCATCGGCGGAGAGAAGACCTCCTCGATCATGTCTCAGGCTGGCTGAATTGATGGTCCAGCCAATTCCACCTAGCTAGCTACCTCACCCCCGGTCGCAAAGCAACATGATACTAATGACCTTACACCTCATACATATTTATTTCTTAATTGACATATAATTATTATCATTATTGTTGCATCCGTACGCTGTACGCACAGGATCGAGTAAATGGAAAAACCTCAGCATCAAATTTTGATGCTGCGCAAGCTCTAGATCCAATTTGTACGTTGGGGAAACAATATACTGTACTTATTTATGACCAGTAGATTACCAAATAAAGGCATGTTTGTTTGTTTGGTACGGCTCTGCCTCCTTCGTTTGATTTTGGTTTCTTGGACGGAGCTTAAGCCTCTTCAAAAATATTTGGTGAAACATTTTCATGGTGGCAGTGTGAGTTCCTTTCTATGTCGTCGTTAATACAAGTTTGGCAAAGTTCCTGCTGACCGTTTCAAAAAAAATGAGAGTAATTTCAGGAACTTTGCATGCTTTGAAGTAGGGATGAGCTAGCAAAATTTATTATTTTTTCACTGGCTGTACGGTTCAAAAACAGTTTTCGTTCCAAGGCTCTGTACATTATTTCTCGGTTCAATAGTTGAGATTACTTTAATTCTTAGCTACTTCAACCATCAATGTTCATTGCAACACCTCATGTTTAATAACCTAGATACTCTGAAGAACTACAGTAGTTTCAAGTTAACGGTGTCTTTATATGTTGTAGTCTCTCCGTTCGTAAGTCATTCTAGGTTTTGTAGACACGTAAATTTAACTATGTATTTAAATATAATATATATCTATATGCATAACAAAAGATATATATAGATGGTACGACGTGCCACGCCACTGCACTGTTTGCTGTTTCTCTGTTTTATTATTTCTCTCGGGAAAAACACGTCTTGTACATAAATGTGATGAAATGAACCTCAGATGCGGGGCCAGCTGCTGAGCTGATGTGAATGATGCCAGACCACCCATTGCCATTGCCATTGGCCCATTGCCAGCCAAGCGAGACGGCGAGGTTGGCAGCTGGGTGGGGGTGCTTTTGGCTAATCGGCCAAAAGCATTGACCGGTTCTCCGATCTCCACCTGGGAGGATTAGCTAGCTGCTGCACTGCATGTCATCCCGTGTAGGCGTGAGCCTGCTGAGACCGTGACGCCGTGCCAAGCGTGTACATCTCTGTTCTCCGATGCCGCGTCCACTGTTGGGCAGATTTCCCCTCACTGTTGCAGCATGTGGTGAGCAAATGGGAATGTGCGCACGATTGGGAGAAGGAAATTGAATGGCCGACCAAAGCCAAGATTCCATCGACTGATAGGGCCTGAATGACAAGAGTTTTCATGCTCAGTTCTCTGTTACAACAAACACTGAAAGGATGGAGCCAAAATCATCATCACTCATATATATATCCCTTTATGACATGCATACTCCTACATGAAAAAAAAAACAAATCTTTTAACAGCAGATCATTCCTTTTGGTAGTGGTTCAGTTATTTATGAAGAATAACACGGCAACGGGTTGTGTATATACTCTCAATGAAGTAGATCTCTGGTACTCCGTATATAAATAAACTCCTTGCACAACGGCTACAAAGTCAGTGTAGTATAGTTTATGACTTGTACAAAGTCAGTGTAGTATAGTTTATGACTGAGCTGAAATAATCCAAAAAAAAGCTTTTTTTTTTGCAGAAATCTAAAAGAAAGTTCTTTTTTGACAACAAACCCAAAAGAAAGTTGAAATGGCAGCAATAAGTCCATGCGGTCCCCCTACAACCCTGGCTGCATTGCAGTAGTGTCCCTGACTCCCTGTCCTAGACGTAACGAAACCTGCTGCTAGGTAGGCTCTGAAACCATGAAGGCACTGTAGAGAGATTAGCCTGTACGTAGCTGGGCCCGGGTTGCTTCATTGTCCCGTCAGATAGGTGTGGGCCACTTCAGTTCAATCCATAAACGTTTTGCAGTGTCAAAAACCAGTGTAATTTTATGTTTTATTATGTATCCATACGTAATTCTATCTTATCAATTTTTAATCCATATATAGAATATTCGAAATGGGGAAAAAAAATCCTTTGTTCCATCTCACTTTCTCTTGTCCGTCCGACCGCCCATTTGTTCATCCGTCACTCATCTTCTATTTCTAAGGGGCGGTTTGTTCCAAACTTGAGCTAGAACAAAGCTGAAACAAATAATTCTGTTGTTGAGCCGGCTTTTGAAAAGATAGGAAGTTGGCTACTGAGGATACAAACTAAAAGTTAAAAAGCATGATGAGAAGTTAAAATTTTATTTAAAAAAGCCAATAGCAAAAAGGTAACAGCCATACGTCAGGAGCCAAAAAAGGACAATTTTGAGCCAAAAACCAAAATCTACACCTTAAACAAACATACCCTGAGGGCGCCTTTGTTTGTGCTTTTGGGAGCAGCTTTTGTTTTCTCAAAAGCCAAAAGCCAACCAAGAGGGTAGAAAACTAGAAGCCGTTTTTTCTAAGAGTAGATTCTTTATGATGCAATTTTGAAAGCATCTTGGATTGTACCTCTTCTGTGACTGACAGACCAAATTTTCATTAATTTTAGTGACAATTGTACATCTGTAATCAGGTAATGAAGACAGTATTGTCACTAAAAACATCACAACATATTTGCCTAGGTGTCACCACATGTCTGTTGACATGGTGAATCTGACGTGGCAGATGATGAGGCAAGTGACATCACAGATGATGTGGCGCAAACCTTGTGATGAAAACAATTGTCATATTTGGCTGAATTCACCCATATGCCATGGGCTACATGTGACAGAACCGACCAATTTATTAGAGCACAAGCACATAATTCGCCATTAGGACGGCAAACTACATGATTGAGACCTAATAAACCCGGTAGTCATACCGAAATCTCGAAGAATTTCAAACATTTCCAGCACGACCAAGATCGTAATGAGTTTAGCGTCACCATTCACAACGTACATAGTTCGCATATAGTTTTACATCATCGGAGTACGAATAAAGTTATTACAAACCCAGTTCAAATTTCAAAATAAAGCGGAAGCGGTTTAGTTCAAATCCACACACACTTAGTTCAAATACAATGTCAGGTTCTCGATCGACATCCAACAAAAGCATTAAGTAGAGAAGAGTGACCATGTCCAAGGTCTAGTCATCTCCCAGGACGGGATAGAAGCAGTGCTGATAATAGCCATAAAACATCTCACCATCTGCAACAACATGAGAAATAAAACCCTAAGTACGAGAATGTACTCAGCTAGACTTACCCGTCATAAACTAAAAATAAATTGACTCCAAGGAGTATGCAAGGCTATATAAATAGGATAGCTGACTCATCAGTTGCGAAAAAGCTTGTGTTAAGAAAGAATTGATCATAACTTCTAGCATTGTATTTTAATTTGATTAACCTTATCATGCTAAATTAGTACCTGTACTAAACAAGCATGGTAATAATTATTCAACAAGAATAGTAACCAATTCCGGTTGAGTATCTTTCAATCTCAACAGCTCAACCATCTCATCTCTTGTTCAAGTTCTTACTACGATGCCGCTGCTCAAGTCAAGTGTTCACTGTCCAGGAACGATGGCGATTATAATCGATTACTAACCAGCTGACGGGTATTCCTCACACAAACCACACTCACCAACCACGGCGAGCTACAGATCACCGACATTCAATTCGGGAAAAACGCGGGATCAACAGGTACCATCGTATCCAGGAACCGCCCGGCTGCCTTATTCAGGGCGACCTTGACCTCGGACTTACTCTCCGCGTAACCCGTGGTCCCCCATCTTCACCAATACGATGCGTACAACAGGTCAACTCCCGGCCTAAATCAAAATTAGGCTTCGCGGTTGGAACGACTTATCCTTCCAGCTAAATATGAGGCATAAATTCAATATGACTTGAGGACGTACAACGGACGGGTCCTAGTTTGACACAGACGGGATAACTTCACCGAACCTCCAGTTCAGTCTCAACACCCATCCCGCCCGGTCTCGATTTATTATCTCCACATGGTTATCCAAGATAACAATGTTTTCAACCATTCTGAGTCACCATCTATAACTCACGGATGACAGGAAATCACCCGATTTCTACCGATCTAGTTAAAGCAGGGCTAAGCAAATATTCATACCTGAACCTAACAGAGCTGAAGGATATACAGTGGACAAGGAATATAAGTAATGCAGCAACGGAATAAAACAACGCCTATAACTTAATGCATCAAATAATTAAAGGAGTCAAGTTAGATATTTTGTAAACCACAGGGAGAATGCTCCGGGGCTTGCCTTTCAGGAAAGAGCTTGACTGGTGGTCGGGACACTCAGGAAGATCAGCTTCGGGATCCTCTTCTGATGCTATCTCCCGCACCAGAGCTTCCTGCTGGCCTTCCTCTTCTTGTACTCCGGAAACTACCATTTCGAGCTCTGACGATCCTGTATGATGCATAGTACGTATAAATACCATGTATACATAGAAATACAATGCCGATGCTGATGGTGAATGAATGCTCAGCTAAGATAAAGGATATGATTTTGAAACATATAAGATAAGCACATGTCATCTGCATTCTCTTCTACCGACAAATCTAAAACAAGCCTCGTATTACAATTTACTTACACATTAAAAGGAATTATAAACGACTATTGTTTTCACACTACCCTCTACTGAACCAAAATCCCTACAGATTATACACATCACAAATATCCTAAAAAGCATTTTTACACACATGAAATGATAGCTTTAAAGCATTATTACTTATTAAAAGCAATCAGGGTAGAACTACAACATGACTTTAGACTATTCAGAAAATTTTGTAAAAATTACAATAGCTTAAGCATGTCTAATGTAGACTACTATAAAAATTTTAGGTCAAAACAGTAAGTGATTTATCCTACACAAAAATAACAAGGCAGCACAATTTACTTGACATAAAATACTTTGGATAAAGAAAAATGTCAAACAATAGATCTCAGAACATTCTTAGCTCTAGATTGACATAAAAACATTCTCTAAAAATTTTCATGCATAAACTCCTTATATTTTATTTATTATAAATTATTTATCATCTAATAGAAATAGGCACCATAACTAGACAGAGAAAACTTTCCATAGGACATAGCCTTGGTCTCATATTTTTCTGAGCAACAGAGAATTACTTATGCATTTTCTAAGATAAAAGCAATTAATAGAGATAAATAAATCTATACAGAAAAGTATCACAAAATCCATATTTAATATTTTTCATGCATAGATCTCCCCAAAATAAAAATACTGCAAGTTGAACCAACTCATTTGGACTAAAAATGAGGAAGTTATGATTTTTTAAAGCTTTTACAAAAATCTGGAATTCATTTTCTTGAAAACCGATAAAGAAAACAGTTTTGCACCGGGAACCCTGGACTTTTCAAAAAACAACCGAGCCCTAAAAAGAAACTCGGTGAGTTTGGCTACTTTGCACTTAAGTCCGACAAAGAACATAAATGATGCCTGTGGTCCACGCGACGGGGAATGGTCGTCGGCGTCGGGATTCCTCGCCGACGACGAGGTCTCCGGCCGAGCTACGGCTACCGAAAGGCTCAGCTCGTCAGCGCGAACGCATTGGTGTACAAGATGCAAGCCATGAGCGAGGTTTTGACCAGTGGCCACGCGCGACGACGGACAGCGGCGAGGGTCGACGGCGAACTCGCCGGAATCGGTCATGGCGGGACACACGGACTAGCCCTAGAGCGACAGGAGGTCGAGGCAATTCAGATAGACTAGACAAAGTGACGGATGGCCGGCCAAAATGACGACGGCGAGGTACGCCGGCGAGCGGCTGTGCAACCCGCGACGGTGGACGGCCATAATCCGACGGACTCGAACCCTAATCGGTCCCATTAGCTACACCAACCTACGCTACTCGAGCAGGCGGTCACGATGCGCAAGCTAATTAAGGAAGAAAGGGGTTGCTGGCCATGGCGGACCGCGCGGCGGTCGGGCGGCCATGACCGGCGAAAGGGGAACGGTCGATTCGACCTCTACCTTGGGGCTCGAGGGTAGAAATCGCGCGTAGGACGTGTCTCGCGTCGAGGCGAAGCTGCTGGCAAGCTCTGGGCAAAATGTGTCAAGGCTACGGGCGCGGCGGCGCTGCGAGCTCACGGTGGCGGCAATGGCGGACTCCGCGGCGCGCTCGGGCTCTGGTGAGGGAAAGGAGGGGGCGAGCGAATGTCTGGTGGCGGAGGAGTAAGCGAGGGAGAGAATGACGCGGTCGGGGCACCTCGAATCGGACGCTCGGGCTCGGACAGGCGGAGCGCGGCGTCGGGCATCGACGAGCGCGTGGCGCGCATGCGAGTAGAGCGGGGCCGAGCGGAGGGCGAGTAGCGAGCGGTGGGGCCAGGCCGAGTGCGGGCGTGTGGCACGTGCGAGCGGCGCTCGGATGAGGAGGCCACACAGCGGGCAGCGGCGTCGCCCGGTGTACGGACGTCGCGTGGCCGGCGTCGGCCGCGACACCGTCGCGAGGAAGAAGAAGAGAGGGAAGAAGAAGAGACTGGCAGGTGGGTCCCACTGCGTCAAGATTCCTGCAGAACTTGATTAACCCCATATTTTTTAAAATAATCCGAATTTGAAGAAACTTGTAAAAGATGAAATATTTCTTTTGATGAGTAGAACATTTCACTTTTAAACATCAAAGCCTAATTCTGCCTAGAATTTTAATTTTAAAAATGGGGATTTAAAATCCATTTAAAGCCTAGTTCATGAGCAACACTTGTAAAATACATTTTTTTGTGTTTAATTATTTATTGTATTTTATTAAAAGAAAGAGAGGAGAGTAGATTGTACTACCTTCCATCCATACGCTGCTTTTGCTTTCCCAAAGATTCTGAAATAAAGCGCTGCCTGTGCCTGCGCGTACGTACTCGTAGTACACGATTTCGACGCGTGAAACGTGCAAAGAATGCAGAGGATGCTGTTTGCCGGAGCTGACGACGGAAACAGAGCGATGCGCCCAAACACGTACCGCGCTAGCTGCCGCAGGAAACGAACGGCCGGCCGAGTGATGAATGGCGGCCGGCCGTTCTAATCTGAATCAATATTCGTCAGAAGCAAGTTCTAATCTGTTTATGGTGTTACGACATGTTTGAAATATAAGGAATGACATCTTATGTGCTGGACAGACACTCTTTATTGATGGTTTAGTTGTCTTTCTTACTAGATATATGGACTCCTTTAGACTCTGGACATAGAAAAATTTACAATCCGATGATAAAGGCAAGCAATGTATTTTAGACACAAGGGGCAATCCTTTCAGGAAGCTTCTAAAAATTAAAAAACGGTGGCTACCACCAGATCATGGTACTCTGAAGCTGAATCTTGATGGGGCTTTTTTTCCTGATAGTGGTAGAGCAGCAGTTAGCGTGACTATAAGAGATAATGAAGCCCATGTAAAATTAGCAGCCTGGCGCTTACTTTACCATTGTAGAGATGCTGAAGAAGCGGAGGCTGCGGCGTGTCGAGAAGGGATCGCTGTGGCTGCGAGTTGGCCTGACGTCCCTATCATTCTTGAGACAGATTGTGCCGTCATGGCTGCGTGATTGAAGGATAAGGAACATGATCACTCGGTGTCCTGGGCGATTATGCAGGAAGCTCGTCGTGACTTGAAGGACTTGCTTAGTGTGCAGGTGGTTAAAATTAGTAGAAGTCAAAATAGTGTTGCTCATGAACTTGCTCAGTTTGCTATTAGGTCGGGTCTTAGTCAGGTCTTTCTTAGTTATTTTTCTAATTTTGTTATGTCCTTGGTCTGTAATTATACTTTGTTTTAATTAATAAAGTTTATTCAGTCAAAAAAAAAATCCCTCCTTACAATCTTCTGAACTGATAGACAATAAGAACCCAACATTATTAGATAGAAAAAAATCATAAGAATTCAAATAATGATAGACAACATATAGGAAAACTAAAATCATGGAGGGAATTATTTGCAGCTTCAAAGCTCAGGCGTAATGAAAAGGCCAAAGTCAGGTTTTTGATGCTCATGGAGGTAAATGTGAATTTTTTTTAAAAAAAAGCCTAAATTGCAAAAAAAAAATCAGCTTACTGCACAGGGACACGAATGTTTGCTAGTTATTATTAAAATAAAAAATGAAAATAGCAACGCCCTAAATGTATGTAGGAATATTCTCCCGTCGCATAATTTGGTTAGAGTGCTAGTAAATCATCGATTGTACAGACCTGGATCTGGCTCTAGTCCTTGTGCCGCAGCATATATGCATTATATAGGCGAACCGCCAACTCAATTAGCCTCATTGAAACATATGTAAAAGTACTGCACTTGGTAGGAGCCAGGAGGTAATATAATGAGAATTGATTTACTGTCCCAAAGATTATGAAATAAAGCGCTGCCTGTGCCTGCGCGTACGTACTCGTAGTACACGATTTCGACGCGTGAAACGTGCAAAGAATGCAGAGGATGCTGTTTGCCGGAGCTGACGACGGAAACAGAGCGATGCGCCCAAACACGTACCGCGCTAGCTGCCGCAGGAAACGAACGGCCGGCCGAGCAATGAATGGCGGCCGGCGGGCAGCATCCCGGTGTACCTTTTGCCTTTTGCCGACCGATCGATCACATCGTGCGCGGCGCGCAAGATATGGCGGTGTGATGGATCCTGCCTGCGAAATGAGACGTCTTGGCCTCTTGGGTGATTTCTGGCCACCGGCCTGCCGGCCGGCCTCGAAGACGGGATGCGCGGGTGATCAGCCGGTCGAGGGGACACGGACACGGATACGTGCGCGGGTGAGATATCTCGGGCGACGGCAACGGGACGGGACGTGATTACGTGAGACGAGGCGACGGGGCGGCGAAAAAGCTCTCGCCCTGGCCCATCCCGGCAGCGGCCGGCCAGTGGACTCGATCGGCGGCGTCGGCGCCGTCTTTGTCGCAATATCTCACCACGTCTTTGTCGCAATATCTCACCATGACACGCCGAGGTCAGCCGTGACAAGGCCAAGCTTGACCATGAACCTACGACGCTGCTGCTGCTGATGCTGATGGTGATGCTCGCCGCCTTTCGGCCTTTGTGTGAATCTAACGCCACTGACAAACTACAGTACATCGTCACCAGGCAGAGGCAGAGCAAGCCCACGGACAGTGACCGGGGCAGCGGGCCTGTAGCTGCTGATGTCTGTGGCCGTGGATCACTGTTCATGTGTTATCCCCTGCTAGCCGACTTCGTCTCCATCACATCGAGATCCGATCATGCAATGCCGACAGAAAAAAGCTAGGAGGCCGTCATCTGTCAGGGTCCAGGAGCTTCATCTTGGAGTCTTTGGTTGACGTACGGCCATGGCGAATGCAGCCGGGTGATGTTAGACCTGCGCTCCAGCTCTTAAGTCTTTGACTCAACAAGGCGAGACGGCATTTCAGTGCAGAATTATGAGTCACGGCTGGGAAAAAGGGTCCAGAATTATGAGTCTCGAGACTTCTATCAACATTAGTTTCTATTTGAACCAATGATATATTACAGTATTCCTAAAGGGATGCCACTGGCCGGAGTGACATGTGGGTCCTCGTATCTTCTTACTTATTAGTCTTTTTTGACTCTCCGGGGTAGTTGCAGCACACGTGGCGCGAGTGCTGGGGCGCGGGCGGCCGGTGGCGCGTGGTGCAATTGGGGCGCAGACGGAGGGAAAAGGAGGCACGACACTTGGCTCGGTCCGCCGGCCGCCGCTACTGGGGAAGGAAACGGCGGCGTGAGGGGAGTCACGGAGGCTACACGCACGTCATTTGCACTATATGGGTCTGGGCTGGCCTCGGTGGGCTTGGACGAGGTGAACCCAGATGCAAAATAATAAAATAATTAATTTGTTTAATTAGCTGCTTTAGGATTCATGCCAAGTTTTAAAAAGGGAGTACCGAAGCAGTTGCCACATTTTTCAGCAGCTTCCTTATATTTTGCTTTAGTGGATATAAGTTTTTCACGGGCCTGACACAAGGAATCGGTTCCTGCCAAGATTTAGCTTTCCCCAAGAAAATAAATAAATATCACGAGGCCTAAGCCCACAATCATGACTTCAGTCCAATATCAGCCCAACCCTTCCCCTGGAGGCAAAGCAATCGATTGTGATATGTGAATTGTCAACCAGATAGTTGGCACTATAGTTACATTTTTTTTTTACCGTAAAAGACTGTTAGAGATCCCCACGGTAGATATATTTTATATTATAAAAAAAGGCGAACATACTTACAAACAAGGATTAAGCGACTGAACCTCGTCGTAATTCCCTTTCAGTCTTCCTTGGTTGTTGCTAACGCCAGATGAACAGGTTTGCATCGCTCTTAGTAGTACAACATTTCCTAAACTAAAAACTCAAAATTATAAACAAAACATAAACCACTTGAGTTCAAAGACCGATTGAACTTTCATAGAATTATCCTTTTAAATCTTTCAAGGGACTAATAGCAGCCTACAATATCACTCAGTAAACTCAGAACGGCTCATAAGCATTTGGAGGGGGTAAAAAATGATTTTTATGGGTTGATGCTATTATTTAGACAATTTAGTGTACTTGAAATGATATTGTTTCCTTAGTAAAAAAATGTTTCTTCTACGCAGACTATTTCATATATCAATAAGTGTTAGCTACGATTCTGCAGTAAGAAAACACATAAAAATAGTTTCATTTGGCAAGCAAAGCGTTAGAAGTTGTTGCTTTGTTTTTTAAATGTCTATACCCAGAATAAGAATATATGATGAAATAATATTAGGTTTTGCATATGATTTTCTTTTATTTTGCGCGCTTTTTCATTTTTGTATTGGTTACGATTAGGCTTGGAACTTTCACTCCAAGTGTAATCCAAACTACTCCTAATGTTTCAATTTATATGTCATTTTGGTTTTCTAGATACGTACTTCCTCTATTTAAATTATAGTTCGTTTGAATTTTTTTACATCAAATTTGACCACTCGTTTTATTTAAAAAATTTAAGAAAATATAGTCAAATTTAGGTCATTCTTAAAAATATTTTATTAATAACCACAATAAAAAAATAATATTTTAAATAAATTTTTAAATAAGATGAGTGGTTAAATTTAGGATAAAAAATTAAAAAAATACAATTTAAAACGGACTAGTATCTCTACATATATAGCATATGTATTTAGGTGTATAGCAAGTCTGTATATCTCAAAATGCCAAAAACGACTTGGAGGGAGGGTGGTAGTAATTTACCGCCATTTTCTAATTATGGCAACATCCAACAGATCCAACGATTACTTGATTCGTTTCGGAATCTTAACCGAAATGCATCAGAATCAGGAGGGGACCTGTGACCTGTCGATCAGCCTGCGCTGATCGGCATGCCACCGCGCAGAGGAGCAGAGCTCTGGGGCTGTAATTTGTCAGGGTTTAGGATGATCCACCACACGAGCCCACGAATGAAGCTATGGTAACCAGCAGCCAAATCTTTTGGGGAATTGCAGAGCCAGAGCGATGATGACAAGGCTAAAAAACAAAAAGATAAAGCGGAGTCGTCATGAGTTGTCTTTCAGCTTTCACTCGAGTGGTAACCTAGCCGGACCTTGTTTAAATACATCTAGATTCTAAGTTTTTTATTCTCTCTTTATCATATCAATATTTATCCACTTATATAAAATATTAAATATAGATAAAAAACATAAATAATTATGTAGTTTAGTTAAATCATAAGACGAATCTTTTAAACTTAATTAGTTTATTATTGAATAATATTTATTAAATACAAACAAAAGGCTGTCTGGTCCCAGTTGAACGGATCAGTGTGAACTCACGCTGATCAGTGTGAACTCACGCTGATCAGTGTGAACTCACGCTGTCTGGTCCCAGTTGAAAAATTTCTAACATCTCAACAAGGTCCCAGTTGAACGGATCAGTGCGAACTCACGCTGTCTGGTCAAGTAATCGCTACGTATTCACCTGGTCGTTTATATGATCGTATCATAAATAATAAATTGCATTAAAAAAGGCAGGAGTTCACGTAGGTAGGACCGTAATACTATCCGTAATCATAAAACTCTAAATCTAACCTTTAAAAGGAATATTCTGTCCTAATTATCAAGATTCTCTCCTCTATATCAATTTCTCTCACACCCATCCATACTTTATGCCGACCTCTATCCACTGTAGGGCTCACTTGTCAAGATTCTTTTTTCGTTTTTTTTTTTCGCTTTTCCTCTTTCTTTTCTTTTTCTTTTCCCCTCTCCTCCTTGTCCAACGCCGCGACTCCTGTCCACTTCTTCCACGATGCCACGCCGCCCCGGCCTCCACCTCCCTCTCTGCACCGGTGAGCGCACACGACGGCCCCGGCGAGGGCGCGCAGCGGCGCCCGCGAGCGCGCAAGGGGGCCGCCGCCTCCGGCCGCAGGCGAGCCATGCGCAGGCGCGGGGAGGGTCGCGCCTCTACCTCCTAGCGGCGGGGCTCCACCTCCCCGGCGCCCTCCCTCATAGCGGCGGGGCTCGCCTCGCGAGCTCGGCCAGCGGCGGGGACCCGCGCGGCCCGACAGTGGCGCTCGCCTCGCGCGCGCGACCGGCGGCGGGGACCCGCGCAGCCCAGCAGCTGAGCTCGCCTCGCGAGCGCGGCCTGGCGGTGGAGCTCGCCTCGTGAGCGCGGCCAGCGGCGAATGTAACAACCCGAAAATCCGAGCTACAAAATTTTTTCGACAAAAGCCTGAGTGATGTGGTGCAACATGTCATCATCTACACCCTTAACCTTGCATTAACCCCATCATGTCATGCATAGCATTCATCTGTATTTAAATAATTAATGTCTCATGTCAATGCTCTATGTTTCATATGTTATATTTCAATGTTGCAATAGCCTTATTTCAATGTTTCAAGAGATCAATCATCATGTTGCATTAAAAGGGTGATTTGGATTTTATTTGGTTAATGTGTTGAAAAATAAAAATGACAAATATAATATTTATTTTGACAAATAAATATTAAGAGAATAATACCCTAACATTAATTGGGCCATGTATGCTCACTATTTTGTTGCTCATAGTTAGCACATCACATATATATGTATGTATGTATATATAAATGTATTTGAAAATAAAAAGGGAAAAGAAAAAGAAAAGGAAAAAGAAGAAGTAATCTGGCCCAAACCTACTTACCAGGCCAAGCCCGGCCTGCTCTCCTTTCCCTCTTTGCGCCACGCGAGCCAACCTCGTCGGCCTGCCTCGCCCGCCTGCCTTTTCTCCTTTCTGCACGCGCGCTGGCCCAGCAAGCCAGCCAGGCAGCCCAACACGCCAGCGTCCGTGCACGAAGGGAACCGGCCCAACAGGCCCAGTATGAACCCGCGACCGCCCGCGCGCCACGCCGTCGTCCTGAGCCGCTGACGAGTGGGCCCCGCAGTGGAACCCACTCTCATCACGCCGGGTGAGGTCACCCGACCGGATTGCTTTTCCCCCCGCGCGCCGCGCGCGCTCGCGTCAGCACTGTTTCCCTGCGTCGCCTCGAAGCAAGCCACGCCGGCCGCTCGATCCGCTCCTTCCCTGCATCAATGCACGCCCGCTCGCCACCTCGGCCGACCAGCCCTGCACAAAGCACCCACGGCTGCGGGCGAAATCCTCCGCGAGCGCACACATGCGCTGCCGCCGCGGTGAACTACGCCGCCGTAAAGGATTTCGCCACCCAGCCACTGCTAGCTCCCTCTCGCTGCACTGTGGACCCAGCCAAGCACCCCACCGGTGACCTAGACCCCTCCTTGGTCACTTGATCAAGACGGAGCCGTGATCGGCCGTCCGCCGGCCACCTACCTCCGCTTCCGCCCTATATAAGCAAGGGGCCGGAGCTCTAGGGTTCCCACTTGCCGCCACCACTCCGGTGGAACATGAATTGCACCCTCGCCGGTCCAATTTGGGAAGAGGAGGAGGAAAGGAGAAGAAGGGGGGTCGGGGAGGAAGAAGAAGCCGCCGTTGGAGTTGGAGAAGAAGAGGAGCTCCGCCGTGCTGCTACGCCAGGAGCAACAAGAGGAAGCCGTACCGCAAGCCGAAGCCACAAGAACGCCGGAGCCTGGACTTGTACCGCATCTCCTATCGATGCCAGCACCGGTGAGCACCTCCGCCATGCCTCTCTTCCCAACCTCCACCATGCTATTAGCCATGGCGCTCCGCCTTGGAGCGCGTAGGCCGAGGCCTCTGTCGGCCATCTTGGACACCCGCATGCACATCCACACGGTCTAGCCCAGCCCTTGGACCACGGCATCAGGAGGATGCCGGACCGAAGCGCCGCCTTGCCAGCCGCCGCGCGCAGAGCGCCGCCGCGGTGAAGCCACCCAGCCGCCTCACCGTTACGCCTTGCCCGCCATCGACCTCGGATCCACGCTCGCCTTGATGAGACAGATCCCGTGCGCACCCTAGCTCCACGTTGCCTCGTTGGAGCACCGTTTTTTGAGCTTCCTTGCCAGTCGTCGTGCCGTGCACCACCGCTTTGGAGCACCGCTGTTCGCCGTCGTTTCCCGCCGACTCCGACCACCGCAAGGAACAAGAAGAGGCCGAGGAGCTCCGCCGTGACGTGCTGCATTGACTGGACAAGGAGATGGAGGCTGTGGACCCTCCCTGAGTGCCGTAGCCATGCACCAAGGACCCGTCGGAGCTCCGCCGTGGCCTTTGGTCACCGCCGGCGCTTCGGGCAGACGCTGCGTGACTCCAATCGCGCATCTACGCCGCAAATTGGAGCTGGAGTGACTCGGTGTAAGGAGTGCACCGAGCACCGCCGTCGAGCCGCCGTCCACCGCAGAGCACGCCATCGGGAGTCAAGCCGCCACCTTGAAGCCCACCGTCGTGGCCGCTTTGACGTCCTGAAGCTGTTGGTCGAGTTGATGAGTCCGGAGATTCACCGTGGCACAGCGAATCGAGAATTCCCCACCGTCGGCGAGCCGCGCCGTCGGGCCGTTGCGGACAGAGGAAGGGGATGAGTGGAGGAGCAGTAGGTGGATGCGGTGTACGTGAGCCAGAACCGCTGCAAGTGGGACCAGGAGGCACCGGTGCACCGTGAGTTGGACAGTGGGCCGCGTGGACCCAGACTCCAACTAAGTGGACGCGGTTCACGAAGACATGAGCCGCTGACAGTGGACCCCAAGGACGCCGGTGCACCGTGGACCAGAAGCCGTGGACCGAGCCCGTGTGCGCTCCAGCGTGATGACGTGGCAGCCTCTGAGCGTGACACGTGGCGGGCCCGGCCCAGCCCATATCCGGCCTACTCGGCCCAATAACGGCCCGTTAACGGCCCAGTGGGGCCCACCAGACCGTTGACCGTTGATTGCTGACGTTAGCAATGACGTCACCCCGGACCCACCTGTCGGACCTTCATTGACTCGGTCAACGCTGACGTCAGCCGCCATGTCAGCATGACGTCAGCATCTGTGTTGACCCCAGTTGACCCACGAGCGACACGTGGCCTAATCCCGTGCTGCCACATGTCAGCACCAGATAAATCAGCCCTTTTCTTTTTCAGAAAATGGTTAAATCTTTAAAAATTCATAACTAATTCATACGAGCTCCGAAAAATACGATCCACATATCCAATTTTTCTATAAATTGAGCCCTATCTATCTAAGCTATGTTTGAGTGTATTTGGATCTTATTTTTGGCATTTGTTCTTTATGCTAATCTATAGGGGTCGCTCCCGTGACCATTAATTCTCGTTACAGGCTCGAGCAAGGACAAGTCTGATGACAGTGACTACCAGGAGAAGTCCGACAGCTATGTCAGTGAAGGTGCCACACCTCATCCAACCTCGTAGATCCCATTACGCATGGAAAATGTAGTATGGCTAGTGCTTTAAATTCCTGCTGTTATAATGCTTTGCCTCTGTTAGGATTGTATGATAGATTATTACTTGATGAGCCCTACCTTGTTGTAAACTTTCACCTGCTTATCCGCTGTTATGATAGCCACTTGCTTATCTGCTATATTTATATAAATATATATACTTCACTCGCTTACATTTTGATGCGACATGATGAACCCTGGGAAGGCCTGGAGGGTGCCAGGCTGGATGTGTGAGTTGATGGATCAGATGGGCATGTGAGCTGATGATGCTGTATCTAGGTTTGGGGTGAAACTTACGGCAGGGAGTAGGGTAAGGGTTGAGTCGATCGAGCCAGGATCTAAGATGAGCTTTTAGAGCAAGTCTTGCTGGGGAATGGATCTGGACATTCCCATGAGAGGAGGATGTGGCGGGCTAACTGAGATGTGATGGTGGTCTTTGGGTGTGATCCTCTGAGAGGTGGAGCCCGGGACGAAGGTGCCGTGGTAGCACGTTAAAGATAAACCCTGACAAAGATATCCCGGTTTGGTCAAACTTAGGAACTGCTGCGCTGGTATCCGGACCTTAGGAATCTCTTGCTTTCTACTCGCTCTCCATGGGGGGAGACGGCCGAACCGCTGGATAGATTGATGCCATTACTACTAGACGAGTAGTGATAGGAAGATATATGCATGGGATGGAGCTAACACCCTTCTAAGACGATCATGGCACTCCTTCGGGAGCGGGTACATGCCATGGCGTTCTCTTCAGGAGCGAGAACATGGGCTCTTCACAGTTCCAGCGATCCAGAGCTGGATGGTAGAATGGCATCGTTCTATGACAGTAGGCCCCCGAAATCTGCCTAGGTGGTGATCAACACCGATGATGGTTATCTAGTAGATTAGTGAAACCTCTGCAGAGTGTATGGTTGATCGATCAATACATAAGCCAAATTCTTTGGCTATGGACCTTTCCTGTGTTCCACATGCACCGGACTAGTGAGTGGAGTTTTCTACCTTCCCTGAGTATGATTTATGGTCGTGAGCCAGGTTGAGGGCTGCGGGCCGCTGAGACAAGCCGAGAGGGAGTTGTCTTGTCGACTTGAGTCTGAGATGGTGTTGGAGGAGTTGGGATGGTGCTACAGAGATGGATGCTGATGGATATGAGGGATGGGAATGTGTTTAAAACTTGATTATTATATTACTTATATACTTGTTTACCTGCATAGGAAAACCCCAGCTTTATAGGTTCCTTTTGATATATCCTTTTTGCATCCAATTTCCACAAAGCAATACATAGGATGGGAGTGTGGCCAGTACAAATCGTACTGAAAATTTGGTTTCAGGTTCAAGGAGTGAGTACTCATCTGGAGAGTACAGCGATTGAGGTTTCGTGCCTATGCTCAAGTTGGATCGAAGATGATAGCTTCCGTACCTCAAGATTTTATTGTTATGCTGCATGAACTCTGATTTCGCCAAGTGGCGATGTAATAAGTTATTGTAAACCTCTCTTTTGCACACTTTTGTTCGATGTATGGATTATGGTATTCAACTGTTATCGGGTAATATGATTTAAATGGTCATATTACACTTTGGCTCTGTGGATTTTCCTTCGCGGAAATCGAGGTCGTTTTAGCGGAGCTCGCCTCGCGAGCGTGGCCGGCGGCGGGGCTCGCCCTCACGGCACCGAACTCCACCCCGGCGGCGGGGCTCGCTACCACGGCCCCGTCTAGGAGAAGAAGATTCAGCGGTGTTGTGCTCCTCCGCCATGGAGCTGGCGCGGGGACGGGCGCCATGGACGGGCCGCCGCGGAAGCTCCTCCAATCCTCCGACCTTCCCCTGCTCACTCTCCATCTTCACTGTGGCGCGCCCATCCTCCTTCCTAGCCCGGCGGCCGTCCACTTCCTCGGCGTCAGGCACATCCCCACTGTGCCCTCGACGCCGCTGCCGCCGGTGGAGGGCGCTTCAATGCCACGCTCCTCCGCCGCGACTGGCTCCTCCACCTGCTCCACCTCCACCGCCACCGGCTCCTCTGCTCTGCGGCGAGGCCGGGGCGAGGTCGCCGGACGTCGGCGGGCACGCCTCCGCTACGCGGCGGGTGGCCATGGCCGCGACCTTGGCGGCGCGGCGGGCGACCGTGGCTCCTGCTTCCTCCCCTGCCATTGACTGCCCCTTGCTCTCCCTCCTCCCTCCCCTGTTGTAAGCGCGCGCGAGAAGAAAGAAGACGACGCGCGGGCCCCGCCTCCCGCATACCGTCCTGCCGTACGTCCGCCACAGATCAGGGATGGGAGGCCGACCACAACTTTTGCGGCCCTCTTACAGTCTCCCGCTGCAGCACTTTCAACCTGTATCCAGGCCTGCAGGTTGGGATAGAGTTCCCTAGTGCGGGTAGTCTAGGTACGTATGAAAATCATCAAAGTGACAAAGGCAGGAGTAAGTAATCGTTGTGATGCTATATACTCCATATTTTACATACACGAAAGAAAGAAACTGCAGCTTTGACGACAGCTTGCTCGGTTCACTCCGCTAGAAACGAAGAGAAACGACCAAGAACTTTCTGCTGAGCCGAAGCGATTGCCAACGACGGGGCGCGTCAGCGACTTCTCTTTTCTGCCGCCGCTGCTGCCAGGATCGATTTGGCAACAAAGCGTTATAGGCCACTTCACAGTGACAGTCAGAGTCAGCCCAGTAAAAAGCGCAGGTTACTATCGCCGACATGGCATTTGGCAACGTTGTAAAACCTGCTTCGCTCGGCCGTGTTCAGCTAAACATCTGCCGGCTGATGTCGGCTGGTGCCGCGGCTGATTTTCTCTATACCAACGTTGTTTATTCAGCCAGCACCAGCCGGCTGTTGAACCAGCCGAGCCAAGCAGGTTTTACGACGTTGCCAAATGCCATGTCATGTGCCCTGTGAATAGTTTACCTGTGTACAGTAAAAACAAACTTCGCACACTGCACCGTGGCCCACCGCATGTGCAGAAGTTGGGTTCCCGATGTGTATGATCATTGAAGTCGCCGGGCAAGCCAACCTCACGGGTTTGGGCTTGCATTGACGCTGCGGCGTATGGTCAGACTACACGACCAACCAGTATTTATTACTGTTACTGTTGCGTACTACTTCTTCCCACTTTTCGTTTTTTTTGACAACCTTCCCACTTTTCGTTGTCGTTGTACTTCAGAAGGATGGGTGCAGATGCAGAGGACGTTTCTAATTCCCGTTCCATTTGCCAATCATACCACAGTACATCCACAATTCAAACGGAGTGGGTGCACAAGACGGTTGTAATTCAAACGGCGGGAGTGTGCAATTCCCATTCCAGCTTGCCATTTGCCAACCAAATACCACAATTCACATCACTGGCAACGTATGTATATTGGCCCGAAAGGAGAAGAAACGGGCCGCACCCTGGGCCTCAGGGTTTTCGGGGGCGGGTAAAAGTCGATTTAGAGCACGTACAATGCGTCGGTTTGTACCATACGACGGCTCGGGCCAGTGCACCCTGGAGGACTTGATCTGGCTGCGGCTGCACAGTGCACCCCGTCTCCGTCGAGCGCCATCACGGAAGAGCGCAGCAGCACGGAGCCCGCTACGAAGAGTCAAAGAGCAAGGACGTGACAACGGCAGCGATGGTCCTAATCTCCGGCGGCCAAGTGAGGAGTGGGAGATGAGAAGCAGCTCCGTCCAAGAGCCGAACACTCGCTAGCACTACAGGCCGTCGCGGCCAACGGGCCAAGAGGAAGGACCTGCACACGCTCGTCTGGAGCTCCAGAGCGACTCACCAGTGTTCAGCCCGCCGGGGCGCCGTGCTTCTGTTGTGTATCACTGCGCACTGAATTCTGCATTCTATAATGCCACTTTTGTTTCACTTGTTCATGGCATTTCAGTCTAGGCACTACCGGAAACTCATTCTTTGTCGAGTGCCAAAACGCGGGCACTCGACAAAGACACTCTTTGCCAAGTGCCTCACCGAGTGCCAGGCTAAGGCACTCGGCAGAGTGGGCCTTTGCCGAGTGCCACTGCCTGGCACTCGGCAAAGGTCTTCTTTGCCGAGTGCCATGGCCGACACTCGGTAAAGATTTTTTGTTTTCTTTTTTAATTTTAATTTTAAATTTTTTCTGTAGTCCTTCTATATTGTATACAAGCACATGTTTCAATTTAGGACATTTTCATAACGTTTTGCTATATTTCTTGAATTTATTTTGTTTATATATATTTTTCTCGAAAAAGTAAATTTGAACTGCAGGTGCATGAAATAATAAAATCTAGCTATTAAAGAAATAATATTTATGTTATAGAGTGTATTTTGAGGCCATATGCAAAAACTCACCAAAATTTTGAATGCCTTATTCACGAAACACGATCATCGAGTTGCGAAAGAAGTATTTTTTAATTATATAAAATGCAAACGAAGTCCAAAAATCACGAAACTTGGCGAGGTGTCATCTCATCGTATGTGGAGACTGTCATAAAAATAAGAATGTCTCGAGCAAGTTATGACGTCGAATTGCTAAAACCCACACATCTCCACATGTGATCACTTGTTGTCACACGTGGAGATATCTGGGTTTTAGACATCCGACATCACAACTTCCTCGAAACATTCTAATTTTTTTATCTGAGGCTCTTAATGCGATATCATGACACCTCGATAAGTTGGTGATTTTTGGACTTTGTTTGTATTTTATATAATTAAAAAACACTTCTCCCGCAATTGAATGGTCATATTTCATGAACAAGTCGTTCAAAATTTTGGGTGAGTTCCTAGATACGGCCTTAATATACACTCTCCAACATGAATATGATTTTTTGAGTGGCTATATTTTATTATTTTATATACCTGCAGTTTATTTTTGGATTAACCAGAAAAATTCAAGTAAATAAAATAAATGAGCAAAATATAGCAAAATGTTATAAAAAAGTCTCAAATTTGAACATGTGCTTGTAAAAGTTATACTAGGACAACAGAAAAATTTTAAATTCAAAAGAGTTCGTCTTCTCATGCTTTTGAATTTAAAAGATTTAAAACAAAAAATAAAAAAAGACTCTGTCGAGTGCCCTTTCAGGGCCACTCGGCAAAGTAGCCGGCCTAACAGGCCCAGCAGCCCACTCCCCATCCCAGCACAAGTATAAATACAACACTTAGGGTTTCAGTCTCTCAACCCCCCGCCCTCCTCTCTTCTGTCCGACGCCGCCGCTCTTCATTCTACGCGACGCGACGCGAGACCGCGAGCTCCGCCTCCTCTCCGCGCGGTGTCCTCCTTCTCCGCCCCGGCCTCCCTCTTCCTCTCCGGCTGGTTTTGGCGACGACGGGGCGGATCTGGCCCACCTTTCTCCTCCTCGGCCAGGTTCTAGCGTGGGGCGACGCCGGGTGGCCGGATCCGGCCCAGTGGCAGCGCCGGGTACTGCGGGGAGGGCACGGCCACCTCCATCTCCATCAAGGTTTTGGCGACGGCGGGGCGCGCTCGCAGTGGCATCGGTGCGTGCAGCAAGGTCGCGTAGTGGGGCCGCGGAGCAGGGGGCCACGGATTCGGGCTCCATCTACCTCGACAGCGGCGTACGATGTATGGCTGCCTCCACCTTGGCTCGCTCCGGATCAGGTGGAGGTGCAGGCCCGTCGCGGAGACCTGCGCGGGGGATGTCGACGCGGAGATCTGGGGAATGTGCCATGGCGTCGGGAATGTATGGTTGCGTCCCACCGTGGATCTTCTTCTCTCTTTCCCTCCATGCATCTCCCTCACTCTTCTCTCCCTTTGCAGATCGACGACGACGGCGGCGCGCGGATCCGACGAGGAGGCAGCTGGCGGAGCGGATCCGACGAGGAGGCGGCTGGCGGTGCACGGATCCATTGAGGTGGAGGCCAGCTGCGCTCGGATCCTGCGAGGAGGAGGCGACCGTGTTTGGATCCGGCGAGGACGAGGGCTACGGCGGTGCGACTACGAAAGTTCCATCGAGATGTAGTTCTAGCACCAGCGATGTAACACTCTGGTGTTAAGCATGCATAATCATTCGCATTCTTAAGCATAAGCTTCATTATGCATAGCATTGATGAAAAGATCGATTGTCATTTCATGCATCATGCTTGATTATTCGAATTTTGCTTGCCTTTCACATGAATTGAATATGTGGTATGAGTGTTTGGTGTTTGATGACCCCTAAGGTAACCTAGACATGATTAGGACACCAAATTAACCTAGGTTTATGTTCATGGTTTTGGTTAATTAAGCTTTGTTGTCATGGTTGACCAAGGTGGACCATGAAAGTAGTTTTGTTTGACTGAATTGGAAGTGGTAGCTAGAGTGCTTACATGTATGTGCACCCTAAATGAAGTTTGTAGAGAATTTTATAAGGAACAAAAGTTATTTTTACCACTTTTCATGAAAATGCATGGAAGGTGTTCAAAAATGTTGAAAAAGGAAAGATTTGGGGGCTGATTTTTCATTTTGGGAATTTTTAAAAGGTATTTTATTTGGATTTTTGTATTTCAAAATCTAGGCAGAATCTGATAAAACTTCTTTAATATGAAATGTTCTACTCTTCAAAAGCTACATTTCATCTATTTTGAGTTTTCGCTAATTCGGCTTAGTTTAAGAGTTAGTAAGCAGCAAAGTTTGTTTTGCATTCATAGAAATAGCTTTTCAGTGACGGTTGTGGCACTCGGCAAAGAACCCGTTCCCGGTAGTGAGGACTTCGTGCGATGGGCTACAACTTAGGCTTGTTTCTGAATTGGCTGCAATTGGCTGCCTCCATTGTTGTTGGGCTAAGTCGTGTTCTTTCTTCACATTGCCGTCGTCAGGTATGTGTTCTGATTTTTGAGTCACCTACTAGGCAACTGGTGTGCTGCAAAAATATTGATCAGAACAAAAAGAATTTTGAGCATTCGTTCTACATTTTAGGTTGCTCGACACCAAGGAGTTGTGATGTAGACCGGAAAAATAGTGATCCATTATATATCAAATAGCAACATAATTGGTAAAAAAACAACATGATGTGGTATACAAATTGTTGTTCATGACTGATCCTGATTACATACAAAGTATGTACAACATGCATACAGCTCCCGGTATGTGGTTTGTACTACCAATGTTTTGAGCACCTCAAATTTGAAGCTCTTAGAGACGACTCCGGTAGTCCTGTGGGAGGCGGGCATCTTAAGACCACTACCTCAAAAAATAGGTTATTGACTGAGGTGATCGTCTTAAGTTGCCCTGCTGCCTCATTAAATTGATATTTCGAGACGGGCAAATGTAACGGCTTTGATAAAATTAAAATGTCTGCCTCGGTTAATCTCAGGCATTAATTGAGGCGGTTGGATTTTCTGTCTACGTCGGTTAAATTTTGAGATGTGTCACATATAATAATTATATTATATCATATTATATTATATTATATTATATCATATTGTATTATATTATATTATATTATATTATATTATATTATATTATATTATATTATATAGTAGTGCCTCCATCAAGTTTATTACATTTGGCTGTTGCTCAACGAAGTACTACAATTTTCCTAGCAACGAAGGAACTGCTAAGAAATAGCCACAACACACGTAGTGGCGCAGCTGCAGCTAGAACCAGGGCCTTCAAACACATGTATGTTTTGTTCCTAAATCCTAAATTTGCTTCTGCAAGAAAAGTAGTATTTCCAGTTCAAAAAAAAAGAAAAGTACTATTTCAGTCATATTTTGTTCCTAACCTTGCTTGTGCCATTGCTTACTACATATAATTTTAATCTTCTATATTTCTTTCGACTTTTACGTATGACAGAATGTATATATTATATAGAATGTTCAATTAGATTTATAATACGATAAGTTCCCATGGCAACGATGGGGTGTCACCTAGTTTATAGAGTTTTTGGAGAAAAAATTGAACGAGATATGTCATGTGGTTTTGTAAGATAACAAACATACTATTTCTAAAATCTCAATGGCTATAGAAAGCAGCAAGGTTCCCTTGCCATCCCCAGAAATCACTCGCCACAATAGCCCACATAACGAAGGGAGAGTCCACGGAAATTTCATGCGGTTTGTTGGTGAGCGGTAAATTTTTAATATAGAAGATGAAAAATAGAAAGTTTATTAGAGAACTCTTCTTTTTTATGGAGTTCTATATTTTACAAAATAGATGGTAGAATTGGCTATTTATGTTAGCGCATTTGTTGGAGTTGCTCTATGAACCTACTTTAGTTTCCCTTATTACCAAGTAGAACATATATAAATTGTTAGTTAGAGTATAACTAAAATTTAGTTTGTGATAAGTCCACCTCTTTCGATGGTCTAGGACAGCTCCGGTAAGAACACCTCAGCTGGTCCATACAAAACCAAGTCAGTATTTTATTCTACATAAAAGAGATAAAAGGGAAAAAAACGATTTTTATCCCTGTGCTAGGATCGGATGGGTGTACCAAGGGTCTTTCCCAATTACAGAATTTAACACTACGTAAAAAGAAGATTATCCGTCACATCAAAATGCCGGCACATATATGGTGTACTAAATATAGATGAAATCAAAAACTAATTATACAGTTTGGTTGTTCTTTGTGAGACGAATGTTTTAAGTCTAATTAGTCAATATTTGAATAATTATTTATAAATACAAACAAAATATTACAGTGTGCTATAGTAATTATAGCACCTCCCAATTCTAAACAAGACCAAGGTCTGCAATGGGTGCCACCCACACGTCCATTGCTCTTTCACCTCTCTCTCTCTCTTGCTCATGACACAATGGCAGGCGAGCTAGCGACCTGGGGCGTGGAATGCAAGGGGTGCCGATAGTGGCTAGAGCACAAAAATGATACAGTAGCAGCAACCGCACGTGAGCGTGTCCTAGGGCAAGCCCCAACGACGGTGGTGGCGGCTCTGAAGCAAGCTCCATCAGCGGTTGTTGTTTGCTTTGATGATGAGAAAGAAAATTGATAGAGAAAAGGCTTATGTGGGATCCGCTGAAGAGAGTGTCTAAGATAGTTTTGTTGGAGCAGTGGCTGATCTAGAAATTTATAAATTTATAAATTAAAGGAGAGTGTCAAGCCATTTTTCTTTCAAAATCCCTCATTTTTCTCTTTCACACCTACGACAATTAAAAGCGAGTTCTCTGTAGCAGAAGCGGTAGAGAGACTTGAGCCCTGTTCACCCACCGCTATATCCATCTTAGTGTTGGAGAGGCTCCCTGCTGTGATAAATATTAGTAGTAATAAGTTAGCTCAATTGTTGAACTTGCCTTTTTTTTTAAAAAACTTTTGTTGATGTCTAGCCCTTAACCACTTGGGGTCATATCTTCGGTCAAAAAACCACTAGGGGTCATATAGTCAGGCGTACTGACCAACTTGGCATGGACGGAAACATAGTTGTTTTTAGTTTTTTCACGAATTTTAGACACGTCATGCATTTTATAGACCAGGTTCAACGTTCACATGTCACTGTTCTGTTGTACAATGAGTCCGAGATTGATCTATCTTCGAGTATGTCCCACAAAGATGAGTAGCTGAATAGGTGCACCATGCTCACTTAAACTTCGTCCATTTAAATTTTAGTTTTATGGTATAATATTTTTCTCTCACGACAAAAAGTACCGGTAGGATTGTCGCTGCATTTATGAATAAAGCCATTTTCTAATTATGGAGACATCCAACAGACCCAACGATTACCTGCTAATGCCTTTTCAAAACTTAGCTTGAAAATGCATCACTGCAGGGAGAAAGATAGGAAAGATGGGGGGGTGGGGGGACCAGTGCGTGGAGCTGATGTGCGAAGGCGCCATGCCACTGCGCCGGGGAGCACAACAGGGTTGTAATTTGTCAGGGTTTTTAGGATGATCGACCACATGAGCCCCACTAATGACGCTACGTACCAGCAGCCAAATCCTCTGGGGAATTGCAGAGCCATCGATGATGACAAATTGACAAGGCTAAAAAAAACAAAAGATAAAGCCGAGTCATGAGTTGTCTCTCAGCTTTTCATTCTGGCTGTAACGAGTGTTGAGTGGTAGCCTAGCCTGTACAGAACGGATTAGTGTAAACTAATGCATGTCTGGTCAGGTAAACACTGTTCCCCCACAATTTTACCTGTTTTTTACATGATCGTATCATATCTTGTGTATGAAAATTGAAAAAAAAATCTTCAAAATACAAAGGCAAATGTTGTGCTGCTATTTTTTACACGAAAGAAACAAAGTGCAGCTTTGACGATGGGCAGGCAGCCACGCTCGGTTCACTCCGCTAGAAACAAACAGAAACGACCAGGATGCTACGCGGAACTTTCCGTCGACGCGGCGCGTCAGCAACTCCTCTTTTCGGCCGGCGCCGCTGCGGCAGCGGATCGGTTCGGCCAGCGCTTTCAGCGCAAGGACCGAGCGCGACAAGACCCGGCGTCGTCACCGTTTCACCAGACCGGACCCCCACTGTAGTAAAAAGCGCAGGCCACTTGACAATCACAGTGAGCCGCATCGCAATGTTGCTAATGACCGTCAATTCTCGTCAGGAGGAGGTTTGTACAACATTACCAAATGCCAACTGCCATGGCCTGTGCCGTAATGATAGTAGCTTAAAAAAAAAGCTTTCAAATTGGCCTGTGCTGTATGGATAGTTTACGGTTTACCTGTGCACACGGTAAAAAAAACTTGGCACACTGCACTGTGGCGCAACCGCATGTGCCAGGAGCAAAGGGTTCCCGGGCCATGTTGAGTTTCTTCTAAAATTATAATTTTTTCACTCTCTCTCCATCACATTAATATTTAGCTGCTTGTATAGAATATTAAATATAGGTAAAAAAATAACTAATTACATAGTTTAGTTTAAAATCACGAGATGAATTTTTTAAGTTTAGTTGGTCCACGATCAGACAATATTTATCAAATAAAACAAAAATAATACTATTTATCAGGTTTATTTATTTTCACGATCTAAACAAAACCCCGACGTGTATCATCATTCAAGTCGCCGAGCAAAGCCCACGAGCCAGTCTAGCATTGCATTGACACTGTAGCTACTGGCCAGACTCTGGACCAACCACTGTAGCGTGTAGCCGTGTACTTTCCCGTCTCAAAATAAGTCATCTTTTTTACTTTGATACATTATGTTTGAGCGTTTATCTTATTCAAAATTTATACAAACATCATCTATTTTAATATAACTTATTTTATCATTAGAGATATTTTAATAATAGTTTATTTATTTTATAAGTTATATAAAAATTTTAAATAAGACGAGCGATTAAACACGATGTATCAAAGTTAAAAAGATGAGTTATTTTTGGATGAAAGGAGTACGTGTAGTAATTCCCTGTATCGTTGTTGTACTAAATTCAAACGGAAGCTTGTTATAAAAAAAAGGAAAATGAAATGGAGCTTGCCATTTGCCAGTCCATAGACAGTTTCGACGAAAGAAGAGGCCTCCTCGACTGAGAGCTTTGCATATTCGGATTTTCATCTTATCCCTATGAAATTCCCGTGTGATTTCTACAAAATCCATGCATTCTAAAAACGAACTAAATAGAAAAGAGAGCTTGCATTGCATTTTTATATTGAACAGCATGAATGCATGATAATGATATCCTAGACGAAGACAAACACATCGAATCCACCCAACCATGATCCAAGGTACTACACCACAGCTCAGGAACGGTTTTTTTGCTAGCAGTAGCCCCTAAATCAGGGCCTCCATTTTCATTTTGGGTGCTCCCCCTACTTTTTAGGGGCTTGTTTTCTAGACTGAATTCCAACAGGAGCCCTCAAAATAAAGCCCCTATTCTTAATTTCTCTATTTCCTCGCACATATGAGCATATATGAATTTAGGAACATCATATTATATAATAATTTATTTAAATTATATCAATAAAGCACCATGTGTAAAATATAAATGAAAATACAAATATTTAAATTTAAATCCATAGATAAATTTGGTTCAGAATTGAGCTACAATAATAGTTCAAAAGACTCAATAAACTAGTACTGCAATAAACTGAAACTAAAGCTGCAAGACTGCAACTTGCTTCAGTGTTGCACTGGATCACAAAATCAACAGACACATTGATAGTTCACCACATCATTATCAAATGAAAAGACACAATCCTATTCTTGGTTCACTAGAGCTGCAATCCTGGAACCTGCTATCGTATCCTCTCCACTACTGCAATATCAAATTTTCTCCTCCGCCACTAGCTGCATGTTCTCCACTGCTACCACCAAATGCGCTATTGAAGGCCGTCATCTTTTGAGCTGCAATCATAGCCCTCATTGCAATCACATGTCTTCTGGTCGGGGTCTAATTTCTCAAGATCACAAAACATAAGCTGTTGTTCTTGTTCCCATAGCATCTTCTTCTCCTCATTTGCAATCTTCTTCTCCTCAGCTGCAACCTTCGCCTCCTCAGCTGCAATATTGCGCTCTTCAAGTAATATTTTGCGCTCATGCATCATCTGATTCTCCTGCCACCTATCCTCTCTAACTTTCTCTTTGTCCGTAAGAAATTTCTCTATCAGGCTATAATCTGTTTGTTCTCCTCCTTTCTTTAGCTTCAGCTTTACTTGCTTCCTCCCAATAGGCCTTTTACTGCTAGGCATGGAGGAGTCAGGGGTTTGGCTCTTTCTACTCTCACCATCTTCTACATCAAACACATCCACTATTTCTGGTGGTGAATTGTTTTCCCTACACCTTTTGTTGGTGACAGGGGACACAAACTTCTCGCTATGCCTAATCTTCAGCCAACAGTGAAGGAAAGGAAACCCCTGTTTCTTCTTTCCACCAGCATATGCTTGTTGTGCTTCTCCCAACTGAAATCAAAGATGCAGCAGCTTAACAAAATCAATGATGCAGCAACTTCTAGCAACAATGATGCAACAGCTAATAAAAATCTTACATATTCCTGGTATGGCACTCCACTAGGATGACGACGCTTAACCTCCTCAAAAATGCCTTGAAACTTCTGGCACTCTCTGTGAATTGTCGCCCACCGATGCTCAAGCGAATTTGCATTCCTATCAGATGCAAACTCTTTGTTGGCATGAAAGTTATCATGAATTCTCTGCCAATAGGCCTTGCCAGGTTGTTCATTTCCAGTGATAGGATCCAAACTTATGTTCATCCATGAGTAACACAATTGGATGTCTTCATCATGAGAGTAGTTGGCAGCTCGGATTGCTTTCTTCTTTGTTGCACTAGGTTGACTAGGTCAAATTTCAGTGTCATCAGTCTCAATTTCGCTAGACACCATTCGTGACCAAGCACCTCCCTGCAACATATCACAAACTTGTAACCAAAAAAACATAATTTATAAGCCATATTCCTAATATTCCTATGCACTGCAGATCCGAGAATTCAGTCAAAAAATTAAAGTTTTCACATATGGACAAATCTGCAACAAGCAAGTTTAATTTCACATCCTATGCAGCCATATGCCTAACATTCCTACACTAGATTGACATAGGATCCAAATCGGATAGGATTAAAAAAATATCACATCATTCAGTAGAATGTCCCTACATGAGCAACCGGCGGGCAGCTGTGTTTGGACAGGCTGACGAGGGAGATGTCGTCCACGACCGGCCTGCAACGCGTACGCGTCCACCACCGGCAGCCTGCCCTGCTGCATGCGCCTCTATTCTACGCGGGCTCGGAAGGACCAGGAAGCAGTGGCTTCAGTCTTACCATCGTTGGGAGAGTCGCCGGGGCCGGAGGTCGTGCCTCGCAGGGGATTGGCAGGGGCCGGTGGTCGCATCTTGCCAGGGGATTCGCCGGACGCACGCGGCGCCGGGGGTCGTGCCTCACAGCGGGATTCGCCGGGGCCGGAGGTCACAGCTCGCCGATGGAGTCACGAGACGCACGCGCAAGAAGTCGAGTGCAGGATTGGCGGCGCGCTGGTGAACCCTAGCGGCGCGGCTGGGGAAAACTGACCCGCGAGCGAGCGGGAGGGGAGGCGACGGCGCGAAGAAATGGCGCGCGCGGGGAAAACCCCGATGAAACTGCCGAATGGGGGCCTGAAGCTGACCCAACAAAACAAATCTGTTGGGCGTGGGGGCATTTCCGTTGCCCAATAACTTTCGGGGCTCCAGTAGGGGCCCCGCTGGAGTTATATTTTTAGCCAGAGACCCCGTATTTAGTCATGGGGCTCGAGTAGGGAGCCTGTAACAGTCCGCTGGTACCACTCACTTGCTGCTGTCCACATCGTCGTAAGCACTAATCCGGAATCATTACATCATCAGATCAGATCCCCAAAGCCCACATTTTTCTGATAAGATCCTTCTTCGGGCTCCACCATTAACAAAGACCAGCAGCCTTCACTAATCACTAGTCACTAGTCCCATGCACCCACCATTGCTAGCTCCATTGCATTAGGGTTGGTTAATTAATTAGACGAGGCTACCTACAAGTAACCATGACTGATTAGCACTACCTTGACTAGGTCGACTGCGGCGAGCCGCCGTCGCCACTCGCCGTCGACGGCTGGACGCGGAAGTAGTCGGCGGCGGTGCCGTTGATGTTGAAGTCAGCGTGGACAGGCGCAGGCCGTGGAGCGACCGGGGCGGCGTGAGCGGAAGGGTGGACAGCGGCGGCGTGGGTGGAAGGGTGGACAGCGGCGGCGTGGGCGGAAGGGTGGACAGCGGCGGCGTGGGAGGAAGGGTGGACAGCGCCGGCGGCGTCGGACGGATGGTGGATGGCCACGTTGGCCGTGGCTGCAGCAGCAGGAGCTGAGGCTGAGGAGGAGGCGCTGCGGCGTGCGCTGTGGCCGGCGACGAAGTTGTGCTTGTTGTTGTGCATCCAGACCTTGAAGACGCCCTTGGTGACGCCCATCTCCTGGCAGCACTGGTCCACCACCGCCTCGTCGCGCTTCTGCAGCCGCCACCCCAGCCGCTCCGACAGCGCCTGCATCCGCTGCTTCTGCTCCGGGCTGAACTTGGTGCGGATCCGCTTCCTCGCCGCCGACGCGGCGGAGGCGCCGGGAGGAGCAGTCCTAGGCGCCGCCGGCATCGTGCCCAGGGAGGCAGGCGACGGCATCGGGCCCAGGGGCAGGGAGGCGGGCGGCGGCGGCGGCCTCGGCGTTGCCGCCGACGCGGGGGTTTGCTGGGCGCCCGGCGGGCTCGGCGCGCCTGCGCCGCCGGTGCTCAGCGCGAGGAGCATGTGCGGCGCGGCCTGCTGGTGCTGGCGGTAGCCGGGCGCCGGCGCCGGGAGCGGCGGCAGCGGGCGGTCCTCGTCGAAATCCGAGCCCTCGTCCGACTCCTCGTCGACGTCGAAGGCGGCGGCCGGCAGGCGGTCGTCCGCCGGCGCCTCCTCCTCGCCGCGCATCATCGTGCGTCCATCACAACGCATGACGACGTGCGACGCGGCAGCCGGTGCCGGTGGCGCCGCCGGCGCCATTGGTGGCGGCGGCAAGGCGAGGAGAGGCGGCGGCGGCGGCGAAGGCAGGTCGGCGAGCCGGCGGTGGAAGTTGCGGTGGCACCCGCACGCGGCGCACCTGAGCGAGCTCGGGTCCGCCGGGTCGGCCTCCGTCGATGGCATGAACTCGCCGCACCCGTCCAGCGCGTGGCCGCCCAGGCTCGCCGCGTGGTTCTTGAGGCACTCCCGGTACACCCCCGCCGGCGCCGCCGCCACGAGCCTCGTCTTCTTGCCCGCCGGCGCGGCCACGCCACCGTTCGGGAACACCGGCTGGTACTTGAGGTCCACCACCGCCTCCATCCCTTCCCTGGCACGCGGGCGTCGCGTCACCACTGCTTGCAGCGGAGTACGGCCCCCACCACGGAAGATTACCTCTTGCACCTTGGCTGGTTTTGCCCCCAGGAGGACAGGGACAAAGGACGAGGACGAGGGGAGAAAACTACAGGTAGGGAGGTGAAGAGAGGCGAGGAGATAAAGAATGAAGCACAAGCGAGCCAAGGAGAGTGATGATGAGAAGTGAAAGAGAAATGAGTGAAATAAATACACGAATAATAATTAGTGTGGATGACTAGGAGAAAAAATATACTACTCCTATATTACTTTAAAAGAAAAGAAAAGAAAAGACGAAAGAAGAAGGCCATTACTGTATCACTTGACAGTAGTGATGGAATCAGACGAGTGCGAGAGGGTACAGGTGTACAGTGGCGCCGGCCACGTTTTGAGCTGCGAGGCATCGGCCATGGCGTAGTGGCAGGGCTACCGGGCGCGTAGGCGTAGGCCTGGGAACCACAAGAGCATCACATGAGACGAGTCAGACCCCAGGACAGCACGCGTGAGTGAGGTGGGACTGAGGCCATGGAGTGATTAATGGTGGCCGCAGGATGCTCATCGCACGCTGATGATGCGCCGTAGTAGCTCGACATTGGACGACGACGCATACGTAGTATGATTGTTGATCGGGTACCGTCGTACTGCCCGGTGAAGAGAAAACTGGCTACTGTGGCGGTATCAATACCGGGCTACTGGCCACTGGTATCAATACTAGCACTGCTTTTGAACGGGTACCGTTGAATCGGCCTGCTGGAGTGCAGTATCAAGATAGGATTTCTACTCGGGTATTCTCATACTTTTTTTTATAAAAAACTAATTCATAGGTTTAAAATATAGTTTAGGTTCAAAGTATTGTTTAAAATAGTATACATTATTAGTAATAATTAAAGACACGATCAGTCAAATAGCAAATTCTTCAGCTCAAAGATACACATGAAACAAACTAATAAAGAGAACCTACAGAATATTACTCCTCCTTCCATTCTAAATTATAATATTTTGGCTTTTCGATGTATTATAGCATTTCTACGATGAGTGGCAACTAGAGATAATACATAGCATTTCTTTTTTGAGGTTGTTATTTGGATTTCTCTCTTTTTTTTCAACATCATGCGTTGCACATTCTTCATTAAGAAAAGTGAGAATAAAGTACACTATCCGGTAGGCTTAATAGCGAGTTGCCATAAGCTACACGGGTTGAACACTAACAATGATCACCGGCATGAACGGTGGAGTTTAGAGCGGTGTACTAAGGAATTAAACTATTGTGCGACTAACTCGATGAGGATACCAAATCAGTCGTCGAGCAGAGCTTCGTCCTCCGCCATGGACCCTCTAATGTGATCGGCGCGCAAGGGTAACATTGCATTCATCATTTCCCTCCTCGAAGCTGGGGCCATCTCGGCGAATAACGCCTGGAACTCAGTGTCGGCAGTGGAGTATGGCGTATCCGAATTGACATGGCCAGGCCGCCACTTGTTGAGCAGAACTCTCTTCTCCCGCCTCTCCGGATTCGGATCACAGAGAGCTGCTTTGGCAGCCAGGCAAACGCTGCGACGTGGAGTCCAGTTGTCATCACGGGTCCTTGTGGTCCAGGCGCGCGGCGTAGCCTGGATCAAAGGCTCCACCAGCAGCAACCTCAAGGAGTCAACGAACGCTGTCACTGAGGCCTCCGAAGGTGCAGCAACCGGCTCGGGAACGGTCGGCGGCGGGCACGGTGGATTGGTGACCCCGACGTTCGGTGTCGCTATGTCCACACCATCTGCCTCCAGCGCCACAGTAGTGGGGATGGCCAACAGTGGGGAGCCCACTGGCGTGATGACCTCGCTAGCCTCGTCGGACGCCTTGCCATCCGTGAAACAGTGCCGGGCCATTCGCGGCGGTGACAGAGGTTCCGGCGGCGCCGACCGGTCCTACAAGTAGGCGATAGCCAGGGTAGACGGGCGTGCGACGAAGGAGGCAGCAAGCTCATCAAGCATCGGGTCGACCCAAATGGGAGGTCCCTCACCCTCGCACAGTAAGAACGGTAGCGGGTCGGATGCAACGGCGTTGTTGGCGGAGGTGACGATGTTGGCCCTCCTAGGCCGCTTGCTCCGCCGCCGCCGACCTCGACGGACGGTGCCCACTGCAGCCCCCTCCAACCCACCCGAGCCACCAAATGGCCCGTGCAAGGAGGGCTGCGGGCCGCCATCCGTAACGGTTGAAGGAGCCTGTACGTCGTGGTGTTAATATGTCGTCCTTTTGTTAATTTTCTGAACCCTACCATTCAGAACAAACATCTAAATTTATCGCTCTTAAAAATATTATAGGGCCTTTTGCTTAGCTTACAATCACAAATCATGCCAGCTGCGACACACATGACCTCAACATTCAAGGGCAGTAGCTGTGGATCGACCGCGCTTGATGAGAATGAAGCAACAACTAGTGTGTTCAGTGGACAAAATGTCACCGAACCCACTACCTACAAGTTGCGCGTGCCTGAAGAGCACTTCCCTCTCAAGGTGGCACTAGGTCAGGCCTGTCATATTCAAGAAGGCTACACATGTTGAAATAACAAGAGGGACAGAGGGTATGCCTCCTATACATCTGGTTAATTATAATTGTATGTTGTGTTATATATCTGGTGTATCTAGAGCTTTATACTACCGGTACCGGCTGTGGTAAAGGACCAAAGTGCTTTTGATTTACCCACTTCCTCATCTATATTCTATATTTCTATCCAATGGGTTTGGAGAAATAGGTTTGGGTTAGGGACAATGAGAATGGGTAGGTTGTTAAAAAAAATGAGAATGGGTAATCGACATTTGGGTTTGAGTATTGGTGTGTTCACGCTCTGTCCATTGCCCAACGACATGTCTAAACTAAAATACTTCTAGTGCTCCGTATTACGGCATCACACCATGTAAGCAACCAGCTACGAATTCAAATGCAGGATGTGGTTTAAACTACAAATCTCTGATGCATTTAAGAGTATTACACGAATTCCGCATGAACTGGATGCAAACGGGGCTCAAGGCACCCGCCTCTGGCCAAGCCAGCCTCTGGACGCAGCCAGCTCTCACCTATCGGTTCTAACTTGTTTCCCATGATGATCACCAACCTGCTCTTATCGTTCTTCGTCGCCAAGGCAGCATCACACCCATGGACGTTCTCTTGGGCTTCGACTTTCCTGGGCCCATGGACGGCGCAGGGGTATGCACCGATTTGCCATGGCATACCCATGATTTGAGGGAAAATATTAATAAGTATACATATCCATATATGTATCTTATACATTCTTGTGTCAGTCCTGTGATCATGACCCAATTTTGCAGCCCATAAAAAGAACTGAACCAATTAAGCCCAATTGTTGTTGTACCTGGCTGCCCCAATTCCCCAAAATCCCTAACTCTCTCACATTCTTCTACCTCCACGCCAAAATCCCTAATCTATACCTATTTATAAAGAGACAAAATTTCTCCACCTCTTTTTTCTTTCACCTCTCCGTGTCCTATATGTTTACGGTTAGAAAACCATAATTAAAACCATAATACCTATTAATAAATCTCCAAAGTTTCTAACACCTTTTTTGTCCGCTCTTTCAATTTCTGTCCGCCACCAGGTTATGTTCGCATCTTTTTTTTATTCCGTTTTGCGTCCGCTGGCGAAAAGAACGAAAATACCATTGTCATTAGGATTTGAACCTTGGTCTCCACTGTTTAATTACAGGACGCTACAACCACAACACAAGGGGTCACATGATGCGTAAGTCAAAAAAAAGACTTACATGATGCTAAACGAAGCTTTTTTATTTAACTTCGTAACAATTTCGAATACTCATATCCGCTAGCCAAACAAAAATACTATAAAAATATAGTATTGATAAGTATATGTATATGTATATATATAAGAATAATCTAGCAAGACAATAAAATATAAATAATAAATTAAATTATAAAAATATGGTATTACGTGTATTAAATAATCTAGCAAGAAAAAAATATAACTATACAAATAGGATATTGCATATATTAAAATAATCTTGCATATATTATATATAATAGTATTAAGATATATCTACGGCTAGACCTAGAACTACTCTTGTATAGCTGGCTATAGAATAATTTTATTTGTAGCCATGATAATTACAATACTAATTTATGAAACTATAGTAAATACTTACTATATGATTTACTATAACATCATGGTAAATATCCCCATTGTTACAGTAATACAATTGTCGTAAATATTTATTCATAGTTATTATATTATATTATTGTAAATAGAGGTCAATAAGTACTAATTAGTTCCAATAGCCATCCATTGATATGTCTATGAAGTTACTAATTAGTTTCCGTCGAGAATGATAATCCATATTTATTTTTGTTTAATTAGGTTACATAATCACCAAAAGACATACTCCCGCTTTATTCATTTGTTGGGGTCGTTTTAGGGTCAAGCCAAATGATCAAGGAGGAGCGGCGCATGTAGTGTTGCCCATTAATAGTTGTTTCCTTTTAACTTCGCCGGTGACTATTGAATTAACTCGGCTGATGAAGAGGAGCCGCATGAGCCTGGGATAAGGTGAAAACCGCGGTCCTAGCTTAAACGACTCTGATTCTTGAAGATTTTTTGATAAGATGACTTTGATAAATGGATGGAGGAAGTGATATAAAATATAAATTTTAGTTGGTATTAACTGTGGCTGCTATGTCACTCACTTGCACCTCTTCTCAATACGTCTTCACGGACCAACTAGCAAGCCAATGACGACCGACGTTATAATTATTTTATTTATTTAACGTTGGCTTAAATGTAATTAATAAATTTAATAAAAAATATTTTATTACTATCGGTATAGGAATTATGCAATAGACATGCGTCTCGTTGCAATGCACGAGTATTTTTTGCTAGTAGTTCTTAATTATTTATGCCTCGAACTTGTACTTTGGTAATTGTTATGAATTTATTATGGTATTTTTGCACTTTGGTTACTATTATGGATTTGTTATGGCATATTTGCTTTGAAATTTTGTTCATTTGGTATATCCAGCCGCAAATTCCTAGCTCTGCCTGGGCCGTATTTGGACGAGCCTTCGTTCCCACCTTCAGCTTGACAGTCTTCAGTTGTACTCACACACCATTGCAATTTTGCGATACAATCACGTCACTTTAAAAGATACTCCTACTACGTGAACACACTTGTGTGGAACACACGCATACATACGGTACTTTGGAGCTTTCGATCCCACCATCATTGACCATGGAGAAATTTGTTGGCCTCCGCGCTGACTTTTTTTGGGCGCACGCATGCAATTGCCATGTTCAATATGGGAGCCTACAAATAACTAGTCTTGGAAGACGAAACGATAGGTCTAACAAACGCGTAGCCATCCTTCTAGGATCAGCATGCACATGGCCAACGCAAGGGTCGTCGTCGAGATCCATGGAAACTATGGACCTGATGAGGAGGAGGTGTCCTTCGATATCGAATCACCAGCTATAACCAGCACCTTCTTGGCTTCTTGTACGAATGGTTCCTGAGGATGCAGAATGCATGGTGAATTGGATTTGAATCTCCTGCGCTGCATGGTGTTGGTGGTGGAGACTGGAGAATTGCCGCCGCCTGAGCACCGGAGGGTCCTCCGTTTCGCGGTCTTCATGGCCGTCTCCCTCCTGGCCTTCTCCTGCTGGGCTCTCGTCAATTCCAGGATCAACGTCGCCATGCCGTACTCTGCCTTCGTGACGCACGACATCGTAGACAACACGCCCGCACTCACCGGCGTAGAAGACAGCAGGCACCCCGCCGGCGACCCATCAGCGTCGTCGACCTCGGCGCCGGCGTTGGCCGTGCCGGCGACGAGTAACGCCACGGCGGCGGGCTCGGTGAAGCTGAGCGGTCCGGTGATCCGGGACCGGGAGCTGCCACTGGCAGCAGGAGAAGCAGGGGAACGGGAACGGGAACGGAGCGAGAGGTGTGACGCGGACAGCGCGGCGCTGAGGGTGTACGTGTACGACCTGCCGGCGGGGTTCCATTTCGGCATGCTGGGGGGGACGGGAAAGGGAAAGGGAATGCGGCGGCGGCGTGGCCCGACGTCCGCGACCCCCGCGCCGCGCCGCACTACCCCGGCGGGCTCAACCTGCAGCACAGCGTGGCGTACTGGCTCACGCTGGACATCCTGTCCTCCACGCCGCCGCCGCCCGGCACCGGCAGCGACGACGGCAGGCCCTGCGTCGCCGTCAGGGTGACGAACGCGAGCCTCGCCGACGTCTTCTTCGTGCCCTTCTTCGCGTCGCTGAGCTACAACCGGCACTCGAAGCTCCGGCGCGGGGAGAAGGTGAGCCGGAACAGGGTCCTGCAGGCCGAGCTGGTCAAGTACCTGTCGCGCAGCGAGAAGTGGCGGCGGTGGGGCGGCAAGAACCACCTCCTCGTGCCGCACCACCCCAACAGCATGATGGAGCCAGGAAGAAGCTCAGCGCCGCCATGTTCGTGCTGTCCGACTTTGGCAGGTACTCGCCGGACGTCGCCAACCTCAAGAAGGACGTCATCGCGCCCTACAAGCACGTCGTCCGCTACTTGGGCGACGGCGACTCGCCGACGTTCGACCAACGTCCCGTCCTGGCTTACTTCCAGGGCGCCATCCATCGGAAAGCTGTAAGAGTGCCCTCTGCTCTGTTCTCGTCGCAAGTAGAAGATCGAATTCCTGGAAGCTTTTGGGGGCATTTCAGGGCGGGAAGGTTCGGCAGAAGCTGTACCAGCTGCTCAAGGACGAGCGGGACGTGCACTTCTCCTACGGCAGCGTGCGGCAGAACGGGATCCGGCGCGCCACGGCGGGGATGTCGACGTCCAAGTTCTGCCTCAACATCGCGGGCGACACGCCGTCGTCGAACCGCCTCTTCGACGCCATCGTCAGCCACTGCGTCCCGGTGATCATCAGCGACGACATCGAGCTGCCCTTCGAGGACGTGCTGGACTACTCGGAGTTCTGCGTGTTCGTGCGCGCCGCCGACGCCGCCAGGAGGGGGTTCCTGCTGTGGCTGCTCCGGGGCATCTCGCGCGACGAGTGGACCAGGATGTGGTCGAGGCTGAAGAAGGTGACGCGCCACTTCGAGTACCAGTACCCGTCGCGGTCGGGTGACGCTGTCCAGATGATATGGAGCGCGGTGGCGCGGAAGATGCATTCGGTGCAGCTGCAGCTTCACAAGCAAGGGAGATTCCAGAGGACGGGTTTGGAATCATGAAGCTGCACAACACAAGCGCGGTAGTCTCAACCTACGTGGACGTGGCAAGATTTGTCAGTTGCACCGTGCCGCTAATTTTTCTAAGGAAATGTGCAAAAGGTGATTTTTGAGTCTTGTAACTCACTCAAAAGGTAATAACGGGTGAATAAGTGTCATTTTTGTGACGTTTACTTGCCGGCAAGAATTGGTGATCTCACTTCTATGAGCCTCATGGCTTTGACCCTGCATTGGAATTTGTACAGTTTGCAATTTTTTTTATTAAAATTAGGTAGGGGCCTCCCCTCCCGACTTCCTTAGAAAAAGAAGAAAGAAGACTTGAAGCATGTGATCTGGCGGAGAAGAGCAGAAATAACCAATTTATTTCTACAAAATAACTAATTTATTATTATAAAAACATATATAAATAACCCACTAAATTTGTATCTTGGTTACTCACATCTGTTATTATTAAAAAGAATTTAGTACCATGCACATGAAGGTTATTCGAATACTAACTTTTATATCTAATTTATTTATATATCTCTTCATATTTTTTAATTTTTTTTGACAAAAAGACTGTAGGGGAGATCCCACAGTATAGATTATTTTCATTAATTTAAAAACAGGGCAAAGGTTCATACTTACATAGCTTAACTGAATGCATCTAACCAAACACAAAATGATGACCGCAGGTCATCACTAAATCTAATCGACTAAAGCAAGCCTTGCCGTTTAAAATTACAGAACCACAAATTATGAGTAGGATCTCTACGCTGGAAAACTTTGTCGTTGCGAAGCTTCCATAATTCCCAAGCTGCTATTAGGGCCACCTCTTGAAGTATGGAATGTTATGTGAGGCTGTCAGCATGCCTGTGCAAATGGACACTGAAAAAAGAGGTACTCAATAGTCTCGATTTCACCAGAGTTGCACGTAACACATATATTGGTTCCTTGTATGTTCAGATGTCTCCTTTGCAACATCTCTTTGGTGTTGAGGTGGTCCACCAAAACAAACCATGCAAAAATCTTGATCCTTGGTGTACATTTGGACTTCCAAATAATCTTGAACAATGGGTGGGGTTCAAGACCTCTGAAAACATATGAGTAATATTTTTTAGAAGTATACTTACTTCCCCAAATTGGCAGCCATTGATCTATGGACGCCTCATCATAAGCCAATCCTTGAAGCTCAACTTGTAGTTCCTGGAGCTCTTGGAATGCTTCAGCTGATAGAGGCAACATGAATATGGAATCTAGATCCTCAGCTTGCATTACTTCACAAACTGATGTACCTTCTGATCTTGCATATGAAGCTAGACTAGGATATTTGGCAGAAAGAATTCCGTTCCCCCATAAGTCATCCCAGAAGCATGCAGTAGTTCCATTACCAAGCTGACATGTGGCAATTTCCCTATACAGTAGTTGAGTCTCAGCACATCCTTCCACCAAAAGGAGCCCACTTCCCGAGCAGCATGTGGGACTTTAGAAGTGTAGTATTTATTCCATATCATTCTAACCATGGGATCTCCTCCTTGTTGTAGAATTTACTCAGATGTTTCATAAGAAGAGCATCATTGTGCAAACTGAGATTGATGATTCCCAGCCCACCTTTATCTTTTGGTAGCTGACAGACTGGCCAGGCAATAGAGTACCCCCTTTCTTCTTTGCTGAATTCCCTCTCCAAAGACATTGCTTTCTTGCTCTATCTATATTTTCAATGACTCCTTTAGGCAGTTTAATGGTGCACATAACATATGTGGTGATTGGGGTTATTGATGAATTTAACATCTGGAGTCTACCACTATATGTTAGCCATGTGGAACAGGCTGACAATCTTCTCTCAACTCTATCCATCATTGGTCTGAAATCCTCAATCTTAGGCTTAGTTGTCCCCATTGGTAGGCCCAGGTAAGTAAAAGGCATACTTCCAAGGTCACAGCCTAATGTATTTGCCAAGATGGTCATCTTCTCAGGCTGCACATTGATTGAATACATATGTGACTTGGCATAATTAACTCTGAGCCCAGTTGAGTCTGCAAAGCTTTGAAGCATGGCTTTTAGGAACACTAACTATCTAGCATCAACCTGCAGGAACATCAGTGTGTCATCTGCATATTGCACAATGGGAAAATCTTCTCCAGGTTGTTGGATAGGTCTGCATAACAGTCCCATGTCTTCAGCCCTGTTAAAAATGATTTGCAAGAGCTCAGCAGCCAGCACAAACAGCAAAGGAGATAGAGGATCTCCTTGACTCACACCTCTTTTACACTTGAAAAATTTTCCAGGCATCCCATTTAGCAGCACTGCTGTGGTAGCAGAAGATAAGATTTTCTCCATCCACTGAATTCATTTATCAGGCAATCCCAAGTGTGTCATGACTAGCAGAATTGTAGAATGCTCAACTACGTCAAAAGCCATCTCAAAATCAAGCTTAAGGATGATTACTTCTCTCTTTGATTGCTGACACTGGTGTATGTACTCATAGCTCCATGCTAGGTAATCCTGGATTGTTCTGCTTCTAATGAAGCCATATTGGTTTTGATGAACAAGAGAGAGAACTACCATTTGTAACCTATCTGCTAGAATCTTGGTGATGAGCTTTAAAGAGATGTTCATCAGGGGGATAGACCTAAAATTATTTACTGTGTTAGGGTTTTCCTTCTTTGGGACCATGGTAATATAAGAGGTATTGATACTCTCCAGATTTACAGTTCCATCATAAAAGTGCCTACACAAGGCATAGAAGTCTTCTTTTACAATAGACCAGCACTTCTTGAGAAACAGTCCATTGAAGCCATCAGGTCCAGATGCTTTGTCAGCAGGCATCTTTCTGACTATCATGTCAATTTCAGCCATTTGGAAAGGAAGGATCAAATGCTAAAGACCATCAATCGGTTGGATCAGAGCTGACAGATCAAAAAGCATGGTGGGTGAGGAGGTGTAGCCCATTCTGTCCCTATATGCAGCACACAATAGTCCTGCCTTTCCTGCATGATCCTGTATCATTGCCCCCTGATCATTCATCAGCTGAGAAATAATGTTCCTTTCGTATGAAATTGTAGCCATGCCATGGAAAAATTTGCTGCATTCATCTCCCAGTTTAATTCTATTGACAGTGTACATGTTTTTCCAATACATGTTCCTGTATCTGAGGAGGGTTTTTAGTTTCCTTTTAATAATGAGTTTTAGATTTGCTTCAGGTCTATATAGTGCTCTCTGATCCTCTATTGAATCTAACAGTCCAATCACCTCATTGCATTTGGCTATCAGCAGCTTAAGATTGGATATGCTTTTGCTCCACTACTTGAGACTATGCTTGAGTGCTTTGAGTTTGGCTGAGATGTTCTTTGCCTTATCAACATTCCCACTGCTAGTGGCCCAGGAGCTGTTGACAGTGTCAATGAAATCATGCCTTTCAACCCAACATAATTTTTTTAATTGATCCAATATTTACCATGTAATAAAATATCCCTTTTTTGTTCCAACACGAGACAACTAGATTTTGTTTTTGATAGGAGATATTTTTACCATAATATCGAGGTGTTGACATACACCCTCCAGTCCATATTAGAGCACCTACGAATGTTTAAACTCTCTTAGAGCTTCTTCGATTGTTTAAAAAAACAATTGGAAACTTGATAAGTTTTTCAACTAGCAATTTTGCATTATGAATTTTAAACGATTTCAAATTATCCCAGCCACATTTAACTTTGTTTCTCTATTATATATTTGCATTGTAAACCATATCCTTGTTTCTTATTGTTCCCTACTTTCTTCAATCTCCAGATTGGTCAATCGATACATGTGTGAAAGGTCCCTTGGTTGGTTTTGATAATTGAGTGACAACTTTAGGTTGGACTAATATATTTATGTTGAGATACATAGGGATTAGTCCACGGGTACATGTGTGTGAGCAACATATGCCATGGTGGTGGAAATGACTTGGAGATATTGCAAGGCTCACACATATGATGTTGAAGGAGCTCATTGAATATAAGACATGATATGGAGTCATGTGACCAAGTAGAGAAGATCAAGATGAGGCTTGGCTCAATGGACCGATTAGATGTGTGAAGGGCAAGTCAAGGTTTTGAAGCGATGAACCATGAGATGGTGAAGCTTGAGCAAGACTTGGCGCAGATGGACCGACTCAACGGTGAAGAGCAAGTGAGGTCAAGATCGATGGACCAAGAAGGTCATGTGATGATGTGAAGTGGATCATATCATTTGGTGATCATGTCGGTGCATGTGTTGCATTGGCACATTGGAGGAAGATGGTGGAAATAGAAATACGCAAGGCAAAGGTATAACCTAGGGAATTTCATTTCACTGGTCATGAGGTGCGTAGAGAAGTTGATGACAGGGTTTAGGATTGATAGCCGTACTATCAAGAGGGGCAAACTTGTTTGCATATCGGTCATCTAGCGCCACTTGAGCGATCTAACATTGCGACATGCTAGGATCGAGTGGTGTTATGAGAGCCAATAAAAATCCTTTAAAAATGATTGTGAAAATGCTAACACACATGCACATGATGAAGTACACTTGGTGGTGCTGGCACATTTGCAAAGGAGGAGTTGGAGATCTTTTGGTGTTCTCCGGACACTAGGATGGCTCTTGGAGTGGAATACTTCTTTGATCTATTGTGATTTGGATCACGTGGCCATGTGGGCTGTGTAGCCCTCTGAGTACGCTTTCCAATGAGTCTAAGAGCATTAAAAACAGAGTTCGAAGCTAAGAGATATGCCCGTTTTAACGTGAGGTAGTCTATTGCCCGCGTTGGACGCTTCCGACGACGTGCGTCGGACACATCCGACGGTCCTGAAAAGAGCCGTTTGAGAGCTTAACGGTTGGATTTCGTGGGAGGCTTATAAATAGCCCCTTGGCCGGCCTTGGCCAGTGCTTAGCACCTTGGGGACTTGGTGTCCACCTTGGAGAATGCTTGGAGAGCCCTCTACTCACTCTAACTTGATAGTGTTAATCTGATTAAGTGAGTGAGCAATTTCTAGTGTGTTGCATTGATAGATTGCATCGAGTGGTACTTGGTGTTCATGTTACAAGCCGGTGGGCTTGTTACTCTTTGAGGTTGTCACCTCCTAGACGGCTTGGTGGCAAGAGACTCTATCGAAACACGCAAGGAGATTATGCAGTGCTCCGGAGAAGAGGTTGTGAGGGGTTCTTGAGCCTTCCCCACAGAAGATCGCAACTGGCTACTCTAGTTGAGCTCGTGGCTTGGAGGATCCCCATCTTATATTGGTTTCATCGCACCCGTGGCTGTGGGTTTGGCTTCTAAGGACGAGCGGTGTATCGCCACAAGAGGACGCAGCTTAGTGGCAACCAAGTGAACCTCGGTAAAAATCGCCATGCCATCTTGTGTCCACTCTTTGCGGTGGTTTGCGATTTTCTTCACAAGCTTGTATTTACATTCTTTACATTTATATATATAACTTGTGTAGTTGCTCTAGTGATTAATTTGCTTGTGCAGCTTGCTAATCATCTTCTTACTTGTGTAGCTAGAAGTAGAGTACCTTGCTTTGTTTAGTTTGTGTAGCTAAGTGATTTGAGCTCTTGGGTTCGGCTTGTGTAGCCTTGTCCTTGAATATCTAGTGGGCTTTGTGCTTTTGCTCATTAGATAGAATTGTGTAGGTGCTCTCTTGTTTATTAAAGTACTAGTTGCTTAGGCTTGTGTGACGTTGCAATCTAGAATTTTTTAGGAGAGACTAGCTAGATTGGCACCTTACTTTCTTATTTAGGATCTTTTACAAGGTGCATCTAGAGTCATAGTTAGACGGTGAAGTCTTGGCTAGACCGATAGTTTTAGTTTCTCATTTATTTTAGTAAGCCGGTGCCATAAGTTTTAGAAAGGACTATTCACCCTCCCTTTAGTCCGCTATCTCGACCTTTCAATGTGTATATAATTTTGCACAATTAGATCAATTTTCCCTGTTGTGAAGAGATTGAGTGTCGAGAGGTGCTCATAGGGATAGGATTTGCATATGTGTGTTCATGCGTGCGCGTTGTGGGTGTGTATGGTGTAATTCTAAAAAAACGAGTTGTATGAGAGTGATTATTCAATTTTGCCAAAAGATCAAGAACTGGACGGGGTTTTGGAAACTCTTGGAAATGCTCTGGATATTAAACTCACTCCTTAAACCATAATTTGGAGAATCATTTGAATAAAAATCATTTTCTATATATATTTCACTCTCTAACAACTTTTGCATGTTTTGTGCGCACTCTAGAGAGACAGGCTCACTCTTCATCTTTCGCTAACAAGAAATTCGTAATAGAGAATGACAATATTCGGAGATCTAATTAAAGCTATTGAAGAGCATTTTTCACCGTAATATCTGTTGTTGTAAATGGTCTTCTCCACTAAAACCTACAATTACTACAACTAGAACAAAGCTACATGCCAAACAAGTGCACTTGCTCCATAGAAAAAGACAAAACTCTATGGTGGATTTGCTCCATATAGTGAAGGTGGTGGAGCAGAGCTGGTTTTTATGGAGCGAAGGCGCACACCCAAACAGCCCTCAGTATGCTTATTGCTGCATATAAACTAATGAAAGATGCTTGTGTTATTTGCTTGGCCCAATGACATTGCTTATATGTAAATTATATCATGTACCTATATCCGACACCATTTCCATGCTTGCATAATGGCGTTGCTTATGTGTAAATTATATAATGATGTACCTATATCCTAGTTAGTACCATTTTCATGTTTGCTGCTATTGGCTGACCAGCATAGCTAATGTATTTCCATCCCCAACATTGGTTTGGGCCTACATTACGTGATTACAGATTTGTAATTGTTATGCAATGCTGACCTGAAATAAAGGTATGTTTTGCACAATATATAAAGCATGCCATGTAATCTTAAAAAAGCAACAAATAAGTTAACAGGTCGATGCATCGGCCTCCCACTTGTTCCATCTGATTGGAGACTTAATCATTACGTAACGAGCAAATATATATTACGTAACACTGCTATGGAGCGAATAATTTATTACGTTATTACGTAGAAGACTTGAAAACTTGGTTAACGTTTGAGTGTTTTATTCCAATTTGGAAATTTCTATTGGAGTTAGACCGCAAAACGCGTGCTATTCTAACTTGTAAGGGCATGGATCGTCTTGAGATAAGACTTCGCACCATAATCATGTAATTTGTTCCAATTCGACTTGTAATTTAGCTTAAATGTCAAGACGCGCGCTCCGTGACTCATATAGGCACGTGTGCATGTGTCCATAAGGGTGGATGTTGATTCCTGTACACGCTACTTTTGTACAGTGTTTGTTTCAGAAAACGATATAGATAAATGAATCGGTCAATTAATTAATACAGTAGTTTTTCTATAGAATTACGTGTTGGATGAGTTATTGTAACATGGGAAAGAGGTGACAAAGACAGTAGAATCTTTAAATGCTCTTTAAAACGACTCTTTAATTTTGTTTTTATGTATATAAGAAAGGGAAAATGACCCTCTAGTTTTATAAAAAACAAAACCTGAAACATAAGCACTTGGAAATCTCCATCTCTCAACTCCCATATATGTGTGTACCCCGGCCCATGTTTAGTTTTAGAGGCATCTCATAACTTAAGGAGGTGAACCACCGGCCGGGTGGCGCTGCACTCAATTGGAGTGATCTACCAACAAACGAGTCAGCTCGTTCCTGGCAGACCTTGTTAGTGCGGTCTGGTCTGGGGCAGCGGCCGGGCAAGTCGATCCAGCCCGAGTCGCTGGAAATCGATGGCCTGGATGAGGTACCTGGGTCAGACATGGATTCCAGTCTGCAAAGCAAACAGCCAATCTGCGAGAAGAGTGTCTAAGGACACGTGGGTTCTTGAGAGAACAGGAGAGATCAGGCTGATCCCTACTGGAGCATACATTAATAATTAAAAAAAATGAAACTAACAAAGGAGTACAAGGTCTGTATTCTCCGATTCTCTACACTTGTGTGTACAGCTCTTTCTTTCTTTCTTTCTTTTTTTTGCGAACAGTGTAAAGCTCCCGTTGGTGAGAAGTGGAGCTATGCCCACTTATCCCCATCCGATTAAGTCTTCATCATTAAGTGATGAATTGATCAAGTAATTAATAGTCTGTTTATGGAATTAGATTAGTTGTTGGCTGAGCTGGTGTAACATATGCATGGGAGGGAGGGTGCCTGACGACAGTCCCAACTAACCAAATACTGGGTGCACGCAATCTACCGAGTATATAAAGTTGTTTGAATTTATACTAGCTAGATTGAATTGTTTAATTCTTGCTAGTTGCTACTAGTTGGCATAGATGACTTCTATAAGGCTGACCTGGGGACTGGGGAGCATCTATCCAGCCTACACTGCGACTTTGTCCATCCCAATATCCCATCCCATCCAAGCACTCACACGAACTCCAGTAATCAGCGAGAGATCTGTGCTGCTGCGCCATGGCAGAGCTTGTAGTGAGCGCAGCAACGGGAGCCTTGAAACCTCTACTGGAGAAGGTTCCTGCTGCGCTGGGCGAGGAGTACAAGCGTTTCAAGGGGGTGCGTGGCGAGATCAAATCTCTCACCAAAGAGCTGGAATCCATGCACGCATACCTTCTCAAGATGTCGGAGGTCGAGGACCCTGATGAGCAAGATAAAGATTGTATGAAGGAGGTACGGGAGCTATCCTACGACATGGAGGATACCCTCGACGAATTCCTTCTCCACATTGGTGACAAGGCCAATCATCATCCAGATGCAGATGGCCTCATCGCCAAATTGAAAAACAACATCATCGCCAAGCCCAAGACTCGCCATAAGATTGCCAAGGTGATTGAAGACCTCAATGTCCAAGTCAAAGAGATAGGCGAAAGAAATGTAAGGTACAAGACATGCGAGACAATATCCAAGACAAACAACTCTGATGTGGATCAGAGAGCTCTTGCTATGTTTCAGAATGCGTCAGAGCTTGTAGGTTTGGATGGGCCCAAAAATGAGTTAAATTGAGCTCTCCACGAAGAAGAATAAATCAGTTCGATTGCAGCAAACAAAGGTGCTCTCCGTAGTTGGATGTGGAGGTTTGGGGAAAACAACTCTTGCAAACCAAGTATATGAAGTACTCAAGAGGGATTTCGAGTGTCATGCTTTTGTGTCCGTGTCAAGAAATCCTGTTATCAAGCATGTGTTGAAGAATATCCTATGTCAAGTAGACAATGCACTTCATCATAACATACAAGCATGGAACATGCAAACACTTATCATGAAAATCATTTGCTCCCTCAAGGACAAAAGGTACACACAACTCGAATTGTCCAAACTTCTTCAATAATAGAAGTCGTCTATGCCGATAATATTTATTAGAACTGGGACACTGCTTTATTTATATGTAGTTACAATGAGAGTGTCTCTCTAGATACATCTAACCTAAACAACTTGGCGGGATCCTAGTTGTTGAAGTGTTGAATGTTAAGGCTAGATTAGGAGATGTGTGTTAGTGCATAACCAAACTAGCCTGTGAAAACCAGACCATATGGTATGGCAAACCGGTCCAGTTTTGTAAGGGCATGGTGTTTGGTTTCAGCAAGAACACCTTGAAAACTAATTTAAACTATTGCGCAAAAGGGAGGGGTTAATAAATTTGTCTGGTTTTGGGAGGTTGACCGCCTCTGTAAATAGGTATCCAAAAAATATCATATCTTTTCCTTATCCTTATGAATATGGATGAAGGCGAACCCGTAAGTTCAAAACTAAAGAGGCCAAGCGAGAAAGTGGAACTTTTTTAGGGCCAAGTAAGTAATTGTCTTAACTTTATCCTAAAAATTTTCCAAATATATTTTAAGAATATCCCCACTTTGTTTTTTCTGATGCAACTCAGACAATGGTAACTTTTTTTAGGGCCAAAAAATATGATCTGATGAATGTTTTTCCTATGCATAATGGCAGTATGAGTTGGGCGTAACTTGACTAACCACTGAATTCAAGCTATTGGTAGCTGCTTTGGTAAAAAATTTTGAAGCTCACGGTTAGGCGGAAGATTGGTTTGTGTTGTTGAATGAGATTTGCTTATCGGACTTAGGGGATGAGAGTAATCACTTAGAAGTTCAAACAGAATAAAGGCAGATCACCCATGTAAAGATCAGGGGAACATTCATCAAATCATATTTTACGACCCCCAAAAACTTGTGATAAAATTCAGCAACACTTGGAACCTTTTAATAGGGAATCATACTATGATCAAACTCAAAGCGCAACAATCCTTTTTTGTTAGATCCTTTACTTACGTCCAATTCCTTTTGAAGCAACACCTGCATTGGATTGAATGATATGCAGTTCTATTATTAGGTTTACTTTGACTCCTGATTTGCAGTGTATGATTTATATTGTGTTTTCAATTATATAACAGGTATCTTATTGTGATTGATGATATATGGACCAAAGCAGCATGGGAAACAATTAATTGTGCATTGTGCAAGAATGGTAAAGACAGCAAAATAATCACAACAACACGTATGCATGATGTAGCTAAAGCATGCTGCTCTGCAGATGATGATTTTGTTTACGAAATGAGGCCCCTAGGTCCTGCAGACTCAAAAAGGTTGTTTTTTGTGAGATTGTTTGGCTCAGAAGATAAGTGCCCTGCACACCTCACAAAAATATCTGATAAGATACTGCAAAAATGTGATGGTTTACCTTTGGCTATCATTTCTATGTCTAGTTTACTTGCCAGCAAAGTACCGACAGAGGATGCATGGGCCAGTGTGCAGAATTCTATAGGCCGTGGGTTAGAAAAACATCCAGACGTTAAAAGCATGATGCAAATATTATCACTTAGTTACTTTGACCTTCCCCATTATCTGAAGACTTGTCTGTTGTATCTAAGTATATTTCCAGGGAATTATATCATTGACAAGAAGCGTTTAGTAAGGAGATGGATTGCAGAGGGATTTATCCCCAAAGAACTAGGACAAAGCCAGTACGAATTAGGAGAGAGGTGTTTCAATGAGCTCATCAATAGAAGCTTGATCCAAGCACGGGACATAAATATGTACGGCGAGGTAACAGCTTGCCAGGTCCATGACACAATTCTTGATTTTATTGTATCAAAATCTGAAGGAGAGAATTTCGTTACTGTGTTTGGTGATGGTTATGAACTTCCTGTTTCAGATAGGAAGGTCCGTCGCCTATCTGTCCATGATAATAATAGTAGCAAAGAGAGAGCTTTCACGGAGACACGGCTGGATTTGTCCCATGTTCGGTCAGTTACAGTATTTGGCCATTACGTTGAACTACCTTTTAGGTCAAAGTTCAGCTTTCTGCGCGTTTTGGACTTGCATGGCTGCAGGCGAGTGCAAGGTAGTCATCTTACAGATATCAGGAATTTATTTCAGTTGAAGTACCTGAGCATCCATGAAACTGGAGTTTGTGAGCTTCCCGAACAGATTTGGAAACTAAAGTGTCTGGAGACACTAATGCTAAAGAAATCTAAAGTGAAAAAATTACCGGCCGGTATTGCTCAGCTCCAAAGATTAGTCTGTTTAGCTGTAGACGAGGGGGTTAAGCTTCCTGATGGAATAGAAAGAATGACAACGTTAGAGGATTTAGATTGTGTTGATATCTTCAAGCAGTCCGTTAACTTCCCACAACAGTTCGGACAGCTGAAAGGTCTTCGGAATGTCTGTTTATATTTGAGCTCTGATAATTGCAGTGTTGCTGCAGAAGGAACTCGTTACAAGGAGTATCTGGGTTCTATAGCCTCTTCACTCTGCAAACTTGGCCACCTTACTTCTTTATCTATTGACGTCGACTCTGAAAGTACAGAAGTTTTCTCCTTGGATTCTGGGGGAGATGTTCCAGCCAGAGCCAGCCTCTGGAAATTGGAAATTAAGGGTCATTTCATCTCTAAGGTTCCGAACTGGGTGCCATCCCTTGTCAATCTCAGATGTTTAACCCTTTATGTTAGGGAATTTGAGGTGGAAGATATCATGGCAATTGGGCGCCTGCCGGTTCTGGTATTTCTTCGGTTGATAGCACACGAATCTTTCCAAGGCACAAGGTTAATAATCAGTGGTGCTGATGGGTTTCAGAGCCTGCGCCATTTCGATTATGGATGTGTCATACCAATCACATTCGAGGCTGGAGCGATGCCTGAGATTAAAAATCTTACCCTCTTGTTCAGTTTATTCAAAACCACCATCCAACCAGTGAGGAATGAAGATTTCCTTTTTCGTTTTGGTGTTCAACACCTGACCAGCCTTGACAGTGTTTACTGTCTGCTTTATATCGAAGCAATGGTCGACTGGATTGGTGAGAAGAGGAGCCAGATGGCCCACATGAGCTGTGAGCAGGTGAAGGCGACTATTTGTGAGATGTATGCCATAGTAGAACAAATGTTCAAGTCAGAAAATCGTATGGAAACTGCAGCTCGCATCCTTCTCAAGTGTCCGCAAGTTACAATCAGAAGAACGACACATTGGAGGATCAGAAGGGAGTACTTTATCGTGGACAGTCTGTTTTCTCGAGTGACCGCCAATTATTATGAAAGAAGCATGTTAAGGGATATCAGGGGGCAAGTTGAAGAGCGGATAAGGAATTGCCCACTCAAGGTCTTTGCTAACGTCTACCATAACTTTAAAATTCTTGTGTGACTTCTCTTTTTTCTCCCTTTTCCGAGTCTAAACACTATTTTTCTCCTTGCAGGGTAAAGGCAAATGCCAATGTCAAGGTCTTCCTGAGGCAAAGGCACGATTGACCACCTCGCCATTCACTGCTATTTCACAATACAGAAGGCATTAAAGGTTTGTTTCAATTGGATCATGAGAAAGCGGTCTAGTTCAGGCAGCAACCCCGTACTCCATTTTTAAGGAGCTTTGGGGTTGGGGTTCGATGGTGTTGATTGATAAAATTCAAAGATCTTTTTTTCTGGCAAGGTGGGGATACTAAAAGAAAATATCACCTAGTGACATGGGTGAAAATTTGCAAAAGCCAAAAGAAAGGTGGGTTGGGGATTAAAGACTTGAGGAAAATGAATCTGAGCCTTTTATCCAAATGGTGGTGAAAACTAGAACAAGAGGATGGTTTATGGCAGGACATTGTCAGAAGTAAATATTTGCAGAAAAGTCTGTCTTTTCTGTGACTCACAAACCCAATGATTCCCCAGTTTGGTATGATTTGCTTAAAGTTAAGGACCTATAACTTCAGTGTAGATCAATTAAGATTAGCAATGGGGTGAAGACCAGATTTTAGTCTGATCCCTGGCCGTATGATGTCCTCTATATGGCATTGCCTCTGTTCTGTTCATTCTTGGTGAGCAGAAGGATGTTAATGTAGCTGATGTGAAAAGTGGTTCGACTCAAATCACTTTTAGAAGATGATTTTCTTCTGATCTTCAAGAATGTTGGGATATGATCCAATCATATGTAAGTTTGAAAAAAAAATAGAAAATTCTGTGAAATCTTTATACAGTGCTCTCACTAAGTGTCAACGAAGGTATTAATGGCAGGATAAACAAGGTGTCAACGAAGTTAGTGACAATTTTGCGAAGCCGGTGACAGCAGTGACAGAGGTGCGAAGCCACACAAACCAAGTGATAGTGCTCTGAACGTAAGCTGCTCAGACCAGAGGTGTACAGTTCTTCTAATCACTTTCTATAATCACAGGGCGTCCCTTATATAAATAGAAAGAATAGCAAAGAGGCCAAAATGGAACCAACCAATTTCTTGAACAGCTTAACTAACAGACTAGACATTTTGACCATGATATCCAGTTCATTTCTTACAGTTCCTTAAGTGAATGCTAAGAAACTAAACTTTTCTGATTGAACAAGGTAATTTACCTTTTTCCATAAACCGTCCAAACTGAAAACAAAACACCTGACTAATCATCTCCTTGAAAAGTCAATAGTACCTTAGTCATGTTAATGGATGGATCACTGCACTGCCTTTTGCAAGATCTGAAAAGATACAATGCAGAAAACTTTCAGCCATGCAGCCATGTACAGTTACAAATATTTGAGATATGTACATCAGTACATGGATTTGGAACATGCATCAGATTGGCCATTGAGGCATAAATAAATAAAGTAGTTCATCAAGTTCCATAAACAGCTAGCCAATTTCTTGAATGACATCTAGAGCCAGACCAAGACTAATCTGGTTTTGCTAACCCTTGTAGTATAACTTAAATTACATATATCACAACAAAAAACATATAATCAGATGAAAGGTTGTGCTCTACACATTAGGGTAAATACCGGTGAAAGTAATGTGGTGCATATGAGAATGCAGCATTCTAATTTCACAAATCCATTGCCGCTGACTCCTAGGCACAGAGACCATGATTCATCCTTTTTATGTTGGTATAAGTAAAATCTTACTTGTTCTCTGTTTGACTAAAATTTTGCAGATCACAGACAACACAAGCATCTATATATAAGGTGTACAAGTTAAAGATGGTGCTGTCGAATTCTACATTACATCAGTAGTGGTCTCAATTTGCAAGATTATGCAGTCCAATTCGAAGCACTAGTGAAGTGCTCTAACAGCTTCATTACAAACTTTTAAATTAAACAAATTACCGCACCTGAAAGGGACAGATCAATGCTGGAAAGACCAATCAAAATAACAATGCAGTCCAATTCTAATAATGCTTTTTATGAGATCATTTACACGAGTTTAGTCAGTAAACATTTGCTGCTGTCAAATTCTTTTGGATACAATGTAAGCACAGCATTCATTACTTTGCCAATATTGCATTCTCCAGAATACATTATCCATATTACAATCACAAACAAGCAATTACATTGTCAGTCCTGGAAACTGAAACTGAGGTACATTGCACTAAATCGCTAAACGTTGTGTCAAAATGGCCCTTGCAGTTGCAGCAGCTGTTTTCATCTGAAGACTCTAAAGAAAAGCTCCTTGCAGCCAGCACGAAGCACCCAAACAGCACCCTGTACATCTGATCGACGACAATCTGCCAATTGTTTTCATATGCCAGGTATAAAGAGACACTGTGTTCTATGTTAGCTGGATACCTTAAGAACTCAAACATTATCTGAACAATTAGATCACATCAAAATCTGAGCAATTAGAAGGGTGCCATCACGCCCTTGCACTGAAATCTATTTCTGCTACCAGCATACTCATCCTGTGCTCACCTGGAACCTCATAATGCAGCTCAGAACACAGAATGATCCATGAAGGCAACAGAGCGACAGTAGCTTGGATTGATTGCGGGTCTGTCACAAGAGCAACACACCCCTGGATGCAGATGTTGGGCAGGAGCTTGTCACAAACAGCCTGCTGCGCCGGTGGGCAGAAATGCTGGCAGCGATCAGCAATGGCAAAAGGCATTGTCGCCATCGGCGTGCGGCGGCGGCGGCGGCCATGAGCAAGTGCTCTCGGTCGAATAGGAATAGAGAATCCAGAATAGAGAATCCAACAGATAAGGCAAGGGCCAAAGGGTGCGATGGTCCTTTCAATTGCCAGAAATATGAAAGGAAAATAAATGATTAAAAGAGGTCTTACTGGGGGCAAGGTGTCAACAAAGTTAGTGACAATTTTGTGAAGCCAACAACAACAATGGCAGATGTGTCACACGAACCAAGCGATGGTGCTCTGAATGTAAGCTGCTCAGACCAGATTTGTACATTTCTTCCAATCACTTTGTATAAACACAGGACATCCCTTACAAACAAAAAGAATAGCAAAGAGGCCAAACTGAAACCGACCAATTTCTTGAACAACTTAACTAACAGACTATACACTTTGACCATGATACCCAGCTCATTTCTTACAGTTCCTTATACTGCACAGTTAAGAAACTAAACTTTTCTGATTGAACATGTTACTTTTTCTCCATAAACCGTCCAAACTGAAAACAAAACACTTGACTCATCATCTCCTTGAAAAGTCAATAGTATCAGTCATGTTAATGGATGGATCATTGCATCTTTATGGTGATCAATCTCCCCTTTGCAAGATCTGAAAAGATACAATGCAGAGCCATGTACAGTTACACATATTTGAGATATGTACATCAGTACATGGATTTGGAACATGCATCAGATTGGCCATTGAGGCATATATAAAGTAAGTAAAAGAACAATAGATCATCAAGTTCCATAAACAGCTAGCCAATTTCATGAATGACATCTAGGGCCACCAAGACTAGGCTATCTTGGAGTATATGAGATTGCAGCCTTTCAAATTCACATATTCATTTCTGAGAACGGGTACCACAGAAAGTCAGAAGTTCATACATCACAATCTGGTTTTGCTAACTCTTATAGTATAACTTAAATTGCATATATCACAATGAAAAACATATAATCAGATGCAGAGTTGTGTTGTACACACTAGGGTTAAAATACCGGTGAAAGTAATGTGGTGCATATGAGAATGCGGCCTTCTAATTTCATAAAAACATTGCCGCTGACTCCCAGGACGGACACCATGATTCATATTTTTATGCTGGTAAGTAAAATGTTACTTGTTCTCTGTTTGACTGAAATTTAATTTAGCAGATCACAGACAACACAGTAACATCTATATATAAGGTGTACAGGTTAAAGAAGAGCACAAGGCAGTACCTGGAGTGTAGAAGCTCACATAGGGTGCCATGGTATATTTGGACCCCGTCTTGCCTACCTTCTTCACCTGCTCCGATCTGATTATGACTGCGAAGACGTCCATATCTACGCTAATGAAAATGGTATCTGTGCCCTCTTGGAAGCCAATCACATCAACTGCGGCCAGCGGGTTAAGAATGGGGAACAGTGTCCTCAGCTTTACGACCCTGCCTTGCACCCATTCCGCAATGCCGCGAGGACCAGCCTGCCATGACCACAGGTGGAGGTTGCCATCCTTCACTCTGGCGAGCCCCAATCCACCGTCCTCCGCGGTCACAACAATGCCCTCCGTTGGCTCAAACATATCGGGCGAATTGATCACATCTAGGCCCTGTCCATTGAAGTCGTACTTGAGAATCCTTTACCTTGCTGAGCGCTGAAGTAGAGCGCGTCCCCGGCAAGGAGGCTGGACCTTTCCTCCATGTAGACATCAAGTTGAATGGAGGATGACGTAGTCCATACGCCAGTCTCCGACGAGTAGATGCTCGCACTCATGAGAGTATCTTCGTCGTAGGCGCCGATGGCGACGACGAGGAATGGGCCCCCGTGGCAGTCAAGATGGTTGCAGCCGTCCGCGGCGCAGAGAACAGCTGCGGTGCGACAGAAGTAAGTAGGGTATCCGGAGAATGGCATTGGTAGGTACTGCTGGTCGCCGGTGATCGGATCCCAGACGACGAGGCGCGCGAGGACATGCCGCTCGAAAGTTTGGAGCAGCGCGCGCCCGTGGCGGCACTCGACGAACCACCAATCGAAGCGGTCGAACGACGGTGCAGAGAAGGGGGCGGTGGTGGCGGCGTCGGCGTCGGCGTCGGCGTCCGCGACGGCGACGAATCGAGCGCGGGGGCCTTCGTCGTAGATGTTGTGGAGGAAGCCAAGTAGAGGCGGCGCGCCGTGGAACGCGCGGTAGCGGCGCAGGAAGGCGGGGCTGGAGAGGAGCTCCCGCCAGGGCTTGCAGACGAGGGAGGCGCGCACGAGGCACGCTGGGTCGTCCGGTGGGAGGCGGAGGAGGATCTCGGCGGTAGCGTCGTCGATTAGATCCGGCGGCGGCAGCGCCATCGCGTGCACGCGGTCCGCCGTCCGCCGAGGCTTGGATTTGGTGTTGTTGCGGATTGGGGAACGGTGAGAGAGGAGAGGAGACGGGTAGAGAGCGAGGAAGAAGGCCCACATGCCACGTCTCAGGCCCATCATCAGTTTGGTCACGGAATCCATTGGCTCGAAATTTGATTTGCTCGCAAATTTCCGACATGAAAGGTTTTGACTCTTTGGCTGACTAGAAGATATAACTCAGGTGAATTAACAATGCCATTAGCAAGCACAACGAAAACAGACAGAAAATAAGAAAAGGAACAGAAATTGAGTAAAAGGGAGGAAATGGCGTGTGGTCAAGATGACAATGAAATAAATGGCAATTTTGCGAAGCCCAACTTCAAAATGGCAAATATGTGAAGTCACATCTTCATAGTCTCAAGTACCAGGTCTTCAGAACCATGGACACGACACCCTTGCAAACAAACCAGCCAAGTCTACTCTCAGTTTAGCATTATTAACTAATCTTGGAACCTAGCATGTGAATGGAGCACATCATCAAAAGAATCATAAATCAGTGCCTGAAACTATGCAAATTTGGTTAAGCAGTGACGATGGCAGGTGAGTGGAAATCGGGCTGCCCAGTGGATGTGAGGCACCGATGCCACATCCTGCTGTTGGGGTTCACGCGCTTCGATGCTGTGATGACCTCTGTGATGGGAAGGTAGACGTAGTGGGTGTTGCAGATGCAAGAAGTGATGCCGCTGAAACCAGCAAATGCTCCATGGACCTGTGGGCCTCTCATACAAATTCCAATTAAGAAACTATACATACAAATTCCAAGTAAGAAACTATATAGTGCAGGCATAATAAAGTTGTAGAATTGGAAAGGAATTCACCCAAGCTGTGTAGTACAGGGGGCAACTTACAGCATTTTGTCCAAGCACAGTACACAAAATTGCATCAGATGCATTGGCACGGCAGGCACGAACCATGTAAGTTGGGTCGATGTATTTCACGTCAGCTGGAACTCCAATGTCCTTGAAATGTACCTTAATCTGCAGGCAAATTCATTACATCATTGATGACTTCTGAAAGAAAAATCGTAACAGAAGGAAACTGGGAAATCATTGATTTAGCAACCGCAAATGAGCAGATAGTAGTAAAGTGTGATCTAAACTGTAATCATTATCATCTAAAACTCTACTCGACAGGACAAGTAATAAATCATAAAGTTCACCCCGAAAAAACTTAGCAAATAGAAACCTTCTGTTGCATGTGAACACCAATGTCGCTAAATATCACATTTCCTGATGCATCGGTTGCACCTGACTTTTGCAGTAGATCCTGTAACAAAAGGAAAACAGAAAGGGGGGAAAAGGAGTCAAACTATAGGATTTTGCAGCATCTTGTCTTCATTGCACTATATACATGGAACAGAAGTAGATAGAGGCCAGTCAGATGCATGTTTCAGCTTACTTGTCCTGCAGCTTCTGCAACACAAACCACACAGAATCCCTTGCTGTTTAGCAAATGCTCAAGGTGCCGCAAAACACCAAATTCTCCATCTAGAGTGAAAGGGACCTTCATTCAGATTGTAAGCTTCTGTTAGTGCATCCAGGTGCGAGGAAAACATATGGCAGATTTAAACATAGTAAAAGTTACATTTATATTACCTCAGGTATTAAGCAGACATCGACCTGCCCACTTGAGAGAGAAGCATGCATTGCAATAAACCCACTGCTTCTTCCCATTAATTTGACCAAACCGATACCATGGTAAGCACTACGTGCCTAAAAATAGTAGGACGTCATATAAATAAAACAAAGATCATCTGCATTTAACATCTTTCTGTAAACCTTGTATCTCTAAACAGAACAGCCTGCATAGCAAGTATCATCAGCTTACCTCTATATATGCGGAATTAATGGCTCGTTGGGCTTCTTCCACAGCTGTATCAAAACCAAATGTTTTATCCATCAAAAGTATATCATTATCAATGGTTTTTGGAACTGCTACAACTGAAACCTTCAGCTTTCTCTTACGGCACTGCAAATATCGAGAATATAAGACCTTCAATATGAAAAATCAAGAAGACAAGATGAACTAAGAGTAAAATATGTTTTTTTTTCTGCACATACGTGTGTCTACACCTATTCTTGGTTTGCAGTTAGCAAGGCTCAAAAGGATCCCCAAAAACACATGGATAATTCATTTACAAACATTTAACTCCTTAGCAGGTCACATATAGGCAGGAAAATATAATGTTGAATGAAAAACGAAAAGAATAATAGAGACATAATAACCTCTTCATGGATAGCATTTGCCCCTGCATGGGTACCGTTTCCACCAAGTACAAAAAGCATGTCAATCCTTCTGGCCTGCAAATCATATTCATATCATTACATATAAGAGAAATAACTATTATACATTAAAAATCTCAGATTGCTTGCCTGTATACTATCAACAATCTCACTAGTTTTAGCTCCACCACGAGAAACACCAAGAAAACTTCCACCGTTAAGATTTATATTCTCCACTAGACCACGTGAAAGCTGGGTGATTTTTCAAAATGAAACTTCAGAACACCATGAGCAATAAGTTTCTACAGATGATTTTTAAAGAGAAGCATTCTTTACCGGCATTTCTTTGAGTCCCTTTTCAAAAAATCCACGATAACCAAATGGAATTCCAACAATGTTCTTAACGCCATAGGTCTCTAGGGTGAATACTATCTGCAAGTGCAAACACATTTGTTAAATCATAGGCAAACATCTCTGCTACTAAGAAAGCTGGAGAAGGAGAATATATCTGTTTCCAAAGCATTCAGTAAAGATCATCCATTGAAAAGAAAGCATATACTAACAAAATACAGAACAATCTGCTGATAGCACCATAGTCATTTCAAAATTACTATTCTTGCATTTCTTGTTCAGGATAAGGTGACAGAAGGAAGCAATAAATTAGGAATAAATCTTATGCAGCCATGAATACAGATCCACCTTAATGTTTGCAATTCACATCAGAGATGTGCATGAATTAAATTAAAAAGAATTCATATTTTGATTTATATCTACCTAAGTGTAGCAATTATATGATAAGCACACTTCCATAGCCCTAATATTAAAATGGCCGTAGCTGAATTAACCTTATTCAAGTTGATGTTCGCCATGAATGTCAAGAGTTTTGGTTTTCAAATGCAGAAATGTGTGGACATTTCTTAAAGATAAGGACCTGTCTGATGACATCATTCAAACCAGGACATAGACCTCCACAGGTAACTATAGCAGCTTTTACTTCCTCTGGTTCATAGTATATCTCCTTGCGTGGTCCTGCTCGGTGCACCCTACACAAAGCTGCTCATCACTGATCCACCCTTCTAGCATTTTAATGATTTAATAAATCAAATAAACTACTCAGAGGTGCTATCTTGTTGAAAATAAAAAAGATGAAAGCTTATGAGATAAGATTAGCACAGAAACAGGTGTCAAAGAAAACATACCATTGCTCCACCCAGCTACAGTCAGGATCAATGCACTCTGCTCCAGCAGAAGTAGGCGAGGAATACTTTATCACCTAGAGAAGAATGAAATGTCAAGTTCACAGTATATCCTATAAGAATGTAACTATTTTGTTTCATGGACTGTAGAATCCTGAGATGCTAAATGCTGTGATGATGAGTGTAACAGATGCTTCGAACTGCTTCAGTTGCATTATTTATAGCTTCCACTGGGCACACCAATATAAAGCTAATATTCAAATTTGCCCATTGCAGATTGCTGATGTTTAGAGCAACATCGCTTTTCTAATAGAGTGGTGAACTATCCTCGCACAGTTTTGAGAAGGCTATGAGCTGTGAATTGTTCAAAAATGATTAGTCATTTTAAAGTTATTCTCCCCATGACACGTCATGCTAATTATCCTAAGGGAACACTGACCTTCAAAAGTGCCCGATCATCATTGTTAACATAACCATTCCACATATCCACATTTTCGTCACCTGTAAGAGTTCTGCTAGGGTAATAGCAGATGGTGTTGCATGAGAAAATGTTGTGATGTTCTACATATTTAATAGCTTAGAAGAAGAAAGCTAGTTAATTCAAGTAATGCCAAATAAAGGGGTAAGTGAGACCTGTTTTTCTTGAGTGAGAATGTAGTTGGCCTTGGTTTCAAATCATATATATCAGTAATACTTGGTAAATTAAACCGCCTTTCCCAGTCTTCCTGAAACTTCTGCTTCCAAGATGGATCATTAAATTCTAATTCCACTTTCGAGGAAGTAGCTCTAACACGCAGTGGAGCAGGCTTTTTTATCTTCTTGCTTTTGCAATGTTTGAAATTTGAATGAGAAGAACCATGTACAAACTGATCCATTGTTGATTGCAGAAACTGCTGCTGCTGTGTGCTACAAAAACTGCCACTTGTTCTTAAAGCAGCAGCCATCAATAGATATTTCAGTGAGTTCAAAGTGGTTTCCTCTAGTAACCTGCAGAAGAAATTCAGGTAAGACTTTGCAGTTAACAGCCTTAAATCAGGACATGGCAAGAACAAATTTGAAAATTAACTGATAAAACAATTCTGGTCTAACAGGAGAAATTAGAAAGTGATACTGGATCTACATGATTGACAAGGAGCTGTCTGCTATGCAACCAATTATGGAGGAAAGCAAATTCTATGAAACAAGTAAAGCAGTGCATTTAGGGTAGAGGGACAAAATTAAGCCCCGGCCCTTGTACTTAATATTGACATATAATAAGAGTTAAGATTCTATGAGCAATGGAAGAGGTGAGAAAACTATGAATAGCAGCGACAGGACGAGGATTCAATATTGAGGCCACTATATTGAGTTCCATAGGAAAAATTACCAAGCAATGAATCAACCTTCCATCAGTACCAGCTAAACAAGCCTCTAGCAATAAGTGATCTATGAAGCTCTCTCCTCGTCCAAAACGGGAGTACTTACTTCTTAGGTAAACCACAGTCCACAGGTACACACAACACAACATAATCAGAAAGCAACAGTAAAAGCTCTCTAGCAACAGTGTTAACATAGCATAAAGAAATCAAACCCATTAACTCCACCAAGTTGACTTCACTCGTGTAGAAGTTCAACACCAAGTACCGGGCACCAAAGACCAATGCAGCACTCAGAGCAATATACCAAAGTTCAGAGATGTGGATGTTTCCATCATGTCAATCAGCACACGTACTAGTTACCACAGGGCCAATCAGCACACTGGCCAATTAACAAGACGCTGAAGGGAATGAATCCATAAACCCACTAGAAACGAGCCCTTACTGTTCCGACTTCTAGGATTAAGCTCAAACTAATGCGATCATGTCGTATCCAGATTCCCCGAACCGTGGCCGGAGCCAACCCATACAAAACTTACAGCCCCGGACCGCAGCCCCTTCTACGCAGAACGTATCATAAAGCAAGACGCCTACTGCCGCAAGTATCCCGCCCGCCGGCGAATCGATCTAAATGGAAGTCAATGATGATGACTACTACCATACCAAGCGTGAGAGTTGGCGGCGCGACCTTACGGCGGTTGAAACCGGAGCGGATCCGGGGGAAATGCAGCCGCAGGGGGAGTCAGTGGAGGGCGGAGGAGACGAGCGCGCACCTACCTACCACTGCCAGTTCTTCGGGGTTCGGGCGATTGGCGATTGGCGAGAGCAGAGCACGAGGGAGAAATATGCCCCTCTCCTTTTTGGTGATCCCTGCCCCGTTTGGTTTCGTTGCTCCGCTTTGGCCTTTTGGGGCCGCGGCCGCGGCGGAGAAATTGAGAGTTGGGAGCGGCACTCGGGTAGTCGGGTCGAGAGACTCTGAGATGCGATGCCGATGCTGATGCCGTTCTGTTTGTTGACCGGAGTCAAATTTTCGAGGAGGACCACATTTGGAAGTACTACCTCCGTCGAATGTAATTATGGAATACACGCCGGTTGAGTAGCTCAAGTTCGATCAAGTACTACCTGTCAGTATTTCGATCTCGTGATATTGACGTGTCATACTGACATGTACTTTTAACATTAAACATGTGTCAGTATTAAGTATTAGCCAGTATTTATGGTCAGTATTATTCAATACTTTGTGTCTCTTGGTGTAGAATAGTTATTCTACACTTAAAGCGTAGAATAACGCTGCCCATTTAAGAAAATATAGTTTTATAATAAGTTTATTTATCCATATAAATGCTTATACTATCTAGAGTTGATTAATATTCACGAAATTTGACTTGTTTCAAGCTTAAAATCACATTCTTTTTTGTATGGAGGTGTTACTTTTGTATTTATGCTTCTTCTCCCACCTCCAAATTATTTGACAATTTGGAAAGCTTGTCAAAGATGCCTTTGATGTGACATTGAAGATGATGAGGACATGAATGTTGGACCGTACACTTGTAGCGTTCGGGCTTGTCTTAGGGCTTCCCCAACACTCCAGATTGTAGTGTTGCTCCAGCATCTATGTCCGCACCAGAGGTTCAAGTCACATCAACTTGTTGCCTCACATAGTGTTAGAGCCTCTTCTGCAAGAGCTTGTAGCCTTGGCTGACACAAAGATATATGAAGCAGTGAGTCAGGGGAGCGTTGGGGTGATGAAGCAGTAGTTGTTAGGACCACTATAGAGAGAGAAAAACACATGCAAACGGATTTCATGTGTAAAGGTAGGGGATTAGATATAGTAAAAAGACTACAGAGAAAGAAGATGGAGTCTACCTCGATTGGAGAAGTTTTAGATTTAGTTGTAGCTCATCTACGTGGAGCAGTAACTTTTTTCTAAGATAATATGGTGGTGTTCTACCTTTGTCCTTTTATTATCTGTCAACATATCTTGTGTGTTGAGAACTTAAGATAGGGAACGGGGGCTGATATTGCGGGGTCGAAACGGTGCAGTGAAATGCTTCACGAAGAGCAAATGACGGACACATTTGCTCCAATCCAATGGTTAAAAATGGACACGGTGGAATAGGAGGCAAACCGAATTAAACTGACATCGAGACACTGTCAAAAGGCCAAATGGCAGAATCGTCTGCCAGCACAAAGCACGGCTCCCAGGTGGAAAGTTACGCGTCGGCGATGCGACCTCGAAGCTAACGGCTACTTGCCCAGCGCCGCGGCCGTGGCTTCGCGGTGAGGGCCCGTCGTGGACTACCTGTCGACTTTCCATATAAAAACACTCGCAAAATTGCAACAAGAATCGAGAGTAATTCCAGCTCCAAACTCTGATCGACCGACCTTTTTTTGCCACTTTACCCCCGCCCGCCGTTCACCGCCGGAATCCATCCACCCCGACGCCGTCACGCGCGCCGCGGGAGAGATGGCCACGGCCGCGAGCCCGCCGCCTACGGCTGCGTCGTCAGCTGCTGCGGCGGGAGATGTCTCCGAGGCGGAGCTCCTCTCGGAGGCGGAATCGCCCGGCAGCCGGAGCAGCGGGAGCGGGCGGAGCGCGGCGGAGTACTCCGGGTGGGTGTACCACCTCGGCGTGAACTCCATCGGCCACGAGTACTGCCACCTCCGCTTCCTCGTCATCCGCGGCAAGACCCTCGCCATGTACAAGCGGGACCCGCACGACAACCCGGGACTCGTGGGTTCCACCGCTCAATTCCTCTCCTCCCTCGCGCCCTCCCTCTGTTTTGGTTCTGATTTCTGATGCGTGTGATGACTGCGCCGCTTCTCGTGGATTACGCGTTGAAGCTTGACAGAGCTGTGCGGGCTCAAAGTTGTGGGGTTTGGTACCTTCGGTTGGTGGCTTAGCTGAAAGCCTGAAACCGCATCCTGGAGTCCTGGACTCACTGGTTGTTGGCAGGGTTTGCAAATGCTTCATTGTTTACCTGATTTTTGAAACCTGTTGAATGGTAGATGGAATTGCCGAGTAATGCCTGCTCAAGTTCCTCACCCTGGCAGCTCGTGATTTCACAACTTTTGTCTGATTTGATTCAGCAGTAGAACTGCAGGATTCTGCAGAGAAATCTGTCATCATATATTTTGCTGGTTGACTATCTGCTAGGAAAGACACAAATGTGCATTTGTGTAGGAGAAATTGATTTGTGGAATTGATCATTGTACTGTTGAGTCTCGAAGTATATTGCATAGCGGGGCAAGTAGCCTCCCTTAGAGATAGAGGCAAACCAAGATTACAAACGATCCTAGTCTACATTGTTAGAAGATATCCCAATGTACCCTAACATCCCCAGCAGTCACAGCATGAACGAATGAGCGGCACAGACAGTGAGCGGTATGAGAATGGAGAAGCTGAAGGTTGTAAGCCGATGAGCTGACAATTTGGGGGTGTATTTCTGGGTTGTAGCTTTTGCTTTGATCATGTTACTCCATCCTAGACGAGGTGGTCCATCATGAGTGCATTAGTTCATTTGAGCAAGTTTTTAGGTCGACCCAATGACCCAAAGTAATTATAACTTGCATCCCTACATATGAGGGAAGGGCGGCCCTGGTGCAAGCGGTAGAGCTTTACCGCCTGTGACCAAGAAGTTCAGGGTTCAAGCCCCAGCCTCTGCACATTTGTGCAGGGATGGCTACTGGCTATTTTCCTTTCCCCAGACTCTGCAGTGCGGTAGCCTACGGCACTGGGTATGCCCTTTTATCCCTACATATGAGGGGCGAGGTGGTGGTGGATCAATCCATTCCATTCCACAAACCAAACAAAAAAGTAAGGAGTGAGAAGGTGATGTACCACCCTGTTCCTCAAACCAAACAAACCCCAGATTGGATCAGCACCTGTCTGCTGGATCTATTTGTTCAGGCTTTCTATTTGCTCGAGTACTGTAACTAACACTTTGTGTTGTTAATTTGGTACGGATTTGCACCCTAAGTAATTGGAACAAACAAGAAAACTTGGAATAAAAACTGGAAAGTTGTTGGGGGAATTGCCAGTTGCAGTCAATACGTCGAGTTCTCTCATGCAAGTGTATTCTGAGTGGAATTTTCATTTAGGGGTTGTTTTAATTTATCTGTATTCTTCCTGGTATAGTGCTATCCTTCTAATTTTCACAATTTTTCTGTTGAAAATTCTTGTGGAAGCTAATTTCTCCGTAAACATTTTGTTCAGGAACCTATCCGAAGAGGTGCCCTTAGTCACACTCTGATGGTGGAGGAGCTTGGTCGGCGGAGGGTCAATCATGGGGTACTGCTCCAAGTCTGACCTTTGTTTAGTCCTTAGATTCGTAATGAATTGAAAAGGATATGTATATGTTCTTATTTCATTACTACATAAACTATTGGAACCATTAAATTGTTTCAGTGATTTCCATATGACAATATACTGCTTTCTGGTTCTATTTGGTTTGTTCAGATGTGTCTCATTCTTATCATAACAAATAACTGATTTATGTTCTTACATGTAGGATGTTTATGTTCTGAGGTTGTACAATCGGTTGAATCAAACAAAGAAAGGAGAGGTACTCAGCTTATGGTGTACATGTAAATCTGTAGGAATAAACAGCATTCGTCCATGGAAACTAAAATGCTAGTGATTTTGCATTGATAGATAGCATGTGCTACTCCTGGTGAAGCGCGGAAATGGATTGAAGCATTTGAACAAGCCAAACAACAGGTTGGTAATTAATAACAAATACCATTTTTTTTCTCGAACACGCAGGAGAGCTGCGTATCTTTATATTAAGAAGAAAAAGGGGCCAAGAGCCCTTACAACACACACCCACACTCCTAAGCTCTTAGACAGACACACGCGCCTTTTACTAAGATAAGAAACGACTTCACCTCCATAAAAGGAGCCTACTAGCTATCTACAGGCTCAGGAGAAGGGAAGGAGCTTCCCTGAGCCTTTGCAAGATTCCAGTGACGCAGTTCCTCACTAGCAATGCTCTAGCCAAGTTAGGGGGAGTACCATCAAAAACACACCGGTTGCGATGCTTCCAAATTGTCCATGCCCCAAGGATGATAAGCGAGTTGAGTCCTTTTTTGTGAGAACCATCCATTCTAGACTCTGCTTTGGCCCACCATTCATCAAAGGAGGGTTCATCCTGTTGTGGCGAAAGGGCCTGTAGACCGACTCTCCACAACAAAACAAACCAAAATTCGCGTGCAAACACACATGATACTAATAGATGACTGATAGTTTCTTCCTCTTGATCACAGTGGGGGCAGCGAGCAGGATGTGGGAGACCTCGGCGTGCTAGCCTGTCCGCTGTCCAACATTTGTTATGTGCTACCAACCACATAAAAAAGCGGCATTTTCCTGGGGCCCAAGTTTTCCAAATACGCTCCCAAGGTCTGAAAACAGTGGAGCCAATGAAGAAACCCTCATATGCAGATTTTGCCGAATATTGGCCTGATGCTGAGAGACGCCATATATGAGCATCCTCCACTCCAGGCTGCAGAACCACCTCCGAGAGAATATCCCACAACACTAAGAATTCAATGATGATTCCCACAGTACGAGCTCCTTGGATATCCGCAATCCAGCCATGGTTAGTGAGGGCCTCCAGTACAGTTCTCTTATTAGCTCTTCTCTTGCTAACAATGAAAAAAAATTTTGGGGCCACATCAGCCACTCGTTGTCCATTGATCCATCTATCTTTCAAGAATAATGTGCAAGCACCATCACCCACTTTAGAAATGATTGCCACGGAGAAGAAAGCTCTTACTGAATGATGAACCTCAATAGGAAAGGCCGACCATGGTTTATTGGGTTCAGTTTTCTGTAGCCACAACCATCTCATTCTAAGTGCCCACCCCATCTTTTTCAAATCAGAGATTCCAAGCCCTCCAAGCTCTGGTGGTCGGCAAGCCTTGGGCCATGCCACAAGACAATGCCCACCTTTCACATCTTTGCGTCCCTTCCAGAGAAATCCCCTTCTTATTTTATCTATTGCTTTGAGAGCCCATGCTGGAAGGTCGAGGGCCATTGCCAAATAGACCAAAGTAGATGTGAGTACAAATTGGACCAGTATTCTCCTCCCAGCTCGAGAGAGCAAGTCTGCTTTCCAGCCAGGTAGCAAATCTGCAATTCTATCAATTATAGGCTGGACTTGTGCTCTAGTTAATTTATGCATAGACAAGGGTATACCAAGATATTTGCATGGGAAATCCAGAATTTCACACGGCAAGCTATCTTGCAGCATCATAATATCTGTATCTGAGCATTGGATGGGAAAAGCATTACTTTTCTGTAAATTGGTTTTAAGACCAGATGCTTCACCAAAAAGTTGTAGAATGTCCAGGATCAAGTTGATGTCACTAGAGGTGGGTCGTAGGAATAAGACAACATCATCCGCGTACAGAGAAATCCGATGAGACAAAGCCCGGGTTGCAAGGGGCTGCAGAAGTCCCTCAGTCGAGGCCTTTGACACCATATGAGCAAGTGCATCCATCACCAATATAAAGAGCATGGGAGATAACGGATCACCTTGTCATAGTCCTCGCCTGTGAGAAATTACCTCACCGGGGACACCATTTAGTATCACTTGTGTTGATGAAGATGCTAGAAGTCCACAAATTATGTCACACCAAATAACACCAAAACCCATCTTCCTCATGACTTCTACAAGGAATGGCCAGGACACCGAATCAAAAGCTTTCATGATATCCAATTTAAGGAGAATCCGGGGCTGTTTCTGCTGGTGGAGAAACCTTGCCGTCTGTTGGACAAGCATGAAGTTGTCCTGGATGAATCTCTTTTTTATGAAGGCACTTTGACTAGTTGAGACCATCTGATCAAGATGAGAAGCCAGCCTATTCGCAAGGATTTTTGTGATCAATTTAGCAAAACTGTGCACAAGGCTTATAGGCCGAAAATCCTTGACTTTCCTTGCATCATCCCTTTTGGGCAGCAAGGTAATATAAGCTGTATTAAGAGTTTCCCATCAAAACGTTAACTGCTAATATTTAGGTAAACGTTTCACATACAGCCATTTTGGCTGTGTGTACAACTCAAGTAGAAAAATGTATCTGAATCATGCCATGTACTTACAAACTTCCCATCTAGGTGATTTTAACCATTAGATCTTGAGACTCAAATGGCTGTACAGATTCCACGCCACTTCCACTGTTTGCTGTCAGTATAGCCACAATGTCGGTGGAGATGGAGCTGTTGGCGTGGCTGCTACCGCCTGCGCCACCAACATCAGCGACCACCACCATCGACATTCGTACAGTTAGTGCCACCATTGCCTGTGTGGCCACCAGTCACGGTCACACCCCTGTTGCACCCATGGCGGAGACACTACCTGCGCCGCTAGGACTGTAACTGGCCTGAACTTCCTCAACTCGAGCTCCAGGCCCCACAGTGTCTTTCTGGTCATGGTTCGATTGAACTAGATGGTGTTATCCAGTTTTTGGGGAAGAATTAAGATTAGATTAAGTCCATTAGGATATTTGCTTAGGGGATAAGTAGCTCGTCTCTATAAAATAAAGTCATGTATTGATTAGACACAAGATAAGCAAAAAGGACCCTAGAAGCAATCAGAGCCTCTGCAGGGAGGGCAACTAGCCGGTTCTTTGTGCTACCCTTGCCTTTACGGCAGAAACTATACAATAATATTTGACATGCATTTAGCTCATTAAGTTTGCAGCTGCTGGTGTTCTGCATATTTTATTCTTTTTTTGAGTAAATTCTGCTATATTTGATTCGTTCATGTCTTTTTGACTTAACATATTACACATCTTTCTTCTTGATCTTTTCTTACAGGCAGACTATGATCTGATGAAAGGGGTTAGCTGGAACAGGTTGCAGAATGAAAATGAGTATGTAATCAGTTCTTTCCTGCTTTATGAATAGTTCTCTTTAGTGAAACACAGAAACCTAAAATACTGTTCTATGCTTCTACTACTGTAGGATTAATCTTGATGGTCATCGTCCTCGGGTTAGGAGATATGCACAAGGCTTGGGGAAACTTGTAAGAATTGGTAAAGGTAAGAATTAAAGCTGCAGCATTAACTTTACTAATGTCCAATCTGTGAGGCTATTGTTACACCTCCTTTCACCTCCCTAAAACACCTCTAACATAAAAAACAAAAGAAAAAGAAATGGTAAACGGATTAAATGATGAACTTCCACTATTGTTTTACTATGCCATCAACCTCCTCTGTCTCAAAATCCTTCTTTTGTGTGCGGCTTGATGTTCCTCATATCGCATATCCTTAACTTTTTTACCGTTCTCTTCACCAAGCAAGGTTTTTGCGAGCTCTGCTGCTTTCATATCCATACCCTTCCTTGCTGTCTGGTGCAACAGTTTCTCCTAGTCGAGTGGATAGTGTTTGCCCAGGAGAGCACAATGTGAGGATGATGACTCATCAGGCCAAAATGTGTTAAGGAGGTGCATGGTGAGATAGGGAACTCATCTGGGTATAGAGGAGATGGGTGCTCTGTTAGGTTTAGAGGAAGAGCTAAGGAAAAATGTTTGATCAATGAGTAACAAGGTAGGCCAAGCGTTGCAAGGAGGTTGAAGGTTCTATTCAGGCATGTGGGTGGCAAAGATCATTCAGCTAATCTTTGTCAGCTATTTTCTTGGAGAAAAATCTTACACTTGAGTAAACCCTATTGTGAAATGTTTTACCAATTATAATCAGGACAGACAACCATACATGTTTTTCTGTTAAAATTACCCATGACAGGGCTTAGATTTGTTAGTTCTTTCCCTTACTTATATCAAATTTTGTTACATTTACTTTGCAGGGCCAGAAAGGCTCCTTCGTCAGTCTTCAGATCTTCGAGACTGGGAAAGGGTTAATATGAACTTTGGAGGTGATACTGGAGATGCATTTGAAGCACATGAATGGAGATATGTTCGAACATTTAACGGTATATTTGATTCTTTATACCATTCACACTGGACCTTTGAAGCAAGTTATTTCAGCTGCCTTATTTGCTCTATTAATCCATCTGCAGTATTGTGCTTTTGGATGGTTACCCAACTATATATTTTTATATGATTGAACTAAATTACTGATACCTATCTCATTTCCTGAAAGAAATGCTTGCCTGTGAATGTACACATCAATACTATCACCATGGCCACTTGGCACTTTTTTATGACACTGTTTACCTAATATGCATTGCAAGGAAATTCATGGAAAATAAATCAAACTCGAATTGTTGAGTTCATACAAAAGTGAAGCTCCTCAACTATCTTTTTTTTTCTCGAACAGTGCAGGAGAACTGCAGGTCATTTCATTATGGTAGAAAAAAAGGTACACAGGTCAAAGAGACCCAACACACACACCCCACAACTCACACACCCCATGCACTGGACCTAGGATTACAGGATCACCCCACAGAGAACATAAAAACGACCAAAAGCCTCCATGCTCTAGGCTCCAGAAGGCAGCGACCTAACAACAAGTTCCTGGAGTTTGGAGGCCCCCGTTAAGCACCAAAGCCCTCCCTCTGAGCTAATAGCCGTAAGGACTTCCTGAACACTTGGCCTCTTATTATCAAAGACACAAGTATTACAATGCTTCCAAATCTCCCAAGCCACCAAGACAGTTTGTACTCAGTGGCAATATGTACCCTGCTACACCGTTTTCAAATGAATCTAAAATGTTGACTATATTTCAGAGTTTCTTTCTAGTTTTTGAATAAAGTACTTTGCATATTTTTGCAATTTGATATATCTTAATCTTTCCCATTGGTTTTTTTTGAACAAAACAGGAGAGCTGCATATCATTATATTAAGAAAAAAAAAAAGGAAGAGCCCTTACAAACACACATACCAACACCATAAAACCATGCTACTAACAATCCGACTCACCTGTGACAAAGGATGAACGACCCAACCAAAGCAAACACACTACACCGGCAGTCTTCCCCATTGTTGAAAATAGGGAGGAAAAATGTTGCAAGTGTTATTTTGTGAAGCACAAGTGGCAAACCTAGATTACTTGATTAGGTCAATATGCAGTCTGGTGGTCTTGCTGCCATGGTATTTTCTCTCAGACGTTGACAAAGGTTACAAAGCTCTTAGATCTGTTGGCTTCTTAAATGATATAATATGGGCAATTCCAAACTTTATATCCTTAGAGGAAGATTATTATATTCTTTGTATTTGAATCTGTGATGTGACCTATATTAACAGCATAAATAATCCTTAGGTTATGAGCTTTGCAGAAAACTGTGGCTAATAGAGTGACTTTTGTGATTCACCTTTGTTTATGCTATTCATATTCTTAGAGACAAATTGAAATTCAGAAGTTGTGTGGTTATGTTGGATCATATTATCTCTATCTCATATCAGTTCCATATTTATGCAGGTATCAGAATTTTTGAAGATATTACAAATCCAAAGGTGAGAGAGATATTTTCTTTTTTAAGGTCAAACATATGGCATGCTACTGTGGCTTTGAAGTTCCCAATGAACTTTGTCTCTTTTTTGAACCAATAGATGACTCTCGAATGAGCAATACGCAATGATAATTAAAGAGATCTTTGCCATAATATTTGCTGTCTAAGTTAATATAGGCAAACTGCAAGTACTAATTCCATAGGGTTGTGATGCATATGCAGTGAGATCTATGGGCCACATTCTGTATATATACATATGTGCTTATACTTGTGCACCACAACTCCCATTTCCATATCAGTATTTCACTTTTCCGAAGTTTCTTGAATGAATTACTGATCCAACTTCTTTTCCTAGATAAGACACATAACAGTAGTGCAGAATTGTAACAATATATGTCTTGGCTTCACTGAGTGAAATGCGCAGATCATCCGTCTTCATGCAATGATTTATAAGCCTTCCCTAACAGCCATGAAAACAATTGCTTTTGAATGCACGTTATGTTTCCCACTCTTTTTTGCTAATTGCCACCCAATTTTACATTTCAACATTCTCTTTCTAGGGAAAATGTGTAATGTTCTCTTTTTTCGCAGGGTGGAAAGGGGATACTTCTGAAATCTGTTGGGGTGGTCGGTGCGAACCCTGATACTGTGTTTGAAGTGGTTCTTAATCTTGATAAACATAAGCGATACGAGTAAGCTAACAGTTGATTTGCAAATATGGAGCATAGATGTACACATCAAAATTGAATTTATGTTATTTTTTTCTCCTTGTGGATGAAACAAAGAAACAAAGTATCACTATGAGACATTGACAACTAGCTTTACTAAAATTTTCTCAATGCAGGTGGGATATGTTGACAGCTGATTTGGAGTTGGTGCAAACAATTGATGGATACTGCGATGTGGTTTATGGAACCTATGAACCCAAATATTTAAATTGGTACTTTCCTCTCATTACCTTTACATTTAGATTCTGATGCAAGTGTAAGCTCTTACCTATTTGTAAGTATTTTCTTTTTACCAATTACACATAATTACAAAACATACATTAATATCTTCTGAGCAAGAGGTCTTTTGGGATTTTGGACAGTTTTTTTAGCAACACATTTTCTTGTGTGTTTTCCTTCATCACAATTCATCTTTGTGAATAGGCATTTTTCTTTTAATTGAACATGTAAGCTTCAATTTTGAAGCCATGGGTTATTATTGTTCATATTCGAATATTTGTAAAAAAAAGGGAGAGTAAAACTTGCGGTGTTTTCTCAGGTGGAAATCCAAGAAGGATTTTGTTTTCTCCCGGCAATGGTTTCGTGGGCAAGATGGAGCATATAGTAAGTAACTTAATCTGTTGTGTCAGTACTGTGGTAACAATATCCTGAATACAAATGATCTTCTTAAGTAACCTCAAGATGATGCTTATCCTGAACAACAACAACAACATAGTCTTTTGTTTCAAGCAAGTTGGAGTAGGCTAGAGGTGAAACTCAGAAGAGACAAGTCACATAGTAACACATAAAAATCATGGTTCAGGCACGTAGATGGCTAGTCTCCAAGCGTTCCTATCCATAGCTAGATCCTTGGATATCCCACTCCTTAAGGTCTCTCTTAACCGACTCGTCCTAAGTCAGTTTAGGTCGACCTCTGCCGCTCTTTACATTTTTAACCCGCTTTAGAACCCCACTATGCACCGGCGCCTCAGGAGGCCTTCGTTGAACATGTCCAAACCATCTCAACCGATGTTGAATCAACTTCTCCTCAATTGGTGCTACCCCAACCCTATCCCGAATATCGTCGTTTCGGATTCTATCCCTCTTAGTATGCCCACAACCCAACGCAACATACGCATCTCCGCTACACTCAGTTGTTGGACATGTCGCCTTTTTGTAGGCCAACATTCCGCACCGTATAACATCACCGGACGAATCGCCGTCCTATAGAACTTACCTTTTAGCTTCAGAGGCACCCTTTTGTCACAGAGGACGCCAGAAGCTTGACGACATTTCAACCAGCCGGTTGAAATTACTATGTCTAACATCCTCATCACTGTCTCCATCCTTTTGTAGCATTGATACTAGATATCAAAAAGTATCCTTCTTGGCCACCACTTGCCCATCGAGACTAACGTCTCCCTCCTCGTGCCTAGTCGTGTTGAAATCGCAACTCATGTACTCGGTCTTGGTCCTACTAAGTTTAAAACCTTTTGATCTAACGTGTGCCTCCATAGTTCTAATTTCCTATTAACCCCTGCCCTACTCTCGTCAACTAGCACCACATCATCAGCAAAGAGCATACACCAAGGCATATCACCTTGTATATCTCTTGTGACCTCATCCATCACCAAAGAAAATAGATAAGGACTCAATGCTGACCCTTGGTGTAGTCCTATCTTAATTGGAAAGTCACTGGTGTCGCCATCACATGTTCGGACACACGTCACCGCATCCTTGTACATATCCTTGATGAGGGTAATGTACTTAGTTGGGACTTTATGCTTTTTCAAGGCCCACCACAGGATATTTCTTGGAACTTTGTCATATGCCTTCTCGAGGTCAATAAAGACCATGTGCAAGTCCTTCTTCTGCTCCCTGTATCTCTCCATCAATTGGCGTATTAAGAAAATCGCCTCCATGGTCGACCTACCAAGCATAAACCCAAACTGGTTTTGGGTTACACTTGTCCCTCTTCTTAGGCGGTGCTCGATAACCCTCTCCCAAAGCTTCATCGTATGGCTCATCAGCTTGATCCCACGGTAGTTGGTACAACTTTGAACATCTCTCTTGTTCTTGAAGATCAGTACTAATATACTTCTCCTTCATTCTTCCGGCATCTTGTTGGATCGAAAAATGAGGTTAAAAAGCTTAGTTAACCAATATCGCTCTGGCACCTAGGCATCTCCACACCTCAATGGGAATACTATCAGGGCCCATTGCTTTACCTCCCTTCATCTTCTTCAAAGCCTCCCCGACCTCTACCTCCTGAAATCTCCTCACAAAGCGTCTGTTGGTATCGTCAAAGGAGTCGTCCAACTCAAGGTAGGATCCTCATTCTCCTCATTGAACAACTTATCAAAGTACTCTCTCCATCTGTCCTTGATCTCCGCATCCTTCACCAGAAGTCGGTTTGTTCCATCCTTGATGCATTTGATTTGGTTGATGTCCCTTGTCTTCCTCTCGCAGATTCTAGCCATCCTATAAATGTCCTTTTCCCCTTCCTTTGTGCCTAACTGCTGATAAAGGTTATCATACGCCTGACCTTTTGCCACACTCACTGCTTGCTTTGCAGCCCTCTTTGCTATTTTATAGCCCTCGATGTTGGATACACTCTTGTCCTGGTGGAGGCGCTTGAAACACTCCTTCTCCCTAATAGCCCCTTGCACCTCGTCATTCCACCACCAAGTGTCCTTCGCTTCCCGTTTGCCTCCCCTACTCACGCCAAACACTTCCGAAGCCACCTTCCGGGCACATGTTGCCATCTTTAGCCACATGTTGTTTGCATCTTTTCCTTCTTCCCAAGGCTTCTCGCGTAGCATCCTTTCCTTTAACGTCTGCGCCGCTTCCCCTCTAAGGTTCCACCACTTCGTTCTCGCAATCTTGGCTCGGTTGTCCCGACGGACACGTACCTGAAAGCGAAAGTCCGCTACCACAAGCTTGTGTTGAGGGACAACACACTCCCCAGAAATCACCTTACAATCTAGGCAAGCACGTCTATCCTCCCTCCTTGTAAGGATGAAATCGATCTGGCTCGAGCGATGTCCACTATGAAAGGTCATTAGGCGGGATTCCCTCTTCCTAAAGAGGGTGTTCGCTATCAACAATTCGTAGGCCAACGCGAAATTCAAAACATCCTCTCCCTCTTGATTCCTACTACCGTACCCAAACCCTCCATGCACCCGCTCGAAACCTACATTAGTCGCACCCACATGGCCGTTGAGGTCTCCTCCTATGAAGAGCTTCTCACTGGTAGGCACGGTACTAACAAAGCTATCTTTTTTTTTCTCAAATACGCAGGAGAGCTGTGTATCATTGCATTATAGAGAAGAAAGGATCGGCCCCTTACAAACACCACCGCCTCACTCCTGGCCGGGCTGTGAGGGGTTGTTTCTTTACATCGAAAAACTTAAGCTAAAAAAACACATAAAGGGGTGAGGCCTGACCACAAAAACACACGAACCAACTAGGATAAGATAAGCTATCCTAGCCTAACACCGTGACCTAGTGTGCATAGGCCACATGCCCCCGCCAAGCACCAAAGGTGATACTCAGCTCTAAACTCTTCGAGCAACTTGGAGATGCTGGGTTGAGATCCTTCAAAAACACAAGCATTTCGGTGCGTCCAAAGGATCCAGGAACCTAAGATGATCAATGTGTTCAGTCCCTTCTTCTTCTCCTTCGGAATTCTCTTGGTTGCTTTTCGCCACCAATCAGCGAATGATTTCTCTCGCCTTGTGGGAGTCCGATCTTGTAGTCCCAAAGGAGTCAAGATCCGTGACCAGAACTCTCGAGCAAGGACACATGTAGTAAGCAGATGCTGGACCGTCTCATCTTGCTGATCACACAAGGGGCAATGGCTCGGGTGAGGCAATCCTCTCTTGGCCAATCGATCCGCCGTCCAACACCTGTTTCGGATTGCTAACCATAAAAATATTTTGCACTTTGCTGGTGCCCAGGATTTCCATAGACGTCGCCAAGGCGCAAAGGTAATGGAACCATTGAAGAATGCCCGATATGCAGATTTTGAGGTAAACTGTCCAGACCCTTCTAGTCTCCAAACATGAACATCGTCATCCTGAGAGAGGATTGTCTCCTGCAGCATATCCCACAATTGAAAATATTCGAAGAGACCCACCAATGAGAGACCCCTACTGATATCAGTAGGCCAAGAATGATCATGTAAGGCATCAGCCACCGTGCGTTGTTTGCGAGTGCGAGATGGGACTGCAGCAACAACCGCTGGTGCCAAGTCCTCTAAACAGCAACCCATGAGCCACTTATCCTCCCAAAATAGAGTATTTCTTCCATTACCGACCTTAGATTCCAATGCAATGTTGAAAAGGGCTACAGCATTCGGATGGATATGAAAATCGTCAAGACCAGTCCAAGCTCGGTTGGGTTCTGTTTTCTTGAACCATAGCCAACGGATTTGAAGTGCCCAACTCATGAACTCAAGGTTCAGTATCCCTAGTCCGCCCAAATCAAGGGGGCGCTGGACTTTATCCCAAGCAACCAAGCAAGATCCACCATTCACTTGCTCCCTCCCTTTCCAAACAAAGGCTCTCCTTATCTTATCAATGGCACGTAAAAACCATTTGGGCACCTTAATCGCTATCAAGACATAAATTGGAATAGCTGAAAGGACGAAGCAGACCCAAGTGACTCTACCGGACATGTTCATGAGAGCAGCATTCCAACCAGGGAGTTTGTCACTAATCTTCTCAATCCATTTGAGTAGCTCTGCCTTTCCTATTTTTCTGGTTGAGACCGGGAAACCCAAACAAGTGCAAGGGAAGTCTGCCGACACGCATGGAAGTGTAGATGTCACCAGCTCCATTTGTGCCGGCTCACATCGAATAGGTATAACACAACTTTTTGGCAAATTTGTTTGCAGACCAGAAGCCTCCCCAAACTTGTCTAGGATGCTCACAGTGAGGTTCATCTCTGCCTCTTCTGGCCGAATGAATAGGACTACATCGTCAACGTAAAGAGATATGCGCTGACCCGGATTTCCTCTAGATAGTGGCTATAGCAGCCCCAAATCTCCTGCCTTGTTGAATAAACTATTGAGCACGTCCATAACGAGGATGAACAACATCGGGGAGAGGGGATCTCCTTGTCGGAGACCTCGCTGGTGCCTGATTTCCGGACCTGATTCACCATTAAGAAGTACCCGGGTGGAGGCTGTGCAAAGTAAGTTAGCAACTAAATTACACCAAACATGACCAAAACCCAAGTGAGTGAGGACTTCCAATAAAAAGGACCACGATACTGAGGGGCATAGGCACTGATCACACTCAGAGTCGAATCACCAACTACCAGCCGGACTAGGATAATCGGTCGCCTTGGCTCCTCACATCAACGACCACATCCTTAAGGCTCCTATCGATCAGGATGCTTACACCATTCCTACCCGATATTGTACCCGTGTACCAAAGTTTGAAGCCCGTATGCTCCACCTCCTTCGTCTTCTGGCCCTTCCATTTAGTCTTCTGCACGCATAGGATATTTACACGCCTCCTAATTGCTGCATCGACCAACTCCCTCAACTTACCCGTTAGGGACCCTACGTTCCAGCTACCTAGACGAATCCTAGTTGGCTCGGCTAGCTTATCCTGAAACATTTTATTAAATTACCTACATTGAAACATGGGAATATGAGTTCAACCTTTTATATTAAATTGTAGTGTTGTCTTAAAAGTTAGCTGGCTGCTTTCTAGATGATATAAGTTGATGTTAAAGTTTCCATGCTTTCTGAAAAATGCATGGTATTTTTATATGAGAAGATAACAATATATCTTCAAGTTTACAAACTTTCTTCCAATTGTTTTTGAGGAATACATGATAAAATATTTATATGAGATAATAGGTGAAACTCACCCTACCTAGTTGTACATGTTTCCAATCCTTATTGATTTTAATTCACTGAGTCTTTACTGTCTTGGTATGTAACTAATAATTACTGTGAACTACAAAAAATGTACTGTTGTAAGTAAAATGTGTATGTACATATCCTGTTTTTAGTTGTGACAATGCCCAGTGGACCACCTGCCAAGGAAATCTGCACCACAACAACAATTGATATCCATCAGATATCAATTTATGTGCTTTACAAGTTCAGATTTTTGTTAATCATTCATGATTTTTCTCTTATGCAGCCATTTTGCAGACTCCTGTTGCTCACAACAAAAGACCTCCAAAACATGGATATGAGCATACAAAGATCAACCGTAAGCTGATCTTTATTGTTGTGTTCTGTTTTGTTTTGTTTCTTAGTGTTATACCATGAGCTATTCATTTTGGTCGCACCTTTTAGCTTTTCAGCTTGCTTTGCACTGACTTTTTCTTTTGTGAAACAAGCATGTTCAGAAAAGTTTGAACACCAAAGTTCTTAACTAATCTACTTTTTGTTTAATATATTTAAGTTTCAATGGCAAGCATTGCACATTGCTGTTATTTTGATCTACTTACAATTATTTTTGTTGAGTTTTAGGGCATTGCCCCAGTCTTAGCATTAAGCAAGACTTCCATTCAGTTTGAGCATTCAGGTGGATCTCACCCGTCCATCACACCCAGATTTTTTTTAGATAATGTTTATTTCATACCTGGCTATCCATCACACCCAAATAGAAACGACATATACTTGCAATTATTACGTTAACTATCTGCCGCTTTGTGGTTTTCATGAAACTTAATTTCTAGAAGACTTTTTTGTAATTGTTAGTCCACCAACACACCAACTAGACAAATTATCTGACAAATAATTTATTCAACTTCATGTCTTCATGATTGCAAGTGTTACTTTAGATCTGGAAAGTTACAGCATGACCAACCATTCCTTATTTTAGAACTTGTGAGTTTTAGGACTTGAACTTGACAAGATGAGTTTACAGCTTGGACTTGATCAGAACCCAGCTGAGGAAAAGGAATTCCAGTTATGGCACTTGAATTATCACCTTTGTCGGACTGCCACCCTAAACTCAAAGTATTTATATCTCTTCTGAGACATCTAAAAGGCAGTGTCCTCTTTGCGATCAGGCAGGAGAGCCCATCCAGCATTTGTTGATCTCCTGTGCCTTCGCTAGACAGGTCTGGGTTTATCATTCTTCAGAGATTGGGGTTGAGCTCCACCAGTCCTGTTTGTACTAGGAAATTTTCAAGTTGGTGGTAACGGGCAATCAAGGACGTACCTAAGGAGATGAAAAGGCTTAATACAGTCATTTCCCTGGTGGCCTGGGAAATTTGGAAGCACAGGAATGAGTGTCTTTAATGGTGCCAGTCCAAGCATCATCAAATTACTGCAGACAATCATAAATGAATGAATCCTATGGTGCTCTGCTGATGCAAAAGGACCCCAGGAGCTTCTGGTTCTGTCGCTTGTTGTGTATTGATTTATCCTAAGTTTCTGTTGCTGCTCTTTGTCGCTTTGCCTGTACTAGACTAGTTTCTTTGGCCTTGTGTCTCAGTCACAGAAGTCATGTTAGCTGTGGAAGGCTAGTTGCTGTGGTCTAGTGTTTCCCTTGGGGAGGGGAGTCCCTCTCTCCCTCCTTTCTACTACTCCTCTTTTTTCTCTTTTAATGAAATGATGTGCAATTCTCTTGCATGTCCGAGGAAAAAAAACAAGGTGCTGCCTTAAGAAGTCCTGTGCAATAAGCAAATCTGTTTTGTCTGAGCCAATCTCACAAGTGAATGCAATGTGCTCAATCAGTGTGGCACCTGGCGTGAATTAAATCTTGCTCGTTCTCTGGTATGTATACTCCTAGCGCCTAATAAACTGGGCCCAGAGGGAGTGTGCAACGAACATGGGCATGCGCGTAATATACACATAACATAGTGTTAGGTTTGCATAAATAAATAAACATAAAGTAGTGTTAGGTTTGCATAAATAAATAAACATGGGTAGACACCGCTTTATCCTAGTGTATTAAGGACTATCTGTTTCTATCGCTTACATCCTAAACTAAAAATTTTCCATTGGATTTCCACATTGCCTTGGAATGTAATGATTGTGCTATGTCTTTCAGCATCAACATGGGAAATAAGGAGTTTGAACACATCAGGATCGTCGAGTCCAAAATGTGTTGTTACTCTTATGTTGGAGATTTCTCCGAGTTTTTGGGGCAGATGGAAGAGAAAGCACTCCTCAAATTTTGACAAAAGCATCCCTTTTGCTTTGCTCAGCCAAGTAGCTGGTTGGTTGCATACTTACATCTGCTTGTGTGGCCGCAAATATCAAATTAATTTTTATTATACAATGAAGCTTTTGCTTTGCTTTTTTACTATGGCCAGGTCTAAGAGAGTACGTCGCAGCCAATCCAGCCTTGACATCTGAGTTGCCTTCAACAGTAGTGAAGTCAAAAGCATCTGAAACTTTGATCATCCAGAGTGAACATGAAGATTCTGAACCTGGTGATGAATTTTATGATGCACTTGCTAGAGGTGAATCCTTCGAAGATGAGGATAGTGATGACGATGATGCCACAAGTCCAAAGGTGAACACTATAGTTAGAAGTTAGGATGCACAAAGCATAATACAAATGTCCATATTATATTCAACAAGAAATTGAGACCTATTTCTTTTTATAATATCAATGCAGGCTGGAAAAGTGAAGTTGAAGAATGTGTCATGGGCTATTGCAGGTTTGACTTTAAAGACAACCAAAGGTAAATTTAATCATATGATTTTTCAATTTTTCTGGCATTGCTGGATATTATGTTGAATTTTTAACAAAAATCAATTGACTCAACTTTAGTTTCATGGACCCTAAAATAAACAATTAGACATGCAAATCAGTGCACAAGCACACAAATGTGTATGTCGATGTGCACAAGGTACATATATTGTGTGCCCATTTACAGAAATAGTTTCTAGCGGAAGCACAGAGGCAGAAAGGTTGCATAGATGGTATTATATCATACAGAAGAAATCTACATGATCAGCTAGCTAGTAAAATTTAAGTAAACCATCCAGAATATCTGCGCAAACATGGTACATTCGATTAAGATGATGAAACAAATATGTATTGTGCCACTAAGTGTTGAAGGAATATTATTGACCAAAGAATGGTATGTTGCTGATGATCAAGTAAAATGGATATGCAACTTCTAGGTGAAATCGAAGCCTAATGGAAAATATTGCAAGGCACCTACACTAGAATGATGCATCAAATGGGCTCTATATTGATTCCCAAAAAAAAGGGCTCTATATTGGTACATATTACTAGTACTTTTATTTCAATGAAAAAAACAAAATACTGGTTTATGCTGCTGCATTGATTTTATTTTTGGTACTCCTGCTGTTCCAAAGAGTCATTCTAGTTTTGTATTTAGTCAAACCATCTTATATATATTCTATATTGGTAGATATTACTAGTTCTTTTATTTCGATGGAAAAAATGGAAAATACTGGTTTTTTATGCTGCTGCATTGATTTTCTTTTTGGTACTCCTGCTGTTCCAAAGAGAGCCATTCTAGTTTTGTCTTTAGTCAAACCATCTTATATATATTTGGCCATTAATACAAAAGAGAGCCAATATCTATTATATGTATAATATATCAAATAAGTATCATTAGATTCATCATGAAATGTATTTTCATGTATGCCTATTTGGTATCATAATTCTTGATACTCTTAGTTATAAATTTGGTCCAATTTAAGATGGTTTGGCTTAGAACAAAACTAGAATGACTTTCATTTTGGGATGGAGTACTAATTTAGTAGAAACCGGGAGATAAAATTCACTACAATTGTACATTTGTACATGCACGTACAACTCCAGAGTCCATGTTTAGCATCAAGTTCACAATATCTGTTTTCTGTCACTCTCAACTTTGCATCTATTCTTAGTTTAGTTCTGTTTCAGCCATTTAATGCAACTTTTTTGTTTCCTATTAAATTTGATTATGGTTCAACTTTTCCTGCAGCTTTGGTTGAGACCAGTGAATTGGTTACAGAGTCTAGTCCAGTTTCTGTTGACCCCAGCCATTTCCACGGCACCCTTCATAGAGCGAAAAGTGAAAATGATCAAAATTCTTGGAGTGCACCTTGTGGGGAGAAGTTTATGATCAGAGGGAAGACTTACTTAACAGATTACACCAAGGTAGGACACGTACGAGGGAGCATTACAATTCATATGCAGTAAATAATGAAATGAATAGTGGAAAAAGACCAAAGTTATGTATCCTAGGTTAAAAAAGTACCAAATCATGGTTCACGCAGAACATCGCAATAGAAGTCCATTACTGTATTCAAAATGATGCCTACAACACTACTCTTTATGGTAGCAGAAGTTCCTCTAGATGCAGCAGCATGACAATTGACAACTTTGGTTCACTAGTATACCTGAGCATGCTAAAGCATTAACAAGACCAGCTAAAGAAACCTGATATATAGTCCAACTGATGCAAATTCGGATATGTGACATTGCGACTTGTTCTTATTGAGTTACCTGTGATTTCTGAACCTTTATTGATCACTGCTTTGCTATTATGGGGAACCTTCATGCATCTGCTGCCTTGTTTTATACTTCCTTATCACAAAAATAAGCCTATCTAGGTTTGTCCTATGTACTTTTTACTAACAATATCTATAAAAATATATTATCTTAATTGCAAAGAGTTATATGTAATAAAAGTAGTTTTCATAATTAATCTATTAATGTCAAACTATATAAAATTTTAGATATTGATGGCCAAAGTTAAACACTTAGAATAAACCTAGGTGGAGTTATATTTGTGATTGGAGAAAATATTATCTAGAAGGCCTGAAGTTAATACTCCCTCTGTCCTTGAATAAATAGATTCTTAGCAGGTTTAGGACACATTAGTATGACAGAGAAAAGACCATAATACCCTTCATTAATTGGAATAGTTGCACACTGATCTATGATTGTTCCAGTTGCACAGTAATTATAGCATTTACTGCACCCATCCAACTGAAGAAACTTAAGCCTGGATTCATGGAAAAGAGTGAGATGGAGGGGGTGCAGAATATGAGGGAATGAGGAAAATAAATGGGCTATGTTTAATCTCCTAGAGATTGATTTCTCTTTGTAGACAATTTTTTGTGCTATGAATCTATTTATTCAGGGACAGAGGGAGTAGAATGATTGTCTTGTGATCGTTCTACGTAAGTACGTAACAAGTGTTTTTGTTTCATTGTGATTTTGTGACAATCTCATAGTGTTTACTTGGTATATAAATAGGTTGTTGGCGGGGATCCACTTCTAAAGCTACTTGCTGTCTATTGGTTCAAGGTTAATGAACGCTTTGATTCAGTTGCCTTACATCCCAAAAGCCTTGTGCAGGTAAGCTTGTTTGGTCAACATTACCAATATTCTGTATTGGCAGGCATCAGATGGTGCTTTGCGAATTAGTTTTGTGACTTCCTTATTTTTTTCATATTCTTCTTGGCCAATAAATTGTTACATCCATGGTCGCTGGTGACGTGAGGACAATTAGATAGGTCTCTGTGTGCGGGTGCCTCAGAAGTTAAAAGGTAAATTTTATAGGACAGCGATTCGTCCGGCGATGCTATACGGTGCTGAATGTTGGCCTACAAAAAAGCGATATATCCAGCAATTAAGTGTAGCAGAGATGCGTATGTTGCGATGGTGTTGTGGGCACACAAGGAGGGATAGAGTCCGGAACGATGATATTCGGGATAGGGTTGGGGTGGCACCAGTTGAGGAGAAATTGATTCAACACCGGTTGAGATGGTTTGGCCATGTCCAACGGAGGCCACCTGAGGCGCCGGTGCGTAGTGAGGTTGTAAAGCGGGTCGATAATGTAAAGAACGGTAGAGGTCGACCTAAACTGAGTTGGAACGAGTCGGTTAAGAGAGACCTTAAGGAGTGGAATATCCCTAAGGATTTTGCTATGGATAGGAGCACTTGGAGACTAGCAATTAACGTGTCTGAACCGTAATCCTTTTTTATTGTACCCTCTATGTGTCCTTTGTTTCCTGGTCTCTTTTGGGTTTCATCTCTAGCCTACCCCAACTTGCTTGGGAGAAAAGGCTGTGTTGTTGTTGTTGTCGTCGTGTGTGTGCGCACGCGTGCATGCACGGACGGATGAAATAAAGTGGCTCAGTGCAGCCGCTTTTCAACAATGTTGGCTCATTTCACTTCCATGAAACTCTCATCCTTCTCTCTTCATCAATATTGTGCTATTTTTTTTCTGAGGTGTCACCCTATTTAACGCTTGTTGGTTAGCATTGGTGCTACTTTACAAGGGACTCTTGCTGTGTAATTACAAGCAGACTCAAGTAGAACTTGTTTGTTTTCTGTACTCTGTGACTTGCATGCATGTTTCTGGGTGCCTGATTTTTTTTTCCTTTTTAATTACAGTCAGAAGCTGCAAAGAAGATTCCTTTCATATTGGTTATAAATTTGCAGGTACTCGCAGTTATGAGTTTGTTATGTTGTTTGAATTTATAGCCTTCCTTTTGTGCTTATCAAACCATCATGCCATATTTCATTGTAGAACCTGACATCTTTTTTTTCATGCCATATTTCTGTGCATAGACTCATACCTGACATCCCTTTTTTCTGTGGATAGATATGATATGCGACTTCATTGACTCGGATAAACATGCAGGTTCCAGCGAAACCAAATTATAACTTGGTTATGTACTACGCTGCAGATAGACCAGTGAACAAAGATTCTTTATTGGGTAGATTCATTGATGGAACTGATACATACCGAGATGCCAGATTTAAGCTTATACCAAGCATTGTTGAGGTATGCATGTCTTGGCTATGTACCGTATTACCATCATGTGATAATCTGTTCATTTGAACTCGTGGACGAAATGATGTCAGGGTTATTGGATGGTTAAGCGTGCCGTAGGAACTAAAGCTTGCCTTCTGGGTAAAGCAGTAACATGCAATTATCTTCGCCAAGATAACTTTTTGGAGGTAAATCCATTATGAAAAAAGTCAGCACCTTCCCTAAGCCACCCTAGGGATAGCTCACCTCTCTCTTTCTGTGTATCTGATCTAAAATTTCTAGATATCAGTTTTAGCAGAGGCAAAAACTCTGTTGGGTAGCAAATTTCGATGGTTAATATCAAACTACATCGGAATTTACATATATCACAATTATTGATATTTGTTTTGTTTTTCTTTCGTTGTTCAAGTCTTTGACCTGTTTTGTCTGCTGTAATTTGAACAATTCTAGGTGGCCTTATAAACAAAATTTACTTTGCAGATAGATGTTGACATCGGTTCATCGTCTGTTGCCCGGAGCATTATTGGTCTAGTATTGGGATATGTCACAAGCATAGTTGTTGATCTTGCTATTCTTATTGAGGTACTTCGTAATGCTTTACAGTCAGACCTGAAGCAAATTATCATTTTCCGTATAGATCTTTAAATCCTAACTGGACTACAATCAATATAATGTCACAAAACATCTACTTTAATTGCATTCTCGTTTTCACATGGACATTCATGTCTACCATAATGGTGCTTGCACAACTAGAGATCTACTTTGTTGATATTTGCCAACAGGAACTTTGTTAAATATTTCTCGACCCCATAGTTTGACGAGAACTCAGACATTATTCAAACATGACATTCCCTTGTCCATGCTATTTTCAGAACTGCTCTGCGAATTTACTAAGGAAATGACCTTAATATTGCTCTGCTCTGCATTTCAATAGCATGAAGCGTGAACAGTTGTATCCTTTCACGTGAACTTGCGGAGCACGTTTTTCTAACAGCTATCTTTGCAGGCCAAGGAAGAGAATGAGCTCCCCGAGTACATTCTGGGCACTGTCCGTCTGAACCGTGTGAATCCCGACAGTGCTGTATCAATCTAATTAAGTTTTTAGCCCATCTGTGCAAATTTCTTCTTATCCTCAATTTTATTCTGAGAGCAGCAGCATAGCATTTTAAAAATGTGAAGTATTACTGTTTGCTGATCCCCAATCGAGGATAACATGTGTATATAGGCACGAGGCATGGCTACGTGACTTCTTTCGTAAATAGAAGAAATCAATATATTAGTGCCCCAAACTCCCAATCGACGCCCGTCATAATCTACGTGGCTTAAAAGCCGCATCAAGTTACAGTTCCCCGTGTTCAAATGGTTGTCGGTCACGGTACGGTACATTAAACATACAATTGTAGAGCTGGAGCTGTTCTGCAAGCCAAACAAGCTCATCAAACTCCATAATATGATTTTAGATCCACCGTCGAGTTGCTCCATGGGATTTGTCAGGACTTGTTTGTGAGCGGCTTGTTTTGACAGTTCTAGGAGTTCCGGGCGTGAAAAATAGCTCCACTTCCACTTTCGCTAGCTAACCACTCACGGCTCCACTATCTCACTTCACTAAGCCTATTCGCACTTATATAACTTTAAATCTTAACTCTAAAAGAAATATTTTATTTTAATCATCAAGATTCTCTACTTTATAGCAGTTGCTCCTGTATCCATCCAAAATTTATATCTTTGCTCTATACTGTGAGACCCGTGTACGTCAGTTTCTTTTTTATTTTTTCCCCTCCGGACACCCCTCCCTCCCCGCTCTCTCTTCTCCCTCTTCTCTCTCCTCTATCTCTCCCCTTCTCGCCGGCGCTCTGCACCTCGCCGCTGGCACCCCCTCCCTCATCCCCCACCGGCGTGGCTCGTGGCCGCATTCGGGCGTGCTCGGCTGAAGCAGAGGAGGCTCGCGCGATGGAGGCAGAGGAGGCCTGCGCGGACCGGCGGAGCTTACGACGGCGAAGCTCGGACACGGCTGCGTCGGAGGACATCGGCGCCGCCATGGCCGCATCGGAGGAGGATGTCGGCGCCGCCGAGGAGAGGAACGGGTGGCCCCACGGCGCGGGAGCCCGGGCGTGGCGCGGGCGGCCGGGCGCGCCGCTCTCTCTCCCGCGCTCCCTCCCTCGGCGGTGGCATCCTCGGCTGCGGCGCGGTGGGCGGGCCGGCGGCCGTCTCCTCTGCTCCCCTGCTCCGGCGGGCGCGGTGGTGGGGGCAGGGCGACGCGGAGGAGGCGGGCGCGGCTCCTCCCTCTCTGGCCGGCGCAGCTCCTCGTCCCTCTCCTCCACGTCCGACGGGTAGAGGCGCGGCCATGGCTGGGCGCGGCGAGGCGCGGAGCGGACGGCCATGGCTGGGTTCTTACGGCGAGGCAGCGTGGGCAGCCATTCCCTCTCATCCATGCAGAGGACGCGGCCCCACACAGGCGCATACCGGGAGCATCCATACTTCCGGGGTAGAGCCCGGATGGGAGCTCGTCCAGTGTTTTCACGTTGCTTTTACAACACCCCGCTGCAAGGATTTTTCCTAGAAACGCGTCCTGCAGGTCGTTTTACAGCTCCCCAGTGCGGACAGCCTAAAACATGATGAAGCATGAATGAATCTAGCTCTTGGATCCATGAAATCCGTGGAACTCCCAAAGGGAGTGCTCTTCTAAAATTCATGGAGTTAAAATTACCACCGTGACACTCCCCGTACCGGTTTTTTAACTCCATGGAGTTAATTGGCTGTAACTTGAATGTGTTTAGAGTTAGGAGTTGTACTCACTAGTCTGTTTAGTTAAAAGGTGGGAGGGCGACTCGGTGCCGACTCCTACCCTAACGCCACCACCGTCCATCACCGCTAGTCCCCATCCTTTCCCCTTCGACATCTCGTCAGGGCAAAGAAGTGGGGATCTATTGTGTTTTAAATAAGTTTTTTTTATAGTAGATTGAGTTATTAGGGTTAATGTCTCTCTATGCCAAAAATCTGTTGTACTAAAGTTTTATCTCCTCTTCTCCGACGATGGTGAACGAGAAGGTTGGAATTGTCTTCTCTATGACAGCTATGTTGAAGATGGGGGTGATAATTTCGGCGTTGACATCATGATATGGAGAACTTTTTCTTTCAAGATGGTGGCATCGATGCAGAGATGATGTTGCCGCCATTGAATATTTTTTCTTCGATTTTTCTCTATTTTGTTGTGGTTAGATATGGTCACAAGGGCTTGGGAGAATAATTTTCAAAATAGTGTTTCTCATTCTTTAGTGACATAATAAAGAAGGAAGACAATAGAAAAACAGAGCCTATATGAATATTGACCGCTGTTTGTTGGGTATTTATTCTCAGACTATTTGCAGTGTTTTTCTGTGAAGTCATTTATATTGTAAAATATCTAAATATTAGATTTTAAGATGTGCTATTAATGGCGTGCATACTATTTTGTACTAATTCAGAGTACTCAGCGACCACAGCTGTGTTATCTCATTTTTTTTTTTCTGAGGAAAGCTGTGTTATCTCATTGAATAACCGAACCGGTAGCCGCGTAGGAAAGAGAAACCAACTAGTCCGCGGACTCGCAGTGGCCCGTGTATCGATCCGGGCCCGCACGTGGGCCGAATCCTATAAGAACAAAGGGCTCCACCTGCGCCCCTCCTCCGTCTTCCTCCTCCCCTCCTCTTCTCACCCGACAGCGAACTCGGGACTCGCAGCCGAAAGGGAGAGGAGAGAACTCGTCGCGACGAGGAGAGAAGAGCCTGAGGTGAGGTGGTCCCGAATCACCAGGGGTGGAAGAAGGTGGGTTCACGAGCAAGCCAGCCTGCCGCCACCATGAGGCGCGGCTCGAAGAAATCGTCGTCGTCTGCCGCCGCCGCCAGCGCTGGTAACGCCCCACCCCTGGATCCCTCTCTCCTTTCCCTTAGTTCCTTGATCGGCCCGCTAGTTCCCAGGCAGCGCGGATGGGTTTCTGTTTTCCCAGATTGGACTGGGTGCGCGTGTTGTTTCGTCTGGAAGTGGAAGATCCAATCTCGAGACTGCTCCGTGCTGGAGCGCACTCGTTGGTTTCGATTTTTTTCGATTGTATAATTCGGTATATGGGAGCTGTGAATCGTCCTTGTCGAGATTGGAAGGGTTTGGGGTTAGATTGGGGTTTTTTGTTTCGGCGATTTGGCTGTGTGGTTGTGAGAGAAGGGTGTTTGAATCTTGGAATGAATTTGATGTGGAATTCGCCGTCGATTCCTTCATCTGATGATAACAGATTTGTCTTCGTTGTAAAGAGATGTAATCTGCAGGTCTATTCTTTGCCCACCTATGTGTATTTATCTGTATGTAAAGATAAAGAGCAAAAACTTGCACCAATGACCCAAATTACTGCATCTCTTGATTTCTGGACTATGAGAACCTTAGGTTACGGTTTTAGATGTGAGGTGTTTGTTTTTTCCTCAAGTGAAGGAAGTATTTGTTGGTTGCTATCACTGTGGTGTCCATATAACAGAAGTTGATAGGTTAATAACTGCAGGAAGTTAAATTGCATGATTGAGTCCTACTTCTCTCAATAGTTTTGTGTGGTGGTAAAGAACTACGAGAAAGGTTTTCTTTCCATAATTATGATTAACCTAAGTTGTTCACAGTTAACACTAGCTTGACATCATGCTCTTTACTTGCTCCTTTTTCTGCTTTCTCACTTAACTCAGATCCCCTTATGCTGGCTCATGTCCCAATTGACTAGTTTGCCTTTTCTCATTGTTATGGGCATTTAATTAGCTCTCATGATTTCACAGAGGCTTTCTCTAATATTGAACTGCACTTCATGGATCCTTGAATTTGAGAAACTTAATCAAATTCTTATCAATATAAGTTCTTTATTAATTAATTTTGCTTGGTTAGTTTTAGTTTTCATTTTATTTTTACTACATTTGCCATTGCAGTATACTGTTCTTCAATTGCATTGGAGTAGGGGATCATGTGCTCTATCTTTTAGGGTATGAATATATGAATGAATACTAAACAAACAATTATATTTAGGTGCGGAACAAGTAAATGAAAAACAAAACAGAAAAAGAAAAGGAGTCAGTACAGACCTGACCAGCAGGAAAGCACAACGTGGTGAGCTGCACTGATTCCTTTTCTTCTTCAATTAATTGTCCAATTGCTTGTTCTTATCTGTCTTAGTGTGCTAAGAGCCTAAGAGTGTGCATTTTTATATTTCTACATGCATGGATTTGTGTGTTCCTACAAAACATGGCCAGATTCATTGTTGTGTTCCAACTTCCAAGTTATGTTCTTAGGCTAACCTTAAGCCTGTACAGAGTGCTATGATGTCTTCTAGCCAAATTGATCCTGCAAGTACACAATGTGTACATGATGGAAAAAATAATATTTTCCTTATTTTATTGTTTGCAATCGATGAGTGGGGTCTCATATGATATTTGAAATTTTGGGCCGTTATTTCATTTATGTCAAGCTGTTATTTTCTTTCTGTTATTTCTATTTCTTTCCTGAGCATCTAGAAACTGGAACTATCTAATGTACACATGTAATTACTGCCATCAACTTAATTTTGGCATCTATATCTGCGCTTTCTATTTATCTGTTTGTGAACGTTTTCACCATTATTTCCAGGCCCTACTAAAGCAGTTTCCAAGGAAGTAGAACGGATTGATCAATTTTTCTATACTTATGCTGATAACTCATCTGGCATGATTGAGTAAGTTTTTGTCTAGTGATTCCAATGCTTTGCCACTTTATGTATATGGGTGATGAGCATGCTCTTTTTCTTGTTAATGAGCTTAGCTAATAGCTCCAATTTTGTGGCAACCATATCATTCCCAACTGAACATTGAAATGATTTTTTGTTATACCATGACATTAAATTTTTCAAATCAAGACAGATTTTGCATATTGTTCGTAATTATAAAGTAAACCCAGCAGAGAAGCTTTAAATATAATTGCTATTGTATGAAGGACCACATTGTGGTCAGTACTAAGTTGCCAATTAAGGGCAGTATCCTGTTGGTCAGTTATTGGCTTTGAGGTTCTAGCTGGTAGTATTTTTTGTTTTCATATGATAATTTTGTTCACACTCATCATACCAACCAATTGGAGGTGTCCACCAAAGCAGCACATAGTGGTTGTCTTGTATAGGATCATTTATATGGCCATCTATGTCCTTGATAGATATCACAAGGTCTATTTGTGGTTTTTTTTTTGCAAGCAATTAGATATGTTGTTTTTTCAAGTCCTATGCTGTGTGAACTCCCCCCTCCCCCCTCTTAATTGCTCATTTCATGCAACCGTCTGCCCTTAAAGTTGCATGTGAAGATTGGAGAGGCATGTCATTTATACTAATGCAAGGTTACTGATTGTATTTTTCTCCTGCTGGAACAGCCCAGAAGGCATTGAAACACTCTGTTCCCACCTGGAAGTTCCCCACACCGATGTTAGGATTCTAATGTTAGCATGGTATGTCATCTGTTCTCTAAAATTTCCAGTTTTGCTCATTTCATTCACAAATATCTAACAAATCCTATTTACAGGAAGATGGGCTGTGAGAAGCAAGGTTATTTTACCTTGGTATGCATTACATACTGCTATTCAAGTGTTAATTAAAGAACTTGTTTTATTTCTAATAGTAAGTTGTTCTATGCTTTCAAGTGTTGACTAATACATGATATGCTATCAGGATGAATGGAGATCTGGCTTGAAAGCTCTTCGAGCTGACAGTATCAGTAAACTGAAGAAAGCATTTCCAGAACTGGTTCAAGAGGTGATTCTGTCTCTCCAAATATTATATTATGTTCTAGTGAGCTATGCATGTCAGAGATTTAATTTATGGAGTGAAGAAATTACTTTGTAATCAAGAACTTTCAATCTAACAGATATATCATAAGATATGGCCACCTTGTGATTGTAATGGACAATGAGCTATCATTAACTGTTGATATTTTTTGTTCAAGTGATCTTGCTGACCACTTTCATATATTTTATAAATCCAGGTTACAAGGCCATCCAATTTCCAGGATTTCTACATATATGCGTTTCGTTATTGCCTCACAGGTATATTGTTGGTTGCTATAACTCCAAAGCAAAGTGATTAAAGTGACTGCTATTTCTGTCAATTTTCATGATGATTATATTTCCTCAGAGGATAAGAAGAAGTGCATAGAAATACCAGTTGCTTGTGAGTTGCTGAATCTAGTATTGGGCTTGCAGTTCCGCCCTCAGGTTGACAAGCTTAATAATTACCTAAAGGTAATGGATTCTACTTTTTTTTTCTGTGATTCCACTCTCATCCTTTCTTCATTGAGACTCGGTGCTTAATTGACTTGCTATATTTGAACTGTGATTCAGTACCAAAATGACTACAAGGTGATAAACATGGACCAGTGGATGGGATTTATTCGGTTCTGTAATGAGGTCATGTTTTAAACTTAACCATATTTCAGCATTTCATTTGTATTAAATTTAAAATAATAGCTCAAAGCTTGATTAGTATTTTTTTTTTATGCTATCATTGACACTTGGCATTTGCTTTTTCTAATGCAGATAAACTTCCCATCACTTGACAATTATGATTCAGACCTTGCTTGGCCTTTGATTCTAGACAATTTTGTTGAGTGGTTACGAGAAAATAAAAGCTAGATCTTCTATTCCTGTGGTGGTGAAGATGTCATCCAAAATGTAATATTCAAGAATGTAGGTGACTATATATATATCATTGTTTACATTTGTATAAGACATCAATTTTGGCTCACCCACTTGTATATACTTCACTGTAGTAGTGTAGTGCAAACTCACTGGTAACTCCCATACTGAATTATGTGTTTAGTAGAATTTTGGGCAGCCACGTTCCATTCCACTTGACTGTTCATGCCTGGTTTACACATCTCAACTAGTAAAAACTACTACTAAATTTGCAAGCATGCAGGAATTATCCTTTTCTTTCTTTCTGTGTAGAAATTCTCTATGCTCATTACGATTTGCTATGCTGTAGTTTCAGCACCCTGGAGGCTTTAGAGGATGCAGATTCGGCTTGCTTCCGCTTGCTTCGGTGGAGGCTGCTCCCAGAAACTATCAAGCCTTCTCGTGTCACCTTTTTGATTTTGCACATTTTTAAACTGGAGACCGTCTGCATCTGTCTTGAAATTTTGCATCAGCATGCTATATTTAATGGCCTTGTCATATTAAATCAGTCTTGGTATATAGTATTTTAAGAGCTTGCAAGTCGCAAATATTTCCATTGGTTATGTAAAAACGGGAAAGAAACTGGCGAGTTCATCCACCTTGTGTTGTGTACACATGCTGATTGTTGGGGTTCGAAGCAGAAAGGGTAGTTCCAAGCTGAACCTGAACTCGCTGTAGCATCGCTATGGCATATTTTCAAAGGAACCTCTGGTGCCCGAGAAAAAAAAAAAGAGTCACAAATTTGAGTATAGCACGCACAACTTTGTCCGGGCCTTTGCTGGGGTTCCAATTCGTTTCTTGGCTCTAAAAATTGTTTTCTAGGGCTCCAATTCGTTTCTTCGCTCGAAAAAATAACCACATTTTGCCTTAGGAGCGGCAGGAATTGGTCTGGGCCATATATTGGGTAGAATTGTCCATGATGGTATAAGGGCATCCTCTACATCGATAGTTGATGTCATGATTTGATCGATGTAGTATTGAGAACGAGAAAACTTCTCGCTAGTGAGCCGCCAAGCAATGGTCTCACACGCTCTTTGAGACCCCTCTCTCACATCACATATATTTCGAAGTAATGTGCTGCCACTTTCATTAATTTTATTCCTAATTCCTCTGAGAGCACCTCCAGTGTTGCAGGTAAATCGAACCGTGGGGAGAAATAGTCAAACTTTGTACACTGGAGAGACCGAACCGTGTGTGTCAGAATTGAAATCGCACTTCAGGCATGGTTCGAACAGAGGCCACTAACACAAATATATAACCGTCCGGCCAATAGTTGAGAGCTTCACGGGTGAGCCATGCCGTAGAGAGAGAACAAATTCTTTATTGTTTTCTGCTGCAATAACCGAACCAACCACCGGAGCACGCGAACCATACTTCATCTAGTATGGTTCAAACGCAGGACCGGAGGTGCCCTAACATGTTGTCTAGGTCACCCGGTCCGTCCATTGGCCTTTAGCAACGGTGTTTGGACTTGTTTGCACATCTTTTCTCCACGGTCTTTCACCGGCCTTTGTTTGTACGTCTTCATTCCTCCCGACCTTCTCTGAACGTTGGGCAGACCATGCCGTGGTAAGTCAGTGCCATCGGGCAGTCGCGCTTGAACTCAACCGCTATGTCTTGGTCATACCAACCACGCCTCAGCGTCACGAACTTAAGCTCTGTTCTGGCGATACATATGACTGACTCTACGAATTGGGTGGCACGACCGAGCTCCTCACCATGGCGGAGGTCATCTCACCGTCCTCCAGTGTTCCCCGTCAAGCGTCACTGTAGCTAAGGCCGCCATTGCCAAGTAGGTGGGATCATATCATCCTAAAACGGAGACATAACTATCCCATTTTCCACCATCCCAAAACAAACGTGAACTGGGCTAACTGTTAGCTAATTAAGTTTCGGCTCTACCTGAGCTAATAAGTGAGGTAATTTGTTAGTCAAATCTATAACTAGTTGTTGGCAAACTAGTTTTTTTTTTTTTGTTTACCTCAACTAATAACAACTAGTCCTTGGCTCCTAGCTGATGCAAATAGACGTGAGAAGCGAGAACAACATTCTCTCTTGCTGGGTTCGCGTCAGGCTCCAGCTAGTCCGGATCCTCCCCCAAATTTATGAGCGCAAAAGTGGCCTCCACTGACCATTGGTCAGGTCAAGGTCGCAAGAGTGATGCAGTCTGGTCATGCATCAGGCAGCTAGCCTGGCTCGGCTGGGCCTGGCCACGGCCGGCCGGACGGACATTGAAACCTCCATTCACTCGCTCGCTGGACCTGGCGTGTGGCGTCCGTCAGCCGGGCACGTCCCGCACGGCCGGCGCTGCGGCCGAGGTGTTCCCGGGCCGCCCTCGGCGTCAGTGGCCCCTACCGCTGCGGTGCGCCCGATCGTGCCCTGTCCTGGAACGGACGGAACGCGTCGCACCTGGCACCTGCCTCGCCGTCGCCGCGCCCCACGGGCACGCACGTTTAGGGCTTTACTATACTATTAAGCCCGTGCCGGTCGCCTGCCGGCAGCCGGGGGCGCGTCGCTTAACGGCGGCGCGGGGTTGGCACCGCCACTCCCACTCGTGATCGATCGTGACTCCGTGAGTCGCTGCTTCCCGCGCGTCGTTTTGCAGCAACCCGCTGCTCGCCTGCCCTGGCAGCCGAGAAGCCGAGAAGCCAAGAAGGAGAAGGGACGGCCGTCGTCGCGGCCTGTGGCGAGGCGAGTGAGCCAGCGAGCAGGGTGTGCCAGGTCAGGCCTGTAGCAGTGCGGTCCACTCCTACTATTATCCAGGTCAGGTCTGGCGATGGCTCAGACTCGAACTGAAATGCTAAAAATCCTGACCTGGCCTTGCCGGACGCCTTTCCCCGGTCCTCGGTCACCGTTTCAAAGCTCGCCGAGAAAAAGGCGTTCCCTGTCCACCTCGATCACGCGCATACAGGCCGGCCTTCAAAGGAGAATCGTCCATGCAACGTTTTCAGTTTGGACGGCACGGTTCCACCACTTCGACAGTTCGTGTCACGCAGGGCCAACCGCCCAAGGCAGGTACATTGGTGACACGGGCGATTTCCAGGCATCCAGGCTATCTACCTTGAGTCTCTCTCTCACCGTGCTAAGAGTCTGCGCGTGTGTGTTTTGAAAGCTCCCTAGACACGTGTCCACGTTATACACTTTTAGAAAGTGGCAAGTTTGTTTGAGCCATTGGGGGTAAGGCTATCTCCAACAATAAAAACCCAAATACAGCACCTATTCCTCGGTTTGGCTCGTGCACAGTGACAGGTTGCCCACCCATAACTTATCCTTCTCCAACGGCGAACGCAATCAGGACTGGAAATCGCAAACACCGATTCCCCAGCGACAGCCTGCCGCCATCCGCCACCGGCACCGGGACGGTCCGCCGCCTCCTCCTCCCTCGACGATGGCGGCGTCCGCAGCCACCGCCACCACTAAGCCCGCACGCCACCGGGGCACAAGCTGGAGGAGCAGCCGCCCGCCACCGGCACCGGGACGGTCCGCCGCCTCCTCCTCCCTCAACGATGGCCGCCGCCACCAAGCCCACACGCCGCAGGGGCACAAGCTGGAGGAGCCGCCGTTGCAACGGCACCGGGCGGCGGCGCCACAACTCATCGTCGTCCCCCCAGAGGCTGTGGCATGCGCCGCCCTTCTTGACGCTGACGCCGCGGTGCAGGCGGATGCAGCAGGTCGGCATGCCCGCCGAGATCCGGCGTCCTCCAAGGGCGGCGTGCCCTTCACGGGAGACGCGCCGCCCTGCCGCCGCGTGACGGGAACGCTCTACGGCCACCGCCGCAGCCGCGTCGTGCTGGCGCTGCAGGAGACGCCACGGTGCCTGCCGAGCCTCATCGTCGAGCTCGCGCTCCAGACGCGTCGTGCTGCTCCGCGGACCTGCCTGGCTACCGGCGTTCAGGAAGAAGAGGCCGCCCGGCGAGATCTGGATCCGCCGCCACCGTGAGGGTGAGCTCCGGCCCCCGCCTCACCTTGGCGACCGCGCGGCCTCTGCCCCACCCGCCGTCAGCCGAGAAGAGGAGGAAGAGAGGAGCGAGGAGGGCAGGATTGGGTTCTGTGGAGAGAGAAAAGGCATATTGGGTGCTGGCTCGGCTCGTAGCAAAATTCGGTGCTCTGACTGCGTGCTCCGTTGGAGGGTGACTTTGTGCACCGCTTATTTTACGTTTGGGTTGCCTTTTAGCTACGTTGTTGGAGATAGCCTGAAAAGCGATGTGGCCAGGCCACCACTCACTCCATTGGACCAGCAAGGAAAGGAAAGCGTGCAAAGAATGGGGGCCAAAATTGAGACATTTACAGCTGCACAGCAGATTTGTGGGGGTCCACTGGATCAGCGTTCGGCAATCGGCACCCTGTGTGCTAGCGCTATTTCTAGTGCATAAACGAACATACTTTTGCAAGGCACAAGGCGCACAAAAATAGCAAAGCAGTTTAGGCACGCTCATATCCTCGTACTAATAGCCAATTTTGGATAACTCGTGTACCACTAAAAAAAAAAAGTAGCTGGAGTTTCCTTCCTATTTTTGGCTACGGTAAACGATCTGCGACTGCTACTAGGACTTTTTTTTTTTTGGCGGGGGACTGCTACTAGGACTAGACTAGAAAGTGGTAGTAATATGGTATATTGAAAACATTAACTTCTATATCTAAAATTCTTTTGTTCTCTTCTTCATTCCTCTATTCCTTTTCTCCTCTTAAGTATAAGAGTAAGCTGTTTACTATGAGTAATACTACGTGATGAATTAGATATAAGAGTCATGATTGGCTTTCCTTTTTGTGTTCCAAATTTCCGAATTATACTCATTTGAGTTAGAATAACATATGACCGACACACTGTACGGAGTCCGATTTCAATACGTATTGAAAAAGACATAGTTGTATATTCCATGGCAATGCAAGGCATCCTTTGCTGTTTTGCTAGTCATACATACAGAGTCCATTATTGTGTGGTGTGCCTATGTTTTGCAAAGAATCTTTTCTGTAGGTAAGCACTATGAGCCCGTTTGATATAACTTACAAGCTATCTATGCTAAAACTAGTGGCCTAATGATGTGCTTTCATATAGCTTCTTCTCCCTAAGCTTTCATTTGTATTGTACTAAAACATAGAATTGAATCTGATCTGCTTTTCCTCTTAACCCTGCTTTTCCTCCATTATTTATGGTCCATTTTATTGTGTTTCTTATCTTTGAGCTAATCTTAGTTATATCTTGCTACCTTTTTCTATGAAAAAAAAATACAATTCATGTTTTCTTTCCTTAGTTAAACCAGACTAAGTTTGACCAAATTTATGAAATAATACCCTATTTATGAGCATAGTAAAGTATATTATGGAAATATATTATATAATAAAAATAATACTACTTATTTAATATCATAAATATTTATAGTTTTTGTACAAATTTGGTCAAACTGAGATGGTTGACTTGAAATTGTGTTAGAGCTGTATCGTATTTCCAGAGGTGAAGGGAAGTTTTAGGCCATATGTGTCGCCACCAAGAGGAACCACTTGAACAACAATCTCAACCATCACTGATTTGTTTTGAGTCATGTTATTTGTTCTAATTTAAAACATTGTACTCTATAGGTAAATAACATTAGCCACGTAAGTCTAATGTTTTAGATTCAGTATGAAAATGCGTTTTAATAATAGCATTTCACATGTTGTGAAACTACATGATTTTTTTTTCAAAAAAATTGATAGTTAAACTTAGAAATGTCTGATTTAGAATAAACCTTAAACCAAATGTAAAAAGGGGAAAGAAGTGTCAGCCAAATTGTCCATGCTCGGTGCTTGCCGGCTGTCACCTCAAATCCGGCGGAGCCGCTTCGTATTACCTGTCTTCACGGCCCAATTTGAAACGTGAAACGGAAATCGACGAAATTCGTATGAGGACGTCGGCCCTCGGCCGGTAACAAAGTCCAAATGGAAGCGCGCCTACTACTAGTATTTTGCCGTGGCGAACCGTGCCGCGGCAAAGCCGGCAACACCCCAGCCAGCCCACCAGTCGCGGCTCCAACGCAACAACCAACCCCCTGACCACTGTGCAGCTGTGTGCTTCACCCCATCCACCCCGCCCCACACGGCGTCGCCTTGGATTCGCACTGCAACACACCGCACGGCCGCACGCATCATCATTCCAATCGACTAGCGCAGACCAACGCGGTGGCGTTTCGCTCCCGTCGTAGCACCCGACGCGTCACGCCGGCACCTCGGCGGCCGCCGCCAGGCAGCCATGCCCAGCCCGATCGCCGCCTGCTTCGGCTGCGCCGCGCCGCCGTCCTCGGGGACAGGCGCGGCGGGGCCCAGCCTGGCGACGTCCGTCTACGAGACCCACCTCGGGCTCGTCGCGCTCTCCTGGTCCCGCACCTCGCTGGGCCTCTCCCTCCGCGCCGTGCTCCGCCTGTCGCCTCCGCCGCCCACGCCCGGCACCGGCACCACCTCCTCCTCGGCGGCGTCCGGGGCGGGCTACCTCGACGACGACGCGGACGAGGAGGAGACCACGCTCGCGTTCCGCGTCCGCCCGTGGCTCCTCTGGCGCCGCCGCGGGTCCCGGCAGTTCCGCGCGGCGGGGGACCGCCTCGTGGACCTGGCGTGGGACCTCTCGCGCGCGCGCTTCCCCCCGGGGTCGGGCTCCCCCGAGCCCTCCGCAGGTTTCTTCGTCGCCGTCGTCGTCGACGGCGAGATGGCCCTCGCGGCCGGGGACCTGCCCGACGCGGCGTACCGGAGGACCCGGGCGCGGCGCCCTCCCGGCTGCCCGCGCCCGGTTGTCCTCCTCTCCCGCCGGGAGCACGTCTCGCTGCGCGACGCGGGGGCTGGACGAGGCCGCAGCCACACCACCTGGGTGAACGTCCGGGGCAAGGAGCGCGAGATCTCCGTGGATCTCGTCGCCCGCGGCCGTGGCAGGGACAGGGACAGGGCCGCCGCTGGGGCCGGCAGGGAGAAGGAGCGGGCGGACGTCGGCATGTCGGTCTCCGTCGACGGCGAGCGGGTGCTCCACGTGCGGCGCCTGCGCTGGAAGTTCCGCGGCAGCGAGCGGGTCGACCTCGGCGGCGGCCACGGCGTCCAGGTCTCGTGGGACCTCCACAACTGGCTCTTTCCCCCGCGCGAGCCGCCCCCCGCGGACGCCTCCACGCACGCGCACGCGCACGCCCACGCGGTGCTCGTCTTACGCTTCGATCTCGCAGCCAGCGGCGGCGGCGGCGAGGAGCGCGAGGCGGATTTGGGGAAGGATCCCTGCCCCGACACGGCCGAGGCCGCGCAGAGGAGCACGCCGGGCGCCTGGGGCGGCTACCTCGCGCGGTGGGGGCAACGGGACTGGAGCGAGACGGGCAGCAGCGGCGAGAGGAGGAAGGGCAGGGGGCGGAGGCTGGCCAAGGAGAGCTCGTCGTCGTCGGCGTCCGTGGCGTCCTCGACGGCGTCGTGGGCCAGTGGCTCCACGGTCATGGACTGGGCCAGCCCCGAGGAGGCCGAGATGCAGCGGGGCAACGGCTTCTCGCTGCTCATCTACGCCTGGAAGAGCTAACACCGGCGACTGACAGCGGCGGATCCATCCATTGCCAGTGATGGTAAATTTTTCTCTGGATTGTTGTAGGTTGCAGTGTTCTTGTGCAGTTTTAGAGACTGGAGGGATTGGATTGAGCTTGATTACAGTAGCGCCATTGCTAAGTCTAGTGAGCAATTAGTGTTGATTTTTTTCATTACAAGACTAGAACAATTTTCTTCCCTGGATTAGCAGTTAGCATTAATGAATGAAATGAACCCAACCAACAGCAAATCTACTTGTCTAGCAATCCTGCCATCCAGGGCATTGGATCAGGATATGTTGTTTGAGCAACCTGGAATCAGTCCCACTGTAGCGATCAGCCGATCAGCGTCGACCACTTCAGTATCTTATTATTCCGCGTATCTCTTGTGTCATCTGCTCAAAAGCAAATCTATGCGTCAATCAATTAGCTGTTGCCGCAGTGGTCGTTCTACTAATTGTATAGACATTAATCATAGGTGTTAGATTAGATCCCAAAGACCGGTGTTTTTTTTTTTTTTTTTTGTGAACAAAAAGACCGGTGGTTACGATCGTGACGTTCACATTCACAGGAAGACGCTCTTCAGTTCAGTTTGTGATCGGGGCTTGCTTTTTTCGGTTGTTGCTGAGTGCCACTCAAAACAAGGTGCAGTTCCGAAATTCACAGGAAGACGATTTCTCAATTGTTTACTCCTCCTTTTTATAGATAATACATTATTGTATTATTTACACGTAGGTATATCTAAGTGTACAATAAAATCATAAAAAACTCTAAAAAGTTAAAATATCTTATAGTTTTGGAACGGAGGAGTACACTATTTCGCAGTAGAAACAAAACGTTTTGCTCTTACTTATGGGAAACGCCGAAATGTCTCTGATGTGAAAGGAGGAGGTTCCGAACGAACTTCGTCGCGACGTGCTCTCCAGCTCGTCGCTAGCTTCTGGTTTCCGTCCGAGGATGCGAAGCGACAGCGACTCTCAGCGAATGCTGACCGTCTGGCTGACGCAGTGGCGCAGCTTTGCTCGCCTTGGCTCTTGGGCGCTTGCGGACCGCGGCGGCCGGCTTCGCGTGCGGCGTGCCCCGCCCGTGCTGGCTGCTGGCGTTGCGTCTGCGGGGAGAGGCGGGCACGGCGAGCGATGGAGCGCGTCTGCGGAGGCGGGACGAAACCAACCAATCAGCCACGCGACGCCGCGGCGGGCGGAATCACGAGAGCGGAGAGGACGCACAGGCACCTGGCTGGCTAGCGTGCCTGGGCACGTATCGTACTATGGTGGTTTTTCTTTTTCGACAGTAACGTACAGTGTTACTATTGTTGTGGGCATGTGGCTGTAGGCGGGCGGGCGGGGCGCCGGATCCCAGGCCCGGTGGCGGCGACCTCGCGCTCGCGTTTTGCGCTGGAGGCGTGACGACCGCGTGACCCTGTAGTGTCAGTGGCGCGGGACTGTACCACGCGTACGTGTGACGTGTTGCTTGCACAGAACAGATCTGTCCTCGTTTCCGTAAGCGCCGGCGACGTTTCTGTTGTGTTTTCTCCTGCTGGCATTTCCGTGGGACGATCCTGGGCAGGGCGTGTTTGGTTGGATCTCCTAGGGCTGGCCAGGCTTCATTGGCCAAGAAAACTGTGTTTGGTTGCCTGAAAAGGCTTCGTAGCCTGGCCTGGGCTGGCCATCAAGCCAGCCTCGAACGGCCGTGGTGGTCGTTCTTCCGGGGCCAGGCTTGGGCCAGCGCCTGTTGTCCATTCGCCTCACCTCCGGTGCATACGAACACCACCTCCTCTTGCAGGCCGCTCCTCCTCGCCCCTCCACGACCTCGCTGTGCTCGCAAGTAGCAGGATGGTGGCAACGATGCCCCCACCGCAGAAGCCCTCCAAGCCATCGTTCCTCCGGCGTAGCCGCTTTCGCCGTGGTTAAGCTCGCTTCTTCGAGTTCGCTTCACCTCCGCGTACGGTCACCGCTCCTCCACTCTCCTCGGTGTTCCTCTCTCAACTGTCGTTCCCGTCCCTCAGCGAGCCCCCGCTAGCCAGCACGAAAGCACCGCGCGAGCCCCTCGGTGCCGGAGGTGGAGGTGCCATGGAGTAGGTTGGTGCAGGAGGAGGAGGAGGTGGAGCCATGGAGGTGCCGCGCTGGCGCGGGCGTGGTTTCAGCGGCGAGCACACATCTCCGACGGCGGGCACTCGACCTGCTTCTTCCGACGAAGTCTGCAATTGCGCATCTGGGTGGGACGAGGACCCGCACAAGGTGGCCACAGAGATCCAACAACGAGGGCTTGCTGCTACGTGTGATGGACCTTGTGGCGAGGGACGTCTGTGGGACGGAGTGTAAAATATGGTTGGCCCTTCGCGCGCGGGGCTTGCTGCTATAGGTGATGGGCTTGGACGTGGCCGGTGTGACTTTGTCCGCGTGCACGGCTACTCCGCCGCCACACTGTCTCCACGTCGTCGTCCTTCTCCTCATCCTCCTCAGGAGCTCCCACGCCGCCGACAACGAATCCGGCTGGGTTGGTGAGGATGGGGAGCAGAGCGCAATGGAGCTGGCCGGCGTCGAGGTAGGCGGGGACGACGACTGGAGCTTCGAGGAGAGCAAAGTAGTCCTCGCGTTCTAGCCAGACCAGCCACGCACCCAGGTGTTCGACGAAATTCCTCAAAGAGGTAACTTACCGAATTAGAAAAAGAGGTGATCGTATGAAAACAAACCAGACAATCAAACATGTTCTAGAGCTAACCAGGCCAACATAGTGCAGACAAACCAAACACAAGAGGTTGGCTTGATGGGGGCAGGCTAAGGCTAGCCTGACTTAGTTTTGCTAGCCAGGCTTGTCTAGGAAACGAAGCAAACACATCCTTAGTGGCCTAGCATGACCTTGGGTTTGGTTGCAATTGCTAACTTAATTGGAGCCAGGCCGAGCAGTTTGAAGCCAGTCACCCCAAATGGCCAAATGGTCAACATGAAGCACTCCAATCACTGAACATCTTTTGTCTCTCTTTCGTACCCACTCAAAACGATCTGGCTGCCCCATCAATTAGCTGTTGCAATACTAAAGATATGTAATATAAGGGACTGGTTGCTTCAACAGGTTACTCATCCTATTCCGAATGCCCAAAAAGGTTCAAGTAGTTATTTAGAATCTACCACCCTCTCTCTGTCTCTCTCAAATGTAGAAGATCCATCCGTGCTCTTCTGCCTACTTTAAAGGTATTATTAGTAATCTATTGGGAGAGAAAAGGAAAAAGGTACACTAATAATAATAGAAAAATCACCTATGGACATTTAGGAGATATTGGAGTGCAATAAGTAATATGTTGGGAGATGCTTAATCTGTTTGGATTGCTTCCCTAGTTTGCCATATTTTGCTAAATACTTGTTCAGTTGATCCCTAAGGAAAGTTATTCCCCTGTTTGGACTGCTTCATTCCTTGACTCGCCACACCTTTGGCTTGATATGCCTTTTTTTATCTTTAGATTTCTGCAGCATCTTATGACAAATATTTGACGCTTTGCTGCACCTGCGTCTTAGCTACCTGAGGAAGCAAGCCAAATGGGCCATAAATTTAGCTTTGTTTTTGGTTGCAAACGGCCCATAAACTCACTTCAACTTTATTTTGTTCAATTCAGTATTCTCAATCTTTGGCTAGTACTGGTACGCAACTATAGTACTAGTTTAGTGAGAGAAAACACCCACCCACCCAAACTAGTACTAGTTCAGTAGTTCTTGCAAGCCCTATCGGTCAATCGAGGGATCATATACATTTCGGGTTCCAACAGTCAAACTTGACTAGCAGAGCAATTTTTTTTGAGGGCACAGTGGGGCACCCCCCCCTATTTTTTATATAAAAAACAGGATAAAAAAAGTTCTTACTGTTGGGTGATAAAATCACACAAATATATGTAAGAAGAAAATAATATGCTGGTCACAATTGTATTTCATTCTGTCCCGAAAGCTTACATCCCAGGGGGTATTTATAGACCCCCTGGCTTCGCCGTAATAGCAAAATCTTACAAAATCGGATATTAAGTTCCCTATACATTTAGCTAAAAACAACTCAGCGAAGTGATGGAACACACTTCGTCCTTATCTTTTTGTCTTCTTAAAACTGCTCCAGACTTGATCATAGTTTCTCGACCAGCTGTTAGCTTCGCCGATTCACCATGCGAAGCTGCCTTGTTAACTTTGCTGGTCTCCGAAAGTCCAGCGAAGTCATCTTCGCTTGAGACATGTGAGGACACATATGTGAAGTCCAAAGTAATTATAGCGAAGTATCCACGTCATCTTCTCCGAATACTGTACTGTATCAAATATTTATGATAAAAAGTTTGTTTTCAGCTCCAAAGTTTGAGATGGGAGTTTGTATGTCAAAGTTGTTCTCCAACAACAGCCCCTCGTGGGCGAAGGCCTACTCCAAAGGTCTGAATCCCGCGAAGTTTATGTGAAACTTTGCATGACAAACGCCGTCTAAACTTTGGAGTTGGCCTGTTTGAATTTTGAATCCAACGGCTAGTTTTGACCGGTTGACCGAGCTTTGCCTATATATAGCGAGGTCCCCCTGAGGCTGTCGTTTTCAGAAGAAGAGAAACTCTGTCGAAATTTTTCTTGAGCTAGAAAGAGATAGATTTTCTTGACATCTGTTGCTTTTGTTCGGCTTTTCTTGAGCTCTCAGGCGAAGTATGTTTGACAACTTCGGCGAGGTTTGTGTCGTTTAACTTTTATGCTTTGTGGTCTTGTCTGGGCTGTTTTGATTTTTTAATTTTATAGATGTCTTCGCGAGACTTACAAGATCAGGTTCAATCTCAAGAGAGCTCAAAAGTTGATGATGATAGTTTACCTATGGATTCTGACGAAGAAAATCTTAATAATGTTGATGCGTCTGTCGAAGATTTGATCAAGGATGAAGAGGGTTTTACCTTGACCTTTGGTAAAACTTTGTTCGAGAAGAGTCATCTTGACGAGATGGTTCAATTGAAGTTTATTGAGCGGAGTCAAGTGAGGGTGCCTGATCCTGCGGAGACCAATCCGAAGCCGTATCCGGATGAATGTATTGTTTATAAGGATTTGTTTACTGCTGGACTTCGCTTTCCTTGTCAAGATTTTCTTGAAGATGTGCTAAAGGCCTTCAACATTCAGATGCATCACTTGACGCCTAACGGAGTGGTTAGGTTGGCTCAGTTTGTTTGGGCTGTGAAGTCCCAGGAAGCTAATGCTGATATTGCCGCTTTTTATGAGTTGTTTGAGATGCATACTCAATTCAAAGAGTTTGTACTTGATGGTCGAGTGGTTACCAAGTACTTTGCTTGTTCTAGCTTTAAAACGACTCGTAATGCCGTTCAAGTTTCCCCGACAACGAAAAATAAGTGGGGTGTTAGAGATTGGTTGAGATATTGGTTTTATCATAAAGTGCCTATGATTGAGGAGCGGGAACCTATTACGAAGAGGATGGTGAAGAAATATCCGATGGCTGCTAGGATGGAGGTTGAAAAGTTTAAGCTATCTCCGTCTTTCCCTACTTCCATGATATCGAAGACTGCTCTTAAGGCATACAGGTGCACAGCTTCGTTATAGTGTGCCAGAGATCTTGTAGAAGAATATGCTGCTGCTAGGATTTGTCCATTGAAAAAAGGATGGTTCTTTTAACGTTTTTATCCTAAAAAAGTCTGTGGTATCAATTATAAATATCCAGATAATGATTTTCACCATCCCAGGGCTTTTGCTACAGATGAAGACTTCGTGAAGTCTGTAGAAAGTCGTGCTGAGGATTTGCTCGGAAAATATGTCTTGAGCAAGAAGAATAACATTGACAAGATACTTGGTGAGAACTATAAACGCTTGAACAGAGTTTTCGAGGTTGCTAATGTTGAGTATGGCGAAAGACCTCCTCCTGCTTATGCTCGTGACAAGAAACGGGGTAAAAAGAAGGAGAAGGAGACAATTGCTAAGGCTGGTAAGCGCAAGGCTGGTGGTGGTGCTGGCAAAGTTGTCGCAAAGAAATTGAAGAAGGATCAAAGTCCTTCTTGTTTGCTGGATGTGGATGATATCGAAGCTGTCTTTGAACAAAGTTTGGATGTCGAAGGAAATGTGATTGCTGGCTTGGGTGGTTCTGGAAAAGATGGTGGTGAGACTGCGAAGGCTGTTGACGATGCGGGTGTTTCACTGACTCAGCATGCTGAAGATGAGGTGAGAGAAATTGCTATGATGTTTTCTTGTGGTGTAACTTCGCTTTTACTGAGTCCGCTAAATGATGCATTGCAGAATTTGCAAGATCAAAGTTTTCCTGCTGAGGGTCCGGCTGGAGTTGAGCAGCTAATTTCTGAGAAAGAAACTACTGCAAAAGATTTCCAAGGGGCTAAAAAGCCTGCTTCATCGAAGCCTGGTTCTGGAGCTCCATTTATCGGGTCTCATGATCAAAATGCTGATGTAAGGAAGACGGCTTCGGCTGAAATTCCTGCCACAGTTAATGTTGGCAAAATTGAGGTGGATAAAGTTTCAAAAAAAATTTGTGGTTTAAGGGTTTATACTCTTGATTTTGAAGATAGTGATCATGAGGTTTTTGATGAAGAAACTAACGAGGAACGGCTGACGCGCTTGTCGAATTCTACTATTCATGTGGAAACTGGTCAAAGGGTTTATTGTACTTTGGGGGACCGTGCTTCCACTGGTAAATATTCTTTCTGCGTGTTTCCTTTTGTCTTGCTTTGTTTTCTTTTGCTAATTCTTTGGTTTTTATTTTTGCAAAAATAATTTTTCCTCATGCACTGTCTTCTTCCCAAAAGAATATTGACTTTAGCAAGATGAAGAGTGTTCAGCAGGACCCTACAACTCCTGTTGCTCCTGCTATTGGTGAAGGAGAAGTTTCTGAAGCGTTGAGGCGGGGTTTAGAGTTTTGTCAAGAGAAAGGTTTGGGTCTTGACTGCTTCAAGTTTATAGGTATTGGGGCTGATAAACTTTGGATGATGCCTCGCACTTCTGAGGTTCAGCTATCCAAGTGCATAGATGAGGCTTTCACTGTCCCTGATGCGAAGCTTGAAATATCAAAGAAGCCTTTGCTCGAAGTTGCTGACGCTGGCTTATCTATGATGTACAAAGATTCTCTCTTGATGAGAGGTTTGCGAGTGGGGTTAAAGGAAAAAGAGATAATTTTTTCCCTTTGCGAGCGCGATTATTAGGTTGAGATCCAGAATCTGAAAAAAGAAACTTGCGAGAAATGAGAAAGAGAGAGCTGATGCTGTCGAAGCTCATAACAATTTGGAGACTAGGTTAATTAGTGCTCTTGCTGTTGTTGAGGAGGAGGAAGAGATGAAGAAGATTGTCACAGAAAATGATAAGTTGAAAGAAGGTATGTGACATATTGAGAGAAGACTGGCAGAGCAGGACAAATCTTTCTTCGATAACTGCAATCGTATTTGGGAACTCTGTTTTAAAAGTATGATAAGTTTGGAGCCAGGCCTGGTGAAAAATGTTAGGATCTAGGTGACCGTGATAGTTTCTTCAGTTGGCTTTGCCATCAGTATGAAGACTTGTCTCGTGTTATGGAGACCACTGTTGACATTAGGGTTTACTATTCTGCTCGTGCATTGTTTCACTTGATGAAACAGAGCCAAGATCCTTTGTTTGCATAGCTTTATAATGACAATTACAAGTTCCCCCTGTAAGTGATTTGGTTAATGTTGCGAAGTCTACACAAGTGTTGTACAACAAGTATCTTGAGCAATATTGGAGGTCTGGTGGCCGAACTCATTGTTTTGATAAAGCTAAGGAGAAGTTGTAGAAGGTATGTTTTATGTTTTTTCTTATTTTGTGCTATTGCTATTGTTTTTATCTGACTCTTCTTTTTGTTTAGAAAATTGCAAAAGAGGCAGAAATTGCTCAGAAGGAGACCGAGGAGATTGCGAAGAGGGAAGCCAGAGCTAAAGGTCAAAGTGGTGCTGGATCGAGCAATGTTAGTGGCGGCCATCCTTAGGCTATAGTTTTCCTTTCTTTTGTGAGATGAGGGAGTTTCAAGATACATTTATTTTTAAGTTATCATCTTTGTAAAGCACACGCTTGGAGGTTGTTTGACTATTTTGTCCATCCTGCGCAGGTTCCTCATGCTGAGCCTGTGCAAGATGTCGAAGATATTACCCCGTTGTTAATGTCTAAGGATAACTTCGTTTTCGAGCCTAGCGAATTTTATGACTTTCGAGCAAAGTATGATGGTTGTGATGTCAATGATTTTCTTGCCCATAAGCTTTTGCTTTTATTATTTTAAACTTTAAACTTTTTTGGTGATTCTATCTTACAAATTTTTTATAGATGTGAATAAACGATATCGTACTATCAGGCCTCTCAATTGTCGAGTTTTTGATTTCACGAACTTTGCACAGGTAAAAATTTGACGTGTAACGTTTACTTTCTTGTGGTTGGACTTTGTTTTCTAACTTCTTCTTCTTATAGTCATCTGAGTCAAGTACTTCGCCGGCGAATGTTTGTGAAGACTATTTACGCCGTGAAGCGGACGATATTATTAATGAAGTTGTGAGCGACATACTTGGTGATGCTGCCAAAGTAGTTAGTTCTTGAGATGACTAATTTTGTACACACATTTTTGTAATTGGGTAAGTTGTATTGCAAGACATCTTGTTGTACTGCGAAGTGTGTGATTTTACCTTCGCTTGTAAATGAGTATTGTATAATCGATTTGAATTTTATCGTCTTTTCTTTTTTGAAGATCCTGCTTTTGTTTGAGGTGATTGTCTGTGCTTCGCTCAAGGACTGGTAATGTTTTTGCTCTGACGAGACCGATTTGAAGAATTTAATAAATTTTGAAACGCCGTTCCTTCTTTTCGTTCGAAGTAGACGCGTATACTTCGCTTGGAGACTGAAAATGCTTTCTTCTTAGTAATAAGTTCAAAAAATTTGCCTTAGCGAATTTTGAAACGCCGTCCCTTCCTTGTCGCGCGAAGTGGACGCGTGCGCTTCGCTTAGAAGCTTAAAACACTTTCACCTTAATGAAAAAGGGTCGAAAAAATTTTCCTTAGCAAATTTTAAAACGCTGTCACTTCCTTTTCGTGCGAAGTAGACGCGTACGCTTCCTTAGAAGTTGAAAGCATTTTCATTTTAGTGAAATGAAGTCAAAAAATTTGCCTTAGCAAATTTTGAAACGTCGTCCCTTCTTTTTCATTCGAAGTAGACGCGTATGCTGCCTTAGAAGCCGAAAACATTTTCACCTTAGTGAAATAAAGTCAAAAAATTTGCCTTAGCAAATTTTGAAATGTCGTCCCTTCTTTTTCGTATGAAGTGGACGCGTATGCTTCCTTAGAAGCTGAAAACATTTCACCTTAGTGAAATAAAGTCGAAAAATTTGCCTTAGCAAATTTTGAAATGTCATCCCTTCTTTTTGTTCGAAGTGGACGCGTTCACTTCCTTAGAAGCCGAAAACATTTCACCTTAGTGAAATAAAGTCAAAAATTTGCCTTAGCAAAATTTGAAACGCCGTCCCTTTCTTTTCATTCGAAGTGGACGCGCCCGCTTCCTTAGAAGCCGAAAATATTTCACCTTAGTAAAATAAAGTCAAAAAATTTGTCTTAACAAATTTTGAAATGTCGTCCCTTCTTTTTGTTCGAAGTGGATGCGTCCGCTTCCTTAGAAGCCGAAAATATTTCACCTTATTAAAATAAAGTCAAAAAATATTTCTTAGCAAATTTTGAAATGCCGTCCCTTCTTTTTCGTCGAAGTGGACGCGTACGCTTCCTTAGAAGCTGACAACATTTTCACCTTAGTGAAATAAAGTCAAAAAATTTGCCTTAGCAAATTTTGAAACGCCGTCCCTTCTTTTTCATGCGAAGTGGACGCGTACGCTTTCTTAGAAGTTGAAAACATTTCATCTTAGTAAAATAAAGTCAAAAAATTTGCCTTAGCAAATTTTGAAACATTGTCCCTTCTTTTTCGTTCGAAGTGGACACGTACGCTTCCTTAGAAGCCAAAAATATTTTCACCTTAGTGAAATAAAGTCGAAAGATTTGCCTTAGCAAATTTTGAAACGCCGTCCCTTCTTTTTCGTGCGAAGTGGACACGTACGCTTCCTTAGAAGCCAAAAATATTTTCACCTTAGTGAAATGAAGTCAAAAAATTTACCTTAGCAAATTTTGAAAAACCGTCCCTTCTTTTTCGTGCGAAGTGGACGCGTATGCTTCCTTAGAAGCTGAAAACATTTCACCTTAGTGGAATAAAGTCAAAAAATTTGCTTTGGATTTATTTGAGTTGAATAAGTTAGCATTTTTTAGATTTAATAAAATATTGATGCTAACTTAGTTTTACTAAATTTGTGCCGATATTAGAGTATATGTTGGATACACTCTTCGGCATTTTGTACTTCAAAGTGGAGATATTTCTTTGGGGAAACTACTTTCTCATTTATATTCCATGAGATTTACTAAGAGACTGCCTCGTTAAAAAACCACTCACCCTGCGAAGGGTTTTCCCTAAGTGGAAAAAGGGTGCAGCTCGGTTACATTTTGAATTATAAAGTTGTTTGGAATGAAACTTTTACTTCTATTTTGCAGAAAGTGAAACTACTCTTCTAGTTTGGCTACGGGTAATATTTACGAAGTGCTTCTATATTCTAAGTGTGACTGAGTTCTTCACCTTTCAGATTTGCTAGGTGATATGCACCTTCTTTGTTTGTTCTTGTGATGATGAAAAGGCCTTCCCACTTTTGTTGGAATTTTCCCACTGTGTCTTCATCTCTTTTTCTTTTGAGGACAAAATCTCCTGGTGCTAACTCTCTTGGCTTGACTTTCTTGTTGTACCACTTCTTTGTTTCAAGTTGGTACTTCTTGATATTTTCAAGTGCCTTGTTTCTTTCTTCTTCGAGCAAATCTTTGTTTGTTACTTGGTCTTCTTCTGTGATCATTTGAATATTTGTTCTTGGACCTTCGTATTTTATTTCTTTGGGAGTCATTGCTTCATCTCCATAAAGTAACTTGAATGGAGAAAAATATGTTGGCCTCGGTTTTGAAGTGTTGTGAGACCAGATTACTCTTGGTAATTCGTTGACCTATTTTTCTTTTTTTAGGTCTGTTAAGCACTTTGAAATTCCAGTGCAAATTATCTTATTTGCTCTTTCGACTGCTCCATTAGACTGTGGGTGTCTTACTGATGCGAAGCAAAGTTTGATTCCCATTGACTGACAATATTCCCTGAAGTCTTTGCTGTCGAATTGCATTCCATTATCTACTGTGATGTGTCTTGGGACTTCAAATCTGCATATAATATTTTTGCCATAGGAATTTTTTTATTGTGTGAGAGGACATGTTGGTGATTCGCTTCGCCTCAATTTACTTGGAGAAATATTTAACTGCAACTATTGCGTATTGGTAATTGCCTTGAGCCAGAGGTAACTTTCCAACTATGTTAATTCTCCATCTTGCGAGTGTCCAAGTTGGTTCAATTGGTTGTAGGTTTGTTCCTGGTGCATTGACTTTACTTCCTGCCATTTGATAATTGTGACAAGTCCGAATGATTTTTTTGCTGTCACTTTGGGCAGTTGGCCAGAAAAACCCTTGTCTGAAAGCTTTCACAACTATTGATCTAGCCCCAGCATGACATCCGCAGATTCTCTCATGTATTTCTTTCAACAAGTTTCTCCCATCTTCTCTTGAGATGCACTTTAGTAGTGGTTGGCAAACTCCTTCCTTGTATAGTTCTTCGTTAATGATTTTATAACTTCTGATCTTTTGCTTCATTCTTATTTCATCAATTTCGTTTTCTGGCTCATAAAATCCTTTGAGGAATGCCATAATTGGAGCTCTCCAGTCTTCGCTTTCTATGATGTGTACTTCTTTCGGTTGTTCAACTTTTGTTTTTGTTGAGGCTTCGGTGATAGTTTGGAAGAATATTTCTGGTGGTAGCTCTAACTTCTGGGCAGCGGCTTTTGCAATTTCGTCTGCATCTGTGTTATCATTTCTTGCGATACTTTTCACTGTGAATCCAGCAAAGTGTTTTTCTTGATCCCTCAATAGTTGAAGATACTTTGCTAGCTCTGGATCTCTTGCTTTGTAATTTTTCTCTATGTGCCCAGTCACAACTTGAGAATCTGTCTTAATTATTAGCTTTTGAATTCCCATTGTTCTTGCTTTGCGAAGTCCCAACAATACTGCCTCATATTTTATAATGTTGTTGGTGCATTGAAAGTCTAGTCTTGCTGCGTATTTGAGTTTGACTCCAGAAGGTGAGGTTATGATTGCTGCTGCTCCTGCGTCGACGAAGCCCCAAGCACCATCACAATAGATTATCCATTCTTACTGCTCCATTCTTTCTTGATTGTACTTTGAAGGTGTCCAATCTACTATGAAATCAGCCAACACTTGAGATTTGATTGCTATTCTTTTCTCACATTTGATGAAGTATTGAGATAATTCTGCAGCCTATTTTCCGAATCTCCCTGAGGACTTACAGTCTTATAGCACTTTTTTGAGGGGTTGATTTGTTGGTACTCTTATTTTTGTGCTTGGAAGTAGTGTTTTAACTTTCTGGATGCCATAAGTACTGCATATGCGATTTTCTCGATTTCTGAATAGAAAATTTTTGATCCAGACAAAGCTTCGGATGTGAAGTATACTAGAGCTTATCTTGTTGAGTGCTCATTTTCTTCTTCTTGAATCAGTACTGCACTAACTGTGCTTTTGTTTGCTGATACATATAGTAGCAAATCTGCCGTTGGGTCAGGTGTTGCCAAAGTTATGGGGTTGGATAGATGCTTCTTTATTTCTTCGAAAGCTTCTTGTTGTGCTTGACCCCGGTTGAGTTTTTCCTTTTTTTCTTTTAGTGCTTGAAATATTGGGAGGCTTCGCTCAGCTAATTTGGATATAAATCTGTTCAGCGAAGCTAATCTTCCTGTCAGCTTTTGGATGTCCTTGATGTTTCTTGGCACTTGCATATTTAATATTGCCTTCACCTTCTCTGGATTCAGGTCAAATTCTTTTGCACATACGATGCACCCCAAAATTTTACCTGTTTGAACTCCAAATGTGAATTTTCTGGGTTCAGCTTTAGATTTGTTTTTCTGAGGTTTGAGAAGGTTTCTTGTAAGTCTTCGACATGGTCTTCTCTTTTTTTGCTTTTGACTACCAAGTCATCAACATACGCGAGCAAGTTTTTTGGTATTTGATCTTTGAGGACTGTGGATGTTATTCTGATGAAAGTTGTTCCTGCATTGCGAAGCCCTTAGGCCATTCTATGAAAATAATAAGTTTCAAATAGTATAATGAGACTTGTGTATTCTTCATCTTCTTTTTTCATCCAAATTTGATGGTAGCCTGAATAGCAATCGAGAAAACTGAGTATTTCACTTCCTGCTGCTTGGTCTACTAGAGTATCTATTCTTGGTAGAGGAAAATTGTCTTTTGGATATGCCTTGTTGAGATCTGTGAAGTCTATACACATTCTTCATTTTTTATTTTTCTTCTGCACCATGACTATGTTTGCGAGCCAAGTTGTGAATTGTACTTCTCTTATGACTTTTGCATCTAGCAATCTTTGGACTTCAGCTTTCGTGGCTTGTGTTCTGTCTTCGGACAACTTTCTGAGTTTTTGCTTTTTTGGCTTGAAGTTTAGGTTGATGTTTAACTTGTGTTCTATGACATCCCTGCTTACTCCTCCTAATTCTTGTGCAGACCAGGCGAAGATATCTTTGTTACTTCGCAAGACTTGTATTATCTTTTCTTCTTCTTCTTCTTTTGATAAATTTATGCCGATGATAACTTGTCTTTCTAGCACCATTGGGTCGAGTGGTACTTTCTTTGTGTCTTCGCAAGGCTTTGCTTTTTCTTGTGTCTTCGCGTTTTTAGTTTCAAGCTCATCATCTTCTTCTTCTTGTATCACGTGGATATTTTTGAAAGCTAGGCTTGCATCTCTCTCTATGTTTCTTGCCTCTGTTTGATCGCCGAAGATAGTTATGATGCCATTGATTGCTGGCATCTTCATGCATAAGTATGGATAGCTTACTATGGCTTCAAAAGCATTTAAACTTCCTCTTCCAAAGATTGTGTTGTATTGGCTATGCATTTCAACAACATCAAATGCTATTTGCTCTGTTCTCATATTGTTCATTGTTCCGAATGAGACTGACAAGACAATTCTGCCGACAGAGTTTATTTTCTTTCCACCGAAGCCAACTAATGGGTGCTCATCTCTTCCCAAGATTTTTCTGTCAATTTGCATTGCATATAGAGTTCTTGTGAATATGATATCTGCTGAACTGCCACCATCTATTAGAATTTTTGATACTGCCCAACCTTCGATGTTTGCTTCTATGAACACTGCGTCCATATAAGGGTAATCTTTCAGCTTGAGATCTTGTTCTGAGAATGTGATTGGCATATGGGACCATCTTGTTTTCTTGAATGGACCTTCGACTGCTATGGAATTTACTCTTCTGAAATAATTTCTTCTTTCGTTTCTTATATAAAGCTCCATGCTGTTTCCTCCGAAGATTGTCATAATTCTACCTTTGCTTGGGATGATTGCATTCCCATTGGTTGTTAACGCTTCGAGCATATTGTTGTTGTGTTGAATTTGGTGATCGCTATTTGCTACTGAACTTTCAGGGTAGAAACTTTGCTGCTGACTTGGGCCCCATTGATTTTGCGGACACGCTGCTAGCGGCTGGCAATTGTAGATTGGCGGAGGTGGTGGTAACATGTGTTGAGGGTAAGTTATTGGCAAGTAACTTGTTCTTTGGGGTGCTAGATGATTGACAACTTTCAGCTGCGAAGTTACTCTATTCTCTTCATGCATTTCTTCGATGCTTTTCTTTACTCTTGGGCACATCTTTGATGTGTGACCAGCCCCTTTGCCATGTATGATAAGTACATTTATTCGGGCCTCAAAATTTTTCTTTCAAAGTTTCTGCTTTGATTGTTATAGTTTGCCTTTTGCTGGAAGTTTTTCTTGTAACATCTGTTGTTTTGAAAATTTCTTTGACTGTTTGATCTTGGACCTTGACTGGCAGCTTTGCTCGTGTTGCTGATGTGATTTATCCTCTGAAATGATCTTCGCTCAATATTTATTCTTGAGTGTTGGGAATTGCTATTTGATCTTGACATGTTTCTTTTTCCGTTTTCTTCTTCTATTCTTTTTCTGTAGTCTTCGTCGGATTCACAGTATTTTTTTATTTTTTCATATAACTTTTTCACTGTGATTGGTCTTTTCCTTTTGAAGTGGGAAGAAAGTTGGCCTGCCCGCAGTCCTTTGATTGCTGCAATGATGACAACTTCATCTGGTATATTTGGGATTTGGGCTTTTGCTTATACAAATCTTTTGTAATACTGGCTTAGCGGTTCCTTTGGTTGCTGCTTGATGTTAAAAAGATCATCGCTTGTGAGCTCAATTCTTTGTAAGCCTTGGAAATCTAAGAGCAGAGTTGTGCGAAGTTGTTCCCAAGATTTGATTGACCTTGGCTTAGTGAAGAGTACCAATGTTATGCTGGTCCTCTTACTGCCATGATGAGCGACTTCGTAGAGTGTTCGCATCTCCCCCGCTTGATGTAACTGCTGCTTCAAAGCTCATGAGAAATTATCTTGGGTCGAACATGCCATTGTAAGTTGGGATGATGTTAAATTTGAATCCTGTTGGCCACTTCGCTAGCTGAATGTCGATTGACAGAGGCGACTCTGTGTCAATTGTTGCTATTTGGCTTTGGTTGTCTTTGCTGTTGGTGTTTTGCTTGCTGAATTTGGGTCTTGAATCGTGACTTCGCTTTCATTTTTTATCTCTTCGTTGAGCTTTCTTATTTCTGCTTCTGCTTCCGTAATTTTTTGCCTCAGGGACTTTTCTCTTGTCTTCGCTCTTGCTTCTTCTAGCTATTTTTTCTTGACAGCGAGTTGATCCTTGAGTTCCTTGAGTCTTTTTTCTTCGTTCTGAGTTTCTTCTTCTTCTTGAACACGTCTGGTTTCAGTTTCTGTTGCATCTTCTATAATTGGATCTTGAGTGGAGTTGCCATCGGTCGGAACTGTCTTTTTACTGGGTATTCCCATTTTGATGGTCGTGAGTGTCTTCGATCACATAAACAGACAACGCCAGATGTTGGGTGATGAAATCACACAAATATATGTAAGAAGAAAATAATATGCTGGTCTTATTTCATTCTGTCCCGAAAGCTTACATCCCAGGGGGTATTTATAGACCCCCTCTGGCTTCGCCATAATAGCAAAATCTTACAAAATCAGATATTAAGTTTCTTATACATTCAGCTAAAAACAACTCAGCGAAGTGGTGGAACACACTTCGTCCTTATCTTTTTGTCTTCTTAAAACTGCTACAAACTTGATCATAGTTTCTCGACCTAGCTGTTAGCTTCGCTGATTCACCATGCGAAGCTGCCTTGTTAACTTCGCTGGTCTCCGAAAGTCTAGCGAAGTCATCTTCGCCTGAGACATGTGAGGACACATATGCGAAGTCCAAAATAATTATAGCAAAGTATCCCGTCATCTTCGCTGAATACTGTACTGTATCAAATATTTATCATAAAAAGTTTGTTTTACTCCAAATTTTAAGATGAGAGTTTGTATGTCAAAGTTGTTCCTCAACACTTACAAATACACGAGCTGTGCTTAAACAAGAGCTTGCAAAGCTCAAAACGAAAAGAGAAGAGGACTTAGGCTATATTCTCTAACCATGATTTTAGGATGCCCTCACGGCTAGGATTAGCTTTGATGCAAATCAAGCTAAGTTCATCTTTCAGATGCTGTTTCCATAGACTAAGGCTGCATGCTTTACCACCGAAAATTAGCCCATTTCAGAACACCAGATGCACCAGGTTGTTGTCATGAAAACTTCCCTAAATATAGAGTTGCCAAAGTTTGTTCTTGCCTCGATTACCATATCAAGGTGGGGAAGGGCTGTATTCCAGTTGATGCCAATCATATTCCAGCAAGCTTGGCTGAAGGAGCATTCAAAGAATAGATGCATGATTGTTTCTTCCTGCCCACAACTGCAGATTGCACATTCATAGCTGGGAAGATGCATTTGCTTCCTTCTTAGCATATTTCTAGTATTTAGTTTGTCATTGATCAGGAGCCAAAAGTAGAAACTAATAAAAAAGAAGGAAGATTCGCATTCTGCAGTTCTTTATGCTAATCGCTTCTAAATTGTAATAATAATTGGAAACAAAGAGGGATCCCTTCTGAATCGTAAAAGCACGGAGAAGAGCGATTCATATATGGAGTTATCCATAATAAACAGAAAAAAAATTTAATTACGCTATTGAAGAGCTGCAACGTTTTCAGTCCAGCAAAAACACACGCTTAAAGAAAACGAAACATTTTTTTGTGAGGGATCCCTTCTGAATCGTAAAAGCACGGAGAAGAGCGATTCATATATGGAGTTATCCATAATAAACAGAAAAAAAAATTTAATTACGCTATTGAAGAGCTGCAACGTTTTCAGTCCAGCAAAAACACACGCTTAAAGAAAACGAAACATTTTTTTGTGATCAAATAGAAATCATATGCAGCCTTGAAGTTTAGTACTTCACAGTTTCATTCCATTTCACCTTCCACAACTATAACTTCAAAACCATATCATTTTATCAACTCACAAGAAAATCATATTTCTTTCCTAAAAAAATTCACATTTCATTCTTTTCGCTCGGTGATCTTTTCAACAAGAAGCGAAGATTCTCTGCTACATCTATCATCTCTGGCCTTTGATCGACATTAAGATCTAGGCACTTCAAAATCATTCCAGCCACACTATGAAGAAGCTCCATGTTCCCTGTTACTGCAATTTCAGAGTCAACAAGCTCAATCACCTCCTTATCATCCTTTGTGCTAGCATCTAGAAAGTTTCTTAGTAAACCATTAGAATCTGATGCCTTCTTCCTTGTAATGAGTTCTAGAAGCACAACTCCAAAGCGACAGACATCACTTTTAGTCGTTAATATTCCAGACTGCACATATATTGGATCCACATAGCTCACAGCACAAATGACATTTATTGTGTATTTTTTGTCGAAGGTAATCATCCTAGATATACCAAAGTCAGATATCTTAGGTACCAAGTCATCATTTAAAAGAATATTAGCTGGTTTAACATCACCATGAAGAATTGTCGTGGTGGTATCTGAATGCAAATAGGCTAGACCCCTAGCTGATTGTGTAGCAACATCCAGACGTTGATCCAAATCCAGAGGTTCCCTGGTGACATGCAAAATATCATCAAGGCTGCCTTTGGGCACAAACTCATAGACCAAAATTGGGATATCAACTTCCAGGCAACAGCCGATGAGCTTCACAATGTTCTTGTGCATGACTCGAGATTGAATGATAACTTCATTAGTGAATTGGTCAGCCACATTGGCATTCTTGGGTTTCTTCACTGCTACTGGTTCATCTCCAACAATCCCCTTGTAAACCTCACTAAAGCCACCTTCTCCAATGCGATTACTACTTCTTAAAATTGGCTCTAGCGCCTTCTTTTTGAATAGCTTGATCTTGGTAACCTTTTCTAGCGTAGGGCCCCCATTTTTCCAAAAATATTCCTTGTTCTTCCTTTTCTCTTTGCGGAGAAGCCATACAAACACCACAACTGATATGATTAAAATACCACCTGCCACACCTAAATAATAACAAAAACATATCACACAGTACTCACATAATAGTTCTGCTTACTTTTTGCTATAGTAGTTAGTTCACCCAAGCAACATACAGGTTCTCGTGTTATTTCCTAGTGTATCCTCAATTAGGCATGGATATTTCTAAATTATATTTTCCAAGGAAAAATACTCAAAAAATAAATTTCCCAGGGAACATGTGAAGTTATCCTTACAAGAACAATACATTGATGGATCTTTCAAGGTCGTACTGCTGTACGATCAAAGGGCTCTAGCTCTTTGGTAGTAGTAGGATTTTCTTTAGGTTGTATGAACTTTCTAGCAACTAGGGGAGATCAAGATGGCACTAATAATCCTTTTTAGCCCCAGATGAGGCCAAACCTATAAACGAGTATTTAACTTGAATAATGTTTTTTTCTTTTAATAAATGGCCAGCAAAACTTTTGAGTGCATATATTAACAGAGGGTCTACTAGAATAATATATACATGTCACATGTGTACCTGAAGCAATTACTACTCCAAGGGGTAATCTGAGGTTGCAAGGTTCATGAAACGGATCAGCACTGTGGAAACCCCTGAGACATCTGCATTCATATGAACCCAATGTATTTTGACAAAAGCCTCTACATGGATACTCATCATGTTCACACTCGTTGATATCTGTACACAAACGATAATCTGTGAGTGTCCTCAAATTAGGAACTAGGGAGTGCTCATATATGTCCTGAATTATAATTTATTTTAGTCAAACTTCTCTAACTTTAACAGAGTTTATAGAAAAACACATCAAAATATATACAACATTAAATTCGTTTCATTAAATTATCTACAAAATATGTCTCGATAGTAAAATTATTTAAACTTGTGGATGCTAACATATTTTGGTAAAATCTTGATCAAACTTGCAGAAGTTTGGCTCAAGACAAAGCTAAAGTAAATGACAATTTAAAAACTGGAAAAGTAGAGACTAGAGTGAATGAATATGTAAAATCTGACATCTAACTAATAGAAATGTCTTCAAGATTATTTAGAAACGAAAATCATAATTTTCCTTATAAGAAGGTACATGCTTGACTAGCTTACCAACAAAGTAACAAGGAAAATTAACAAAATAAAAATAAATAAAGAAAAGATTTACCAAGATTTTGGCCTGAGACCGTACAACAAGCATGCTGCTTTTAATATGTATTGTAAACACATGGCCAAATGATATCACAAAAATCACTCGAGAGATTCACAAAAAAAAAAAATGAAATTGAAGGAGAACCATGGAGAATAGACATTTCTCAACAACCACAGGCATGAATGGAGAAAAGTCATTGTTCACTATGTCAGAAAGGCAAATAGATAGATAACATTCCTTCAGAGATGTCAATACAAAACACGTCTCTTATATGAGACTACAGATGGATCATGGCATGCATCTCAGTTTGTTGCCTCTGATGGTCCACGTCTTTGAAACTCCCATATTAGATATGGCTCACAGGGAAGCACATCAATGATATAATCAGAGACACATGTGAACAAAGTGCATCTTTCATAATGAATAGACAGAGATGTGCCTAATTCAGAACACACACCACAGAGCGGATTGCAGATATGTGTTGGCATACAGAGTCTATAATCTACCCTTTGTCAGGGAAGTGGATTCATGGTAGGTCTATGATAAGTGTCAGGTCACTTGCGAAAGTATCAAAGATTTCGCTAAACAAAACACGTCTCTGGTAAAAAAAAACATGTTTCTAATGTATCTCATTAGAGATGTGGTAAAACACAGTGTATTTAGACCAGTCTCTAATTTGTTGTTATGACGAGCAGTTATTAACTTGTTATTGGTAATTATAGTGAAAAATTTATATAAGCGGATTGGATACTGTTCAAACAAGATATTCCTAGAGGATCATCCTTGAGTCCCTGTACTACAAAGCATAACTTAGTACAAGTTTCCGACATATTAATTCTGATGAAGCAAATTGGATCCTTTTATTGCCGATAGCATGCCACAAAACATCCCAACAGATATTCTAAACACAAAATTCCTCAAATAACAAATCCCCAACAGTATCGACTTATCAGAATTGTTTCCATAGAAATAAAACCCTGTCTGATGAGGTTCCCTGTGAAGAAGAAATTATAGCGCCAAAAAAGATCTTGAAGGCAGTTTTGGAACAAAAAAATTGACTCTTCTCACCAAGGGGTGCTGCAGTGTTCTAGTTCTATGATGGTGCATGCAATTCATTACCCCCTCTTCTTTGATAATTACATACACACGAACAAAGGGCTGCACTTACCGGTACAACCATTGACGATGTAGGGGTTGCCCTCGTAGCCCATGCTGCACTTGCAGACATACCCGGGTCCATTGAATGAGTCATGGCACTCACTGTTTGAACTCACGCAGGCGTAGCCCTGCATTTCCTTCGCCTGGGCACACGTAAGGCTGTCACGGATGGCCCAATCCAGCCACACCGGCATCGTCCAATTGACGTCCATCTTGAGGTCCGTCGTGTGGAAGGTGTAGTTCTCCTTCTCCACCAGGAAGGCGTAGTCGCAGGGGCTGTAGTCCAGCCTCGTCTTGTGCGTGTACTCCCTGTAGTACATCTTGTTGTCGGTGAGGCCGGGCGGGATGTCGACGCGGCATCAACCGACGCCCGCGCAAGCACCGTCCGCAGCGCTTCGGGCGTTGTTGCAGAAAGACATGCAGCCGGTGTAGTAGGCGAACGGGTAGTCGCTGCCTTTGGTCCGCTGGCCTTGGATGTAGCCCAGGGTATTGCAGCCGACGAAGACGAGATGGTTGTGGGTGTTGGAGATGCGGTACACGTCTTCTTGGTTGAACTGCACGTCACCGTCACTCCAGGCGTGCACCTCGTCGGAGGCGTTGAAGCACTCCCATCCGATGGGCAGCATCATGCGGGCCTCCGCCGTCCTGATGGAGAGGTGGTTGACCGGGATGGGCATCGTGGTGCCTGCAAGGACCGGCCTGCCGCCATTGCAGATGATCTCGAAGCCTTTGTGGAAGCAGCCGGTGCCGATACCGAACGGGTACTGAATGCTTATACCGCCGCAGCTGTCCAAGCAGCTGCTGTTGCTCTCAACATCAGCGGCCATGGCCGATGCTGCTAGCAGGAGTAGGCATGTCAGTAAGCGTATGGCCATCACCGCAAGTTGCTTCAGTTGATCGATCGATTTGGTGGCTCGTTACTTGCTGGTTTGCTACTCACTGTCCACATCCAGTAGCTAGCTACCTTGGCTGCATTTACTTATGAGCTGTTGCCTTCAGTGTGGCCGAGCAGTGATGTTTTCATGAACTTTACACTATATGGACGTCATATACTACATCAATAATTTTTTTTACTTCTCTTGTTTTCCATCTTTTTCTACCAATAGTTGATATACTAGTACAATTTAATTTCTATTGCAGGGATAAATTATTGTCAGTTCAAAGGGTCATGTTTAATTGATGAGGCCATTAGGTAAATGGGAACATAGGAAGTCGAATACACCCCTGTGGCTCTGTTGATCCTGTTTTAATGACTTGAACCTCAAACTCAACTATTTCTTCACTTCTTCAACTGTATTAGATGGTAGAAATGATAATTGGATTTTCTTGTTCCACTTGACAAATGATGTTACGGGATCCAATTTCACATCCATATGCTGCCAGCATATCCTTTCCTACTGCACGACTGAGATCGCTGAGGTATCCTATCTAATTCAATCTGACTCGCTACACAAGGTTTTTCTTTTCTTTGTCCTCCTCAACTTGCTTAAAGGTGGCCATGATGTGTTCACACATTTGATCTGTTGTCAGATTCTGCATGCTGACGTGTGTAGTCGTTCTATGTACATATACGGTAACTGGCCAACCAAAGCTATCCATGCTATATAACTTCCAATTTCCTAACTCAACTACAACATGAATTGTTATAAAGAAACTACGACATGGACAACAATGGATATTTAAAATAATCCTACCAAAGCATGCTAGCAACTCACCTACTAGTAATGCCCATGGTAGTTGCAGATATTAGACTACCACAACTCTTATTCTGATAAAATACTTCCGATGCCTGGATGCCAGAGCCTCCCTAGTGGGCTTGTTTAAAATAATCGGTATGCCATTTCGCGGCAGGTGTCAGCAAAAGCTAAAAAGGCTATAGCGCACTATAGCTCCGCTAATCACATGTAGCAGTTTTGCAAAGTACCACTAAAATCAGTAAATCGTAAGCTACACGGTGGAATTTGGAAGCAGCAAATGGTGGAGGAATTGATTACGGTCTCCAGCAACAACAACAAAATGACTTCGCGCTGCTCCACCAACCCCTCGGCGGCTCGGGCGTAACCAAACATGAAGATTTCGCAACCACTAGAAAAACAAAGCACTGTGGGGGCTGGGCACTCACCATCTCTGCCACATCCTTGTCCAGCGACGACATCGACCAATCCGCAGTGGCCGCCGGCTCGGCGGGTCCGCAGCCATCACTGTCCTGGTGCTCGTCCTTGGAGAGGTCGAGAGGAGTGAGTGCAGGGCGGAGGCCACTCACCAGCACTACCATGTCCTTGTCCTTCGCACACACCATGCCAATGAATCCACAGCCGCCGTCCTGCCGCCGCCGCCGCCCTGCCGCTCTTTTTGGTGTGGGGATTGGGTGGCTCTCATAGAAATTTTGGGCCTCCACTAGGAGATATTTTGAGAAGGCCCACGGCCCATGCCTGATTTCGAATGAGTGATGTGCCTCTAACAAATGTAGTGTCACACAGATAATGAGGATAAATTTATCTTCATTCTTGATTGACTATTCGTATCGGCTTTGTAATATGAACCGGTATGGATAGTCCTGCACTGGCCAACTATTTGTGTCTTCCTAGTGCCGGTTCAAAACTGGGAGTCTGGGACCAGTGAAATTTAGGAGTCAAGACGGATGGTGTATTCTGCAATAGTGGTTGGAGCAACTGCCCACCTCATGACATGGCTCACAATCAGCCATTAGATCGGCACAGTATAGGATGGCTAAGAGATGAAGACTTTGATGTTTGGTCTATGGTTCAATCTCAACCTTCCGGTGCTGATATGATTGACAGTAAGGGGTGGGGTATTATCTGATCCTATGTTCACAAAGCATTTTCCACTGTTAAGTAGTGGCTATAATGTTTTAGATGTCATGCCCTGTGTCCCTGTCTAAAGAACCATCATTGTCAGTTCAAAGGGTCATGTTTAATTGAAGGTGCCATTAGGTAAATGGGAACATAAGAAGTAGACCACACCACACCCCTGTGGCTCTGTTGATGCTATTTTAAAAACAAGCCTACAACCTCTTCTTTTGTCATCAAAGAAACTCAATTACCTTTTCATTTCTTTGATGGTATTAGACGGTAGAAATGATGATTGGGTTTTCTTCTTCCACTTGACAAATTATGTTACGGGATCCAATTTCATATCCATATGGTGCTAAGGGCGGCCCTGGTGTAAGCGGTAGAGCTTTACCGTCTATGACCAAGAGGTCCAGGGTTCAAACCCCAGCCTCTGCACATTTATGCAGGGATGACTGTTGGCTATTTTCCCTTTCCCAGACCCCACAGTGCAGGAACCTACGACACTGGGTACGTCTTTTTTTTTATGGTGCTAGGACATCCTTTCCTACTGTGCAACTGAGATCACTGGGGTATCCTATCTAATTCAATCTGACTCTCTACACAAGGTCTTTCTTTTCTTTGTCGTCCTCAACTTGTTTAAAGGTGGCTACAATGTGTTCACACAGTCAAAAGCTCCTTGTCCTAATTTGTCCCCCTTTGGCATGTTTGAAACTGCTTTGCATGTTTATTTGAGATTACTGCACTCCATGTTTTCAACTCCGCTCCATATTTTTAGCCAAAACAGGTTCAGCTCCACACACTCTGCTTGAGGAAAAATGGTGAAGTTACGAGAGCATATAAAGGGATGCTTCACAAACTTTATGCTTTTTTATTATGTTATTCCACGGTGGAGTTTGTGGAGCACAGTTCGTGAAACGCGCGCCTCGCCATGTAGCATCCATTGAAATTTCGTGTTCCACTCAGTTTAGATAAAAGACCATGCCATGCAAGGTGGGAAAAGTATTGCCATAGGTTAGGACTTAGGATGTTGCTTACATAGACTGTCATATCAGTACTAAGTCAAAGAATTCGTGAAATGTTATGATTTGTAGTTAATTTACACAGCCAGGCTGTACTTCCAAGACATGCCATATGAACAGATCAATATGTAGTTAATTTACATAGCAAGAGCGTATTTGCAAGACATGCTCGTATGAACAGAGCACAACAACGACTTGAAAGGAACCCAATGCAACCCCAACATTAATAATTTTACAAAAGAACACTGTGATCTGACTGTTGAACCTTTGCACCATCAAGACTGGATGTTGTAAGAGCCTTCATTATAAAAAATTAAACACATCAGCTGCCTTCAAGTAAAGTACAGAAGCAAGAGGTAACCTTGTACTAGTTGGCAGATGGCAGGTACAAATAGAAGGCATGTTGCGATTCAAACTTAACTGTCACCAACTCCAGTTTAATAGAAGGTAAAATATTGAAGACGGTGAACACTTGTTCCCAATGCAGCCTGCTCTATGCATGTGGCCTATGATCTCTATGGCAACAGCTGCATTAATGACATTATGGTTGCAATTTTTAAATTAGATGTTTAGGATGTTTTTTTTTTGACAAGATGTTTAGGATGGTTATGGCAGTAACAATGTATTACCTGGATGTATCTATTGTTTCACCAGGTTTGGTTTCCCTGTTAGAACATTTGTCATCTGTGATTTGCCACCCCCATGTGTGGATCATGTGAAAACAACAATATTACTACTGGCACGGAGGATGATTTATAATAAGATTAGAATACATGAGGTGACGTAGGTGTCTGTGCTGGTGGTATCAGGGCAAGATGGTTTATACCTTGGGAAGGTGATCACTGTTGTATCTGCAGGGACGAGCAGTATATGCAAAGGAACTATAACTGTTGATGAAACTACAGGTTACCATGGCGATCATACTTACCCGGCATGCATCTAGAGCTAGTAGCATAGGGGGAATCAGGAATCCCTGCAATCCCATCGACTTGATATGTCATCTCAATTCTTCCATATCCTATGATCTGTGTTATGACCATAAACAGAGATAAGGATGGATCACCTATTATTTTTTCTGCTCTTAGGCTGAAGGAGACCAATTCTGAAACTGGAGGTATACCAAAGAGATTACTTTAATTCAGCCTTGTCACGAAAAATTTCAGAACAAAAAGGGAAAAAGTATGAACAGGGAAGATTTGGATTTGGAACAGGTAATACTTGGCTCCAATGCTCTACTACCAAGGCACATAATTTTTGTTTCCATTTTAGGCTGTTAGCACAAAATCTATATTTCAATTCAAACCTAAAGGCAAATGTGAAACTTATATTTAAAATATTAGTTTAGACTTAAAGAATGCCATAAAGTACATAACATAGGTCTTTATCCTCGAACTTAAGCACTAAGAGTCTATGGTGTGGAATTTACTGTGTAAGTAGTAATAAATGAATGATTGAGTGTGATTTTGATGAGACGTAATGACTGACCGAATCAACCACAGCAAAACAACATAGCACTTTCAGTTTAGCATATACTACTGGATTCATTTTCAATCAGGCATATGAGCATGACATGAATTTTGCACCAGATAGCATGTAGGCAATTTACCAATTTACAATTTACATTGAACCAAAACTGAGGAAAATAAATTTATTTTATCAAATTGTAGTGAACAAACTAACATGACCTATGCGGCTAGGAACTTCAATTCTGCAGTAACAAAGGCCAAAGAAAGGGTTACAATCCACTACAAAATGGAATTGTTGGCCAAGTACAACCTTTTCATGGTTTACTGAAGCTGAACGACTGCACCGTGGCACACCACCAATTTTTTTTTCTGGTCAACTAGCAATGCCAGGATGCTGGCCAAATCAATATCAAACCCTGTATGTGCAATTATTGTAGGTAAAAGCAATCACTATAGTCAATACATATTACAGCAACAGTTAATATTAAACACTATATAAGGTTCTTCAAAAGTTCATCGGTAGTGAATAGAAATATTGTAAGTTAAGTTAAAAGTCTGGGAATGATAGGAAGACTTTCAGATCTGCAAAATTGAATGGATGCAGCCGCAATACTTCAGAAGCATTGGTAGCGAATAGAAATATTGTAGGTCAAGTTAAAAGCCTGGGCATGATAGCAAGGCTCAGATCTGCAAAACTGAATGGCTACAGCTGCAGTACTTGAAGAAAAAAACTATGTTCGCATAAACCTCTAAACAAATTTAAGGTTGATTTGGGTGTAAAAATCCCAATCAATTGAAGGCACTTATATGACTGGCAATCGGAGTAACTATTACAGTTATTTTTAGAAATAGAAATTCAATTACAAATAGGCTCGCTATATTTATGGATATTGTCCAAAAATAGGATGTAGTAGCATCATGTCATGCAACAAAACTACAAAAGTAAATTTCATGCAGCATTTCAGAGACGTGGGATGATATTTAGTTGAGAGGGCAGATGATGTACTTGTTTGGAGATGCCTGATTCAGCAAGCCTTGTGCAGAGAAAACCTTCCAACTGTTGAAAGCAACCATGACATACAGGTAGAACAAAGTGAGATGAAAAAAAAGAAAGCAAGATTACCACCATGGTATTGGTATTAGTATTGTTATCTATACTTTGCTGAACAACTTCCATCTGATGTGCCAATGCCATGTCCAACGTTCATTTGAAGCTGATCATAATCAAAGTGGCTATTGTCATGCATACAAGTGATTAGTTAAACCATTGCATAAGAAATATGTGTCACATACAAGGCCAGGAAAAAAAAACAGAGGAGATGCTCAGCTGTAGAAGAAAGGAGAAGAATCAGCCATTAGGTCAACTATAAGACTGTATATTACAGATGGAACAGGATGAGATCAGTGACAAAATTAGGAGTTCAATATTATACACATGCTGAACTGTAGGAAAATGGCATGAGCAGGAAAAATGAACCTGTCAAGTTTAGTATTACGCAGATGTATATATGTGCATTTCATAGAGACTAACTAGAATGATTGTTACCTTCCATTTTGTTAGTTGTCTAACAGATTTGTCAATCCCACTACAGATCTCATAAAAACACATATAGTGAAAAATCAGTGTTAGGCAGCTCAGTATTTTGAACCATATTAAGTAGTTCGTTCAATGTATTACTAATACAGCATTTCCTTCTGAACCATGAAGCTGCACAAGCAGATTAGAATGAAGACAATTGTACTGACAGAGTGACAGGACTTGATCAACTGATTGTACATACACCAATGCCTCCGATCAGCGTCAACGTCACGTCAGGTCAGAGAATTTGGGGAGGACCGTTTGAGGCATGTCACCGTGGATGTGCTGACGCGGTGGGCGCGACGATGACCAAATGTCCAAATCGATTTGGGGGAGAGAACCAAATCGATTTTGGGGACATGACAGATGTGAGAGAGAGAGAGGCTGTATGACTGTACCTGGTTACCTGCACTGGCTCCAGCTGCCAGGGAACCCACATGGATAGCTCGCCCACCTCCACGGCCGCCCGCCCGTCTCCCGGTCGTCGGAGCTCTGCACACCACCACCCCGTCCCTCGCCTCCACCGTCGCCGCGGCCGTGAACCAAACACACTGTTACTTCCGGTCCAGGACAGCCCACGAGAACAAGGCTCGCTAAGTTCCGCCATTCTGGCCTGCAAAAACTGGGCCGAGCCCATTTTCCACTACTACTCCGATCCGGTCCACCAAAAGGCGAAACCGGCCCGCTTCCCTTCCCTTCCCTTCCCTTCGGCTGCCCTCCAAACCCCCTCAAATTCCTCCGACCCCCGCCGCCGACGAGCGTCGCCATGGCGCTGGCGCTAGCGCGGCGGTTGCTCCGCCTTCGTCCCCACCTCGTCCCGCTCCCGCTCCCCACCCCGAGCTCCTCGTACCTCCTCGGAACACGCACCTACATCTCCGACATGCGCCGCTCCGCCTTCATCGACCGCCTCCTCCGCTCCGTCCGCTCCGAGATCTCCTCCCTCAACAACACCGCCCCGGCACTGCCGCCCCCGGCACCCGCTCCGTTCACCGTCGAGGACCGCCCGGGCGAGCAGTGGGCCCGCCTGCGCCGCGTGGTCCCCGCGGCCGCTGAGGGGGAGGTGGAAGACGAGGTCAGGGTGGACGCCTCGCTGGTCGACGGCGCGCTCCCTCTTTCCCGCTCCGGTGTGGACACGGGCGGCCCGCACAGGCTGCACATCACCGTCAAGGTCGAGGTCTCCAAGCCCGCGCGGCCTGGAGTGGCGCTCACCTTCGAGTGCTCCGCGTGGCCCGACGAGATGGAGGTGCGGCGGGTCTTCCCCGTCCGCCGCGGCGGGCCTGCGCCAGTGGAGCAGTACGTTGGCCGCCCATTCAGGTGATAGTGATACTATATGATGATGAACATCTTTAGATTTTGACAAGCTTTTTAAGGTTATGTTACTCGCAATTGCTGCTTAGGGTGTTGGTATTCGCCTTCCTAGTGATTAAAATGTGCCTAGTGCTCTGTTTTTAGTGAAAGTATTAGAGAACGGGAATGGTGGGAATCCCTTTCCATTCCCAATTCATGTTCAGGAAAATTGCAGATGTGTTTAGCTTTTGTTTGCAAAATGAAATGGTACGCATTCTGTGAAAAAAAATACCCAAATATGTGTTTTATTTGAAAATTGACTAGTGTTAATTTGTTAGACACAACAAGGAGAAACTCTCTATCGCAAGTCCCGTTGTTTTATAACAAGTTCTGTTCATTACAGCAATTATCTACAATGGGCTGACTAAAGTAAATTCTGAGCATGAACAAATAGGACCTAATTCATTGCCATTTTGATTTAATTGCTCTTTATTCCCTACTAATCTGCTTCTTTTGTGCCAAGACTTTTCCCTCTTTTTTGGAGCATATAGTGATAACTAATTTGTTTGTTCTGGTGAACAGTGAGTTAGATGATGAAATGCAAAGGGCGGTGCAAGATTACCTGGAGCAAATTGGAGTGAATGATGACCTTGCTGCATTTCTGCACGCCTACATGGAAAACAAGGAGCATACTGAACTTATCAGATGGCTGAAAAACATTGAGTGTCATATCAAAAAATGAAAATCCGAGTTGAGCTAATCGTTTGTCTTACAACACTTGTGGCCTTTCATCACAATCTTGGTACTTTACTGTTTTTTTTTTCAATTTACTTATAGTGGTGTCAGATATGCTACCGATCTGCCTATACTTCCCCTGGTAAGCAGGCAGTTTTTTTGCCCTCTATTCCTCTGAGGGGACGTTTGCATTTTTGAATTCCACTCCTATAATTATAATTTAGGCACGAATCAATTAAGCTAATATAGGTGAACGTGGAATATATCTGTATACTATTGTTACCCATATGAGGGAGATACATATCTGCTGCACTGCTGCTACCGGGGAGCAGAGTCGAAGAGTATAAGTCGCAAAATAGAAACATATAGCATGGAGGGTATCCTACAATTTGCAAAGTAGAAACATAGCATCAGGATCTATAGAATCATTTTTTTTCTCTCACCTCTTGAATATAAGATATGCTCATATCTTAACTTCGGAAATTTTGTAATATCAAATTCCAAGCCAAATAGCTTAATTAGTCCATTAATAGATTTCAATTTTTCCAAAATTAAAGGATCTGAATGACCACCTAATAAAATGTGTTTCCTATCATCGTGCCTAGAGGGAAGGTGTCGCCGATGTCAATGTTGATCACGATTCCCATCCGGAACACACGAGAGTGATCCACACACGAAGTTCCCCTACCTGACAAGCTAACTATCATAGGATTTTCCATCTGAAAGGTATATCAACATTTTGTGCGTAGGGAATTAGAGGAATAGCAAATAAGACAAACATCATATGCAGCTCGACCCTATGATGTTGGGGTTGCCCTTGATCCCAGCCTTGATTGCTCCTTCTCGCTCCACTCGATGATATTCGTTAGCCTAACATTTAAGCGCCCGGCCAACCCATGCACACACTTAGCTTGACTGCCTGCCATGCGCTCCGCGGCGTGATATCAAAGCTAGCCGACCACATGTGTTGTCACTTGCTAGGGTTAGGGATGGAGAATTTTTGGATCAGGAGTCAAGGGGGGCGAGGCACCTATAGGCTAGGTGAAGGAGCATGGTAAGGGTACTTTAGTCCTTTCACATAGTCTTTATTCTTTTTTTTAGGTAATGTGTCCCACCCGGTGTTAGAAAACAAGGGTAAACAAAAGCTTCAAAATGTTTACGAGGGAAAATAACAAAGTTTTTAAAAAAGGAGTAAAACCAATAATACACCCTACCGCAGGGAAAAATATACCAAATTCACAATATATTTTTAAAATAAACATATTAGGAGATAAAAAAGTTGATAATATTTAATACAAAACTAGTTACAATTTTAAAAGTTTGACTACTTGAAGAGCGATTTGTGCAGTTATTTTGGGACATGGCACATTGTATTTCAGTTGTACTTTCTCCGTCCACAAAAGAATACAACTCTGGAAGTTTGACCAAGTTTGTAATATTTGTGACTACAATAAACTTGATAAAAGTTATATTTCATAATTGATCTAATGATACTTATTTTATATTATGAATGTTAGTATTTTCTATATAGCTTTATTCGTTCAAGTTCAATCTGTTTAATTTCTTAAAAATGAAAATTATATTCTTTTGTGAAAGGGGGGAAGTACATGCATGGGCAGCATGGCGTCAGGGCTGTCTGCTGACCTCCCATTGGCCATTATTGTCCCAACCCAGCTAATTAAAGCCCTATATAAGACACTGGTGGTACGGTGGGTGGTGGTATGGAGACTAGAGTGACCAAAGACAGCCATTGTGTGGGGCGGCCAGGAGAATGGTGATGCAGTCCAGTAGGTTCAGGAGGATTTGCGTGTTCTGTGGCAGCAGCCAGGGCAAGAAGATGAGCTATCAGGATGCCGCTATTGGTCTCTCCAAGGAGTTGGTACGTACGACGAAGTGTGTGTGTGTCAGTGTGTGTGTATCGTGGTCGTATATCTACTATATATCTACCTAGCTAGCTATTGCATGGTTTCTTTGCTTGCCATTGTCTTCGATTCATTTGAAGTAAGCTAGCTATTGCACTAATATGCATACGCGTCAATACACGGGCCGCCTCTCTCCTCTTTCCACCTCATTATGCAAGCAGTGCGGTAGAAAACAAAGCATACATGGATCCAAGTTCAGGTAAACTCGTATAAATTGTATGTTTTTGTTTGTTGTTTCTCTTCAACTCGAATACATTTCTTTCCACATTACATTCAAACTTAATCGCACAGGGACTAAAGTAAGTGTTCACTGTTGGTGTTATTTCGGGAGCTATTGCATGTATCTACAATATTCTAGGGCTATCGTTTTTAGAGCCGTTAGAAAAAAAAAACATTTCTATGAGAAGCTGCGCAAATAAATAAAAATATGATCAAAAATAAGCTTCCTATTTAGTTTTAGCTTATTTTCCCATAAACAATTTGTAACTTGACCCAAATAGGCTCTATATTTACTATAGGAAGCTAGTATAAAGCTATGCATCATGCATGTAAATAAGGGATGATGATAGCCGCGAAGATGACCACAATGTGAGGTAGATAACAATATATAGTATGAACAATATTGTAGTCTTCCATTGGTTTTTCAGAATTGCTGGGACCAAAAAATTATCTCAATTTAGCTCTAGTTATTTAGCTAGTTTGCTAACGCCTAGTTCACAATTTTTGACTAAAAACTAAGCACATATATTAGCATCCTGTTAGGATGCGCTAGATTTAATATTTAACTAGTAGCTAACAATTAGTCCTTGCATGTAACAAGCCCTTATTACCTTTGGGACCCATGGTCCAAATGCCAAATGCCAGATTTGCCCCTAATTAATGAAAGCTAGCACACTATAGATTTTTCCCGTATTGTTTTATTTAACTTTTCTCCTACAAAACATAAGTACATGCTAAACATATTATTTTGGCATGCACAATAGCAGTTGAACATGTATATCCGTACAAATATGTGGGGCAAGACTCAGGACTCGTGCACATATTTTTTTTTTCTTTTTTTCTTTTCGAGAAGGACTCGTGCACATATATTTTACCGATTCTACTTTACCTCGATGAGAGCCTGTTTGTTGGTAGAGAAGCGAAAAACAACGTTGTGAAGCTAAACATACTAACTTCTCACAGATTTCTAGCTCTATGCTGCGGAGTTGTTTTACCAAACATTTATAAAAAATAGTTTTATATTTATTGGTGAAGCTACTTTATGGAAAAGAAGCTAAAAAATTGATCCGTTTGATGAAGTTGATAAGTGAAGCTTTCTTTACCTCCTAGCATTCTTTTCGTTTTGAATGTCAATACCTCTCATTTTCAGCAAGGGATCTGGACTGACTGGAGATATGTTGGTCTTTCTTTGGAGATCGAGATGCTGGCAGGCCGGCGCGCGGGGTGGTGACGATGTGATTCAGTGCTCTGTCTCCTGCGGCCGGCGGAGCTGAGCTGAATAGGACGCGTCGTCTGTGTGGCTGGCTGCGTTGCCTACTATTCCCAGCCAGCTGAATAATGTCCTGTTCACTTGGTCGTTTCTGGCTGGCTGGTTCTGGCTGCTGCTGATTTTTTGTGAGAGAAAAATACTGTTGAATGGCTGGCTGGTTTGGCTGATAAGTTCAAACGAACAGGCTTTGCAGCAGCGTTAGGACTGCTCCCTCCTCGTACCAAAAAAATGACGTTATAGAAAGTGTGTCAGTCAAATTTTTTAACTTTAATTAAATTTATATAAAATACATGTAACATTTATATCTCTAAATAATTTATTAAAAAATTAGACTTAAAGATTTTTCTAATGATACTAATTACTTAATATAAATATTTATATATTTTAATATATAATTGATGATAATTTAAAAACGTTTATTTTTCGAAAAACAAATGACATCGGAGTGAGTCGGATCGGGATCGTCTCGTCTGTGTCGACGACGTTACGATTAGGAGTGTGTGGATGTCGACTGTCTTGCCTACTCTGGCACCTGGCATGACCAATGCAGCTCCTGCTCGCTCGCTCGCTGTTGCGCTGCTGCTAGCGGCAACTCCGATGAGATCATGTCCTTGCTGTCCACCATGCATCCACGTAGGAGTATGTTTTACCATGTGTTTATGCATGTATACTACAGTACGATACAGCTCTACAGTTTCGTACCAGTGCACGCAAATATATAGGAGTACCTGCGCGTCTGCGCGAGGTGCAGTAGACTTCGTAAGGGTTTGTCTCCACTTTAAATTGGGCTGATTCAGTATTGGAGTCACAGTGCAAGCTACTATTAGTAGTAAAAATTGACTCAGCTCTGAAAGATCCTAATAAGTAGGGCCATTTTTAGTTCTTCGAATTCGGATCAGAATTTCTGTAGCAGAATTTCTATATCATTTTATTTGTTTTTATAAAAAAAAATTAAAACTTTAACTAATTAGGCTCAAATGTTCGTCTCGCAAAATACAACTAAACTGTGTAATTAGATTTTAATTTTATCTAAATTTAGTACTTCACAGGTATTTTAATATAATAAAAAATTTTCTTTTTACATAGTACTAAATGCTAAAATTAAGAATCAATTCAGACATCTAAACAAGGACTACGAGTACCTGCAAGGCATGCACGTTAGCTGACCTGCGCGCGGTTATTGAATATTTGAATGGAGTGTTTTTGCTACTGCTCCATGAGTACAGAGTACCTGTCCTAACAATTTTTCCTGCTGTTTTTTGATGCATGCTTGCCTTGCCGCAATGAGCCGCGACGCCGGCCGGCACCCCGACGAGAACGTATCGCCCACAATCCTCCACGTCTCCCGCAACCTGCCCAGTACACAGTAGCATACCCCTGTCCCGATCCCCCGCACGCATCCGGCACCCGGCATCCCCACCCCACCCACCTCCTTCCCCTTCCCCTTCCCCTTCCCCACGCTAAACCCCACGCCACCGCCGCCGACGATGGCCGCCGCGATGCGGGTGGTGCGGGACCTGGACCTGGAGCGGTACGCGGGGCGGTGGTACGAGATCGCGTGCTTCCCGTCCGCGTTCCAGCCCAAGACGGGCACCAACACGCGCGCCACCTACACGCTGGCCAACGACGGCACCATCAAAGTGCTCAACGAGACGTGGACCGACGGCCACATCGAGGGCACGGCGTGGCGCGCCGACCCGGCCAGCGATTTCCCGTCACCGGCGACTACTGGGTGCTCCACGTCGACGCCGACTACCATACCAGTACGTGCTCGTCGGGCAGCCGTCCAGGAAGTACCTCTGGGTGAGTGAGTGCGTGCGTGCACCTCCATTCAGCAGCGGAGCAGCCGTCCGTCCCTCGCCGGAATCACTCCTGCCCACCGATCTCAACCTCGTTGTTTTCCTTGCAGATCCTTTGCAGGCAGCCTCACATGGACGAGTCCGTGTACAAGGAGCTGGTGGAGCGCGCCAAGGAGGAAGGGTACGACGTGTCCAAGCTCCGCAAGACGGCGCACCCTGACCCGCCGCCGGAGACCGAGGAGAGCACCGGGGACCGCGGGATGTGGTGGATCAAGTCCATCTTTGGCAAGTAGCCAAGTACTCTGGGTGACCGGGTGCTGCCGGCGCCGAGCAGGCGAGCACACCCAAGAAGAGATCGCTGCGACGGTAGGTGTTCAGGGTGCCGCGTGTACATTCAGCAGTTCAGCACTAGTCGGGCTTGTTGCTGCTGCATGCCGCTATCTGCAAATGGAAAATGTACTGTACTTTGTTTAGAGTTTCTAATAATATGCAGCAGCATTTGTGGACTTTTGTGGTGATGTGCTGAATTCCCAGCATGGTAGTCGATATTCAGTCGTGTGGAATCATACATAGGTCTGAAGTTTTACGAAGACGGACACATCGAAATGCGGGCTTTCTCCGGCTGATGTGTGCCGCGACCCGCGGACGGCGTGGCGTGAACCGTGGAGGTGTGGCGTCCGGCGTGCGCCGTGCCCGTGGCGACAGCGGTCAGGGAGCGTGGCACGCGTGGGCACGGCGGGCTCAGCGCGAGCCGAGAACAACCGGACTGCCGAGGGCTGCTAGGGCGCACGCGACGCGTGAGGCGTCTCGCGCGGTGCTACACCTTGGTACAATACAATTTAATTTAATGATGATTCATATGTTGATGTTGTCCAAAAGAAATGGTTCATCTAAATTTTCTACGCTCCTATATTCATGAATTTTAAAGATGATGATTCATCTGTCGCAAAAAAAATGATTCATCTAAAATGTTTTATACTCTTTGCATATTCTAACGCCGCTCACTTAAACTTAATAGCACGACCTATCAAACATGGTATAGTGTGTTGTTTTCCGCAACAAAACAACATCAGGTGGCTTAAGAGCATCTCCAAGTTGACAAACCTGAAAGCAACATTTGTGTGATGACTAAAAGGAGTACTAGGTAACTTGCCAGAAATGGCAGGCGTGCATATATATGCATGCATGACCGTGCTAGGGCACTTTCAACACACATGGCTAATTACTAGTTGGAGCTAAAAATTACCTCACATGTTCTGATTGGCTTGCTAGTTAGTTAAGAATTAGTTGAATACTTAGCTAAGAAAATTAGCCTGCCTTTTAGCCCTCTTATTTGGATGCAAGATCTAATTTCAGCTAAAAATTAGCTAGCTAACAATTAACTCATGATATCCTAACAGAAACCATATGCACATAGATAGGCCACAGGCTGAATATACTTGTATTTCCTAGCCCGTCCACACAGTTCGGTACAAGATTTGGCTGAGCCCAGCAGCCCCTAAATGCAGACTTCCATTACTTGAACCACTAACCAGCAAGGGCAACTAAAAACAATAGTTCTTATGAAATTTATTTCATCGCCAAGTCTCAAATGTTGCCCTTCACTTTCCAGACTCAGAGACATTAGATGATCTTAGTTGTGCCGGTCCTCTAAAACATTGTATCAACATTTTTAACTTCCTAAACCATGGAGTGATCATAGAAGATTCTTCTGGGAAAGTAATATGCCCACTGCAGTACAGGCGACCACAGAGATCAGACCATCTCTAGATCTCAAGCGTTCCTTCCATGTCAAGGGCTCCGAGACTTTCCTCAACACTTCTTGGAATTGCTGTTTGGTGTCATCCAGAGAGCCAGAATTGTCAATCACTATGTCTGCTTCTGATTTCTTCCACTTTAGTGCAAGCTGTGCATTGATCCTATTCTGAGCTTGTTCTTCAGAGCATCCATCTCTTGAAATTAGCCTCTTAATCTGGACTTTTGGATCAACCCAGACTACAATGACTGGATTTGTCCATCTATCCATCTTTGTCTCAAATAGCAGAGGGATGTCAAGGATGATAACCTTGCAGCCTTTCATCCACAGTTTTGCTACCTCCTAGACTATGCCAGAAGAAATATGTGGTGCCAGAAGACTGAAAGTGACCAATAAGTTATCAAGGAAACTGTACACTAGTGCCAATACTGTAAATAAATGCCAACTATGGATAAAAGAAGAATAAATAATCCAGCCAACTGAACAATTGTGCCTTTGGGAATGATAAAAGAGACCGGACAAAATATTAGTGAAATCTATACCGGTTTAGAAGTTGACGTTTTGATGGGTCAGAAAATACGATTTGTCCCATTAGAGCTCTGTTAATTTCGCCACTTTCCAACAAAATATCATTCCCAAAGGCTTTTACAATCTTCTTCCAACCTCTGGTGCCTTTCTGCACTACATCCTATAAATGCATGGCTAATCAGTAGCAACTTTGTAACAAAACATAGTTATAACTTACAGCATCCAGTAAAATTTCAGAACACCAAAAATATTATTACCAATCCTGCTTTGCAGTGCACGTAATGTATCTGGGTCATGTATGTTAGTACCTATTTTTGTGTTTTTTTTAGTACACTGGCTGCCAGGTTGTACATAAAAGAGGAAAATAACTTTGCTTCAGGCACTGTGGTAACAATGATTTTCTGTTTTAATCTATATCGAAGATACCAATTAATACATGGAAATAAAAGGAATAATTATAAAATTATACAACTTGCCATTCCAGTTGCAGCATGTGGTCCTGTGGTTTCTCCGCCGACTTGGCGATCTCCTTTGCCGGCACAGAGGCATCGGGGTTGATGAAGTGCGTCATCTGTGCCCCGCAAAGAGCCAACATCACAGGAGGAAGATGTTCTTCACAAACTTCTTGGTGACATGATACACATTGGAGACCGAGGCACCAGGAGCAGAAGAAGCCATGAACTAGATCATGGAGGAACCTAGCTCTGATTACCATGTAAAATTAGATGCAAAGTGATGCCTTCTCAGACTCATGACATTATGTAGGAAGCCCCTAGCATGGCGGTACATCTTGGAGTACAAGACAAGAAAGATTTACATGGAAACAAAGATATTAATCAATTAATCTACTTACAATATAAGGAAACAACAAACATGGTGTCGTATCTACATTTCCTTGAAAAAAATCCGCATCACCTGTTGTGTATGACAAATGGTGATGTTTCAGAACAATACGGTTCTGTTGATGGCTTGCTTCTCAAGGCAATGTAGATATGGCCCATGTTATTTGCATATTTGTTGTTTCCTTGTATTGTATGTAGATTCATTTGTATTTTTTTCCATGTAAATCTTTCTCGTCTTGTATGTGTTGCCTAGTTGTCAAAAAAAAAAATGTATTGCCACACTAGGGGCTTTTCCTAACATACCCGTGAGCCTGAAAAGGCATCACGTTACACCCATTTCACATGGTAATCAGAGCTAGGTTTCTTGAAGATCTAGTTCATGGTGTCAACTTCTGTGATTGGTGTTGCGGTCCCATCACCAAGAACCTCACGAAGAACAACTTCCCCCTGTAGAAGACACAGGTGATGACAGCCCTGCGTGCGCTCAGGTGGTGCACTTCATCAACCCCGATGCTCCAGTTCCAATGAACGAGGTTGCCAAGTCAGCAAACAAGCCGACAGTCATGATTCTCAATCCAAATTATGAAACATGGGTTGCGAAGGATGTGCTTAACTACTTGCTTTCCTCCATATCTGGTGAGATCCTCGTTCAGTACAGCGGAAATCTAGATTGCGATCTAGGACATGTTCACACCGCAATCTTGTGGCCACATCATCAACACCTTGCGCTCACCATGACACAGAAAGGATCTTCTACCATAGTGGAGTTTTTCAGCCGCATGAAGTCCTTGGCAGATGATATTGCATCCGTAGGGAAGAAGTTAGAGGACAAGGAGGTCACCTCCTACATCCTCGCTGGCCTCGACAACGACTTCAACCCCGTCGTTTCTCCTATGGCGACACACGTAGAGCCGCTGTCCCTTGGGGAGCTCTACACCTAGCTAGTTAGCTAGGAGCAGCGGATGGATCTGCCACACGGCTCTGGATCCTCCGTGAACTTGGCTCCATATCCGCTATTTCCTTGTATTGTAAGTAGATTGATTGATATCTTCCTTTCCATGTAAATCTTTCTTGTCTTCCACTCCATGATGTAATGTCATGCTAGGGGATTTTCCTAGCATATATAACACGGAGTCATGAGCCTGAGTAGGCGTCACGTTACACCCATTTTCACAAGCCCCCACTAAGGACCAGGTTGTACCTCAATCTATGATTTTGGCTAAAAGTGCTATTTGCACAGCTAAGAGAGATAACTAAAAACAATTAGGCAAAATCTTACTATGGTCGCACTATGAGGCAAGAAAGGCGTAAGATTGAATACAGTTACTAATGTACACTTGGTACTCCATGTAAAGGCATTTTTTCCAACAACATGATGCGAAATTGATAACATCACAAACTTTAAAAAAAAATAAAAGACAAGCAATTTCATACCTAAAAACTTAGCAGCCTTTGCAGAACAACATCAGATAGCTTTAGGTTTGGTCCGCTTGCTTACCCGAGCAACGACATCGGCATCGACGACGGGGATACCAGAGTCCCTGAAGAGGTTGGAGACGGTGCTCTTCCCAGATGCGATGCCTCCCGTCAACCTCACCAGCCTCATCCTTCTCACTTGCCCCCTTATTGCTGTACCAAAAACACAACAAACTATTAGGCCTCAGTGGCAGTGGCACATCTACACTTTTGAGCTTGCTAAAAGCCTAAAAACTAGACCAAGTCCATGCCACTGTTCTATTCATGCACAAAGACAAAATCAATCCTTCACACTTGTCTAGCTTCCAAAACCAAACAATCATAACCACCAGCAGTTTCAACCCAACAATCCAAACGACTATCCTGTAAATAGATTCAATGAATCCCTAAACTCTGGTTCTGAACCAATTCCACAACCTGGTTATGCCAACCCAGACAACTAGGTCAGCAATTCAACACTTCACTGCCTTCACCTACTGTGAGATAGCACAAATAATTCCATACTATGTGAAATTAACTACAAATAAGAACAAAACTATTAAAAATGACAAGAAAACTTGTCTCACAGAATTCAAGTATACATTCAAAAAAACAAAAAAAATATTATCAATGATGAGGAGTAATCAAGAATTTTTTTTAAAAAAATGTTGAGGTGAAAATATAGGGAAAAACATGATAGATTTTTTTTTTCAAAGAGAACAGCAACTGCAGTTACATCCATTTATATTAATACATAGAATCAAAGTATCTCAAAATCCTGAATATCCATGAATATAAAGTCGCAGATATAGACTTTTCCCGGTTTATTTAGCATCTTAGTCCTTAGTTCTTACATCACGATGCAAAAAGTAAAATCACAGCAGGCTTGGTAATATCAAAGTTGTTCTTAATGTAATAATAAGCATCTCTCCTCGCTAATCCAGAAACAAAATCTAAGTAGTTAGACTTAACTACTTGGTAGTTAAAATTATGTGACATAGACGTGAACAGATGGTGGACGCGAAGAGAACTCAAACGTCAAAGAGAATGGCTAGACATGAAAGGCGAGATCAAATAGATCAAGAGACAGACGAGAATAGCTCTATGGGTGCTGGATTTGGGAGGAGGACGGACCTGGTTCCTGATGGGGCCAACGGTGACGTGGTCCCACCAGTCAAAGTCGCCGGAGATCCCGTTGACAGGCGCACTGATGCCTCGCGGGCGGCGGCGGCGGCGTCGAGGAACGGATAGTAGGCGCGCTAGGTGTCTACCAAAGGCGCAAACAGCCTGTTCGGCGGGGATGAATGGGCTGACTGGCGCTGGTGCTGAACCAGCCAGCCAACAAGTTGCTGCTAGCTAGCCTGCCACCACCTAGCCACATGTTTTCAGCCAATTCAAATTTAACACCAGCTGTACATTCACTTTCAATTTAAAAAAAGCGGCAACAGCAATATGCATTTGAAAAATGGCGCCAATCCCCAACACATGTTTAGTACTTCATAGCACAATTTCAACAAAAAGCTCCAAATAACAAGCCATTGCCTAGCAGCTCTTCAACTATCTGGTCCCTCCCAGCATACAAGTTACAGTCCATTTGTACTTCATAGCTAACATTACAGGAACCTTCAATTCTCCCTACAAACGAACCACTTATGACAGTCCATTGTCCACTCTTTACAATAAAAGAATCCATCAGAGCTAATGGGATACCAAATTAGGCATACATGCAACCTTCACAAAACTAGTGGACTTCCAACGAACCACTAAGCAAACTGCACAGCCATGATGCAATCCGCTGCTGCACATACACCGTCCGCCTTGGTCAACCTTCCTGCAGGCAGTACAAGTGTCAAACCAACTGCATACTAGACAAACATAACATCAATTGACAGACTGTACTAAGTTCATTACTGCACCTTTAGTCAGATAATGTGGAGGGCCATATAACCGTTGAGATCCACTCCCTCAACACGTCAATCCTTGTTTCACGATTCACCTCCACCCAGTTCGACATAGGATACGTCGGTGGATGCTGTCCATACGTACGCCGCCACAAATAATTATCCAATACAAAGCAGGATATGATAATCCAAGCCTGCTTCTCCCTTGCAAAGTACGGCACCTTTTCTAGAATTTGCCACCTTTCTTTCAAAACCCCAAATCGACGTTCAATGATATTGCGCAATTTCGTATGAATTAAGTTAAATTTCTCCTCACGGGTTAATTTCGTCAAGTCAACTCCCCTAAACTCGTCTTCATGGTACCTTGTGTGACGGTATGGCGTCATGTATCCGGCCAGGAACGTGTATCCAGTGTCTCCCAGATAATATCGACCTGCATCAATTGAAGTTGTTTAGTGACAACAATGAGCAGCCAACTTACTACACACATGCATCATGAATTTCGTTTCAAAGTCATCACAAACCTTGTGGTGGATGTGGGAACCTTCCATGCCTCTGATAGTCCTCTAGTACCGCCTGGTCATGACATGCCCCCGCCTTCCCGGCACTGACCCAGGTGAACTGGCCATCCATATTCACAATGGCGCAAACATTTATTGATGTTTCATTGTTCCTATTAAAAAGTCAGCTTTTGCTTCGTGGTTAACCTCAACTTCTATGTGAGTTCCATCTATAGCACCAATGCAGCCATCAAACCATGGTGCATATTTCAGCAGTCTTAGGCTCACTCCTCCATAGTGCTGGTCCGGTGGAACTAGAATTGTTTGTGCCCACTCAAACATAACCTTTGCTACTGCAGTTACCTTTCTACTAACTGTATCCAAGGACCGCTCATATCTATATTTGCATTGTCTTGCTGCAGAACCGTGGGCACAAGTCCACACATAGATACCTAAAGCTTCAATTGAATCACACTTACCTGTACTAGGCAAGCCAAATGGACGCAACATGTCATGCAACTCCATGAATGCATCACGTGACATGCGAAAGTTGTCATGACATGCAGTTGGGTTATTCAGAGTCAGTTGCATCCATTGCGCGCCTATAAGCTTCGGTATGGGGCAAGGAGGATTTACCGGAACACTTTGATTCTGCAACAAGTACTTCAATTTTGTCAGCAGTGCTGTTGCGGACACCAAGCCCAACAACTCCTTTCCCTGAGTAGAATTGTCGCTACTTGAAGAGTCCGCAGAACTACTCATCTTCACAGTTCACACACCATTCTGATACAGGATTCAAGTTCAATGGTTAATGTGCAAAATAAATATTAAGAAACACAAGTTGGCTACCAATATCTACAAAGATATAAATTATATCTAAAGTCATGATAGCACGTACCAGTAGGAACACCACAACCATGCAGGTAGACCTCTATTTTGTACCAAGGCCAAAGTCTGTAACGTAGACCTGGATTAATAACAAAAGAAAACATGAAATATGGTTGCCAACTAAAATTATGTCTGCAATAAAAAAACATGGTTGGCAACTATTTTTTCTGAAAGCACACATCTTAAATTATTGCACACTCAGTTCTTATTACATGGCGAAATTGAGAAGTACAACAACTACAGCAGCCTAAGAAGGAATGACGATCAGCTTCACTACGAGTTGAGGGCAGCAAAGTCCCAGGACACCTTCACCCAGTTCAGGCGGCCATCCTTAGTTTTCAGATCCAGAAACGCGCGGCGGCGATGCTTGTTCAGGCAAAGGTTGAGGGCTTGCATATAAACTACATCTTCCTCCGTGTGACCATCTGCCTCCAAAATTTCCCTAACTTGGGCTATCTCCGCTGTGTACAGGGCGTCTTCATGCCCTTGGCGCTTCCTAACACTCCTGATAACATCGTTCAGACCCTCAATTGTGTCATCAATGGAAGTAGTCTTGCTGCTCTTCTTACGTGGACTGTCGACGAAATGGTCCTGAGGGATTCTTTTGGAGGACTGACCACCACTGCGGTTCAGTATGGGCTCATCTGACAAGTTTTCAGGACTCTGAGGGCTCGAACTTGGGGGGGTTTGGTCAGGTTCATGGCCACCAGCAGCAAACAACTCCCCTCTGTCCCGTGGGGTGCATCCCAGAATCGTGATCAGTTGCTCACAACATTATGGACGTTTTAACCTCTGAGCAGTATGTTGGCTACTTTCCTGCACGTAATATAGTGCCGGCCATGTTAGTAATGATTTAGTGACAACCTAGCTGGTTAGAGAAGAGGCTATGAAAAGGATAAAGTTAGTACCCCGGGTTGTTCTGCAAACCAAGATGAATCAGCAGTCACCTCACCGGTAATCGGGTCACGGCCTAGGCCAGATTGTATGTGACCGTCGCGCCAATTGAAGTACTGCTGTTTCAGGTCATTGTACTTGTTCTGAAGCGTCTTCTTGTTGTACCCGAGGTGTGTGGCCTCGTTGAACTCACGCACAACATTAGACCACCCGATACTGGATGGGGAGTGGGTCTTATGGTTCCAGTGACATATGTCTTTCTGTTTTTGGATTATGTCAAGAAACAGGGCGCAAGTTGAGTCATCATATGACGCTTTTTTGGGCATCTGAGAAAATATCCGTGGTCTAATGAGAAAATGTACGAGTATCCGTGGAATCATGGTAGTAGCACTGCAGAAACAAATGAGTGGGGAGGGAAAAGGGGACTTGCCTTTCCGAAACGCTTGCAGCGTTTTGAACGGGGGTTGTAGTGCCTGGCTTCAGGTGGAGAGCACGAAGACGTGGACGACGATGCCAGTGTGGGCAATGTTCAGTGTGTGCCACAACGACGACGGGTCTCGGCAACTTTCCTATGTACATATATATCATACGTGAGTATACTTACTTCAAATGCAATACGCAACTCCTGAATTAATAGTTTAGATTCCTATAAAGTTGGAGTGATTTCAGGGGACATGGTAAACTCCAACAGTCAATGACGAGATTAGAGAAAGGAAGTTGATTGACTACGGTTGTGCAAATGCGTGTAAATATTTCAGGGGATGAAAAGTAGTTTAGTCTTGTCTGTGTGTTTCACAAAGCTTTCTGCAACTTTAGGAATAAGCTTTCTGCAACTTTAGGACATGTCATGATTCAATTTTTTCAATGGAACTGAAATTGCAAGTCTGAGCACATCATGGCAGAATCTTTTTAATGGAAAATTGCAAGTCTGAAGCTGAGCAAAGAAACTGAACCTGAGAACGCTGGAGTCAGATCCGGCCGCCTGAGACAAAGGGGAGCTTGCGATCCAGGGGACCTTGGTGCCGGCGGTGGGGGTCGCGTGAACCTGATGGACTCCGAGTTGCGCTCCGAGGTCTCCGTCGCCGCGCGCCTCTCGGACAGGCCGCCCGTCGCCGTCGACGCGGCCAAGGGCATCCGCGTCTTGACCCACGCCGCGCTACGCCATGTGTTCGTCGAGCGCCTGCGGCCCTGCCTCGTCCTCGTCACCGACCTCCTCCTCGGCGCTCACGGCAGCTGCGTTGCGGAGGAGCGGCGCGCAAGGGAAACCCTAGGGCGAGTGAGCGGCAGGGCGAGCGAGCGGCGAGGAGATGGAAGCGTGAGGGAGACCGGCAACCAGTCGCTAGCAAGCTCTATTGATCCATCCGTTCGGCTGGTGCTGGGCTGCCGAACGGCTGGGCTGATCAGCCCAGCCAATTCCAGCCCAGCCTACCGAACAGGCTGAAAGCTGGTGTCGCCTGAAGCTGAAGGAGTGAAGGGGCAGGAATTTTAGCGAGGGAGGACGGTTGGGCTTGCGATGGGCCGGCCCAATAATCTCCAGAGCAGCCCAACTTTGTGCGGCCCGCTACACAACTGACTGGCATTCGCTCGGCCCCAACTCCGAACGCAACGCCGACCGCGCGCCGCCGCACTGCCACACCCCCTCACCGGCTACCGCCGCCGCCGCCGCCAGGCCCACCACCCCTTCCTTTCAACCGGTCGATCACCCTGCTTCCCTCCTCCGTTTATCCTTGCTCTTTGTCCCTGGTTGTGCTCAGCTCAGCGTCTGGTTTCGCCATTGGACCCATGGCTGCCCCGCGCGCCGCTGCGGTGGCGTCCGCGAAGCAGGTGACGAGGCAGAACTTCGCGGAGGCCGTGCGGGAGCTGCGGGGGCACCTGGAGGCGTGTGACTACGTGGCCGTGGCGGCGCAGAAGACCGGCGCCCCGACGGGGTGGCGCCGCGCGCTGCCGGTGGACACTGCGGAAACGGCGTATCTCAAGGCCAAGCTCGCCGCAGAATCCTTCCAACCGCTGCAGTTCGCCGTCTGCCCCTTCAGGCTGCTCAGCTCTTCCCCGTCTACCCTTGTGGCCTACCCGTAAGGATCTCTCTCTCTCACTCGTCGCCCGCATGAAACTCAGTCGGCAAGGTGGTTTTGCTATTTGGTTGGGCGATGTGTGGTGCATAAACCTGTTATTTGCAGGCTAAGCTCGAGGAATTTCGTCAAACACCTATGTATTCATAAATGGATGCTGCTGCCTTTTCAGATTGTAGTATGAAATGAACATTGACATTTTCTGAAGTTTAGTTATTATTCTGTAGCAATTAAGGAATAATATATGGTCACAAAAACATGTCGTTTAGGACAAGATTTGGGAAAAAGATAAAAACTACAAACATCAATAACTATTAAATTTTAATTTTCAAACCTGTAGGTTAAATGAGTGTATTCATACTAAAAATACTTGCAAAATCTCTTAGAATTTCAAGGATTTTAAAAACATTTTTCTAAAAGAACTTAGTGGTCAAAGATATCCAGCAAAGTCTGCACAAGTCAAATGTGTCAAGTGTTTTTGACTTGAGGTAGTACATCCATATTATGTCTGAAGGTGTTTACCTAGAATTGCTATGTGAGTAACTAGTATGCATGGGAGTTGACTACTTGACTTGGGACCACTAGATATTGTGTTCTTCGCATTGTTTTTGTACAATCACAAGTTTGCTGAGAACATATTCCAGGATCCTTTTTGGCATATTCGTACGGTTTGATGAATAGATGATTAATTCACTTTTTCACTTGATAACATTGCTGTATGTTTCATTAGTTCAGCCTTATCATTTTTATTTTATCATCACTGATGCTTTGTGCCTCTGGGTGTGTTGGATGTACAGGTACAATTTTCACTTATTTCCTAGAGATGAACTGCAGCTTGGAATGCCTTCATACAGTTTCTCTTGTCAATCATCTTATTTATCAACTATGGCTAATGATGGTTTTGATTTCAATATGTGCATATATGATGGTGAGTAGTAAGATATGGTACTAAAACAACTACTCCCTCTGTTCGTATTAAGGATTCAATAAAGTCAAACTTTATAAAGTTTGGGCAACAATTATTCAAAATATGTACTTGGTTTTTGGATAAAATTTGTATCACTAGATTTACATCCCAAACATCTGTTAATAAGAAGAATATTTTGTAGCCATTGGTGATATATTGTAAGAATAATTGGTGGTCAAAGACAAGTACACTTATATTCCCTAGACTCACCAAATCCTAATACGCCTTATAAAAATAAACTGAGATAGTAGTAAGGTTGTTTGATATACAGAGGACTAATTTTCTGTTGATTATATTGGCAGGTATTTCTTATCTATCAAGGGTTCAAGAATCCTTAGCAAGGCAAAAGATCTTTACACATCGTCCTCACCAACTGTTGCCATCACCAAGCCCATCAGTTGCTGATTCAGTTTTCATGAATAGAGTGAAGTCTAGGATAATGCACTGGAGAAAAGGATATGCTGACCCAAGTAAAAAGGATGATGGTTGGTTACTTTTGAGTTTTGATAAATGCTTACAGCTCAACACTCTTGTCTTTCACTTTGATGGCTCCTAGTCTTCTTATTATGCAGGTTCTTTGGTTAGTTCCCTTAGCAGATTAATTTTGGGTGGTGAAACATATGGTTCCAGGCCCAGTATGAGTATTGATGTCTGCAGTGATCGGCAAGTTCAACTGGTCTTCGAGGTGTGATTGTACAACAGAAGTTTGATATTTTCTGTAGAAAAGGAAGAAATGGTTTTGTATTTAATGAAGCAAAATATGAGTCCTAACTCCCTAGTTCATGTTCTTTGGTTGCAGTTATCAATCCTGCAAAGATTTGAATGATTCAAAATTGCATGTCATGCTTTTAACATGAAGATGTAGTTGAAATAAGCTGTTCTGTATATAATAGTAGGAAACTGTGATTACTGAAAATTTAGTTGCTTCAGATGTCGCTTTTGAATTCCCTCTTCTTTACAGAGACAAATAGTAACTCCACAGTACTGGAGCTTTCTTTAACCATTTTGATTTGTTCTGCAGGCAGTAAACCGTATCTCTGATGACCTTGTATCTCTCGTTGTTCCGCACAAAGCTGGAGCTGCTAGGGCTGTGCGTGTGATCTTTACTAGTTCGAAAGAGGATAAGAATCTTCTCCTGGTTTGAATCCCTGCTTCTCTAGAAATCAACAGCATTATGTACAATGTATAAAAACAATAAGATATCAAAAACCACAACTTGCAGATGGATATCCAGAAATTAGAAGATGAACAAAACTTTAAATTCTGTGGATTTCGAGAAGTTATTGATCTACTATCATCTTCACAGAAGCCAATCATATCGTACAATTGCTTGAATGGTAGGTTGACACATAACCAACTTGCACAATTATATGGCTTGCTAACCTCTTGATATGCACATCATTTTTTTTTTCTTTTTTCTCAGATCTGACAATGCTGCACAGCAAATTCATTGCACCTCTTCCGCCAAACATGCATGAGTTTATGTGTTCTCTAAAAATGGTCTTCTCTAATGTTGTTGATATCAGCCACCTGTGGAGACAAATTGGCCCTTTGAGAAAAGCAAATAATATACAAGCCGCTCTCAGTTATTTACAAAGACAGTACTCGGTGCCAATTGAAATTGAAATTCCACAGCAAGGTATAATTCCAGCTAACGTTATTCATACATCTTGTTTCTTAGTAAACTATGCCTTACGTTCTCCCTCATACCTTAGGAAATAGAATGTAGAATATGTTATTGGTAATTAGTAACATGAGCATCAAACTGTTATCTATATATTCATATTGCTTCCTCACTAGCATTTCAATTAAGCTATCTCTTTTTCTTAACTTTTGCACAGATGGTACCAGCAGTGTAACAAAAAATGAGCAAAATGTTCTGAGAATAACAAAGTTGTTTGCTAAACTAAGTAATTTACTGAAAATCAGTCCTGAGTGCCAACTGCAATCTCATGAGCAATGCACTGCAGTTGAAGAATATTGTAACATCTTCTATCCAAGTTGTGTGGTCGAAGGTTCTGATGACGCGAACTTTGCTATTGAGTCAGACACCACAGAAACTGTGAGCACTGATAACATCATCTTCTTGTGGGGCTTTAGGGAAAAATCTGTCAAGGAGTTAAAATCCTACCTTATTAGCTTACATCAAGCCTTCTCAGAAGATTTTGAGGTCAAGTTGTTGGATAAGACATGCTCAGCTTTGATATTCCGTGATTCTAACACTGCAATGCAGTTATTAAAAGAAATAAGTTCAGAAGGCCCCTCACTATATAGATTCTTCTCAGAAGGTCTGAAAGCTGCAGGTTTTGAAGTGTACAGAAAGGTTTGCAGATTAGGACTTTGGGATTCAGATTTAGCGGAGGTCCTCGAGGATGTTTCATCTGAGCTAGGTGTTCCGACACTTCCTGAGTGCAGCACCTCTCAGATATACTGGAATAGTGCATTGATGCTGGATCTGAAGGAGTATCTGGAATGCTAGAACATTATATAACTCCTAATATTTTTTTATCAGGTTCTAAGATTAATGAAAGCTCTCATCAAGAAGCAGCAGCAGGCCACAGCAGGTTAGTGAAACCAGAGGTGAAGCTTGCATTTTTCAGGACATATGATATTCAATTTGGGTCAAGCTTGATTTTTGGCAATGCCAATATACAAGATATCAGCAAGGTTTTCAGCATAATGGTGTGGCCTATCTTTGAACTGCAGGCACCTTCATGTGCGGAGATGATTATTGCTTTATTATGATGTTACATGACTAGCTTGTATGTCATCATTTCGGAGTGTCTGAACTATGCTTCTCTTGCTTTATGCAGCCTCGATAGCAGCATTGATATTCTGGTTTCCGGTTTAAACTGGCCAATGTTTAACTTGATTACTGCATGCTGGCTACAGTGCATCATTCTGGCATAAATGGACAGTATGCAAGAGGCAGTGAGGTACCCTCCGTGTGGCTCCATGTGAAAAGTCAGTGCTGGAATGCTAAACACCGACCTTGTTCACAGCATTATGCATGGAATCCCCAATAGTTCAATGGAGCCTGGAAGTTGGTTCCCATAGCAATCAGGCAGTTGTGAACAGAAGCTACTTTTTCTCCTGCCTAACTACTATTCTTTTGTGCTTGGAATTTGAAAACACTAGATATGGATAGGGGCTTTGCAATCGTATACAACGTAACATATGCAATATTAAAGTCGCCTTTTGATATCAAGGGCGAAGGGCGGCCCTAGTGCAAGCGGTAGAGCTTTACCGCCTGTGACTAAGAGGTTCAGGGTTCAAGCCCCAGCCTCTGCGCATTTGTACAAGGATGGTTGCTGGCTATTTTTCCTTCTCCAGACCCCGTAGTGCGGGAGCCTACGGCACTTGGTACGCCTTTTTGATATCAAGGGCACGTTCAGTCAGTCGGCATGGCAAAAGTATGGTTTAATCATGCCTTCGCATCATCATGTCCTTTTCCGTCTCTTGTTTGTGACATGTATTCGTTATACACCTAATCAGTGGCCGGTTTAGAACTTTAGATTGTTTCCATGAAGATTTGTCACCTCAGATCCATCAAAAAAAACGAAGAGTGGCATGTGCTGTGAGTAATATATCTATGACCACAACTTTTTGGGTGCTATGTCAGCTGATTAAGTAGTTTATGTTTATGCATATGTGTATGTGAGCGCCTATGTTGGCAATATGTTTTTGTCTTGAAAAGTGTTCACCTAGTCATACTCACACCAACTTGGCTGCTAGCTATTTTCCCTTCCCAGACCCCGTAGTGCGAGAGCCAATGACACTGGGTACGTCCTTTTGGTGCTGTGAGTAATATATCTAATGACCACAACTTTTTTGGTGCTACGTCAGCTGATTAAGTAGTTTATGTTTATGCATATGTGTATGTGAGCGCCTATGTTGGCAATATATTTTTGTCTTGAAAAGTGTTCATCTAGTCATACTCACATCAACTTGGCGAGTAAAAGCAAACTGTGAGGATGTCCATGCCATATTGAGTAAATGTAATAGGGAAAATGCTTACAAAGGAAAACTTACTTAATCATAGTCAATGTCAACATGATGAGTAAAATTAGGAACCAATCATGCAAAGAAATCTTTACACGCCCTAGCAAAAAGACTTATAAATAGATTTATAGCTAAACAATTCAACCAAAACAGTATATGTCATGCGCAGATAACTTGGCATGTGGTCATAAATTGGGTGAACATGACTCCAATAAAAGATAGTTGGCCTACACGTCACAAAACGTAACTGTACAAACACATAGAGTGTAAGGACCAACTTGTTACTAAAAACTTGAAACTGCTAGCTCCACACCTAACTCAAACACATGATGTGGGGCCCATTTCTGGGTAGCCCGCATGGCTTCCAGCAAAGACCTAGACAGATGATATGGGTTCAACTTATAAGTAAGCCACGCTCAAGATAGACCAAGGCTTGTGAGCCAAACAGACGCATAAGGTAAAGCATGTTATGGCCCGTTTTGTCACACCAACTTCATGAGTAAAAATAATCAGGAACTCATTATGTTGAGTAAAGTAATAGGAAACACGACATAGATAAAGAAAAATTGACCCCATCATAATCATTGATCAATGTGAATAGTAGAATTGGGAAACTAAAATATGGTATTACATATAAAAGTCTTTACTACTTGCCTTAGTGAAAATACATATAAAATTGTTTATTTACAAAACTAAACAACTCCATCAAAAAATAGTATATCGACATGTTCATAAAATGGATCAACATGACTTCAACATAAGACACATGACCGGGATGTCACCAACCATAACCATAGGAACATATGGACTATAAGGATCAATCTATTGTTAGAAATGTGAATTTGCTAGCTCCGTACCTACCCTCAACACATATGTGTGTTACACTGAGAACAAAGATGATAACCAAACAACTCTAGGCAGTGGCAGATCCAAGGGGGCTGCAGCCCCCCTCGAGCCTCAATTCTCCACTAAATTCCTGTAGCAACAGCCCCAAATTAGTACAAAATCTTCATTATCAATCAACATTTTCGTGGATTAGCCCCCTCCTTGATGCTATCCTGGACCCGCCACTGACCTTAGGCATGTGAGATTGGCTTGAGTCTTATAAACAAACTAAGATCTAGCTAGCATCAAAACATGTGAGACTAATAGTTTAACAAGCTAGAGCCCAATATGATTGTTTTCTTAATTGTCACACAAACTAAAAATACTCAAACAAATTCTCACACTTACTTCATCATAATCAATGGTTAATATGATGTATGAAACTTGAAACCTTAAGATTAAGACAATAGCCAGTTACCAATAGATGAGTAAAACTAGGAAACCTTAAGATAGCATCACACCAACTTTGTAAGCAAAAGGAAACCAAAAACGCTCCCACCATATTGAGTGAAAGCGGGAGGAAAAGGCATAAACAAAGGAAAACCTACTCAATTAGAATTGGTGGCCAATGTGATTATTAGTAAAATCAGGAAACCGAACGAAAAACACTTATAAGTGGATTTAAAAAATTAAACAACTTCGTTCAAATTAAAAAAATATGGCATACATAAATATACTGAATCATAACTTGGATCGACATGACTCCAATAAAAGACAATTGGTTGAGACTTTACTTTTTTTTTTGTTGCGCATAAGCCGAGACGTTACTAACCGTAATCATACCAACAGCTGGACTCCAAAGACTAACCTATCGTCGGAAATGTGAACATGACTACTCTATAGTCTACACTATGCTCAATTTGCGTGACTTTGAATAGGAGGATTTGCGGTAAAGCGTGTGGTCCCTAGGCATGCGAGAATGGCTCAAGTTGTATACAGGCTAAGCTTAAGCCAAGACTAATGCTTGTGAGCCCAACAAACTAATGAGATAGTTGATCTACCTTGTTCTTTTTATGTGAGCTTGGCTCGAATTGTAAACAAGTTAAGCTCGAACATGGATTAATAAAATTTGAAAGCCTGACACGCTAACAAGTTAGAGCTCGATTTGGCATTTCTTTAAATGTGGAACCATTATAAGTTGAGATGGTTTATTATTTTTTCATTCTTATATTTATAGTTTGGTGGCTCCTAGTATATTTTGACTACTTTATTAAAGTTTACATGGGGCAAAAGAGCAATGCTGAATGCATGGCATGGGAGTTGAAGAGCACGATGGAACCATGACCTGACCTGACCGAGCCGACATCGATCGGCTCGGGTTCGTGCTGGGCTCAAGCCTGGACTCACCAGGGTGGCTCGGGCTCGGCTCGTTGACAGCCGTAGCCAGCCCCCAGCACGCCGCCTCCGCCCGCTTTCCTCTCTCGCCTCCCTTCTTCCCCAGGATTCCGACCCACTAGATCTTCCCCCCTCGCACTTCGGCACCCGCCCCTCACCCTCAGCACCCATGGGCTCTCGCCGCCGCTGAGACTGGGGCCCAACGCTCTCCACCGCGTCCGCGCCCGCCTCCGCCTCCGCCTCCGCCTCCTCCACCTCTCCCTCCTCCTCCTCCTACTGCCCTCACTGACCCTAGCCGCCCGCCCCCGCCCGCCGACATCCGAAGCCCTAGCCGCTGTCGGAACCGCCCGCCGCTCCTCCGCCCGAAGCGCCCCCGAGGTCTTGAATGCGCCGGCTGCTCCGATGGCTGCCCCTCCGCCCGCCGCCGAGGGCCCCGACGCCGTGGAGATCCGCGAAGTCTGGGCGGGGAACCTCGAGGAGGAGTTCGCGGTGATCCGCGCCGTCGTCGACGCGTACCCGTACGTCGCCATGGACACGGAGTTCCCGGGGTTCGTCGTCAAGCCGAGCGCCGAGTACCGGTTCACCTGCGACCGCAACTACGCCGCCCTCGAGGGCAACGTCAACGTGCTCAAGCTCATCCAGCTTGGCCTCACCCTCTCCAACGCGGCGGGCGCGCTCCCGCCGTGCGGCACGGGGGGGCGGGGCTGCATCTGGCAGTTCAACTTCCGCGGATTCGACCCGCACACCGACCCTTCCAGCAACGACTCCATCGACCTGCTCCGCCGCAGCGGCATCGACTTCGACCGCTTTGCGGCCGAGGGGATCGATTCCACCCGCTTCGCCGAGCTGATGATGTCGTCCGGGGTCGTGCTCAACGACGAGGTCCAGTGGGTCACATTCCACAGTGGCCACGACTTCGGCTACCTCCTCAGGCTGCTCACCGGACGGGAAATGCCCAACAACTTGGATGAGTTCCTCAAGCTCACCAAGACCTTCTTCCCGGTGCTGTATGACATCAAGCATCTCATGAAGTTCTGTGGCGGTGGCCTCTATGGTGGGCTCAGCAAACTTGGGGAGCTGCTCAAGATCGAGCGAGTTGGGACCGGCCACCAGGCTGGTTCTGATTCTCTGCTCACCCTGCAGTGCTTCATGAAGCTCAAGCAGTTGTACTTAAAGGAGTCTGTCAAGTTGTATGATGGTGTGTTGTTTGGGCTTATTCCTGGGGAAGTGGAGATCAAACCTGCTGCTCCGCCCATTGAATGAGTTAATGATGGTAGTTAAATAACAAGATTCGGAATGAGAAAAATGAACCTATCATCAGTGAATATATGGCTGATCTGATGGTTTCCTATTCTTGTTATGATATGCCTTCTCTCCTAGCTATTCTTCCCATTAATCACTTGAATGCCTGTTTCTTTGTGTTATGTTCTCATCTTGCTAGGTGTACCTAATAATAGTTAGCATCAACATTTGTTTGGAATCAAGTAGCAAATGCTGCTGCATCAAGCCCCTGAAAATCATCTTCTGTATTTATCAGTTAGGTTGCTCATCTTCAATATTTATCAATATGATAACTTCTTTGTTCTACATACTAGTGATCGAAAGCATGTGTATTAATTAACTATTGATTTGTTATCTTGAATAACCTTATCTGGTGGACTATTGAGCAACTACTTGTTTGGGCATCATTCCTGATAAAATAGGCGACTTCTATCTTGTCTTTCTTTTGCAGATGTGTCACTTTCTGTGCAATCTGGTAGCTTTAAGGATGTCAATACGTCATGTTGATTGTTGACATGTGTTAACTATTTCTGTTCCATTCTTCAGTCATTCAGCAATTGCTATATTGATGTACAGTAGTTTAGCTACGAAACATGTTCTCTGAATTCCAGTTATTTTGGTTTTTGGATGGTCTAGGACTAACAACCAATCCTAACTAGTGGACTCACAGTTAGTATGTCTGTTTGAATCCTTAGGGCTAGTTTGGATTCAACCATTCCCCTTTGGAATTGGAGGGGATTGAGAGGGAACTGAACTAAATTACCCCTCAGTCCCCTCTAACCCCCAAGGGGAATGATTGATCAGAAGGAGCCCTTAGGGACTAAAATTAGCCAACTAGTAGTTGTTAGTCCTATGGATCCAAACAGGGCCAAGTTTGCCATGTGCTGAGCGTTGCAAAGCCTTCTCTTGAACTTTTGCTGCACATATTACTTCAGCCTTTCCTCTGTTGATGTGTCTTTATCTTTGAACTTTCGGTATTATACCTGCCATTTAAAGGTTTGCCAGGCAAATCAAGGCAAGCTTAGCCATGGTACACTATTTTTCTCTCACAGCAAAACAGAATCAGCCGACTTATCAGCCGCAGAAACCATGAGCAGTGTGTGTTGTTTTTTTAGCATTAATCTTTGATTATGAGTTTGTGACTGAACAAATGATGAATATAGAATGTTCATTCTGCCCTGCTCAAACTCTGGGACGAGAAATTATCAAAATTTGCATCCATCCTGCACTAATTTTTGACATTTGCTCAGTTGCTTGTTAAGAACGGGGATATTGTCCCATGGCCCTACTTTGGTTTTAATACATGTCCTGCATTAAAAAACTTGGTTATGGGCATGCTGTTGTTGTTTGTTTATGGGCATGTTTGAGTTCGCTCTAGGATTGAACTTTCTGTTATCTACAGTTTGTGTGGTTTGATATTTGATTCTTACAGGCAGGATCTTGAGAACGTGAAAGCATCATTTATACCATGAATCATTTGTAAGATGAAGTTGTGAAAGCATCATTTTATACGACGAAACATTTATATGATTAAGTTGCTGTTCCACTGTCTGTGTGTTCGTGGTACTGATAATGCTGCGGTAACTTTTTCTGTTTTGTTGCAATTCTATCTGATCCCTCCAAAGATATGTAGACATGTAACAGAACCTCTCTCACTTCCACTGCTCTGATAATGCCTGATTGGATATTGGATATAACCGTATAGGCATGTAACAGAACCTTTCTCGCTGCCCCTGCTCCGATAGTGCCTGATTGTGCCTGCTTGCAAGTGGGCTTGCTTTGTTACCGTAACAAGAAGTTGGGTTTGGTTTTGGCACTCAGCCTGCGCAGGAGCGTTTGGTCCTGAGCAGTATCATTCTGGTACAAAAGCCTGAGTCGGGTATTGGTGCTGGCTTGGACGGCACCACCTCTGACATTAGCACCAATGACTGAAATGCAAAATTTGGGCTACACGAAATGTGCAGCTCAGAAGATACAAGGCAGACTCGTTTATTTGGGGGTCATAGACCGCCAGTTAGGAGGTCCAGATTTCAATATCACAGTAAAGCAGGGTGCGGCGAAAGCTCAAAGATTTGCAAGTACTTTCTTTCTGAGTCACGTCTGGAAGATGATCAGCATCTCAAGTTGTGAACAAAATGTCACTTGCATCTCTGGGTCTCTACACGGTCATGTATATGGATTATAAATACCAATTACAAGCATGTACTGTCCTGATTTTGTCGACAACAATGATATGGCATTCCAACTTCAACATATCACTAGGGGTCAGGTCCCATCCCATGTTCATTTTTTCTCAAGAAAAGCAAGAACGAATGAAAGTGGGCAAAATATCTTATCCTATGCTAATTTTAACATTAAACTGGTATTCTGGTAAATACTGGAAACTGATGTTTCACTTGCTTCCGCTAACTGGGAGATAAACACCCTCTGCTGCCAACCAAATGTTCTCAGCTCGCTTCTCTCGGACACCACACACCTGCACCAAAACATATCCCAACCGTATTAATTTGCATACATGGCAGCAATGAAATCATATAGAAATATTCGACGGAATTCATGGATAAGATAGACAATGAGATAATGGTATAGGAATAATTTACATCAGTAGGTCGAGTGATCTCGGGCCTCTAAGATTCCCAAATTCACTATCGGATCTCTAGATAAAGCAAGAAGAAAATTTTTGCAAACAAAAAAATATCTCACCTCTTGCTGCCCACCACCAAGGCGATTGTACTTCTTGTTGTGACTATGCAGATAACCTCCAGTGTCAACATGTCTAAGTCGTACCTTTTGATCTCTTTTCCATACTTTTCCACTTCCTTCAATTTCTAGCCTGGAGCATACCCAGAGGAGAAACATGAGCTAAGCAATAAAAACCAACATGATCCACATTGCAAGTGCAATAAATCATACCTCCAATAGTCACCAGTATCTGACAGTTCATCCCCACCGAAACAGCTAACCTACAATGTTGACATCCAAGCTTCAGAGCATAGTCTTAATAGGAGAACATAACAAGACATGGAACATGTGTTTTCCTCAAACGCAAAGCTAGTCATAAAATTAGTTGACCTCAGAAAGATATAACTCAATTCACCATAAGAAAGCTGAAAATAAAGATATTGATCACACTTCAGTATGACACCAATTTCATGTGGTACACAAGATGGTCTACTACAGAGCAAAGCCCTGTACATGGTCTAGGTTTCTGGGCTTATGGCTAATTTGCAAAAAAACACGCTTGTGCAGTATATGGGCCAGGTTGGGTTGGTTTCCAGTTGTTTCAAAGCAGGTTCGATGAACACTTGGGTCGGGTTGGTTCAGTGGTTTCAACAATTCCACCACGCAGAACGATAACATCGTGACCAGCAACAGCGGGGTTCGGGGTACTAAGCATCCACATCATTGGACGGCGTCGTGATCGTGAACTTGCTTTTCACCCTCGTCGCCATCCTAGGCCTAGTGTGTGAATGTTCAGGCCTCCCAATGGAGTAAATTGATAGTGCAGGAAGATGCAGTGCGGATCTTTTGTCTTTTATTCTAGACCAAAATACATCTTGGCTGTTCATTGTTCTATAGAGATGTAAATTGGAATGTGCATGCCTTGAATTTCCTTCTTGAAAATGACATCACTATATCACAACTAAAATATTTGACAACTTCATTTTAATTGGAATACAAGGTGATATGAGACTATTCTATTATATCTGTGCATTATCCCCTATCCTTGTTTATCCAGAAAAGTAGATGACAGACCAAGTTGTTCCACGTGTGATCCTGGATAGTGAAGGATATATGCATACCATCTAATAATATTTAGAGCTTTCCTGCTTGATCCTAATTTGACTTGATCGGCACAAAGCCTACGGCAATTTCAAGAGAATTACTCCCTCCACCCAAAGTTATGGGCCATTTTGGCTTTTCTAGGTACATAGCTTTTGCTTTGCACCTAAATATATGCTATGTCTAAATACATAATAAAAACTACGTATCTACTATCTACCAAAGCCAAAAGGAAATATAGTTTGGAACGGAGAAATAAAAGTTCATCTTTCAATGTAAGTTCAATTGTTCAAAGGATGTACATAATTTGAATTGCTGATGAATGCAACTGGGAAGATTGATATCAAACTAACCTCAAGGTTACCGGATAACGGTGAAGCGTGCAAGTGACTGTGCAACCACCTCCGTGTCCTCATGTGTTGCAACTTGATGATGGCACCAGTTTCGATGGCATCACCTTGCTTAGACGATGAATCTGGAGTAGGCCTTATGATCTGCATTCCATAAGAACCTATCAATTCAGAACTAGATCCTGAGAAGCATTGAAACCCTGCTCATTTGTTAGCTGACTATTTGGATTGAAATTACATATGAAACCAAACTATAACTACTGTACCAAATAGCCATTGATTTAGCGATCCATAAAAAATAAAAATAAAAAGTTTCAGATACTCAATAAGATTGTTTTTCCTGCTCATTTTTACTTGTTTCATCGAAGAACTACCAGTACTGGCAATCTGCCACTATATATTTTCAAAGAGAGCCTATGTTCTTGCTAATATCAATATAAATTAGCTCACTCTTGAAAACAATAGGATTGTTTGCACCCTGAATTCAAACAAACTGGCCAAAGTATTGCGTTCCGAATAAGAATGCACTGATCGATAAACTCAATTCAATGCTACCATCTGAAATCTAAACGCATAATAAGGAGTAAACAGGACAGATTTACTTTATGAACAGGCAAGCATTAGATCATGATAAGGATACGCACCCAGTAGCTATTTGAGTCATCGCCTTCAGGAAAGCCGGTGACAGACTGCTGACCGCTGCCCGAGCCGTAGGGCACGTCATGCGAGTGCAGCCGGTGCTTCGTCTTCTCGTGCATCAGCTTGATCACACTCCCGTACGTCACCTGCAACGCACCGCCCCCCGCAGATCCAGATCAAAATCATTCACACCCAAACCCATAACCTCCACGGCAGATCTTAATTATGGTCCTGGTCCTGGACGCGCACCTCGGAGCCCTCCGCGTCCACGGGGGCTGCCGAGCCCCCGTCGATGCCGCCGGCGCCCGGGCCAACGGCAACCAGGACCGCCACGGCGAGCACGATCAGCGACGCGGCCATCGCGAGCGCGAGCGCACGGCGCGACCTCGGTGCAGGAGAGGAGGAGGAGGAGGCGTCGGCCTTGCCTTTCCTCTTGGCGGCCGGCGAGGTGGGGGCCGGCGGTGCCGTGGCCTCGGGCGGTGACCGCACGGCGAGCGCGCGGGAGGGGGAGTGGCTGGCGGGGCGGAGGCAGCTGGTCGGTCTCGTGCGCCGTGAGCTGATGGGGCTTGTTCGGGGACCTGTCCGGCCGTTGCTCCGCGCAAGACCTGGAGAAGACCGGCAGACCGGCCCGGGCCCCTGGCTCCACGTGTAGCTAGCGAATGGTGAGAAGCCGCGTGTCCCCGAGACGTCACGAGTGTGATCTGGGCCGTAGGGTGACGGATGTGCGGTGAGGATTTGTTGCGAGTGAGACCGCGGCACTAACGGGCTAAACTTCTCGGCTATTGGGCCAGAAAGCAAATTATCTTGGCTGTACACCACCATTGCAGGCCGAATTGGATTGGGCTGGCCTGGGTTTTGGTGGTATGGAGCGGGGGCGACGGACCGTGGACCATGGTACTATGGCAGCCAGTGTGAGCAAACCAGTTTGTGTCATCGTTGTAATAATTGCTCATCTAAAGTTAATTAGTACGGAGTAGTACATGTAAAAAGTGCTGCAGCTAGATTGGGCAAGTGCAGGACATACAATGTACTTCATCTGTCTTAAGTTATTTAAAGAATTTTAGAGAATCAAAACATCTCAAGTTTTAGGATGTCAACTAAGTATCGTTAGATTTAAGATCTCAACTAAGTATTGTTGAATTCTTTATTAATTATATTTTTATAGTATATATATTTGATGTTATAAATTTTTTATACTTTTCTCTATAATTTTAATTAAATTTAAAATATTTTTACTCATCAAGATTTTTAAAATAACTTATAATTTAGAATATAAGGAGTACGATACTACTAGATTTTTGATATGCAAGGAGTGGAGGGAATCGTGCAAATACCATGGCCAGAGGCGGCACACTGTGGTTGTCTCTGCCCGCAGGTTTTTAGCACATCAAGGGCAGTCAAGGATACGCACGGCCACTAGTGCGTCATGTCCCATGACCATGAGACCACGACCCAACACGAATTCAAGATGGCAGTGAGCACGGAGAGCGAGCGAGAGTGCTGCAGTTTGAGACCGACTCTGCCGGACTTGGGATCAGCGGTCATAAGTCGCAGGCCTTCGACCTCGACCTGGCGATGGATTCAGATCTGCCTCCACTTCCTGTGTGCCGGGTCCGTGACCGTGACTCACCGGACGGAACCTGTCAGTCAGTCAAACACACAAAAAAAAAAAAAATCAGTGGCATTCCGTTCCATTCCCGCGGCTGGACCGCCAAGAAGTGCCCGACCTGTCTGTGTGTTTTTTTTTCTCCTTAATACGTAAAATATTTACGTACCATTACATTAAGAAAAAAAGTTTAAATGTACGAACAACACTCTTATCATACAGCTGCAGACTGGACCGTCCGTCTGTCTCTATCAGTCAGTCAATGATCAGCCCGTGGCGGTTCACACTTCACTCCGGCCGGTGGGTGAAGCGTACGTACGTGCACCAGCCGGCCGTTGCACAAAAAAATAAAAACTTCAGCAGTTCGGACGATGAAGCGTCCGATCACTCCGGCCACCAGCACTCCTGATTCACTTCTCGTTTTTCTCCCCTGGCTAACAAACCGAGGGGCACCCTGGATCGCATGTTTACCCATGGGCGCCGAGGTGGAGCGGCTCGCGGCAACGCGAGTAATTGGCAGTCAAGTCTCGGTCCGGTGCCGGTGGTCTCGGTGGGTTTGTTGCGGCGCGCGGCAGGGGGTTGGTGGGGGATCTGGTGGTCAGGCGTGACACCGGGCCGCGCGCACGTACGTGGACGCCGCGGAAACCAGGAAGAGCCGGCGCGGGTGGCGCGGTGGTCCGTGTGACCGTGTCTCTGTCTGGGGTCTGCCTCCGTGACTCCGCGGTGGTCCATCATGGATGGATGTACCATGGTGCTGACTGCTCGGCTGGCTGGGCACGCGTTGCCTTGTTGGGACTGCGCGCTCAGGAGCGTTGTGCACTGATACAAACAGATACAGGACCTTCTCAAACTTGTTTTGAACATTTTTTAAAAAAAATGAACATTACCTTCTCAAACTTGTGGCGCGGCGGTGTCACTCCTTGTGCTGTACTGTTGGCGCATTGTTTGGTTTCAGAGCAATGTTAGACGAGACGGTTATTATCTATGGATTTTAGAATAGGATGATTCATAATTTCATACTATGTCAAAGTCTCCGATTTTGAGAGCATGATCGAAATTGAAATATCTTTACGGGTGTGTAGGTCTCTCTTTGCAAATAGAGGTATCGAGACCCTTTACCTGTCGGGTGGTACGTAGGGTCATCTTTACCTGATGTTGCGGACAGAACCCCAACGACTAATGATGCTGCGTGCTCCCTAGCCGGATGGTGATGCAAAGCGAGACACAAGGTTTATCCTGATTCGGACAAGAGATGACCCTACGTCCAGTGGGGGGAGGAGTTCTTGTATTACTTTTGCACCGAAGTACTTGTACAGGGGGTATTACAAGCTCGCGGTTGAGAGTGGGGATGGAGCGAAGGGCCTAAGTCTAGAGTGCTAGCCCAATGCTTTTGAGACTCGGGTGCTCGATGCGCGAGTGTGAGTTGGATTGTTGTCCCCTGCCTAGGACTAACCCTAGCGTCCCCTTTTATAGGCCAAGGGGAGGCACATGGGTACAGAAAACCATAGGATTCGCCTCTGGTAGGGCTGATGTTGCTGATGTCATCGAGGGCATGGCGCTGGTCCTGTCGTGGTTGCTGTAGAGGCATGCGCCGGGCATGGCCTCCGTCCTTCGGGTGCGTCACAGCGATGTCAACGATGTTGCGGGCGGGCGGACCCCTGTAGAGACGTGCGGGAGTTGTTGGAGTGTTGACTGGAGGCGTCGGAAGCCAAGACGAGGGGTTGCCGAGCGGGTCGAGGCCCTGTGGATGAGATCGGGCTTCGGGAAATCCGGCGTTGGATATTGTCGTATTGCGTTTTCGAGGGGCCTCGAGTGAGACACAGTGTCCGGTATGGTGTAACAGTGCCGGCATGGCACGACAGTGTCGGTTAAATCACCGCACGTCTGGGGATGGACGGTAAAAAGATGATTTGACCTCTTTACTTGATCCTTGTGTACGCGGCTGCGGGCATGGTGGTAGGCAGGAGTGGTTGAGACATTAATTGCCCCGCTTTTCCCGTACCGGAGTAGGTGGATCGAGGGAGGTCGGGTAATCGACCCGGGGGTCGTTCGCTCGGGTGCATCTCCGTCACTCGAGGGGGGTCCCGTCGAGGGGGCCTCGTCTGTGAAGGAGAGAAATGCGTGTATGGGTTGTTTCGTCGTGGGCCGTTTGCTAGGCTTGATGTGATGGAGTTTTATGGGTCTTGGGCTGCGGATTTCTCAAAGGTTGGTCATTTTCAATCGGTGCGTGGGGTCCCTAATCTGGATACCCGACAAAAAAAAATGTTTGATTGGATGGCTGTAATCTGATTTTATTATGATATAACCTTTTCACTGCTTTGTAAACATCAAACAAGTCGTTTTTAGGCTATATAAATATATATATTCAGGTTGGGGAAAAGTGGTTGACACATAAGAATATAGATGGGATGGGACAGTTGATTAACTATATCTTTCATTTAGAAATAATAATAACTAATTATATGCTCGTAGATATATGTTAACACAATTTTTGGCATGATGATTACTAATGAAAAATAAAATTAGTCAACACAAATCATGTACCAATCAATATCTTAGCACATATCAAAACTAATATTGGCATCGTAATTACTCAGAAACAGTTTACCATATTAATTTATGTTATTTTGAATTTTGATACTATAAATTAGTGAGAGTCCCTCTCTAACAGAAACCTAGCCCGACATAGCATGTAGGAAGGCTATGGGCTTGATATTTTGGCTAAACTAGAAAGAAACCATCATTTAGGGATAGGGAAATATGCTCATGTCTAAAGTATAATTTTGATGCAATGTTATTTAGTTGCCACATCTAATGTCTTTAACAATGATTTCTTCAGACGTGTCAATTGAACAAACTAGGCGGGTTCCCCGTACGTTGCTATGAGATTTACGAAAAACTTTATCATTGAAAGAAGCAAATTATTTTAGATGAAGGGATATGGAGAGCATGTAGATAATTTGGAGTTTGATGAGAGCATGGTATGGTGCATTATTATTTTCAAAGGAAGTAAGCTCATCATGGCGTTAATGACAACTTGAAAATTACACAATAGAGACCGATACTCACAGAAACAAAATGGACAAATACTGCTTAAGCATGAATTTCTAAACAGTATTTTAGAGAAATGGCCTTGGGGAGGGTACTCTCGACCTTTCCATACTCTTGCTCTCCTAGTCTGACTCTTCGTTATTGGTGTGATCCCCAATAAATATATGAGATAGACTTTAAAATTATTTAAACTATATAAGAAATGTGTTGTTATTATTTTGTTCTCTATAGATAGCACAAACGCAAACCATGGAAATCTTGAGCTGCATAAACTACATCAACGTGAAGATATACGATCATAATGGTAAAGAAAAAGACAGAAAAAGGTCAACATGTGGAAATGGTACGTTCCAGAAGAAGGATCCAACGGCATGAGAAAAATATGATAACATAAGTCAGAGAATGACAATCTTTAATTAACTGATGAGCAGATATGGACCTTCTGCCTTTGCGAAGGCAGCTAATCCATGTTCATTGTTTGAATCAATAGAAAACATTAATAAGAACAGTTAATTGAGAAATACCGGAATACTTTGGGGGTACCCTTTTTCTCTCTTTTCAAGCAAAATCTGCGAGGGGGTATTCTAAACGACATATAGACACAAATCTGAATATTCACTATTCAGTCATGTCTCACAACAAAACAAAAGCATCTAACCGAACCATGATTAAAATATTAAAATAGCTAGCAGTGTCTGATATTCATTGAAAAGAGAGAGATAGAAAATCCCCCGTGTTCCGCCAGCAGATGGCTTATATGCATAAACAACTCGATAATATAATAAATACACCATAAGCTCTAAGTTACGGTGCATGATCATGACTCACACTCTGAACAATAACACAAAGGAACTAACAGCTTCGGGAGTAGGAGCAGCAGGAGGACGAGCACCGGAGCACGTCGCGGTAGTCATCTCCGAACATACTGGAGCAGCAAAGCAATACTGGAGCAGCAAAGCACACGTCGCTGTATACTTCTTAAGTAAAACCGGGGCACCTTTGCTGGCAGGCAGGTGGTACCGGTAGCGTGATAGCGCAGGAGCCCCTACGCGCCCAAGTGTGCCGCGTCAGCTCTAGCGCTGCTGGAAACCCCAGCCACACAGCGCCGTGGTCCGCGCCAGCCTACTTCCCAACCCAACCCTTCCCACACCGCTCCCGCGAGTCGCGAGTCGCGACTCGCCTCCAGGCGAAAGAAACAGAGAAGCGTGAAGAAAAACCGCAGGACGCAGACGAAAACCTCGTCCCTTTCCGTCGTCTTCCTCCTCCTCCTCCCTCCCTCCCCCGAAGTCTCCCTTCGTTCTCGTTCTCCTTCCCGCCTCGGTGGGTCCGCTCCTCCCTCCCGCCGGTCCGCCACGCGCCGCGCTCCTATTTAACCCCGGCCCCCGCGCTCCGCTCCGCCACTCGCGCACCCATCACCACGCCCCCCAACCAACCACTCCCTCCCTCCGGACTCCGGAGCTCCTCACCGCCACTAGCTACTACCACAGCAGCCGCAGGACAGCGGCTGTACTGCTAGTCTGCTACCTGTACCGTCGTCTCTCGGCTGTCGCTGCACCACACGTCCGTCCGCGCGCGCGCTCGCTCGCTCCGTCGGTGTTGGTAGACAGGCAGGCGCGGGCGGCGGCCACGGCCATGGCGCTGGCGGGGACGGGGGTGTTCGCGGAGATCCTGGACGGCGAGGTGTACAGGTACTACGCCGACGGCGAGTGGCGCAGCTCCGCCTCCGGCAAGTCCGTCGCCATCGTCAACCCCACCACCCGCAAGACGCAGTACAGGGTGCAAGGTGCGCGGGCCCTCTCGCCTCTGCTCTGCTCTGTTCCCTCCCTGTTTTTACCAGGCTCGCTCCAAGAACCTCGGGGAGCTGGTGCTAGTGCCTAGTGCTGTCCCCTTGTTTGGGGGAAAAGACAGTTGATGGGGACGCACCCGTGCTACCGTCGAATAATTCTGTCGATGATCACGAAGCTAAAACTTGGACGAGAAGCGGCAGCCATTAGTGGCTACTACCTGCGCAGCTGCGCTATCACTTTCCTCAATTCGGCTGACCGTCCCCGATAGTGCCACTCAACTGAACTACTGCCCCCAAATAGTCTCACTTTCTTTTTTTTTTTAAACGAATCAGGCAGGAGAGCTACCGATTATATTAAAAAAAAGAAACCCAGATTGGGTAATACAGCAACACAACGCTCAACACAACAAAATGACAACAAATCTCAAACGGCCGAAACAACTAAAACAAATATTGTTGTACACCAAAGAAGCGATCCTCCATAAACGCCTCTGCGATGGCCAACCAAGTGACACACGTCACACGGTCACCAGCCGTCATCAGAACAACAATCGCACTTGCGTCGTTATTCATGGCCCCAAACGAAGAAGCAGAGAGACCTCCGCCACAAAGTCCCAAAATGCACGACCTTTTAAACTCACCAATGGCTTGAGGATGTCTGGTGGCAACAATTCCTTTAGGCCAGCTACAATGTCTTGCATTGCACCCTCATTGAGCTTCCCATCCTTCCCAACAACGCCCAAATCCTTTAACACTTTGCGTTGTGCAATGCGGCCACTTCGACGAAGCGAAGCTCTATCGTAGGACTTGCGTCGGCGTCTCAGAGGTGTAGCCGATGGTGAAGGCGGGTCTGTAGGGGGACATGTTGGATCCTTCTCCACCACACAGTTGTGGCCATTGAAGAAGATGTTGCATTAATTGATGGATCCTCGATTGACCTGGGCACATCTTCGTTGATCTCGGTCTAGAAGGAGGGTTGTCTTCACTAGTGAATACTTCTTCCTTGACGTCGGCAATAGAATGCACATGATTGCCTTCGATGGTGAAGAGAAAGACGGGGTCCTCAATTGTCACTTGTGAGATTGCTTCCTCATCATCGGACGCATCCTCTACTAGAACAGTATCCTCAACAGGGGTGACGGTCTGTAGCAGAGGCCATTGAAGGCATCGCAACGACCTTTTCTAAGGTCATCTCACCATTGATGGAATTGGCACTGATCACACATGTGTCCTCACACACCAAGGATGTCAGCTTGCATGCAAACCTTCGTAGGAGAAGCAAGGATCGGCGACGCCACTAAAGGCCCCTCGGTGGCTTGCTCCAAGGGCGTCTTTTGGCGATTCTCTGCATCAATCATCCTTGTGGCTTTACTGTTAGGGCTCAACACTGTGCGAAACTCCAGCTCATCAGCGATAGGGTTTGTTGTGGAAAAATAATGGAGTCGAAGACTGTCGAACTGGGGAACAAGGACCAAAAAGACCTGCCAAGTCTGCAATGAAATGGTCCTCGCTTGGTGGCCCTCCGCGTTCCATATGGTTGGCCATCCGTGCTAGCCACAACTTGATGGTGGACGTCTCAGCCCTGAAAGGACGCACCACCTCCTCAAGTCGAGATACAAAGAACTTCTGGAGATCTAAACGAAGCGACTCCATCAAAGGCCCAAGCTCCGAAGTGGACAAACCATGTGCAGTGCGACAATAACAGCCACATGCTTCACACCGAGGGTGGTGATTAGTTGAAGCCGACAGCATATCACGACGATCATTTGAGGGAGATGTAGCCACGACATCTGCCCATCTCTGAGCATTTTGAAGATGGTTATGCTGAGGAGAGTTGAAGCGTGGTGAAGCTGATGTGGACCGGAGGCTGCAATGTCGCTCATTATGCCCAGGACGACAACATCGAATGCAGCGAAAGGAGTCCCGACATGAACCGACCTGATGATCACGAGCAAGACAACGGTAGCATCTTCCACGAGCAGGCCTGTCCCTAGGGGGAGGGCAGTCTGTGCGACGCCCATGGGCCCATGAGACTGCAGGCCATCAGACGCCAAGGCAAAGCCTTATTGGCGGCCGTCGCTCGGCCTCGACCGCTCGTGTTCTCATCTGTCGTCTCGATCGCGACTTCCCGAGTCCCAGTCCGCATCCGCGTCGGCGTGATATACGACAAGACGTCAATTGGCAGCGGCAGCGGCAAGGCAGCAATCGGCGTGCAGCGTGCAGGTGCACGGACGAGGACGTCCCTCTTGGCCTCTTCACGACAAAGGTAGCAAATCAAATTAGTGTTCAGATCAATACGCTACTGATATGTTCTTACGGGGATAGGGCTAGGCTTCGTGGATGTAATTTTTGATTCAATATTTTTTTAATCATGTTAGATGCTGCCCAACAAACATAAGTCCTGTGCTAAAAAAGAAAAGAAAGAAAACAAGAACTTTAATCTAGAGAATCACAAAAGGGTCAAATGCAAAACTTTATCAATCAAATAATGATGGCCACAGTAAAGATGATTGTTGAATTTGATCCTGTAATGCAAGAACAAAAGTGTTCTTAAAGATTTTATATCAAGAAAATGCCTAAAGACGTCTTTTTAAAAAACACTAAGGCATTGTAGTTTTATTTTAAGGTAACCATTATAGTTATTTTATCTTTTTAATGTACTGTTATTTTTTTAAAATTAAATATATATGATACAAGTTATCTATTATCTATAATAATATATCTTTTAATTATTATATTAATACATTAGATAGCTAGACCTTAGCGCTTCGTTCGCCCATAGGCCATGAAATTAGTGGGACGGGGCTGTCCACGAGCCCATGATTTGAAGGCAAGGCTGCGATCCTTTCTTAGACATGGATGATGGTGGCGACTGCTGCACATCGTAGCCTGACGATGAGTTGTACAGAGGGGCACTCGCTGCACGGGTCGGCAAAGGCCCCGAGGCCGACGGTGTAGACGACATGGCTCTGGCAGCAAACTCCTGGAGGAAGAATAGCAACCACGAAGGAGGCGGCGCCGGATCCTGCAGCAGGTAGCGTTCCCCGACTGTGGCTTGTCAGCAGGATTCAGGAGTGGCCACAGTAGCTACCCCACGGGAGGGCAGTGGCGTGATATCGTAGATCCCCTCGGTGCAGCGACTGCCGGCGACACGGTCGTTGGAGATCGCCTCGGCTGCCGATGGTGAGGCGGTGTCGGGAGGTCGGGACTCGGACGGCGTCGGTGGCGGTCCTCGATGGAGGTTCTGTGGTGGCAGACTACGCCGCGGCTTCTTCACTGGTCCGCCTTAGTCGGTGGGTCGGTTCGGCGGGCGGCGATGCTGGATGTCGGTTGGCTGGGCGTCGAGGGGCGGCGGCAGCCCAAGCTCTGTGGAGGAGGTGCTGGTGCCGCGAATGTGGGAGAGGCGGCTTGACGCCGGTTGCCAGTGCTGTTCGTCAGCGGCGGAGATGGCTGAAGCCCCGCCGGCCCCGCCCGCCAGCAGCATGGCCGGGGAGCGGCGTCCACCAGGCCGGGAGAGCTGCGCCCTCGAACGGCGCCGCCGGCTGGGGAGAGGCACCCGCGAGCGGACGGCCGGCCTGGGAGCGGCCCTGCGCGCGACGCGACGAGCGAGTGCTTCGCTTGCTCACATGGCGGCCGGCAGTAGCTTCCTGATCTCCCTGTGCGTGCAACGAGAGGAGCTACAAATGGGATGGATGTAGAGAGCTTGAAGAGAGGAGCTCAGATCCGAGAGATTTTGGGCTGGGGATGCTGGAGCTGTGAGATCCCCCGGCGGCGGCGGCGGCGGCGGCGCTGCTCAGTGGAGCGGTTGCAGCGAGACGAGTTTTGGTCCACTTTTAGATGGTGAGGCAAATAAAGGTGAAAAGGACACTAAAATATCGCCAATTATATGAGCAAAGCCTACAAATAGTCTCACTTTCGATGCTTAATTCCGTTGTCCCCCAATTGAACCACTTAATTGGCACTCTTTTCCAAGAATCTTTCTCCAATTGACCATTTTCTCGAATTTGATCAGAGTTTGTCATAGGCTTTTGCTAGTGCTGACAGGTTCGGTGTTTGTATGTGAACCGCGAAAGGGAATGTCTTTTATTTCTGTATTCTGATGATCCGGATCCCCTGTGTGTCCAGCATGCACCCAGGAGGAGGTGAACAAGGTGATGGAGGCGGCCAAGGTCGCACAGAAGGCGTGGGCGCGGACGCCGCTGTGGAAGCGCGCGGAGCTCCTCCACAAGGCGGCCGCGATCATGAAGGAGCACAAGGCGCCCATCGCCGAGTGCCTTGTCAAGGAGATAGCCAAGCCGGCCAAGGATGCTGTCTCTGAGGTCGCCAGCAGATGGAGAAATTCCTGTCAAGTGTTTTGCTTTGACTTTTCAATTGGGATTGACTGACAAAAATGTCCTGTTGTGTTTTTCATAGGTTGTGCGGTCTGGGGATCTGGTGTCGTACACAGCTGAGGAAGGTGTGCGGATACTGGGGGAGGGCAAGCTGCTTGTTTCTGATAGCTTCCCTGGTAATGAGCGGAACAAGTACTGTCTCAGCTCCAAGGTATAGCTACATTTGTTGTTTATGCTCCACTGATTTCATTATGACATTGTTTGTGTATCTTAACTTACTGAGAAATGCTGATAGAAATAAGCTAGTTGTAAGTTTACGAAATTCATTGATGACCAGTTCATCCTGACTCCTGAGTGATGTAAAATGGAATGATAAAAGTTGGGGGATGGGCAATTAAGTTCAAATTCTTCTCTAAAGGACAGGCCGTAAAATAGGCAGCTTCTTTCTCTGTTACAGCTTATTGACATGCAGAGGAGTATGGAATATTCCATGTATGCTGTTGGCATGTCTTGCCGGTTCCTTCTGCCTTGTTTGGCCTTTTCTTTGATGATGTCATTGCCATGTTGTGACTGCTCAGGTTGTGTATTTTCTATGATTCTATCCTAGTGTAAACTATTGCTCCATTTCTCCATCCTATTTTTCCTGTGCCAATGATTTTGTGTCTCCGCCACACTCAACAAGGGCTTGGATCTGCCTGACCTGACTGTTCCCATGCCAAATCGGCTAGAATTGGTCAGGTGCAACCATATTACCATAATAACTCAAAGAAAGCATATCATTGAACTAGCGGCAATTAGTTATGCCTCGAGCTGGGATTCTGGTTACTTCTGAAAAAAATGCATCAAAATTGTTGTAATTTTTACAAGCCTTGTAGAAGTAAATAAAATCACAGTCTAGTACAGTAGTACTAATGCAGTCACTTTACTGTGTTATTCATTCAACCCAAAGGGTTGAGCTTTTTCCCCCTCACGTGGCGTTTGGAATTTGGATAGTGGGTAGGATTGGGAAAGGAATATTCGTTGGGTTATATAGGGTGGGTTAAGGATGAGGAAATGAGCACTGAAACCCAATTCAGTGTTTGGCTTGTGTTGGGTTACGGTTTGGGTTCATGCGGGTCCACATTCTTTGATGATTAAAAAAAAAGAAGACAAACATCGTTGCCTGGCATCGATTCATTAAAGAGCATTGAGCTTCTGATTTCCTGTTATAACCCACCCCTCCGGCTAGGATAGAATCGGCAGGATATGAGCTACACATTTCCCTATCCCAGACCATCCTCATTTCCCTATCCCTCTAACCAGACATGGGATATATCTTATCCTTCATCACATTTCCCTATCCCACCCACCATATCCCATTATCCAAACGGCACCTCAGTGTACTATGGTTATCATTCAGGTTGTTGCTTTATAAATGAACCTTTTGACCTTTACTTTCTAAACCAACTATGCTGACCGTTATGTTTGTTAGAATGAAACTCCAAACACCATACATTCAGTTATGAACTCATACACCAAGCATTCAGTTATGGAAACCATACAATGTTACTGCCAAATATAGGTTCAATGATGTTGAGTTGTTTACCAACCAATATTCATGCTTGCTGTAGCCTGTAGAAATTTGTATTTCAGACAGTTTTTATGGTGCTAACTGCTAAGTTGCCATTGATGCTCCCCTAAACAATATTGGGTTCTTGACCCATTAATATTGTTTCCTTGCATATCTAATGTATCATCCTGTTGATGCAGATACCCCTTGGAGTAGTTTTGGCAATCCCTCCATTCAACTATCCTGTCAACTTAGCAGTTTCTAAGATTGGCCCAGCGCTAATTGCGGGCAATTCTCTTGTGCTCAAGCCTCCAACTCAGGTATATGAGTTTTTTGGGTTAATCTAACTCCCTTCCTGCGTGTGAATTTAATGCCTTTCAAAGCAAAGATGCTTATGTGAAGTACTATTGTACAAACAGGGTGCTGTCGCTGCACTTCATATGGTACACTGCTTTCACCTGGCTGGTTTCCCGAAAGGTTTGATCAGTTGTGTGACTGGGAAGGGTTCTGAAATAGGAGATTTTCTTACAATGCATCCTGGAGTCAACTGCATCAGGTAAGCATCACAGCGCTTTCAAACAATTGATTTCTTCAGTTTTAGTGAGACAGAACCTTATTTGTTCCTTTGGTTCTTAGTTTTACTGGTGGCGATACTGGTATAGCCATTTCAAAGAAGGCTGGAATGGTCCCTCTTCAGATGGAGCTTGGGGGCAAGGATGCTTGCATTGTGCTAGAGGATGCAGATCTAGACATGGTTGCTGGAAATATAGTAAAGGGTGGTTTCTCTTACAGGTGCAATACTTAATAATGTTATTGATTTTTCTGGAAATAAAGTTTTATATCGCACTTGGATTTGTTGAAAACTTTGGATTTGTTGAAAACTTAGGAAAGTGAAAGAAAAAAATGGAATCGAAAAACTTTTTGCTAACAGAACATGACGTGTGGTATCCAAGTTGGTGTCATCTACACAATAGTGTTGTCACATGCCTATCCTAGGCTTCCATGATCTTTTTTGTTGGGGAACTCTTGGCTTCCATGATCTTAAGTTATGACTTATGAGTAAAAGTGCACTACTGTTTTTTTTCAAGAACAGTACTACTATTTTGATTTTCGGAAAAAAATTATTATTATTTTGAACACCGTTCTATCCCATCTCTAACACTTCTTGAGCTTGTACTCAAATGTGTTGTGATCAATGCAGTGGCCAGAGGTGCACTGCTGTCAAAGTAGTGCTGATCATGGAATCAATCGCTGATGCCGTGGTACAGAAGGTTAACGCCAAGTTGGCAAAACTGAAAGTTGGCCCACCTGAGGACGACTGTGATATCACCCCGGTTGTAACAGAATCCTCAGCCAACTTCATCGAGGGTCTGGTGATGGATGCAAAGGACAAAGGAGCAACCTTCTGCCAGGAGTACAGGAGAGAAGGCAACCTTATCTGGCCGTTGCTGCTGGATCATGTCCGCCCTGACATGAGGATAGCATGGGAGGAGCCTTTTGGGCCCGTCTTGCCTGTGATCAGGATTAACTCAGTTGAGGAGGGCATCCACCATTGCAACGCCAGTAATTTCGGCCTACAGGTTTTTCCCTCTCCCTTCCTGTTACTTAACAGCAACAGGTACCATTATACCAGCTTCTTCAGCTCACTGTTTGTGCAACACCCATTTCAGGGATGCATTTTCACAAGAGACATCAACAAGGCAATCCTGATCAGTGACGCAATGGAGACTGGAACTGTGCAGATCAACTCTGCACCAGCTCGTGGGCCGGACCATTTCCCCTTCCAGGTAATTGTTATGGCCAATCGTCATATCAGTGATTTTTTGTGTCAACTGGTTATCAAGTCGCTGAGAAATTTATTTCATTGAGGTGTTTCCAGTCCTTAGTGTGTGTGTTCTTTTTTGTATTTTAGGGCCTGAAAGACAGTGGCATTGGATCACAAGGGATAACAAACAGCATTAACATGATGACCAAGGTGAAGAGCACTGTCATAAACCTTCCGTCACCATCCTACACCATGGGCTGAGATGTTCATTTAGCGGATGTTTTATAGCCCCCTGAACAATGTAGAGAATTAAAATGCTTCATAGCCACGTGAGATTTGTATGCTATTTACACCTCAGTTCTGCCTGTACCAGATCTTTTGCAGTATATAATAAAGAATAAAGTGCGTTTTGAGTCGATGCTTTTATGTCCTTATTACTTTTGACGATCATATGCCACTAGGGTGGTCCGCGCTCTTTCCTACGGGGGCAGGTTGTGTACCAGCCATTTACATGGTGGTTTCAGGAAAAAAAATACTACCTCGATATAATAAAAGGAGACACAGGAGAAATCCTCTACTTTGTCCTTGTAAAAAAAATCAGTCAAGAAAGATTCTTAAAAGTTGGGACCGAAACTGCTTACGAGTCTAGTAGGCATTCCAATTCTATATAGCACTGACAAGAGCCGTTCAAGACAAAAGCAAGTACAGCTTATGAAATTGTGGGCACCATAAGATCCTCCTAGGTCCATATTTTATATATTTAAACTTGAAAGTTGGAGCTGGCAGTCAGCTTCCGGTTCACAGTCTGCATTTCTGATCACTTTACAATGAGCTATCAGCAAACACCAAGAGATCCCATGAAGAAACAACCATAAACAAAATAATACATAGGAACCACAAGGCAGAATAATACAATAACAGAATGCATGCTCATTAAACATGCACTTCGATGATAGAGGTTAGGATAAATATTACCAAAGGCAGTGTATGCCTAATCTCTCACCTAGAAAGAGTTTTGCTTGGATATACTACAAAATCAGGACAGACAAATGCATGGGAAATTGCAGCTAACATTTGGTCCAGTCAGAACAATCTTGCCTTAAACAAAATCAGCATGACAATCTTTGGTTGCTTCATTCAATAGATCAAGGCATCGATTTCAGAAAGCATGCATCAAAAATCAGGAAATAAGATGTGGAAGGTGATAGAGCTGTAGTTAAGATGCCAAAAAAATCTCAATTAACACCTGAGAAAGCACCATGTGAGTATGCAAGACCCTCAAGCCTAATTGGGAAATTGACATCAGAGGATCCTGTTATGAATCTTGGTACCGCTGACAACATAGCTGGCAATGATTTATCAAACAATTCAATCACACAAGCCTTAAGAATGGAAATAGATGCCTTCAAATTGGGAAGGAAAACCAAACTTCTAGGTGATGCAAGCATATTGCAAAAAGCAAAACAATTTAAATATCCTCAGCACTTTAGCGGAGCAAGGGATTAAGCATATTTACATGAAGGAACGGCAGACAACTCTTTTTACAACTTTCGAGATAAAACATTTAGATGAAGACTTCCTAGATGTAAGTTGAAATAGTTCACTTTTTTGCTCCAGTAGTACAGACCTAGATTGGACATTTCATCTTGCCCATATTGTCGACACTTAATTAAGAGAAACTAATATGTTAGATTAACTGTTGTGGTATCCTAACCACATGTATTGTAGAATACCTAAAGGCTCCTTTGCCAATAGTATAGAGTTCAATTCCAAGATGTATTAGAGCAGATGATGGTTGTTAATAAATCTCTGCGCCACAAATAAACCTGGTCAGGCTGTATGTTCTGTTGTAACACACAGGCATATTGGCTTGAGGAGATTCAATCAACCAAACAAAACTGATCTATTATCTTTTCCTTCTATATCTTCCCCCCTCTAATCATCACTTCTAAGTTCTAACTCTCTAATTTTGTTCTTCCTCTTGAGGGTGTGTGAAGATCTCATAACTGGCCTCCAAGCTTATAACACAGCAAAAATGCACTGTCTCCCTTCCATGTGAGCTCAGGATGGCATACAGTCCAGTCAGTTAAGACGGTCTAAGCTAGGTTAAAAACTTAAAAAAGGACAAATGCTCAAAAAAAAGGTAAAGACTTAAAACAGGACAAGGTTGGAACAGGATGGAACCACGTTAAATCCAGCTGGGAACTTTCAGTTGCTATACAACTATCATTCCAGGTTTTTGGCTAGTATATGCAGTAGGAACCATTCCACATTCCATGAATAATAAAGAACAGTGCACTGTAAAACAAAGAAAAGGTTCACACCGCCAACAGAAAACTTAAGTAAACTTCAGACCTCCAACAGAAAAACTTAGTAAACTACAATATCCAAAAGGAGGGGACAAGCAAGAATAAACTAGCAAGCCGATACAACATAAGATCAGTGAACAATGTTGCAATAACCTTACAAGCAAGCTTGTCCAAGCATTCGCATGAATGCAGCGACGTTTAGTAAATCATCTCAAACCCGACACCAAAATGCGTTGAGTCAACATAAACCCTAGAGAAATAAATGTCACTGATCAACACCAATAAGCTAATAGCAGAAGTGCAGTACGGTCCAAAGGTAGGAAATTAACTAGCCTAGTTAACACATGGGCAAGCTAATATTATAAGGCAATATATTGCACAAACTCATGTTAATAAATGACTCAACCCAGATTCATTGCAGACAGAACATTAGCATCACAGATTCGAGTCCACCCACAAAAGAGACAAAGGGGTTGCGTTTGGCATAAAGAGTGCATTATAAAATGACCACATACAGAAGATGGATACCGTGGCCTACTTAATTAGCTGCTGACATATGTAGCATACCGATGAACTGATAACACTAGCCAAAACACTATCAGACCATCATATATTAACGACAGACACAGATTGATAAAGAGCTAGCATGGATTTTAGATCGCCATCATCTCAATTCGTGTTGAGCTCCTGAACAACCTCCTCCCCCTCTTCCTCCTCTTCCTCCTCGTCCCCCTCTTCCTCCTCGTCACTGCTGCTCTCGTTGTACAAATCGGACCGACGGTTGCTGAACACCAAACCAGGGATAAGGGTTTCAAGGGGAGGTAAGTTAAGGGTCTTTACCCACTCCAGGTGCTCGAGCAGCTCGTCGTCCACCACCAAGTCGGGATTCAGAATCATCCCCGCGGCCGTCGGGTCCTTACCCGCCGACGTCTTAGCCGCTTCGTCCTCACCACAGGCGGCGGCGGCGGCGGCCACCACATCAACAACAGGCTTCTCGTCCTCGAAGCAGCCGGCCGCGGGTTCTCCATCCTTCCTTTTGGTAAGCAACCCCTCCAACGGCTGATCCTCGGTGGACAACGCCGCCGCAACTTCAGACTTCCTCTTGGTGGAGGACCCCTTGATCATCGGCCCCTCTTCCTCCACACCGAGGGTCATCACCGGCCCCCGCTCCACGACGAGACCACCCGTCTTCCACGAGCATTGATGGAGGGGACCAAACTGGAACGCGCCCTCACCGACCATGACGAGATCGGAATCGTCACCCCCTCGCCTCGACGAAAGATTTCCTCGAGAAAATCGTGTTGATGAGGGATGATAGGAAAACGTGGAATTATGTACGGGAGGGACGAGGCGGCGGCGGTAGCTCTTCTCCGTGGCGGTAACTCATCAAGGATGCGACTCGGAACCGGCGATTCGGCCCAGTACGTTCATCTCGTTGGGCGGGCCGAGCGTACGGCCCAACATTCCTTCTCTAGCTTGCTCGAGTTCCATTTTCTTCCTCGTCGAAAAAAAAGGTCTTCTTTACCTTCAGACTATAATGAGACGCTATCTACAAGCATATCGTGTCTTTGTCTAATTGCTGAAATACAAATATTTTGGTACAAATACTTGCTTTCCTATTATTGCATAAATACTAGAGTAACATGGAATATTTCGGTCAAAATTTTGGGGCATGCATAATTGCTGTTAGGAACAAAGCAGTTCAGATACTTACCAAGGAATCTAAATGCTACGGCACACTCTTTGGCCGGCCAAGCTTTCAGACACCATGCCCAAGGATTGGAAAACTTTACCATATATGTTCAAATGTAAATCATGTGAACAGGTGCCCTCTATCGGAGGCTCTGCAATCTGTAATTCTAGACTTTTGTACCCCTATCGCAGCAATTTGCTGCTAATAAAATTTCTGGTTCATTTGTCAAAAAAAAAATGCTGTTAGGAAGCGTCGTGTCGTCTCTCTAAGCCACTGAAACTGCGACTGTCCGCTTGTGCCGACAGTACTCTCAACTAGTCAATGTGATGGTGGCATCATGCGTAATCTGGCATGAACTTCCTAAGGAATTTGATTGGTTGGGATTCCTCCGGCACGAGCTCATCGAACGGAACGTAGTATCTCTCCTTGTCATACACATGGCATCTGGTCAGTATCGTCTTCATCAGTCGCCAATTCCAGTTGGCTTCATTGACGTACTGCAACAGGAGAAAACAAGTTGTTAGTATACAAAAGAACCAGAGAAATGCACCGAAGTAGGAGAGTTTCAAATCACCTTGCCCCAGTTCTGTTTGATGGAGTCATAAGCAGCACGAAGGTTATAACTTGGGATTCTTGGAGAAATATGGTGTGGGACATGCACATTTATGTCATGGCAAAGGATCTCAATCCTGTAAAAGTCCATTACTCATATGAAATTCAACATGTTCCAATGATAATTTCACTGGAAATTGATTTACTAGTACAAAATTGGCACTTCAATCCATCATGAATCCTTTATCCCAAAATATCCAAACAGCATTCCATATTTGTTGCTGAAACTTCAATGAAATATTGTCCTCTGACTAATTCTAAACTAGGACAACACATAACTGTACAATTGAATAATTTTGTTAAATAAAATAAAGTTGACGGTCTACATTTTTTGGCACATCCTACCAAATTTGATCTTAATTTTGGGTAAAGTATCTTAAATTTTGAAGGTGAGATGAAACAGCAAATTATGATCAGTGCCATTTCTGTTGGCAACAGTTTTGAACTTCAGTGACTTCCCGTGCAACAAGAATCACAATAGAAACTTTTTAAAGTCACTAACATTGTTATCTCAATAAAAGTCGCATATGTCCAGCGGATAAACTTTGTTCTTAGTGTGAGTGCAACGAAATATAAAAACATACCACCGAGGATAGTTACAATGAACTGTGCCATTTAATTGAGCTTGTGCAGCATTCCATTCTTCAGATGACTTGAATGGTATATGAGGAGCTGTGTGATGTACCATTGTAAAAGTGCTCATCTGAAGAGGATCATTTAAAAAAAAGAAGTAGAATACACTTTCAGAATATAAAGCATTAATGGAGATATTTTACAGTTTTGAACACAGATTATTGCCCTTTTAGCTAAGTGCATATTTTGCTCTGTCAAACCAGCTAAATGCAGGATACCATATCCTAAGATCTGGTTTACCGCTGGGATTTAATGAATCCAACCTATGTTCTGATAAACTTTTCAATAAGGGTTTACAAGATGTCACGAAATGAGCTTCTGGCAAATTCATGTGGGCAGAAAGCAGTCTGTTGCTACTTGCTAGTTTCTGAATACAGTAAAGAGGTTAAGAGGCTCTAATAATAATATAAAACAAAGTACATATCAGATAATGGCATTTTGATCTGAATGTATCAACTTAAATTTTATAAACAGTATAACAGGGTCCAAGAACATGACAAAAAATGCCATGGACTTGGACCCAGGTAGATTTCAACAAATGATTGTGACAGGAAATAAGAAATATTAAATATTATAAACACTTAAATAGAGTAAGAGCATCATAGTAATAAGAATTATCATGGATTTGGACACTATGTGCATTTTTTCAACAATGATGGTGGAAAATAAGAAATGTTACCCAAAAATGATAAACCATCCATGGCATGAACCAGAACTTAAACCATCCAGCTATTCCTGATTTGAGAATGATCAAAGGCCATCCAATCGCCATGAATGCAAACACGCATGCTAAGCTTATCTTAACCCTTGGAACTTCATTTGGCCTGAATTTTTTCAGATTGAAGTGCCAAATCAACCTGACCGACAGGTGAGCAATAGTTAGCAGAAATACTATATCATGGAGCAGTTCGTCCTGCAATACAGGAATAGTTGAAAAAAGAAATACCAGTGAGCAATGGACATCCATGGCCTGATAGGGCCATAGCCGAAAATAATCGCCTTCCTTAGAAAAGGTGATGATTCAATTTCCTTTTGCCAAACAGGTTGCCATGCAGTATCTTCTATCAACCTGGACATTGTGCAAAAGGTTAATGTTCCAAATGCAAATTAGGACATGGTTGGCATTTGGAAATATTCAAGGCCCTTTTTCATTCATATTGAAAGATTATACAAATACTCTAGAAGTTTTGTAATTATGCTGTGACTGTGATTAAAGAATTTGCAGTATCTGTTATCTGTGCTCATTGAATATTAGAAAAAACAGTATAAGCATGCTAGGAATGTAAATGTTAGCTAGGATGTTGCTCAACTGACATTCCACAGAATTAGTTGAAATCAATATAAAAGTTTCAGCGGAAGTTTGAAAACTGAAAAAACAAAATCAAATACATGTGAAGGGTAATAATAAAACTAGAACAGGCAATAGAGATGCTGTGTTGCACAATGGGTGAATTCTCATTGCAATGCAATGCATGAAGGTAAAACTTCTGGAAGAGAAGTGGAAATTATACTATTTGGACCTTGAAGTGCATTTTTGGAGTCAAAATCAATGGAGATTGATGTAGAAGGAGGCATGGACATACATGTTTGTCTTCGCATGATGTCGGTCATGCTTAAATCTCCACGGCTCATAAGGATATATCAATGGCATAAAAGCCAAGGTTCCAACAACATCTTCAACCAACTTATTCCTTGAAAATGATTTGTGAGCACAATCATGACCTATCACAAAAAACTTTACAAAAACATCAATTAGAGTGTGAAGAAGCCACAGAGATAAAAACATGAACCTGTGCAACGCAAATTCACATAGGACTTTAGAGAGCAAGGGACAGAGCTAACCCCGGTCACTGCTGTGCCTGTCCAAGCCCAAGCCAACGGAAGAAGATACCATGGAGACTTTGCAATGAAAAATAAACCCAGCGCATAAGAAGTAACTGATATCAAAACTGATGTCCAAGCCTTTACATCATTGATTTCAAATACCTAGAAATAGAAAAAAAAAATACGTTAGAATTTGTGACATCGGAACACCAAAAGCAAACTGGTGTTGAAAGTTGGCACCTCTTTAGGTAGAGTATCAATGACATCTTTAAGAGTAATGTTATCTGGTAGGTCATCTCCAATTTGTGTGAACCCATAATCTTCAGCCATTTGCTTCCTTTCCCCCTCATCATCTACTAGTGGTGATGTAACTGGAAGCACTGCTGCTTGCAAGCCTCCTCCTCTTTGCTTCAATGGTAAGAATTGGTGGTAGCTTCTTCTGTTATATACAACCTCTCTCTTCACAAGAAAAATACCTGATGGGTACAAGAAATGTCACATCTGCATAGTGAAAGCTGCTAGATAAAAATGAAGCTGATAGAGAATTCTCGTTGGCATAAGCTTCGATGAGCTAGTTATCATTTTCTATGGTACTCTATAATTTATCAAGCCTGCAAAGTCTAATAATCCATCCTGTCTTAACACACTACCTGGTCAGGAGGATGCAACCACATAGCAATTTTATGAATTCACATTATCAGGGAGTCAGGGACTACAGAATTGTGAAGACAAAAGCCAACAGGCTACAAGCATCCAGCTCTGCGCCACTCAAATACCTACATTTTGACCAAGCACTACTGTTCTCCAGAACCACAAATCATTCCTAACAATTACGCGAGCAGAAGGCAGAAGCGTACCTGTGGGAGCTCCAGCGGCTGTTCTCCGAGGCAGCAGCGATCTCTTGGCCGGCACCTGAACATCAACACCAACGACCAAAGCGCATCCGAGGGAGTTATAGCGAGCAGAGCATGTGTCGGGCATTGCAGCGGGGGGACAAAGCACGCATTCTGACTGAACAATTAACGTGTACGCGAGAGAGCGGAGCGTCCGCCTACCCGGAAGGAGGGCAGCTGCCGCACGGAGCCGGCGGAGACGCCGCTCGCCATCGCCATCGCCCCTCTCGTGGCGGCAGAGGGCGCGGCGGCGACGACTGGCTGGCGAGAGCTGCGGGCACCGGTTTGGAACTTCGGATGGACGGGGGCGGCTTTGGCTGAGAGGCTGAGGCGGGCGGACGGGCGCCGCGGGACGCTGAGATGGGAGTGGGAGTGGGACTGGTCGGCTCGGTCCAGCTGCCCTGCGGGCCTGCCGCTGCGCCACACCCACTTGGGTTGCCGCGGCGCTTTCGGCCTGTGGACGGGAGCCGCCGCGCAGCTGCTGTGAGGAAAAGGGCAGTGGCGATGGCGAAGACAGTGGGTTCGGTTGGTGGGTCCCGGCGGTCAGCGTTTGACTTTTCTGTGGGTCCCATAGGTGCGAAGGCAGAAGTGTGTTTACCACCGTACGTAAGGCCCATGATGTCGGCAGGGCCGCGGGGTGCCGGCTCTGCCGTGATGGGTGGGCCGCGTGCACCGCTTCAGCCTGCCCGCACCTCACCAGAGATGACGGGCCTAGAGAAGGACTGGGAAATGGGAACGCGATGGGGGCCTGCGAAAACTGCATAAAAGGCCCAAAACGTGAGAGTTGGGTCTACAGCTGGCAAAAGCCTTCCTCGAATCGGAGTTCCAAAGGGAAAAAGTCCAATTTACCCTCCCCAACTACGCCGGTTGTCGATTTTTTTTTTCCATTTAGCCCTGCTATAAATTTTTAGAACTATTATTTTTTGCAATTTAGATGCTAAGTCACAGAGGGTAAAATGGATTATACTCCCTCTGTTCCAAATTATAGTTCACTTTTACTTTTTTAATGAATACATTTTACCATGTATCTAGACATTATTTATCTAGATACATTAGACAAGAATGCTTTTAAAAAATAACTAAAAATCATAAAAATTTAAATATTTTACATGGTAAAATATTTTAATTTAAGATCCTAAAATTTTATTTGATCTTAGAAAATTCATAGAAATTTGTTTTATCTCGAAATTTTAGGAAACTAGTTCCAAATTATTTCTAAAATTAAGCTCTAACTTATGGTGTCTAGCTTCAAATTATTTTAGTCTTTATTATGGACCCATTTTATGCTTATTTTCTAATAGATTTTAACCATATCTATTATAAATAGTCGATGTTGATCATCCAGACTATGTAGAAGCTTTAGTAGAATGTCATCAGGAGTTGAGGACCGTATATATGGCAAGGTGCATGCAGCCACGCAGGATAACACAAATTCTTTGAAAATATCCAGGATAGGGGATCAATGTGCTCACGTAGTCGAATGATCAACATCGATTAATTATACTGTACGGAGTAATAGATAACGAGAGCTTTTGCTAGCAGATATGCATCAAAACAAGTCTATGAAGTGTTTTTTTTTTTTTTTTTACAACCAAGTCTATGAAGATTCAAACGTGTAAAAAAAAAAGAAAGAATCTGCGGTTCATTAAAAAGCTTGTACAACATTTCACTGTTTCCAGCTGCTGTCGCTACACTAGATTCTCTGTAGTATCCCCTGCGGTTGTTGCAACTTGCCAAGTCCTGCTGCGGATTCTGATATCGGCTCAAGCCTCAAGCCACGTTCTATCACATATTGTCGCTTTTACGAAGAAATGGATCACTGGACCCGACTAGGATGCGGAGTACTACAGCAATAGACCACACAGAATTACCGTGCACGTGCAGGCCCGTTAGCCTTTCAAATTAAAAGAGCAGTAGCCGCTAATCCCAATCAGTGTATCAGTGTATGGCACGAGCGAACCGCGCCGTCGCTCGTGTGGCAGCCGATTCCCTTCTTGATACCCAGCCAGAAAGACGGCACGAGAGTGCAAAGTTGGCCTTGCAGGTGCAGGACCGCGACGCGAAGTCGGTCCCCGTGGGGGACGACACTGCGCCACACAAAAGTACACGACGTCAGGTCCTGACTCCGACGCCCTCAGCTCAGCTCTTGGCGCGCGGCAGGGGGGCCGGACGCGACGAAACCGCCGGGGGCGCCCACGCCGCGTTCCGTCTATCCTGGGCGTATGTACACCTGGCAGGCCTACGCCGCTCCCTGTCTAGGCGTATGTACACCTGGCAGGCCTGCCCACCGCTCCGCTCGAGCGCGGGGCCGCCTGTCCGCCTCGACACTTGTCACTGGCCTAGCGGCACGGCGGCGAGGCGCTGGATCGCGCCAGGCCTCCGGCCGAGAGGCCGTAGGCGGTCGACGTCGATGTCGACTCGAACGAATCCGCGGCACAAAACTGCTGGCTCCATCGGGTACTACCGCCAGAGATGTTCGTCAAATCTCACGCACCATCCGAAATGCTAGGCCAAAATACGTGCGGAAAGTGTGGTGCGCGGCACACGGCGAGCGTGTGGCGTCAGTGCGCCGCTCCGCGCTCCGACATCCCCTCGCGCGCGGTGACGACGGCGTCGCGCGGCCAAGCCGCAGAGTGCTCGCTCGCATCATCTCCGGCCGACTCTGTGTCTTTGTCTGCCCCCTCTTCTCTGGCCGGGGCCCATCTGCGTCGCTCTCACGGCTCCATGATTCACCGATCTGTGGTTGATCGTGCTGGCACCAGGTAGAGGGAGGGATATACTAAACAAATCCCAGCTAGCCTCGTCGCGTTTTAATTTGCACGTGACGACGCGCACGCGCACGCGCACGCCTAAAATGAAATCTCTCTCATTTTATCAGTGGAGTGATCCAACTCGACTTTTGATTAACGGATGAGTTTTTTCTATCTCTAATGCAATGATGTGAAAGGAGATATTTCCTCCTTTTGTGCTAATTGATGAGATGCTAGGCACCATGAACCTTTTGTTGGAACATGGTGCAGCACGTGTACATAGGCGCAGGCGTTCTGCCAGCGTGTGGCAATGGCAGACCGCAGACGTGAGCGCTGCCGTTTGCCCAAAGCAAAGCTTTTGACGTGTCGAATTAGCACGAGTTAGGAGTCAATCGTAGTACGACTTTCATTCTTAGAAAGACGGCAGACGGCAGACGCATCGGCGCATCGCTTTTGTAGAGCTGGAAAGGACCAACCCAATTCAATTTCTTCCTAAGACAGCCATAGTCGTGTGTTCAGGAACTAAAGCTCAATAACGACATCCCATTTGTAAGAATGAGCTTTGAAGATTTTCGGAGAAGCTGCGTAAACTCCTATTAAAAAGCAAGCACATTAGCATTATGTAAATTTTGTCCTTGTGAAGAATGAAGTTGCATTTGTAATTGGCTAATATGTGGTTGGAATTTTCTAAACTGTCACCAGAAAGGGAAGAAAGGAGTGATGAAAGCCAAGTGTGTTTTGCCAATCTAGTAGCTGGTTTTGGAGTGCTAATGAGATAGTAATTGTTAGCTGGTGCCTAGTAGTTAATAGTTAGCCATCCTATATTAGTTGTGCATGTTTGACCCATAGCCGCTAATTTTTGCCGGCTAACAGTTAAGAGCTAATGGATCCACACATGCCCCCAAAAGGAAGAGAAGGTAGGATTTGCTAATAATTTATGTGCCAAACCAAAGGTTATGGTAAATAGAAAAGATATGTGTTTCCTTCTATCCCAAAAATGAAAAATGTAATTTTAGATTAGATTACATTTTCATTTTGTTTACAAATAGATTTGTTTGCACTTTATGATCCCTAGGGAGGTGAGAATTACAGTTTTTTAACAGAAGGAGCACTACTTAGGTGCATTTGCTTTGTGGCACGGTCCAAAGCCTTGACGAGGACTTTGCTGGTGACCACAATCATATACCTTTGAAATCAAATTAAGGGAGTATTTGGTATTGATCCAAAAATGTTTTGGATGATAAATTAGAATCACTTTGTATAACCACTTGACTGTTACCCCATATTCTTTTTATTTTCTTTTATAAAAGATATATAAATAAAGACATGCTTTAGAAAATTCAAATTTCTTAAGTCGAATTACAACTTAGATACAACCCATTTTAACTTGTTACACTAAGAAAATGTTTTACTAACAAGAACCATTTCTAGAACAGAGGAGAGGGAAGAAACAAATCCAGCAAAAAACCACCTCTCCACCATTTCACACTAGTATATAGCAATAAAGAAACGATTTCTCCTAGTGAGTCATTGCGCGTTAGACCGTTTGGCAATGATTTTGTAGTTTCTCCAAAAGTTTTGTCAAACAAGGCCTAAAGTTAAGAGTCATTTCTTAGAATTTTGTATACTGTTAGACGTGTTTGATTTCTTCTTCAAATCATTTCTCTATGAATCAGAATAATGTTTTTTTTTAATATTTTGGCTTTTGTTGGTTGGGTTGGGTTGGTTTCACATTTCTTTCTAAAAAGAGTATGGTAATGAAATATGAACGAAGTAAATCGTAATAGCTAGGAAATCACGTCCTGCCTGGTATAATAAAAAAGAGAAATGTTTCGCGGCCTTGCTAGCATCCCCTGCGAAGTCTGCGGATGTTTGCAACAACCTTGTTCACCAAAAAGGAAGTTTGTTTGCAACGACAACAGGTTCCATGTGGCCTGGAGGAAATATCTCAGAAAGCTCCCTAGCACCCTACCGTATAGATACCGTTGCTCCGTTAGCCCATGCCGTTCCTGCGTCCGCAACTTCGCAGCACCGGCCATAGCACGCGAACCATGGGGAGGGTGCTATGCTGCAACGGGTTCCCGTGCCTTCGTTTGCAACCCTGTGGCATTACCGGCCGCGGTTTCCGTTGTCGCACCACGCCAACCGTGCGATACCGCAACGGGTTTCCTTCCATCAGGCTCCGCGGCGTCCCACGCATCCCAACAACCGCAGCCGCGCCCCTCTGCTACTGCTAGCATACACCCCACCACCGCCGTGCACCGTCTGATCCACATCCTCCGGCTGAGATCCCTGATCCCTCACGAGACCGTCGTGTGGCCACCGCCTACGGCTCGGGACACTCTAGGGCCCTACCGCCCTAGTAGGCCGCCGCCCTAGCCCACCCATTATAAGCCGCCGGGCCGCCGCGCAGCTGAGCCATTCCCACACGGCGGAGATCGACTTCCCCTCGCCACGCAAAGCCACCCGCCGCGGCCCCGTGCTTCCGTCTCGCACCTGCCCATCCAATCCGCCCCGGCGAGCCGAGCGCGCTCCGGCGCTCCCAGGGAATGCGGAGCGATGAGGCGGCGCTCAGGCACTGACGTCGCCGGCCAGCGCGAGCTGCGCGGCGACCGAACCTGCCACCGCAAGCACGTCGAGGACGGGTAGTCCCATCCATCCCTCCTTCCATCCGCTAGTCGTCGTCGTCGTAGGGTACGTAGTTTGCAGATTTCTAGTAGGGGATCGAATCCATCCATCGATCAGGCGGCATGGGTGAGGGGGAGGCGGCGGAGGTAAAGGTGGGCGGGGTGCTGCAGGGCCGGTACGAGCTGGGCCGCGTGCTGGGGCACGGCAACTTCGGGCGCGTGCACGCGGCGCGGGACCTGCGCACGGGCCGCGGCGTGGCGGTGAAGGTGCTCGCCAAGGACAAGGTGGTGCGGGCCGGGATGATGGAGCAGATCAAGCGCGAGATCGCCGTCATGAAGCGCGTCTCGCACCCAAACATCGTCGAGCTCCACGAGGTGATGGCCACGCGCTCCAAGATCTACCTCGCGCTCGAGCTCGTCCGCGGCGGGGAGCTCTTCGCGCGGATCGTGCGCGCGGGGCGAGTGAAGGAGGACGTCGCGCGGAGGTACTTTCGGCAGCTCGTCTCCGCCGTCGACTTCTGCCACGCGCGGGGGGTGTACCACCGGGATCTCAAGCCGGAGAACCTCCTCATCGACGAGGCGGGGAATCTGAAGGTGGTGGACTTTGGGCTCAGCGCGCTTGCCGACCACGCGCGCAGCGACGGGCTCCTGCACACGCTCTGCGGCACGCCCGGGTACGTCGCGCCCGAGGTGTTCCGGAACAAGGGCTACGACGGCGCCAAGGCCGACATCTGGTCCTGCGGCGTCATCCTCTACGTCCTCCTCGCCGGGTCGCTGCCGTTCCCGGAGGACAACATCGCCGCCATGTTCAGGAAGATGAGCCGCGGCGACTACCGGTGCCCGCCGTGGCTGTCCACCGAGGCGCGCAGGCTCATCCCCAAGATGCTCGACCCCAACCCCGACACCCGCATCACCATCGCCCAGATCGTCGAGACGCCGTGGTTCAACAAGCCGTCCGTCGCCAAGCCCATCAAAGCCGCAGCCGCCGAGCCGCCGGCCGAGCCTGTTTGCCCCGCGAAGGACGAGCCACCGGAGACGCTGAACGCGTTCCACCTGATCTCCCTCTCCGCGGGGTTCGACCTCTCGCCGCTGTTCGACGTGGAAGGCGGTCCCTCCTCGAGGAGCGGCGGCCACCAGGAGGGCGGCCTGCGGTTCGCGACCCGGGAGTCCGCGAGCGGCGTCGTCTCCCGCCTCGAGGAGGTGGCCGCCCGCGGCGGCGGGCGGATGCGGGTGACCAAGAGCGGCGCCCGCGGCGTGCGGCTGGAGGGCGCGGAGCGCGGGGGCCGCAAGGGCCGCCTCGCCGTGGCGGCCGACATCTTCAGCGTGGCGCCGTCCGTGCTCGTGGTCGACGTCAAGAAGGACGGCGGCGACACGCTCGAGTATCGCTCCTTCTGCAGCGAGGAGCTCCGGCCGGCGCTCAAGGACATCGTCTGGGCCGCCGACCCGCAGCCCGTCGCCGCCACCGCCGTCGCCGTGTGATCGATCGTAGTGCCATTGTGCTGTGTTGTTTAGTCAGTGTCAATTCCAATTTCCAAGTGATTGCGTCACTGTTTCTCGATTCGATAATGACGTGAGATCTACTGTTTGTGGGGCGACAAGAATCTGTATCTCTCTCGGCATAATTGAGTTTGTTTTGTGATCGCTATGCCTGATCTGAATATTCCATGTCTTATATTAAAGCGAAATGTAAATAGAATAAAGATTTGGAACAATTATTGCTTTCATTGATATCTTAGATATAAGATATCTCTTTACAAACACATATATCTAACCCATTATTTATCTCTGCATTATTGGTGATGTTTGTATGTGCCAGTACAATTTTGTTGAAGTATGAATTGGCTATACGACGCGTCAATTTTCTTTCATTGCTCCAAGGCTTGAATTGAATGTATGCACTGGACACAGTAAGATTTTTTTTTTTTTTTTTTTTTAGGCATGACTGGTCGGAAATGCTTGAAATCACTATGTAAAGTTGTGGTACAGAGTGATACAAGACGCTTGTTTTGACTGGGGGTTCTCAGTAATTCATCGTTCAAAATCAGAGTGAGGACCAGCTGACAAAAGATGTAGATGTGCCATTATGCAAAGAAAGTGTATCGAGACACCTCTGTCAGGAATCAAGATCGATTGCGTCGCGCTGATAGCAGCCGACGGCACGGGAGAGGAGATCTCCCTCGGCAGCCGTTGATCTGGCGCAGAGGACCATTGGGACCTGATCACCTCACCGGCTGACCTCTATCTGCTCGTCTCCGTCACAAAACGTCTGGCGCTGCCGCGGCGCTGGATGGATACCGCATCAGCGGTGGTGGGCCGTCTCCTGTCTGGTCCCTTTGCCAGCCCTCCAGCCTCGGCGTCCGCACTGCCGCTCTCGTGGTCTCGCCGAGAAAGGCATAGGTGGGGTGGAGATTTTTTTTTTCTTCCGAAAGGACGGTAAAAATTTTCTCACAATTTTTACTATAATAAAGCTGTTCATTTTTTTTACTAGAAATCGGGCAAAAAAACCCAAAACAAAAAACCGTGCAACTAGAGGGAATGTATCGTATATGTCCACACCACTCTCACAACTTCAGAACAACAACGACCCTTACTCAAACTTCACTACTGACAGAGTGACAGGGCGGAGACTTGTTCAGGCAAACAAAATCGCGTTTTTGGAACGAAACGTAGCTGTTGGGGGCGCGGCAATGAGATGTACTCCTAGCTGACGTGTGGACTTACTGTGTGGACTACCTCTGCCAGATTCAGATATCAATCATCGTGTACATTTCCCTTTTGGAGGAGAGGATCCAATCGGCTGCGTTTCTACGCGTGGCCGCGTGCCGATGGGGCGACGGATGCTCATCACTGGTCCAATCCAGGGGTGGCTTGTAGCGGGAGCATGGTCAGTGTGGCTGCACCATCCATCATTACATATTCATGTGTGCGGCAGCTTAAGATTGGCCTGTATGTGCATAGAGTAGTACAGTGATTGATGCTGATCATGTTTGCTCAAATGCTCTTGTCATTGTATAAATCACTGCTCAAATGCTCATGTTTGCTCAAACGATCTTGTTTGCCTGCAACGAATTCAGACAAACTCTGAAATTGGATACGATATACGATCTTTTTCAGCGATATCGCTTCGTGCTACTACGCCAGCCAATGTTGGTTGGTCTGAATACATTATAGTATATACAAATGAATTGTCGTTTTGTTCCTGTGATTGTTTATGGAGGCATCAGGGCACTGACCACCGCTGGTTTAGGAACCAAATTAACAAATGCAGGCAGTACCGAGCTCACGTACGCTGTTCAAGCCTCATGTCTGAGACAGACAGACAGACAGACAGCGTTTGTTTTTGTTCTTGAAAAAAACCATGATCATGTTTGCAATGTGTCCAAGCTCCTAAATAAGATATATACCATATCTTATCTTTTGCCGACAAATTAAAACATCCATCTTGTAAGGTGCACTTATACATGACATTCAATAAGTAAATAAAACACACTATGGATTTCCATTAAAAAACTGTCAGGTAAGCACAAGCTAGTGCAGCAGACTGAAGTGGGGCCTGCCTCTTCATCAGTGAACTAATCTAACCAGATATTACAGAGGAGTTCTTCTTGCTTGCAGGCTCAAACAGGGTTTTGATTCTTTTTGGACGGCGCTTCGCGGCAGGATGTCACACTCCACGTTTCCACCCTTGATTGACCATACTACTTTCCTATCAGAGCTTGTGTTCTTGAGGTGATGTTTGAATGACCCGGGGCTACAGGAATCACTGAATCAGGTCGGAGCCCCGGTCCCGGACAAATGTCTTGCAGGCTTATCTCTGTCCATGTGGCCAACCGGCCAGCTCGCCTGCATCAAGAAGCTCACTTTACACTGTGTTCCATAATTGGAAGACAAGCAGAGCAGGATAAAGCTTTCCCCAGATGCACTCCCTCCCTGCCCCTGCCCTGATGATGCATCATGCATGGGGTTGGTTCCCTGTTTCATCCTGCGCTAGCTGCTAGCAAAGATAATTGCCCCCTGATCCGTTGATCGTTGTTAAGCTCAGAACGCTCGCGTAATGGGCTGCCTTTTGTCTCGTCTTTTCGCTCTGAATTGCTGTGGCCGCTCACTCCAATTATTGTGCTTTTAAAAATGTACAATTATTGTACCTGGGTCATTGGGTGATTGGGTCCATGTGTCATCTCCTTACCCGTGCGGCCTTCATGGCTTTCACCTGCCATGGAATGGGACACATCGATCGATCGGGCACGAAGAAGATGCGCGAAGCGCCATCGATGGTCGCTCATCATCATTCTGTGTCTGTCAACCGGATCGACGGAATTATTTCAGTCTTGGACGTCCGCTGCTGGTTTGGTGCATCTGCGAGGCAGATTCGCAGATCGACAAAGGAGGCAGGCAGGGAGGGAGACGCTACTGGCACAGTGCACAGCAGCTGCACATGGACCATCATGCATGAATTGGTAGGGGGTTTTGGATGGATGGATAGGCTTTGTTATCTGCAGCAGCGCTGTCTGGCTGGTCCGTTCGTGATTCGTCCGTCGCGGCGTCCCTCGGCCCTCGCTTATGTGAGGAAGATTGAGCAAATGGGCACACGACATGCAGAAATTGCAGTGGACAGGCACTATTGGCGTGGGGTATGCATGACCATTATGATTGCCGAATGCCGCAAATAATGTTACCATTTTTATTTATTATATTATTTGTTTGTTTTTCCCAGCGACAGCGGACCACAGTCCACAGCGATTTATTAAACCATAAATCTTGTTTGACGGATCACGCATCCTCTTTACCGTCGTTGTCGTCAAGAAGCAAAGATTGCGGGTGCTAATTGGTTAAAAAAAAACACGCCGTTACGACGCGTACAAGATCCACGGTTTAAACCCATGTTAGGTCAATAGCATTGCGTAAAACTGTAGAGTAAATATAAGTATGCATTTTTTTATTTATTGATTGACTGTGACACACACAAAAAAAAAAAAAAAAAAAACTCCAGTCTCATGTCATGCACTGTGCGCACACGGACCAAATCTGGAGGAATTGGCTCAGGCCCAAGTGCAGTGTGGACTGGGCTCGAACAGCTGCAGGTTTGGGATTGGGCCTGCAGCCTGCTGGTAGCAAGGCCCACAGGATTTCGTTCTTATCCCGAGTATGAGTATGAGAGTATCCTATTCTCATCATCATTTTTTTTAAAAAAAAGTGAGAGTATACGACACAGCCGTTAACTTGTTATGAGTCCTGATTCTGTAGCTCGCTATGCATTTCCAAATTCCGTGGTCCAAGGAATCTGTAGCTCCAGATGGTGTACGTGTACTACGACTTGCATCCAGGATTCGCATAAGAAATTATTGATGGAATATGATGATGGTTGTGCCATGGTGTACGTGTTTCAGATGGGAATCATCATCAACTTTGTCCCTGTTCACATCTGAAAAAGGAAAAACTACTACAAAAACAAAAGGAAGTATCTGGTCATATACTTCTCAGGAAACACATGAAAGAAAAGAAAAGAAAATAAAAGACAGGAAATCTTATAGCATATATCATCACATATAAAAGATGAGGGAAGGTAAACATGCTTCTTGACATGGCTGCTAGCTACTTAATTACTCGACCTGTCCAGTACGTCTGTTTGTAATGGGTCATTTTCTTTTTTGCAAGCCCTTGAAATAAAATATACGTAAAATATATATAAGTGTAAGTGTAAAAATAAACTCAAACTAGGGTGCAAATTAATAAAATATTTTCTTTGCTTAGGAATTAGTATGGGGCCAGCATGAAAATTACTTCATGCATCTCAAGATTTACATATAGACATATACACTTATTTTCACAATATTACTATATTATTATTCCAAATATAACATAAAAAGAAACAGTAATCCTGAATCTTACCCCCAATGAGAGTAAAAACTTGCATATAATTTTCCTTATAAATGTTATTATTATATAATAATAATCTATACTTTGAAAACATTATTTATAAACAACTTAATCTGATCGAATTAACAACTACACTAAAGGATGGCACTGTAGTAGTTTGCGCAACAAATAACTAGTAGTTATTTAAAATCAAACCGGTGATACTTTCGCTATGTTGTTGGTACTGCTTACTTGCATTGGATCAGTAAAATAAGATATCCTTAAATAGCACCAAAAAGCCATCCAATAGTTAATTTGACTCCCTCGTGGGGTTTTCATTATCTCTATCGTTGGTTGAGGAAAGAAAAGGCTCATTCATATACGCGTGGGGTGTCGTAGTAGCTCTACCACCATCCGTTTTCATCTTAAAAAAAAAAGGTAGGATGCAGTGGTGTCGTCAGTCATTGGACTGCACTATAAAATTTAAATTAATGTGATATATGTGATACGAAGCCAATACAAATAGATATAGCTACCGAGTGCAATATTTAGATTTATCGACGCCTTTTTTTTAACTAAGAATAGGATTTTATTGTTCGGTCATTGGACCGCACTATAAAAAAATAATATTTATTTGCTCCTCTTCTAAAAGGCTAGATGTGTCTATGTGATGTACCCACGATAGTCTACCAACTATGAATAAGATGTATATAAAAGCCCACTTGTTAATGAATAGATATGGCTACATAGTATCGTAGATATGCAGGCACCTCTCTTTAACTTAGAATTTATCGTTGTCGTTCGGTCATTGGACCGCGTTGTAAAAAAAGAGATGTAACTGCTCCTCTTCTAAGAGGCATGTGTCTAAACAATGTGCCCATGATGGTCTACGAAGTGTAGGGTTGTAGATCTGTAGACACTCTCTTTAACTAAGAGTATGGTGTATATATAAAGCCCACTTGATAGATAGACATGACTATTGAGTATAGTGTCGTAGATCTGTGGGCACCTCTTTTTAACTAAGAATAAAATTTATTGTTGTCGTTCTCTTATTGGACCGCATTATTAAGAAATGATATCTAATTGCTCCTTTCTAAAGATGGCTAGACGTGTCTAAACGATGTACCCACGATGGTCTACGCCGTCAAATGTGGGCCTACCGACATCAACCAATTTGCAGACGAGTGTCTATAGCTGGACGAGTGTGATGAGAAGGCATCCAAAAATACTTTCTTTTCCCCTAGAGAACCCTATTCCCCGTATCCCAAAGTCCGCTGCACGCAACGTGATATGATATCTCCGAGCCGCCGTAACCCTAGAGCCGCCGGCCGTGCCGGCCGTATACGGGGTGTGGTGGGATTAGAAAAAAATGCAAGAAAAGATGGGCGCAGGCAGGAGGACCATGTCTCCGCCGTCTATATAACGCGGCGCAACCCCCGGCCGTAGCCACACCAAGCAAACAGATCTCTAGCTAGTGCACAAACACGTACAGATCTGAGACACGCACAGCCTCCTGTCTTCTCCAAGTCCGGTTGGCAGATCGATCGATCTCCTAGCCGGCCGATCCGCGCATGATCTTCATGAACGAACGAACTCTCTCCTTCATGGTATGGTTGGTTGTTTGGTGAGTGGTTTTGTGGTGGTGGTGGCTGCGGTTTTGTTCCATGGCTTACTGACAGAAGAGAGTGAGCACACAACGGGCAGACTGCATCGATCTGCTGCAGCGCACGAACGAATGATGATGATGCAGCTGCTGCTGCGTGCTCACTTCTCTCTCTGTCAGTCATCTACGGCCGGCTTCTCCCTGCTGCCACCACTACTTGCGATGGCCCATGGCCGCCCTACTCTCTCTCTCTCTCTCGCTTTCTCTTTCTGTGCGTTGTTGTTGCAAGTTGCAGTGAATGAATGGATGGATCAGCTGGGGCTTTACTGCGACGGGACAACAGGGGTTCGCAGGGACATGGAGGTGGCCATGAGTGCAAGATAAGGCCGGCCACCGATCCATTTGGGCGGGGTCTCGTCCTTATCTTGTACGACTGCCGCCTGCCCTACGTCTCGCCCCCCGAGGTCGGGAGAGCGGTGGTGCTGTTGGACCCGTACTTTGGAGCAAGGTACGTGTCGGTTAGCGCTGTGCTCTCCGTCCTGATGCGCGCGCGCATGCCATGCCCTTCCCTGCCTTTTGCTTCTTTCCGGCCTTTCCTCTCGGCCTCCCCAGGTCGAGAGAGCGAGAGGGGGGACGACACGCCTCGGGCCAAGGAGATGCCCGCGCGCGTGATATAGATTGATTGATTAACTGATCTCCGATCACCGATCTCGCTGCTGGCGCGGCTTTCCAAAGCACGCCTGTCGTAGTAGCCGAACCTCGGTGTCCGGCTGCGTGTCGGTACGGTACCGCGTCGTCTCTTCTCTCCTCTCTCCCTCCATCGATCCGCTACCTAGCTAAAGTAGTACTCCGTACTTTTCTCGCGTCGTGTCTCTCCATAGCTTCGAGATCTTTTGATAACTCGAAGAGAAAACCAAGATCTGATGTTTCTCTGAGTCTCCGTCTCTCGATTTCAGTTGCTGGTTGTTATAAGTCTCTTTTACTCTCTCATCTGAAACGTTTCCGTTTGCAGTTTTGGTACCATCATCTCATGTGCTGCAGGTAGGTTTTTGGGGGCAGCGGGTGGTGCCGGCTCCCCCAGGATGTAGATCTGCCTGCCCGGAAGAGGAAAGAAGCATTAGTGCGCCTGCCTTCCAGATCTGGAAGCTGTTCCTGTTCCTGCTTACGTAAGCGTACTTGCAGATCTCAACATGTACGGTGATTTGTTATGTCTTGCTCTCTTTTAACAGTTCCTTTGCAGGCAAGGGAAAAAATTTCGCGTACGTACTGCTGCTGAATTTGTTACATGTATATAGTATGATCCAATAAACCAAAACAGATAGAATATTAATATGACTATACAGTCTGAACCGTGAATGAATTTAGTTAGCTAGCTAGGAATTTTGGTGTGATCCCCGATCTTTGAAATTGACTTTTGCTGTGAACAGATAAATACTACATCTTTTGAATTGTTTTTTTAGATAAAGACATCTTTTGAATCGTTGAAGATGGAGTAGTTCTTTCCAGATCTCCTCAGTATTTTTGTTTTCTTGAACAAGGTGTGTAGACGACACAGTATTATTACCAGCAACAATCACCTGGCACACATGAATAGCCAATATTCTTATTTTATGGCATTAGCATAGATTTCCTTGTGGTTGACAATGGATAGTTCTCCAGAAATTATGTGGATTGCGTCAATAACACACATATCTGGACCTAGCTTGTTTTAGCATAATGATTAAGTATCAAATTGTCCTTCCATTTGAATGCAGGATGTCCTAGATCTGGATCATCCACGCATTTTTTTGCTGCATAACAAATATTATCTGATTGATTGTGTCATGAAATATCCTCTCATTTAGCTTCTTGAAAAAGTCTACTTAAGTTGTCATTATAATTCTCAATGCTTTTGATCTGAACAAAATATGAAATGGACGCTCATTACAATTATTTCATGTGGTCCTACCAATTCCATGCAGGCCTAGAAGTACATATCTTTTGCAAAGATTGAGATGTTTTTCCAAAACAAGAAATAGGTGCAATTCTATGTGGATCTTCACACAATTCTTCATTAAATTGGGTACGTAGGATAGGTTACTTGTCGACTAACACCTTGTCTCAGACTATCAACTGCTCTACTATACAGCCATAACTATTATATTTACTTTAGTTTGAAATCTTAAAAGTAACAATTTTCACTACCATAGCTCTCATGATGAATAATATATATGACCCTATAATTCATCTTACCATATATATGATTATGGTAGTTAAAGCTTTGCATGACCTGTATATCTGTTTCCAGTGCTCTCTTTTTTCTTTTGAGCTCTGTTTCCAGTGCTTCTATTTGTAGGGTCTAAACTATATAAAGGAGAGGGTTTGCATTGATTTTGCTATGAAGTGTTTTGCATATATATGATTTTTTACATAATTTGGAACTTTTTAATTAATTGTATTATTAGGTCCATATATATGAATTCGAGATATATAAGGCATGCCAACGATGATTACTGGCAGTGGATCACCGTTTGTGTGTCTCCTCCAAAGCGTATCCACACATGGCCTGAATTGAACAGGCACACCCTTCCTGACCATAGTTCCTGGGCACGTGTTGCCAATGTTTGGACATGTGGAGATCAAACTCTGATCGCATGCATGATGAAGTCATGAATCAGGAGAGGCAGGATCCACCAACGCCTTTCTCTGTTCCCTAGATATATATGCCCTCCAGAATAGCGATGACTGCTGTGCTATCAGACTGATATGCAAATAGCTTTGTTGCATCTGTGATTGGAAATTTGAACATCAGTAGTTAGCTTAGCTTGCACTATTTTGGTATACGAAATAATGTCTAGTTGCCCCTTAAATTCGTTAATCTTATTATATGTAGCAGGCAACTTTGACTGAGGAGGATATCTATATATATTTCTTTCGCTGCTACCAAACGAATCAAAGTTCTAAACTTGTTTTAGCATCTACAGTTTATTTTATACACAATTTTTTATTTCTTTTTGTATACTTGAAACTATTAATGGTATTGCAGATGTGTCATGCACAATATCATCTCTTGGCTGTTGCAGATTCCGGCCAGCAGTGGTGCGGGTCGGGCAACTCATGCCTTAATTAAATGTACTACAGAAACCAACCAGATTAATTAAATTAAATCACATTCATCTTAGGATGTCTTCATTAGATATCGGTCCAAATTTATATTCAGAATTTGCATTCTGCTTTTTGGCGTTTGGTATTTCGATATTTTGTAGTTCTCGCTTTTTTGACAAAAACTTAGCAATATCATAACGCTTACTTTAATTATCTGACATGTTAAGTTTTGTTGGTTATTAGTTATATAAGTGCTATAGCTAGTGTCATCAGCATATGTCGTCCTTTAATTTGTGCATATATCCATATAGAGTCTACAAATTTTATCATTTTCCAAATTAAGCTGCAAGTTGCTGATAAAAATTGTGTCTCTTTCACGTGTAACTAGGTCACAAATCATTTCCTATGGATAATTTATAAAATCCTTAAGTCAATTAACAATGTTGAGTTTACAAGATCTGGTTTGTTTATAAAACCATAAAGTCCCTGTTGGTCCCCTCACAAATATATCCGGCCTGGTCATCATACATAACCAAGTCACACACACTGCCGTTTAGGACCACGATCGGAGTATGCAAGAATCTCCTTTTTGTTGATTGCATATTGGTTATTTAAACTAGCTAGACCCTGAGTTTGTTTCAAAATAAACATATATTGGCAGTGCTTGTATATGGAGCCATATATCCGCTGAAGGCATCTAACGATGACTGCCTCTCTAGCTAGTTCTGCTTGCAAAACAAAATTAACTGTACTACTCATCTTTATATACAAAATGAGTGAACGTACTACTATATGGAAAATGAACTTGAAAAGGGTTCTAGTGGCATCATCTTTTTTCCTGCCAGCTTAGAGCTTTTCCTGTATGTTCATTTCTCTTGTTCATGCCATGCTTGTAGTAGTTGTAAATCTCTGTATATAGTTCCTAGTCCATGTCCATCCCACAGTGAATACGTAGTGCATGTACAAGTAGTCATAACGTTTAGTGAAGTGTCGTTTATATGTATAAATCTATCTTAACAACATTGCGTCTAGACGTACTACCTCCGTCCATTCGTAAAATATAGTGTATTACTATTTCTTTGTTTATCCTAGGTTTATTCATTTTAATTTTATCAAATCTAGTCTATAATAAATAATTAACACTTATGACATCATATAATTGACGCACCTACTCCCCAATCAAAAAGTAAAAAAAAAACGACTCTATCCACGAATCTGGACAAACATCACAATTTTTTTTTGGAGAGCAAGGGACCAGAAGTAGCTATATAACCTGGGAGTATATATAGGTCAAAGTGGGCCCCAAAATGTTTTTATTTTGTACTTGTTGATTGGACTAGTGTCAACAATGGGATGAATAAGCATGGATAACTGAATATTTTTTGAGACCATACGCCGTAACACGTTTTTCATTAAGTAAAAATAAATTTTTATTACAGCACTGCATGCCTTGGTAACACCCTGGTTATCAAGACCTGCACCCACCATCGACCATATGGATAACTGAATCTAATGAGCTATATATATTTCACTATTTTATAAAGCAATCTGCTTCAGTTCTGGATCCAGTTTGTACCTACAGGAAGCTACAGCAGTTTTCTTCCCCTAGCCAACAGTTGCACACATTGGAATTAAGCACTGTGAGCTTCCTGTTGAATAAGCACATCGATGGATCCTCCTTTGCACGCGCATGAGAAAGGAACTGCCCTGGATCGATGTGTTGTACTATAGTGTACTACTGATGACTGATGAGGAAGTGAGGAACTAAAACTCCAGCCCTGTTTCAATGTTTACACGTTAGGGAAGGGGATCCTGTGCCTGTAGTAGTGCAAGTGCTCATTTTCTCTGTTTAGATTTAATCCTGTGCTTTAGGCTTGTATCTAGTTTAAATGTTCATTGTCAGTCTAGATTGCAAAATAAAGCTGCTTGTTGTCATCATGATTTACATGTGGATTCCTTTATTTGTAAATACGTGTGGGTACTAATGTAATACTTGCTGGATATACTTCGATAGCATCAGAAGATTTGGTTGGGAAGCAGAGCGCAGACACAGTCGCTTTTTAGGTCATATACATTGGAGCATCTCCAATACTTTCAAAAATTTAATTGGTAAATCAATGAGTTTATTTCGTACCTCAAAAAACTTAGGAGATAATTTTTGCATCATATGAATGCCAGACTATTTGCAAATCATCTCAACCACTTTTATATATACTTTCTTACTCTTGTATATTTGCACTAGGTAGCGTGCCCGTGCGTTGTTACGGGATAACAAAACTTTTATAAAAGTATATAGATCGCACGATAAGATAACAATATTATAAAATTAAATAATAACGCTAAAATGACACTTATCCAAAATGTTGCTAGGGTTCGAGATAAGTTGACAATGGCGTAAATCAAGCAAAAGATTTAAGGTGCCACATCCTCTTTTTGTATATACAAGACACTAAGCTTAGCAACATTTTTATCTTTCAAACTTTTAGTAGCAATTAATTAAAACTAAAACGTATATAACCTCCTCTTTATATATACAAGACAATAAGCTCTTAGCTGTCCATAAAATGCGAAAGGAAATTACTCAACCATTCTGAACATGACATGATGAGCACCGACCCCTTGAAGGCTCTAGGCAGCTTCATGTGCAGCCTGTTCAGTTTAAGAAGAGCAGAGGCAAAATTCCATCTTCAGACATTCAGAATAATGTGAACATGTCGTAATCCCACATCACCCATGCATGAACCAGAATATTAGTCCGGTATTTGTTCGTAAAGCACAATTGCACAAAGGGCTGCCTGAAGTGTTTAGGATGTAACTATCCCCTTTCCTTGTGTGCACCCAAACCAGAACCACCAAATGCTGATTGGTGAACTCCTTGAGAGCAGAAAGCCTTTCCTTCAAGAAATTAAAGCTATCAGAATAGGGTTAAGTGAAACTATCAAGACCTCTGCTACCTACCACCCTCAACTACCAGCATGATTCCTTTTTTCTGGACAACACCACACTTGATTTGTCCAAGAAAATAAAATTAACCTTTGTAGAATGAACCAGTCGTACCAAGTTGCCTCGAAAAAGAGTGATTTTTTATGATTAGTCTAAATTGCATTTCAATGTTACACGCACTGATTTATACTGATATTCACGTGTTTCTAAATTTCTTCTTTGGGTAGATCTCACAGGCAGCACAAAAGCAACAGTATTTCGTTATTTTGATGTGCATAGGATAGTTCCTCACATTGCAGCGGTGAGCAACAACAGCAATTTGTGTAGAGCATAGTATAGGAAAGCATGAGGTCAGCAATAGAGTTAAACTCATGTATACTGAGAAAAAATTCGAGTGAGTGGTCGAAGCATGTATACCGAAGTCTGAAGAGGATGGTGTTCCCCATGTGTGCTAGCGATGGCCAGATCCAATGGCACTCCTTAAAAGTCATCTCTAAATAAGATCCAACATCCAGTGCCTGCTAAAAAAAGTCCAACAAAAAAAAGATGGTGAATTACTCACTCAACACTTATGCAATGCATACAGATGAAGCAGAGTTTACCACATGACGGTTTGAATTTTGGTGGGTAACCATCAGGGATCAATAATATTGCAAAAATAGAAGCTGAGTTAAAATTGTGTCCAGGTAGCTTTACGTTTTTAACTAAGTAGCTCACAAAACGTAACCCAACAACATTTTTTCAATGCAACTAGAACCAGGAATATTTTCCACATAACATAGAAGGAATGAGCATCAGGGATAAATAATCATTGAACAAAACACAAAAATTCAGAAGTTTTGTTTCACCTATCAATCATAGGCGGAACAAAGCAGGAATAATCTGGTAATTCTAATATGTATCACCAAAAAAATTTAACAAAGTAAACATTGCTCAACATTTCATATATTAAGATCTTTGGACTCTGCATCTACTTTGATATATCACTTTTTTGTCAGAAGAATGCTCAACTCTCTGTTTATGAAATACAAAGGAAAAGGGTATGTAAGCCTCACCAAGCAGTGCTGGAGGCGCTTCTCTAGGAATTCGCTTTATTGGAGTTGATCTTCATCAAGTTGAAGGCAAGTACCCTCCCTTGATTTTCAAGCAACAGCGATATTCTCAAAGAATAGAAGGAGCAGTAGTAAATCTGTAAATCTATAAATTAAACCATCACACATATTGGCTCCTGCGGTATCCTGACAAAACCATTGAACAAGAGTTGAGTCTTTTTAATACTACAATAATCAGTCAACTAAGACTAATAATGTTTCAAGCATCGATGATAACTGAGAGAGGGGGAAATGTGCAGACCCAGAAGTAGAGGCGAAACGCGAGGTGGAGCTGGAGGTGGTAGGCCAGCTCGTCTAATCCTAGTATAGTGCCCGTGCTAACCAGTACACCACAGGGTTCAATTATGCAACCAGATATATACAAAGATTTCTTTTTTCTTTTTATTCTCTACTTGATCTAATTATATTAACATAACATGAAATATATTAGGTCATAGCGACGCAAATCATCTATGTAATTATGTCTAGGGTGAGCCCAGAGGAGAAGGCCTTCTTCCTGGACAGGGCTGTCAGCAGAGGCGGCGACGCGAGCAGCTGCGGCGGCTGCCCTCCACCCACCAATGCTGGGGCCTTCCCCGCGGCGTCCAATCTCGAAGGCGCGATGCCGCGGACACCACACAATGGTGGGGCGGTTGCTGAATGCTGACCAACACCCGCGTCTTGGTCCGTTGCTGACCACCGGCGTCGTGTGGCAGCCAGACATGCAGAGCGCTTTCGCGATGGCAGGTTGAGGGCTTGGCCCTGGAGGAGAGAAACACCGGCTGCCTTCACCGGCGGCGCACGAGGCTGTGGAGGCGGTGTCGCTGATGAGGTGCAGGAGATCGCGGTGGTTGTTTCCTTTTTATCGCAAAGGAAGGGGCAAGGAGCGACGGGTACGGGAGGGAAAATCTGTCGCAAAGAAAGAGGAAAGAAGAGAGAGAGGTGAATGGAATTGCAGCTGGCAGAACCATGTGCTCACATTTAAATGTTTTGTATCAAAAAATTATTCATGTTTTGGTCTTTTTAGATGTGGAATTGAGAATTTTATCCTACTCCTTGTTCTTCTCCACGTCCTTCCATGGATTGGGTCGAATTTTTCAATGCGCAAATATTAGGATGAGATATAAGGAGTCGTTGGAGAGTAGTTTTCTCCAATCTTGCCAAAACTCAAGATTGAGAGTGGGTTTTGGACACTTTTCAAATATGCACTTACAATAACCTTATATCAAAGTTGCTTCTTTAGAGCATCTCAAGAGATTTCAAAACACACTCTCAATATTGTTTTTTATTTTTTGCAAGATTAAAAAAATTGTTCTCCAAGAGATTTCAAAACACACTTGCTTGGAAAATCCACCTAATCACCCAGGTAATAATTAAATACACGCACGTATCCATCAGCAAACCCAAAGGTGGACGGACGTGGTAAAGAATAAGGCGTAGATATGGTACCTAATCCAAAATGCACAAGAATGAAAGAAATAAAATTGGTTGGGGTGATTAGAAATAGTTTGAGAATCCTGATGCAAAAGTACGTTCTACCCTTTAGGAGGGAGCTTTTAAAAATGGTTAGAGGAAGCTAATAGAACAAATATGGTCCCCAACTCTCTTTTAGTCACCTGGAAAACTCATTACCTTATCGAGTGAATTTTTAAACTATTAGAGATGCTCTTAATTCTTATATTACACATATCCTTAGGTGCGGAGCTAGCATCAGGGCGGGGTGGGCTGAAGCCTTTGCCACAACTACTCGAAGCATGAAGTCCCTACCAACTTGAAATTTATACCTATGAAAATTCGAAAATAAGATAAAGGAGGCAGCCCTTCTAACGTGTTTAAGAAATATGATTTCAGCTTATATTTAAAAAAAAGAGGTCACTGTGCTGCTGCCAGCCCAGCTAACTGTGTCTGGCGCCCGTGCGGGCATGCCGATGAATTATTTGACGGCCCAGTAGGCGTTTATGATGGGCTTGCATGGATGATCAACGAAGCCGAGCCCAGACCCGTATCCACAGTGGGCCGGCCCATCTGTGTCCTTTCCCCTTCCGCAAGCGAAAAGCCCCCGAAACAAATCCCCCGCACGCCTCCGCAGCCGACGATGTCCACCGCCGCGGACGCCGACGCCGACTACCACAACTCCGACGGATCCGTCATGCCCGACGTCCTCGCCAAGGGCCGCGAGGCCTGCTACAAGGTACTGCCCTCAGCCCCATGCCTGCGCTCCTGCGCCTCCCTAAGCCCTCTGCTCCCTCTCCGGCTTTCTGCTACTGACGGGCCGCCGCGCTCTCCGCCCCTTCTCCGCAGGCACGGGATGCCTTCTACGCGTGCGTAGAGAAGCACGCGGACAAGAAGCCCACCGAGATCGCCACCATGGGACTCCTCTACCCCGCCGACTGCAAGAAGTCCCGCGCCAACTACGTCAGCAACTGCCGCCCCACCTGGGTAAGCGCCCTCTGGTCCACCTCGCCGTCGTCGGCACTTAGCCCTGCACGATTCTGTGCGTTTCATGCTTTCTCTTCGTCGCAATTGGTTGAATTGGTGAATCCGCAGGTGAAGCACTTCGACCGGCAGTACTGCGCCAAGAAGCGGGTGCAGAGGCTGCTCGACGGCGATGAGGACCGCCGGGGCCCCATCTCGCTGCCCCAGCCCTACACCTTCAAGCAGTAGGTAGCCCTCCTGTGGTTCAGATCTTGGTATTGAGCTCAATTGGATCAGTACTACGTTGGTATCTAGAAGTATTGGTTTCAGGCTTGGTGTCATTTAGATGGATGCATATGTGATGTTGTGTAGTAGTACATTTCTCTGAATGCTAATGGATGAGCGAATCTGTATGTGAATTTCTCAATATCAGGATATCCCTCCTTGGCAATTGAGTTGCATTGCTTTTCTTCTGATGGCACAAGGTTGCCAGAATCCTTACTGCTTCTACGATCATATCAAAATTTCTGGTTTTCTTAAGTTCTTTGAACTGAATTTGCATTATTGACTTGCCTTTTAGGTCATTCACTGGGCCTTGTTAAGGTGTTCAGTTAAGCATACATGGACTGTTATAGATTGATTGTTCCGTTGAGTGTTCTATATATCTTTCCCTAATGCTTCCATGCAATTGGCTGTATTTTTTCATCCATAATCATTTGATCAATGACCCAGTGCGGTGATTTATCCAAATGATCAATAACCTAGTGTGGTGATTTATCCAATTGTTCTATACGTGAAATATGATAATGAAGGTGATAGCTAAGTTTGTTTCTTCTCTTCATTGGACCTTGTTCTAAGTAGTTCGTGCTATGTTTGACAGATCTGATGCTTGAATAACATTGTGTCATTGGATATGCTAATGGATGACAAATTGTTGCCAAATGTTCTATTAGTTTTCTTTAGAAGATGAATTTGTCTTATATGGGAAAACATGGATATGTAAAAGTTCATTTGATGTTTTGTTTGTTTCCTTATTTTCCCATATAGAGATTTCAAACAATCAATTGTTCAACTAGTTATATCCATGTTTCCTACATGGATTGATGGATGTGGTACTTTATAATGACTCGTAGTTTATACTATCGTTGTAATGCTGTAGAATTATATTTCTGTCATTTAACATATATATGTAGATTTAGAAAATGAAGATACAAACCTAGAAAACTACTCAAATGGCCTTTAAAGATAAGTTCTGTGGCGAGATACGATATAAGCAGTTCTGTTGAAGGCAATTAGACCTTTGATAGCTGCTCTGAAAATTAAGCTTAAACTTGATCCCATGGTTTTGCAACTTTGATATTTATAGTTGCTAAAATTCATCAGAGCTGAGGGTACTGGCCTGATAATCTCAATGCAATTGATTCAACTTAAACTGCATGCAGGAAACTGAACTACAATGTAAACCACTGCAGCTTTTACCTCATCCCCAATTCTTGCCTTCTTTATCACACGATGACAATGTTTGAAGTTCCACTCTCATCCATTAATCATGTCGTGTCCACAATGTCTAATTCTTATTCTGAACAGCTCTTTCTTTTCCTGTACATAACAAAAGAAATGAAGAATATCACTGACCCATACCGTAATTTTCACACGCTATATTGCTCCTTGTCTTCCACAAGGCTCAGCAAACTACTGATAAGCCAAATAGAAAGACTTCATTTTTTCCCTTAGAAACCCTTGAGGCCGGCTGTTCAGATGAAACTTATCAGAGGATAAAACTGTCACACTCGAATTAATAGCATTTCTCTCTAGTAAGTTTTATCCAACAAAAGAGCATTTGTTAGCACCTAGGATAACTACTGTGTTGGAATTTCAACTTTGAGAGGCACTTTTGCATGTAAGATATACACATTCAGAATTTAAGAATATCCCTGTGAGTTAGCAATCTAAAGTGTCACTCAGCATGTTGCTCAAAGTTCCTTAAGTTGCTATAATACTGAACATTACTGTAGTGGCAACCCAAATTCTTTCTTAAATATATTTAGTTCAGCATGCTTCTCCTTTTGTGGGCTCTCTGTTCACACCTCTTTATGCAATTTTACTTTTGTTGCGGTAGGTTTGTGATGCTATGTAAGTTTTTTTTGTCTCTTTAAAATGATTTGGGATGACAGCGTTTAGTAACAAACTTGAGCCTATTTGTGTATTGTAAATTGCTAGCTTCTCCATAACCATTAATAGTTTCAGGAAGTCAAAGATATGTTAGGTTGGGGGAGTTGTGATATTATTGTACTCGAGGTTCCTTGTTTTGTACTCTCCTCTCTGTTTACCAACCAATTTGTTGTTTTGTACTCTCCTCTTTGTTTACCAACCATTTTTTTTGTAACATTTACCAACCAATCTGTTTTAGTGCCCTTTCTTGATTTCCTTTTTGTTCTAATTTGGGCTTGGGAGTTGAGATATTGTTGTTCTTCAGATCCCTTGTTTTGTGCACTTCTCTTTGTTTACCAGCTCATTTGTTTTAGTGCTCTTTCTTTGCTTTCTTTTTGATTCTCATTTGGCCTTGTTAGCTCCAAATGTTGCGATCTCACTCTGTTAACTATCATTGTTTCTTCTGAGTTGCAACAATATTTTGTTTGTTGTCATGATCAAGGAAAGATGGCAAACTGGTGTTGCATCACCAATGATAGAGCTAATTCTTATGCAAATGAGGTACAAATGATAGAGCTAATCCTTATGCAAATGAGCTACTAAAACCAAACATTAGTGAGATGTTTATTTGACGAGTCTTATAAACAATGATCTTCCTGTTAATTCTGTTCATATTTTCCCGAAAAATTTAACTGCTTTAATTTTCTTCCATCGTTATGTTTTAGCAAGTTAAAAATACGAGATTCAATATTCTGCTATTTTCACCTAGGGAGAAGTCAAATGATTGAGAAGCATTAGTTTTGGTAACAAATGTTACAAAATATCAGACAGGGCATCAGATTCCAACTGGCAATGTGAGTGGCGACTGTCGTTGTTTCTTGTGGATTGCTACGATCTTGTGACACATTGTGATTTGTGAATCGTTATGTGATGATCAAGTAATGAAGTAAGGGTGACATTGCATCAGCCAATAATAGAGGTCACTTTTTTACGCAACTGAGCTACCAAACATGAACAGTGTTGAGTTTATCCGATGTTTTTGTTAGTCTTGTACAGTCTAGCGTCTAGGGCTCTAGGCCCATCTGGAATAGTGCTACTCCAGAATTCCCGATACTTTTCAAGATTTCGACATTCTATCTTGGGAGAACCATGGACATGGACATGCCAGGGCAGAAGCCAAATGGATGTCTCATGTCTCACGAACAGAGTTCCTCTTCTCCAAATTGAGAGGAAAGGACCCCTGATCCTATCACTTTCTAAACTGGTTGTTTTTTTTAGAAAGGAGGCAAGAGTTTTGCCGTATTTTTATTAGATGAGGGAAAAAAGAAACCGAACTGGTTGTCTCTTGACCAATTGATTGAATTGATGAACTCTCTTATCTGCAAAATGATGGAAGATCCAAGACCTGGATCAAAGTGGGCAATGAACGAACATTAACCATTTTTATTCACTCACTAATCAAACTGGAAAATGAACGAACATTAACATTTTTATTCACTCATCACTATAGTTCACAAGAACGAACATGACGTTACAACAAGGCTTAGGGTAGGGACATCAGCCAGCGAACAAACACTAGTTTGTTTACACAGCAGAGCAGGGGCAGGGCAGTATGAACATTGCTTTTGTGTTCATGTGTAAGTGGCCGTTGCATCTCCCTGTCACGCACGGATGGCGATTCCTCCCTGCTGCACCTCGGCGGCGGGGGCCTCCTTGTCGGCGGCCTCCGTCGTCGTCTGCTCTCCCAGCACCGGCAGGTGGCCCTTCTCCTGAAGGCTCTTCACCGTATCGTAGAGCGACTGGCTCACCGGCCGGAACTCCAGCCCCAGGTCCCGGAGCTTCTGGTTCGAGAACTTGTACGGCTGCTTCCGCGGATTCACCTCGTCGGAGCACCTGCACCAAACGCTCACACAGTAAGTCAGCTACCAAAAGCACCAAAAGCAGGTCTCAGTCATGGACTCATGGTCATCATCACAGGACCAAGCCAGCAACTACAGGTCAAGGTCATCCTAGAAAAAGGAGCAAAGGTCAAGAACATTGCGTTATAATTCATTTTGGTTTGATTCTTAATTAGTTGTAGCATCGATTCTAGTCTAAACACATTGTTCTTTCCTGTGGGCAGGTGAGACTCTTACGCTTGGATCGCACCCAGAGCATTGCGACAGTATGCTATTGCAGTGACAGCGATGGAAGGATACTACGGTTAGGTTTCATTGGCAAGCTAGGTTAAGGTGAGATTACGACAGCAAAGCAAATGGACGATTCGGTATCTTTGAAACAATCATATATATGAAATTGTCATGGGAAAAGCTGTAAACAAAGGGGATCCGGTTCAGTCCACCGCTGTTACAAGGGAATAGCCACCAAAACAGAAAGTTGAAAATTCCAGCTCGTCAGGCGAGGTTGGTAGTAGATCATTTTGTAGTCAGGAGTTTTGAATAATATTCAGACCATTTTCGCATTCTTCAATGGCTCTCTCTCTCTCTCTCTCTCCCTCCCTCCAATGTCAACAGTTTTCGTGTTCTTTGAATGAAACTAACCTCTCTGTCCATGTTTTGTTTGAAAATACTGGAGGGTGGAGTGTAAATATTCTACATTGTTGTTGGATGTAGTAGTTGCTTGCGTCTCCCAATCATCTAGAAGTGGTGATGTAGTTGGAAAAATGCATGATTACTAGAGTGACACTCATGCTTTGTTTTGCTTTCTAAAGTGACAATCATGATTACTAGGATCCAAGTAAAATTTAAGTGCACGTGCAGTTAAGTATCCGATGACTCGGGTGACGGGAAAGATGACCTACTGCAGAGGTCACTGCTCTAGAAATTGCTACAAATTGGTTTAGGACGTCCAAGATGACCTACTGCAGAGGTCACCCACCGAGGAACTGGTGCCAACTATCCTGAATTCCCTGACCTATATATTTTCCAGGCTCTTATTGCTGTCTTTTACATTCATGATCTATGTCTCCGTGACTACGAGCAATTTCTCTCCTAATGCTATAGATAGAAGCCAAACTCTGTTTCATATGGCACATGCAGCAGGCCTGCAATAGAACCAAGCAGATAGGAAACAAGGCAGACAGAGTGTGTTGCAGCCGAATGCAGACGCGAGCAAATGCATCTGCGCCAGGAGTCTAATACTACATACCCAAGTCAAGCTCGTGCGTGGTGATGGCGATGTATACCAGCAACGGCCGTACCCGATTGGCCAACGGCCAAAGCGAACACGCGGATCGATCAGACAGGATAATGGCCGCCGCCGTCAGAGCTTGCAAAGACGCTACTTTCCCCGCTGTGACGCTACAGATTTGTACCGCTCGGACAGCTACCCTTCAAAGTGCTCACGTACGCGGTCTGGTCCACTGACTGGCAACACACACATATAGCCAAGCTGCAAAGGTAGACTATAGCGGCCAAGCGCCCGGTCGAGAGAGATTCTTCAGTATATATATGTCCTATCTGCCTGGTTGTAGTCTTTCGTTTGGTTGTGACATGCAGAGAAAAAGAGAGAGACCGGGTCGGGCTCCGACCACCTCACCTACGGCGACGTGCACGGCGAACGTATCAGGTACTGACGCGTCGCGTGCCGGCCATGTCCATGGACATATATACATGGAGATGGCGGAGTCCTCAAGTTCTCGACCCGGCTGGCCTTTTCTCGATCAGTGGCGAATACATAATGCCTCCTCTCCCCTGGATCTCTAGACAGCGACCTACCATACATGCAGATCGCTTCGTGTGGTATAGTAATTAAACTCTTGACCACCAAGAGCAAGCTCGATCGGATCTATTACGACTTGCATTATTATTAGCTAATGCAAAGGTACTATAGCTGCGTCTAGCTAGCTTGTACAGTACGCTCAAGTCAGCGTACACGTCAGGGATAATACAAGGGAGTTGGTTCACCTGAACCTACACATATGCGCCCTTCAGCTGATGGTCGTCACTTTGGCTTTGCTTACGTGTGCACCGAGCTGATGACGATGGATCAGTGTATGTGTAAGTGTCCGGCCGGTCCTATTATTATTCCTATCCATATCGTTACCTACCACGCTGGGATCCACCGAGAGTCGCATTGTCCAGCACACGAGTACTGTCATATCATCACTTGTTGCTTGCTTGCGCTACACAGTACCCCTGCCCAGCCCCTTAACTAAGCAATTAGCAGCGACAAATTAATAGATAAAATATATACATGCATACACAGCTAATAGGTCCAAGTAGACCAAGCGACGATATCTATCTATATGTACATATATAGCTAACTAATAGGTCCAAGTATATATGTGTTGTTGTAGCTGAGACAGGCTTGTGATGGATAACATTCCAACCGCTAGCTAGCTAATTAAGTGGTACATCTAATCTAAACATATAGTAATCTAGCTATGCGCATTAATTAGCTATACTACTTTATGTTCCGGAATTAATCATATTAGACCTGCCACTTAACAAAAAAAAAATGTTGTTTGTAAGCACACGTACGGCCGGAGCGATTGAGGTACGACGGACATTAGCTCCTTGGTTATTTGGTAGAAAATTAAGGAACGAAGCAGCAGCTAATTACTGAAAGCAAACGGTGATAATATGCATATATACCTGGTGGGGACGGGGTACTCGGGGAAGAGCTTGGCGAGGATGCGGACGACGTCCTCGCGGTGGAGGACGCGCTCGGCGCAGAGGTAGCGGCCGGACGCGGCGGGCGCCTCGAAGACGCGGAGGTGCGCGTCGGCGACGTCGCGGACGTCCACGTACGCCTGCACGGCGTTGGCGAAGGTCCGCGCCGAGCCGTCCAGGTACTTGAGGACGTGCGCGATGCTGGCGTTCACCGTCGGCTGCAGCAGCGGGCCCACCACCAGCACCGGGTTCACCACCACCAGGTCGAGGCCGCGCTGCCGGGCCGCCTCCCACGCCGCCTGCTCCGCCACCGCCTTGCCGTAGCAGTACCAGTTCTGCATCATGTGCATCGTGGCCATCAGGAGCTAGCGGATCAGATTGTCCTTCAATCAGAGATATGATCTATGATGATCGTCACTACAAACACTGCAAATAATGTTTTTTTAGAAAAAGGAAAAACACACTCTATACTCTTGAATTCTAGCTAGTCTTGTCTGAAAGTGAAACACAGAAGCAAGAAGAGATGGAGGCTGTGCATGTGCCAATGATAGCCAGCTCTGCATGCCATACATGTGTCTATCGGCGTGCGTGGCCGGCGCCTCATGCAGGATTATTCACGTCGTCGCATGCACGCAAATTCTCGATCTGTGCTGGCTTGCTAGTGCACGTCAATCACTAGAGAAAGTACGTTCTGGTGCTTTCGACAGGCACCATCGATGGGCTAGCACACTTGATATGATTCTATATATTGGCTGCCTCAAAAATCGAACTCGATTCTCTTTTAATTAGGGTTCGGTTGGTAGTGTGCATGACAATATGTAATAATTCACCTAGCTATCGTTAGTGTTTCTAATAGATCCAAAGAAGAAACAGAAAGAAAATACTGATGTGGTACAGCTATTAGCGAAAGGTAGCAGCATATATGCAGTGATGAGGTAGTGTAGTAGAGGGAGACGATATATATATATATATATATATAGATGACAGATGGAGACGACAGAGGTAAGGCAAAGGAGACTCAAAAGTGACCAAGCACCCACCCTGGTTTTCTTGCAGAACTCGAGGTCGCTCCAGCACGACTCGTCGACCACCACGTCGGGCCCGCGGCTGGGGTCCATGGTCACCGCGCCGATGGAGGACGTGAACACCACCCGCCGCACCGTCCCGGCCTCCGCCGCCGCGTTGATCACGTACTCCGTGCCCCGCACCGCCGGCTCCACCATTTGCTCCTGCAGGCAGTTAATTAATTAGCTGTACGTCGTGGCGGCGGCATGCAGCAAAGCAGGGGAGCAGTCGAGTATGCGAGGCCGGCGAACTACTCACCGGGTCGTCGGTGACGGGGGAGGCGGTGTGGAATACGCCCTGGCAGCCCTGCACGGCGCGGCAGATGGCGTCGTAGTCCAGGAGGTCGGCCTTGCAGAGGATCAGCCGCTCGGCGGCGCCGTCCAGAGCCTTGAGGTGCGCGTTCTTCGGGTCATCTGATGCCATAGCCATTAACACACAAACGTTAATCGTCATATGGCTAGATGATCTAGCCTAGATCAAGATCACTTCTCAGCTCTGCTATACATATACATGCATAATATATATATATATATATAGGCCGGCAAGCATGCCTGGATTCCTGACGGTGCCCTTGACAGTATATCCCTTCTCGAGCAGCAGCTTGACGAGCCACGAGGCGATGTACCCGGCCGCGCCGGTGACGCACACGGTCTGCCCGTTCCCGGGCTTCACCGCCGGCGCCGCCGCCGCGGCGGCACCGGTGGAAACGGCGTCGACGACGGTCATCGATCTTGGCGACACGACCTGCTGTTCCTCTTTATCTAGCTAGCTAGCTACAGAGCTAGCTAGCTAGTTTCGTCACGAAACTAAAGCTGGCTAGCTCTCCGCTCGCGGTGTCTCTCGTAGTAGTGCCGAAGCAGAAAGGTACTAGAGAGGAAGTTGAAGAGTTAGTTTATAGGTTTCCCCTTTGTGCGGTCGAGTGGATGGATCGATCGTCGAGTTGGTAGGATTCTCGCTTGCGATCGATAATCCTGTGAGAGGGCCGGGGTTGGAGTGGCGCGGAATTTATAAGCCAGGGCCAACGCCAAGCGCGCGTGAGTGAGAGAGTAGTAGCTGTAGCTGAGACAGCGAGACTGCGAGAGCGAGATGATGGACGGGCACGCACGCGACCGCGGGTTAGGTGAGGCGACCCCACAGCCCTAGTGTTCTACGATGTATGTACATCACGCAAAGGTAGCGCATGATAGTACGCATATACTAGTCGTCAGATCCTGAGCTGGATTGGCAATTGGCATAGTGGCGGTGGGGTGTGGGACATACATCCATGGTCGATCACCTGGACTAGAAATGGTGCACGCAGCTCAACGGCAAGCGCGGCGAGAGGGGCTTGAAAAGGTTTTCAAGTGTTTATTTCAGAAGTTATCGTCACATCGCCTCTCACTCTCTCTTGTACCGCGCCTCTCTAGGTGAATGAAACGAAAGTTAACCTTTCAATAAAAAGAGACAGAGAAACGAAACGAAAGTTACTTTCTGACAAAGGGTCTCTCAGCTTCAACGCGAGAAGAGACCAGCAGCAAACATGTATGTCGACGATGTATGTCGGCAACGCATTCACAGAGATGGCACCAGCTAGCAAAACACATGCCCAACTGTGCCACCTGACCAGAGAGGACGAGAGGACACGCGTGCCGTCGTCGTAACCAGCAGCAAGTACACGTAATTATTATTTCAGTTGCAATTTCGTCCCATGATGATGAATCGCATGGACGGTTCCCCGTCCTTTTCGTCCAACAACACCATGGATCGATCAGATCAGGTCATCAGTAACAATAAATAGAAACGAATTTACCCAGATTGACGACACGCCCTAACAGATGCGCCCGTTTGCTTGGTGTTCACTTCATTTCGTCTCTTTGAAAACAGAGCGTTACATTGGAATGGTACGTAAATGAAATTGGATCTATCGATCTCTGTGTCATTTTATTTTTTGAAAATTAACATGGTCACTGTAACAAATCTCTGTCTTCTCCTACAACTTTTATATATGCTCAGTACTAGACTAGCTACTACGTACTGGAGTAAGTGTGATAATAAGCGAGCTTCCAATTATTATTAGACGATGGCAGCTGGAGGCTGCAGGATGCGAGCTAGCTAGGTGCTTACCGAACTGGGAACGGTCACGTCGTCAGTGCATTTCACGCCCATGCCGACGACGACTGCTAATTTAAGGATGTGGTTGAGTAGCCTCGATCTTTTTATCCATGGGGGCATTGCACCTACTACAAGATATTCGTGCGGCCGAGCAACAAAGAGCATATATACATATATATGCACTTCCATGGATTCGTGACATATACACATACAGAGAGCAAAAATGGGACGCCATGCACCAAAGTCATTGCATTGCACAAGAAGCTAAGGCTACGCGTCGTCAGTGATCTCCACTAGCTACTAATCCGAAATGGCCATGTCCAAAAGATGATGTGGCCGGCCGAATGCTACTCCTACGCACTATTATTACTACTTCTCTCCACGTCTAGTCTATCATCTACCTTTATTCCACACCGCCACTAGCGGCTATGTCCAAAGTAGCATATATAGTGGAGGCGAGGCACATTGCGCGTGCAACAGTGTTTCTGTGTTAATTATTGCAATCTTTTTCCCCCTTCTGATCGATAGGACGCATTCCCTAATTCCCGTTGTGTGTTGTTTGGAGTGTGGGACACGGTCCTAATCGTGAGGAAAGGAAAGCTGAAAGCACATCACATGCATGGACCAGTTGAAATTTGTGGGACTGGGGCGGTCTTCAGTGGGCATTTTGGCTTTGGCTTTTGGTGCTACAAGACATGGAGATGATCCTTCACCTTATGCTTCAAGCCTTCAACGAGATGTAGTGGAACATTCTCGACTTTTTCTCGAGCCAGGATGATGTATCGCCAAAGATCAGGTAGTGGGATATGTAGTGGATTATATATTCGGCATGATTCGAGGGCGTTTAATTTATTCGGAAAAGCACCAGCATTATCCGGATAAATAGAATTCAGTGGCCATGCACTTGCCGATGGTAGTGTAGCTGGGCAAAAGGAGCACCAGGGGAGACGTGGAAATGATGCATATATGTATATACACGCTTGTTATAATATTGCCCATATTTTCTATCCTACGAAAATGCAGATGTGAACTAGCAACAAGGAAGAAGGTGTTCGATTCCATGGTGAGCATGACTATTGGTGCATGGTTGGATTTAAATTAGATGATCGAGTGATGTTTGTCGTCAGAAAGGGAAGCAAAAAATCAGGCACCACGCCTATGATTTAGCAACTCACATTTTTTTTTTTGGGAATGTGCCTGAAAGTGAAGAATAACATATTCGCGTGTCCCCCTCCCTCTCGTCGCGGTACTTGGTTTCGTCCTAGTGTACACGACTTCCAGTTTCATGTTCTATCATTATAGATATAACGGCTAACGTACAACCCTTCTAGTTGCATGCATATACATGTAAGTGTCACGTGGTGATTGTGGCAGTTGGCATGTGCACAGTTAATATGTCAAAAGAATCTTTAGCTATTTGGCTGTTTCTACGGTTGATAAGCTAATTAGTGTTGTTTTGTTGTGAGAGAAAACCATATGGCTGATAAGCAGGACGTTTAAGCGAACAAGGCAGATGTTCTTCGGAGAAGATCAAAAGCATTTTGTTCTTATTTGGAAACTGAAACTTCTTCATCCGACACCGACTTTCCCGATCCAGTCAATGGCTACTTGAGAATGGTAGCTAGCAAGATCGTCCAATCTACCAGTCTTGTCCTCGTGGTATCAGTTACAGAAAACGAAAGACCCCAATGATTTGCATGGGAACCTGCTAAGGTAACTTGACAGATCCATGTCGGTCTCGGCTCTTTCGCAAGAAATATAATCAATATTTCTTGCAATGTGTAGGATCATTGGATCATCGTCTAAGGGTGGGATTTGTTAACAACTCTGTTTTTACAAAGTCTATATGCATGACATCTGTTGTTATATAAATAGAGAAATATAGAAAAAGTGTGCATGATATCCTATTGTTTTATAAAATATGTATGTCATTCGTCATAAGAGGGAGCATAGAGATTTCTTGCAACAGAGATATAGGAAAAGTGTTTTTATTAATAGAGAGAGAGAGAGCACGTGTCCTTCGGTCATTCTATCTAGCACTCCTTTAGGAACTGTAGATAGGAAGTAGGAGAGCCGGATCCGTGATATCCAAAATGAACTATTCCCTACAACTACCTACAAGTGATCTATCGTTATCAAACATATAACAACATGTTGGTAGGTTATTATAGGTAAAATTTCTATCTTACCGACCTTAGGTGAGGTCAGGTCAGTTTCACCGTCCTGACGTGGTCTGTCGTGTAACCCTGCCTAGTGCACGCGTTGGCTCTACTGTGCAGAACAGAGAGCACCTACCAACATTCCACTATGTCACATTCCTGCTCCTGATCCTAGCCACTCCTAATACTACCTCCATTTTCAAAAGAGAGAGTAATTATAGATCAAACTGTTGGAAATATGTCCTAGAGGTAATCATAGAGATGATGATATTCCGATTATATCTATGACATGCATTAAGTGTTGAATATTCATTATAGACAACTTGTATTGATTGACAATTATATAAATTATCTGTGAAACTTAATTACTTAAATAGTTATTCTAAAATTGTCCCTGGTCGGCGTTCTTGTGAGATCACACTCGAGTATTAGACCAGCACATGTATTAGTTGATGCCTATGTTTCACAAGTCATGAACATAGAGATGTCGAACTAATAATGTAGGCACATATGAGACATGTAGGCTGGATTGACCTGACATGAGATTGTCTCTATTCACGTCATGTACATTATGTCCTTATACCTGAAATTGTGGTATGTACTCAAGATGTGAAACGGCCTACTTAGAGATTACCAAATACTTCTCCGTAAATGGGTAGTTATAAAGGTGGCTTCGGGTGGTCGAGAAGCATGCTATGAGACATAGACAGTCAAGATAGAATTTGCCCCTCTTGGCATGAGAGAGATATCACTGGATTACTCAAGTGATTGGATCAATAAATGTATGACCGTGCTTGGGTTGAGTGTTAACCCACGAGTTGAACCATATATCAGTGGCAAAGGGAATAACTGATACGTGGTCGTAGTGGTTCGTCTGATATGATCTTTACGTATGCATAGGAGTTGTCACGCCTTACTAGAGGCGCTGTCAACTATTGGGCGAGTAGAAGTACTCGGTCCATGTCTATGTGTGCGTGAACCCATAGAGTCGCACGCTTAAGGGTTGGAAGTCTAGTTTAGGTTGGACCCGGATTAGACAAGGCTTAGGGTTCTCGATAGGCCTTCAAGTCGGGGTCGCATAGGGACGTCTATATAAGCAAGGGGTAGGGGCGAGGCAGACCTGATCCGATCGATCTATTCAGTCGCCGTCGCTCACCCCACGCTCTCGTCTTTTGCTCTCCGTGGACCTAGCAGTCCGGTTGCGCATGGCTTCTTCTCGTACGTGTGTGATACCTTGGAGGTGTTGCATCTGCGGCACAGAGAACAGATTTGGTCGGTCACGGTGGTCGAAAACTGTTCGGTGACTAGTTAGACTGGTCGGGAACGTGCTCGGACGATCCGCAAGCGAAGGGTATACTTGACGGACGACCACGCAATTACACGGCACCGCTGCATCTATACGTCTAGTGGTAATTTCGTGACATATATCTAGCAGTAGAACCTGATTTATGAGGTAGAAAAGTTTTATTTTCTAGGTAGTGTAGTACCCTCGTAACCCTACACAAACTTAAGGTCTACTAAATTTATAGAAAATTTTACATAATGCGCCTGTGCTTTTGTGGAGCGCAGGTACGGTGAGGTGACACCATGACAGCACGGTTAGTTCCTGCTGTCCCTCCTTGTTTAGCCTTCGCTGAAAGAAAACTTAGAAAAGCATGATGGTCACAGTGGCGAGGCCACGACAATCAACCACCAGGCTTATTTATTTATATACAGAAAAGAAACCCCAGAAAGCGTCGTTCAGAGGGCAGGCCGGGGCTTTGCTGAATCCGCCCGTGTGCCGCCTATCGCTTTCGCTGAAGGAGCTTTCATTTTGCCGTTGGTCTGCTCTCATGTCGCCACCGCCCATGTCTTATAGAAGAAGGCGGGTGTGTTCGGTAGAGCTTCTCCCCGGCTGGCTCCAGCTCTGGCGTCTTCGGAGAATTCTTGCCAAACATTTTCATGGAGGAGCCGTTTTTGAGGGAAAAAACAGAGGAGCAAGAGAAGCCTCCCGTCGGCGCCGCCCGTCGTAAATTGGCGTTGGGCGACCGTCCGTTTGGGCCGTTTTCGTGGGAGGATTTGTGCCAGAAGTGAGCCCATGGCCGTGCGCGCATGCTTCGGTGGCCTTCTGGGTCAGGTGCGAGGCGCTGCTGAAGTTGGGCCACGACATGCTGAATACAAATCGGACTACCTCGCCGGATGGGCTGGCGAGCCGGGATATTGCCGCCGGTCGAAAGGCCACAACCCACAGTCGAGAGGACAACATGGGCTGTAAATAAGTCTTGCTTCCCGCACCTCTTGTGGGCTCACGTATCTTCTAAAACAATTGACTCTTTTCACGTAGCCTGAAAGGTTTTGACTTATCCGCGAACATTAATTTCTTTTTTTTTTCTTCAGAAGCTCACAAATTTTCTTCTCTTCATTCATGGTCAGTGTTGCTGCTGTCAAGCTGATGGACATAGTATTCGGTATTGTCAACTTTGCCCACTGATTATTGAGCTAACGGCAGTATTTATTTATTATTAGTCAACGATTGTATTAGGGGCCCTGACTTTCTTCACTGATCTTTTGAATATTTATATTTCAGAGAAATAGTTGTACAGTTCCAGCACGTGTGGCAATACCTGGCTTTATAATAGTTTAATTTGCGAATAAACGGATCAAGATGCTCAGATGATCTGGGGCGGTGGATGACGAAACACACGCCAATATATACGCCGTTTCAGCTTATCATGGTTTATCCAAAATTAGGTTAAGTGCCATACTTTTCGTTAGTTTAGTGTGAGATGGTAGAGAGTGACAAGAATGTCACCTTGCAGGAAAGCATCATCGCATCATATTCATATTCCCTTATTGTTCATATGACGGAAATGGCCGTCAAGAGAAAATCATACGCTCGTGGCCACAGTCGTCAGTGAGTGTCACGAGCTGATCGGATACCTGTTTAATCAGCGTTCACATATTCACATCCATTTGACCTTGCGCTGCGCCAATGGGTTGCCAATATCGGTGTTGATTTCTCCTCTCATCTCGGCACAGTATCTCATTCAACGCTAGTTGAGGAACGTGATCGATGATGAATCACCCGTCCATACCCCACATCTTCCTCTCTTTGACCATCTGCGTTCTTTTCGGCGCTGATAAATACCCAGTCTAGTACACATCTCAACTGCCGAGCCGGCAAATCATCGCCTCGTCTTCCTCTTCCCCACACCTGCAAGCCCCCCTTCCTGTCTGTCCTCTCCCCCCTCTAAGACAACATCAACAGCAATGGCTGTGCGAGCCATTCACACGCTGCTCCTCCTCGGCACCACCATGGCGCTGGTGCTGACCGGCCTCGTGTCGCCGTCCACCGCCGGGCTCAGCCTCGACACGGTGAGGGACTTCCTGACGCGGGAGGAAGACACCATTGTGTTCAGCCTCATCGAGAGGGCCAAGTACCCGCTCAACCGGCCGGCCTACGACCCCCTCCACTTCGGCGCCGAGCCCGGCCGCCACCTGAACGCCTCTTTCGCCGAGCTCTTCATCCGCGAGTCTGAGGCCGTTCAGTCCAAGGTACTACAATTCAGATGACGAATTCCTCTCCTCGTGTTCTTTTTTCAGCTTCCGAAGTGGTAGAATTCAGTTCTTCTTTCTCCGAACGGTAAAGAAGAACAAGTCAGTTGTCAAGCAGCATTCTTTGTCGTGCTGATTAGTTGCTCGCCGGCTTTGTCAGCATCTGCATGTGGCGCGTGGCCGGCGACCCATTAATCTATGCTTTCGATTATCTGAACTTGTTTAAGATGCGCTGACTAGGGCGTATGAAAATCCTGGTCAAACGGGGGTACAGTTTGTGGGGGAGGTGTTGGCTGATGCTAATTAATTCGTTCGTTGCCTTTCAATAGCTTTCTGAACAATCTTTGATTAATTGATATGGGAAGAAAGCGGCAGGCCGGCACCGGCAGTACGTCTATTTTAAAAAGAGCAACGGGCCAGCCATTTTTCCTCGCTTACTGATTGGATTGGAAAGTATGGAAACTTATATTAAAACCTCTAATCACAAATATAAGTCAGTTTTGGATTGTTTGTTGTTGGCCACGTTTTTAGCTTTGGCATTCTCTATCTAAAAGTTTACGCAGATTGCCAATAAGATTGTTGCTACTGCTACATGATCCATCATGAAAAATACTTTCATGATATATAATTCTATTTAAAATAAATTGTTTAACCATCAATATCTGAAAAATCATATACGTTGATAATGTAAGACGACGTTTTCAACACCATTATGAGAGTATTTCCATGACATATAATAATGTAACTATCTATTTGCAACAATTCATTTCCGTTGATATGTTCATAGTCAAAGTATAATTCATTTCCACCGTGTCATAAAGCATGCGTTACGTCCTAACGGCAAGCTATCTCTGCACTGCTGCTGCAATTGGCATCAAGCAACACAAATTGCGTGAATTGTGACCAAAGATATGAAGTGAGTGTTAACTGAGGAACTCCACTAATCTGAGTTGCTGCACAACTTTTCCATAGGCCGGAAGGTACCAAAGCCTACAAGAGATTCCATTCTTCGCTTACAGAGTTCCTTTCACTCTGGCACCTCCATACAACTTCACAAGAGTAAGCATCCAGCAGCCACTGCGGAAAGATAATGAGCCATGAAGAACAGCTATCTCTGAAACGATATATCACTGAACCCCGGAGCTTGATGCTATCATTCCAGGACCTGTATCCCGCGGCCGCATCCGTTAACGTGAATGATGCCATATGGAACATGTACTTCAACGAGCTGCTCCCTCTGCTGGCTAGGAATGGTGACGATGGCAACTATGCTGTAACTGTTGATGCGGATCTCGCATGTCTTCAGGGACAGAAACAATGTCACACTGGCACACCGCATACTTGTGAATTCATCTCAAATGCATGTATAATTCATTAGAAGTCAAAAATGAAAACTGAGAACGTCTCCCATTTTACAGGTGCTTTCAAGAAGGATCAACTATGGTAGGTACGTCGCAGAGGTGAAGTTCAGAGGAGACCAGCAGACCTATAGCAGCTTAATTAAGGCTAAGGTATTCAAAACTCCCAATGTTGAGACAGAGCATCAGGTGATCAGTTGGAGATCTGAAAGTTTAAATTACAATCGGTGTACTCTTTTTGCAGGATAGAGATGCTCTGATGAAACTACTGACATCTGAAGCCCAAGAAGACGTGGTAAAGAGAAGGGTAGAGAAGAAGGCAGTTGTGTTTGGGCAAAGCATAACATTAGATGGACCAATCCAAACTGATGTCAATAACAGCAGCCAGGCTAACTTCAAAGTTGATCCTTCAGTTGTTTATAAACTGTATAACCAGTGGGTGATTCCGTTGACTAAACAAGTGGAGGTCGAGTACCTGCTCCATCGTCTCGATTGATTGGATCAAATGTGTATCCAGCTAACCATATTTGTATACAATTGTAATCAATTGTTGTCACACCAACAACATACATACGCAATAAGAAACATACAGAAACATTGTTATCCTCAGTTGTCTACGATCATTCATGGCACAGAATATCGATTTTCATCAGAGATTAATAGGACATAAAATTTTTCCAAAAGGATACAAAAGAACATCAAAGGGTAAAAATGAAAGGGTACAACATGGTATCGAATATCCACAAACAGAATTGAAGAACTGAACCTATGGATGAAACAGGAACTGGATTTCCTCAAGAGGCAGCACCTACTTTGCTAAGGGACGACGGATCACGGATCACCAATGGCCAATTGGCCATATAAGCTGCTTTCCATGTGAACCACTAAAGTGTTAATATGGCAACACCAAGCATACAAAGTACACAGACGATACATTGTACTCAGATGCAAAAGTCTCTGAGTTCCTGCAATCGCAAAATGCCAGGAGATGAGCAAGGCTGGAAGAAATGAAATGCACTTTCAGTTCCTTAAACGTCTCTCAAATTGCAGCATCATCTTTAGCAACTATGTCTCCATCTCAGTTTTATACAGTGCACATTACCTGCTATTTCTTTCCACCAAGATCGGCGGCAACTGTTGTGCTGTTGCCTTCTACCAATTGGGCTTTTACATTCTGCTGGTGCCTTCTACCTCGGAGGTGGTTCTCCAAGTCAAACTCAGATGTACAGTTTGCCTGGCAGATGCTACAAGTCCATCCTGAGGTGGGCCTTTGGTCCATGTCAACAGGCTGTGGCTCTTTCTTTTCATAAAGGTTAGCCTCCTGGGATCCACTCTCCCCTTCATTTTCCTCGCTCTCACTCCATAGAGCTCCTAAGTTCTCTTGGTGCCTCCTGCCATTCAACTGATTCTTTAGGTCCAACTCGCCTGAACACTTAAACTTGGCAAATGGTGCAATTCCATGCACTTTGGATTGTGATGTATGCTGTGATGCAACTTTGTTGTTGCTATCATTGTCGGCTCAGCAGTTTCCATAGCCCATTCCATGTCTGCTACATTTGACTGGTGCCGGTGGCCAGCACAATGTTCCGCAAAAGAGATTTCACCAGACGTATCCACGTGGCAGAGATCACAAATCCATTTCTCAGACGATCTTTTGATGTTTGCTTCTGAAGTATCATCAGTCCTTTTCCTCTTCACCCCAGAAAATGTCTCTTTAGGCAGCCTATGCTGCTCAATGATCAGCTAGTTTTCAGCGACAGCCAAGGACAACGTCAAAAACAAATTGCAGCCATCTTCCATACATAGCAGTTACACAGCTTATAATCTTCAACACGCACTAGATATAACAAGATGCATAGCTTCTATTCCTGTGGCCCTACGATAGACTAGAACTTGCATCTCTCTCTCTCTCTCTCAAACCGATTCAAATCGGCCACCACTCCCCAAACCCTAGGACACCGAGAAGAGCAATGGCAACTATCGAGAAAATGACTGGGAACTAGTGCGATCGAAGAAACGAAAGCAAAGGACAAGTTCCATCACCGTGCGGGGGAGAAGGATCGGAGAGGCGGTAGCCGTCGTCCATGTTGGATATAATGTGTTGCTTCCCCTACAGTTTTTTTCCTCCCGCGGTCCACTCGAGGGGTCCATACGAGGGGCAGGTATGGGAAGGGCAGGTGGGCAGGCGACGACCGTATGGGCAGGTATGGGCAGGGCAGGGAAGGTGTGGCAGGGTATGGCGATAGGCCATTCTCAATCACTGTAGAACCCATCAGCAGGTAGTGGGCTGACGTGTACATAGTACTAGGAGTAGTTGAGGGATGCGAAGACTCATACCCCTTTGTACCTTACAGTAGGTAGGAACTTATATATATATATATATATATATATGCTATGTCAGGCAATGGAAGAAGTAGTTCAGCCGGACAAACATTCTGGGAGGTTCGGGTTTCAGGAATTGAAGCCGCGAGTAGAGTGTGTGTGCGTTTGCTGTGCTCAGTGAAGCTCTTGCCACCAGATCTCAGTTCACAGAGTGTGCTGTGTGTGTGCGGGAAGAGAGCTCGGGTCATCTTCTTCTCAGTTTCAGAGGAGGTGTCGAGGGGGGGTCGAGCAGGTGCTGCTCGCCTCGAACCTGGCCGACAGCCAATGCTGCTGGTCGGCACCTTTGTCAGTACAGTAGGTGCCACTGGTCGACACCTGCTGTAGCGGCAGCTCGGCGGGCGATTTCCATGGCGGGGGCAGGGTTTGGAGGATAGGAGGCGTGGCCTCGGGAGCCGATAGGTTTGTGGGCTGGTTCCCTGTGGTCAGGTACAGTACTCAGGTTCCAACAGTCGTTCAGAATTCTACAGCTCCAGCACGGCATGTTCGTTCCCGTGCACGTTATTGGTTTCCACTTTGCCATAAGCGTATACCAAATTCAAATCACCACATTTGAATTACAGAATATAAGAGAATCCTAGTTCTATTAGAATTTAGGAAATGGAATGTTACACATCAAAACTAGATATTTAATTAATTAAAATAAAAAAACTAGAACAATGTCGGTTTTAAATTTGCCAAACTCGTATCATTTTAGACATAGTACGTGGACACTCTCCATCACATTGTGAATATCTGCACATACATCCTACTAATGAGTACCTCTAAAAAAAACTCCTATGCCTCTCGCTGAGGATGCTCATCGAGCAGGCACCCTCGTTGTCATTGAGCCCTACTCGCCAACTCATCCACTACCGCATTGATTCTTCTTCGTCTAGCAAGACCATGTCGTCAGCATCACCATCTCATCTCCACCTGCTTGGTCTATTTCGACAATTATGTGCTGCGCCGTTACCTTCTACACCGCCGTTCTGTGCATTGCAACTATCATCGATAACTTCTCTACTAGTCCATGAGCTTCTTATATGCATGGTTGGGGCCTATCACTTGTATGCCCGATATCGGCAACACGGGCGTGCCTTTCGTCCATGACACGATGCTGGTTCTAGCTAATCTAGCCCATTCCTTGGCACTCAGGTGCCTTGGCTGCATCGACCCTCCTATTCTTGCACTGTCTACGTGAATTGTGTCATTGCCTTTCTTCTTCATCCATGACGGGCTGACTGTGTTGACTTTGGTATCACCTCGTCTCACAATGATTGCCTCGATGCATCTCCGTCATTAGCATAGCGCCTCTTGTGCGCCTGCAGCCCCTCTGATCAGTTGACACAACGATCCCCAACCACAACAACATATCGACCTCATCCTTCTTCCATATGGCTTCTTGGATCACGACTACTACACCGTCCTTACACTAGGCTACATCAGCATGGGTACAAAGGGCTACAACCTTGCATGGGGACTCACCGGCCTCTTCTTGGGCTACCGCATACACGACATATTAACTGTTATGAATACTGGATATTACATATTACCTTGTTAACTTCTTCTCTAGTGGAGTCTAGTTATAAGTTAATACACATAATTTCTACTGAATAAAATTCTTCAAAAGTTATATATGCAATTAAGTCTAGTTTCGTTGGTCTTATCATGTAAAACATACTGGACAAAATTGAAAATGAAAATACCTTTTAGAAGCTATAACAATTTAAATTGAATATTTCGATTTTTTATTAGCTGCACTGCCAGCCGTCTCATGCATGTGAGCGCACGGGGCAGAAGAGCTACATGCATATTATTTTGCCACATTCAAAACCAGTGATCGCTCGCGTTTTAGTGAGGCCATGGCCTCTCCCCGCAACGCGCGCCCGGCCTCGGCCTTCTCTTGTGTCGCCTCCCACGGCCCCGCCCCGCCTTCTCGCCCCGGCGCATGCAGCAATGGCCGGCTTCATCAACCGCCACATCCTGCCACCGTTCCGCCGGCCGCCGCTGCCATTCTTCCGCCCCGGCGCCGTCGCGCCCGGCTCAGCATTGCCCCCGGCCCGCCGGCCATGGACGCCCCGGCGCATCCTGGACCCGGGCGACGACGTCGTGCTCCGGTGGTACCGCCTCTTCCTGGTGACCTGCCTGGTGGGGCTGTTCGTGGACCCGCTCTACTTCTACCTCCTGCACACGGACGGCCTGGCGGCGTGCGTGTCCATGGACATGAGCATCGGCGTGCTGGTGACCGCGGTGCGCACCTTCGCCGACCTCTTCTACCTGGCGCACATGATCCTCAAGTTCCGCATCGCCTTCGTGGCGCCCAGCTCCCGCATCTTCGGGCGCGGCGAGCTGGTGCGCGACCCCGACCAGATCGCCATTCGGTACCTCAAGAACGACTTCATCATCGACCTCGCCGCCATGCTCCCGATCCCGCAGGTCGGTCGAACGGTCGTCGGTGATGGGAGCTGAATGAATCAATGAATTGTTCGTCTCAATTTACATTGCAATTGCACGCATGCAGATGATCATCTGGTTTGTTATACCAGCTGTGAGTACATCCTCTGCCAATCACAGCACCAACAACACGCTCTCCATGATCGTGCTGATCCAGTACATACCAAGAGTGTATCTTATAATATCCCTGAACTCCAAGATTGTCAAGGCAAGTGGAGTTGTCACCAGAACTGCATGGGCGGGGGCCGCGTACAACCTGCTTCTTTACACACTGGCAAGCCATGTACGTATGTGAGATCTGCGCTGTCGTCGATATATATGATGGTATATATAAGCAAGCAAACAAGCATCATGTGTGCAGGTTCTTGGTGCTCTTTGGTATCTGCTGTCCGTTGAGCGGCAGTACTCGTGCTGGAAGGAGGTGTGCACAAACGAGAACGGCACCACAACAGACATGCCTAGGTGTTACATGAGCTTTCTGGACTGTAAAAGCAGGGAGAATCCCATACGCCAGATTTGGCATAACCACAGCGCGATTCAGAAGCAGTGTATGCTTCCGGACGCCGAATATGACTACGGACTGTTTGCTGATGCCCTGAATCTGGACCGCAACGGGGTCGGCTTCGTCGACAAGTACCTCTACTGCCTCTGGTGGGGGTTTCGGAACCTCAGGTACGTATTCATGAACACTGCTGTGAGCTGTTTATTTTTTGCGCCAAACAGCATAATATTTTGAAAATAGATATAGATTCATGTGCTCTCACCATGCATATCCATATCGTCCATCAGTTCCTATGGACAGAACTTGCAGAACAGCACGTACAAGGGCGAGACCGTCTTCTGCATCCTCATCTGCATCATGGGCCTCGTCTTCTTTTCCCACCTCATCGGCAACATGCAGACGTACCTGCAGTCAATGACGGTGCGGCTGGAGGAGTGGCGCGTGAAGCGGCGCGACATCGAGGAGTGGATGCGCCACCGGCAGCTGCCGCCGGAGCTCCAGGAGCGCGTGCGCCGCTTCTTCCAGTACAAGTGGCTGGCCACGCGCGGCGTGGACGAGGAGTCCATCCTGCAGTCGCTGCCGCTGGACCTCCGGCGCGAGATCCAGCGGCACCTCTGCCTGGCGCTGGTCCGCCGCGTGCCCTTCTTCTCGCAGATGGACGAGCAGCTGCTGGACGCCATCTGCGAGCGCCTCGTCTCGTCGCTCAGCACCAAGGACGCCTACATCGTGCGGGAGGGCGACCCCGTCATCGACATGCTCTTCATCATCCGCGGTGAGCTGGAGAGCTCCACCACGGACGGCGGCCGGACCAACTTCTTCAGCTCCATCACGCTGCGCCCGGGGGACTTCTGCGGCGAGGAGCTCCTCACCTGGGCGCTCATGCCCAACCCGAGCCTCAACTTCCCGCAGTCCACGCGCACGGTGCGCTCCGTCACGGAGGTGGAGGCCTTCGCGCTCCGCGCCGAGGACCTCAAGTACGTGGCCAACCAGTTCAAGCGCCTGCACAGCAAGCGGCTGCAGCACGCGTTCCGGTACTACTCGCACCAGTGGCGGAGCTGGGGCGCGTGCTTCGTGCAGGGCGCCTGGCGCCGCTACAAGAAGCGCAAGCTCGCCAAGGAGCTCATGAAGCAGGAGGGCATCTACTACCAGGACGCCGACGATGGCGCGGACGGCGACGCGCTGCCGGGCCTCCGAGACGCCGATGGAGACGGCAAGCCGCTGCTCGGCGAGTACAGCAAGGCCGGGGGCGCCGGCGGGGACCGCGGCGCCGGCGCCTCCGGCACGGCCCCGGGCTCGGCCGCGGACGCCGGCGCCGGCGCGCACCTCCAAGCCACGTTCCTGGCGTCCAAGTTCGCCAAGAACACCAAACGTGGCGCGGCGCAGCACCAGAAGCGGATCGATGACGCGTCCACCATCAAGTTCCCCAAGCTCGCCAAGCCCGACGAGCCGGACTTCTCCTTGCATACCGACGACGCGCTGTGATCGACTGATGACTGACTCGATGATCTCATCTTGATGTGAGTAGCACGCGGCGTTAATTGGCGTCATCTCGATCGATCGGTCGTCTGATCGAATCGAAGCACAAGCCGCCCCTGTAGCTGTAGATAGATATGCAGGATGATGGAGTCGCTAGCTGGGAATGCAAGAACGTACTCAACGTCGTCGTTGCACTGTATACTACAGTAGTAGTGCTGATCGATTTAGTGAAATTGACCATGCCAATTGGTTCAGACTACATACTTGAGTTAAAGCCCTGTGCTGTGTTGTTGCACAGAGCTCCATTTGTACGTATACTATACTTTACATCTAGTTAGTTCCATCAAGGAGTCAGGAGGAGCTCGAGCCCCTGCTGAATTTTGTTTAACAAAAATGAGTTCAAAGTTTTATGTACAAGAGCCATGAATAATAACAGCTAACATATAATAAAAAATAAGATTTAAAAAAATAACACAAAATTATCAATTTATCACATCAATGAATCGAAAGTTCATGACAACTTTAATCTAGTCTAGATAACATAGTCCCTACAAATACAAATAATATAATCCTAAGTTTTACATAGACTTACACCAAACATTAGTCCTAGATCTCTATTTCGACGGGTCCTGTGAATCACCCGTGGATGAAATTTAACACCCGTACCTAATTCGGCACCCTCGTGGGTTTTGACTTGAAGACACCCGTGAGGGTCCGAGATGTTGGGCCTGCACCCGTGGGTGGTGCTGCTGGTGGGGTGGGGAGTGGTGTGGACTGTTGAGTGTGGTGGTCTTTGTGGTCTTTTTCTCCAATAATGCACCCGCGCTTGTGAATGGGTTGGGGTTGGGGTTGGGACTGTTGAGTGTTTAGGTCTTTTTCTCCAATAAGCGATCGCGATGAGTCCATGAGCCCCGGTACATTGGTCAATTTGGACAACGTTTTGGACACACATCAATCATGGAACTGGCTACATGCTCCATGCAATATATTTTCTTGAATATACCCTTAAATTATGGTAATTATAGATACTCTAAATACTTTAATATAACTACTCCGTCTTGAACTACCAGCTATATCAATCGGAATTGTAATATGTTAGATCTCAGAATTGGAGCTATGTCAATCGGACCTAAGATTCATGTTGTGCATGTTCAATTCATTTATTTTTGTTATCATAAATGATTTGTAACTTTTTGAGAATCATAAGAACTGTTGTAATTCATAACACGCTAACCCCAAAGATTTCATCATTGCTAGGCGGAATTTAGTGTTTTTTGATCCCTCGCCATTGATTCATGAAGTCTTGGTCGTCGTCCACATCATTGCTAGGCGGAATTTCATGTTTTTTGGTCCCTCACCATTGATTCATGAAGTCTTGGTCGACGTCCACATCATCCGTCTATGGCCCATTTAAGGTTGCTGCCCTGTCGCAAAGTCAAGCACCGCGAGCACCTTCTCTACACATAACACAGTGATCTTTAAACCATGTTACGCTGTCATCCTCTTCCGTGATATCTTCTGCTGCTGGTTACGGTGATCCTCGCTACCACCGGGCGTGGAGCCAGCCTATGCCCCAAAGATCAGAGCGCTGCCCTGCTCCACCTCAAAGCCAGCTTCCTCTTCAACAACTCAGCTCCATATTGTGGACTGTTCCGGAGTAGGAGTACTCTTCCGTCATGGAAGGCAGACACCAACTGCTGCACCTGGGAAGGCGTAACATGTGACGGCACGTCGGGCTACGTCAGTGCTCTCGACCTCTCCGATCTCTGCATCTCGGGTAACCTCAGCTCAACCAAGGACCTTTAAGCTCACCTTGCTTCGCTTCCTCAGCCTTGCTTGGTCATTGAAGCCAGAACAGACTTTGAGAATAGCATCTTCAGAGAAATTTTCATTACAGCGTGTTGGTGTATATGGAAATCTAGAAATGGCTTGATCTTCGATAACAAACCCTGCTTGTTGAACACATGGCTGTCTCAGTTCAAGGAAGAGATTGGCTTGGTATGCATCAAAGCCAAACCGTGCCTTGGTGGCTCCCTCCTAGATTGGTTAGAGAATATAGCTTAATGTGTTTCAGCTTTTTGTTTTTGGGTTTTGGTAGCCCCTGGCACAACTCTTGCGTTGTACTTTCAATTTGTAAACCCCTTATGAATGAAAATGCAAAAAGATAGGTGGCGGGGGTTCCCCCACTGACTTTTTCAAAAAAAAAAAAAAACAAGTTTGGTGCAAGTCCATGGCCAAGTCCTGGATTTGAGTAGCTCCCTGATCTTAAGTACCTTGACCTCTCTTTTTCTGGATTGTCTGGTGATTTGCCCATCCAGAACGGCCAACTTTCCAATTTAGTCACTTTGAACCTTTCTGGCCTTCGTCTAAAAGATTTGAACCTTGAGACTCTGATTGACCAACTTGGTAGTCTCCAAACTTTGTATCTTGGTGAAGCCTACATTTCGGTCAATCTAACTGGTTTGGCACCTGCCTCTTCTGCCAATACAACGTCAACTCTCAAAGACCTAAGCATGTGGAGCTGCACAATCACTAGTGGAAAGTTTGATACTTTTCTTACTGATCTCCTATTTCGTGGCAAGCTTGCCAATCTAGTCATGCTACAACTCTTGGGTTTTGATCTAAAAAATTCGAGCCTTTATACCTTGATTAACAGCCTAGGTAAGCTCGAACATCTTTATCTTGTAGATGTGAATCTACGTGGAGAGTTGTCAGAGTTCATAGAGCGTAGCGCCTTGCAGGAATTGAGCCTTAGTGGAACCACGTTTTCAGAAAAAATACCAGAGTCCATTGGTAACCTCCGGAATTTGACTATATTGGAACTTTCTAATTGCCAATTCGATGGCCCCATCCCACACTTTGCTCAATTGTCAATGATTCAGCTGGTTGACTTGTCAAATAACAATCTAAACGGTTCATTACATTCACATGGATACCGTGCTCTACGCAACCTAACAAAACTTATTCTTAGTAACAACTCGATAAGTGGAGTGATACCTGCATATTTGTTTTCCCACCCTTCTTTGGGGTATTTAGATCTCTCACAAAACAATCTCACTGGAATTTTTCTACTGCATCCTAATATATCTTCTAATTTGGCATATATTGATCTTAGTAATAACAAACTGCAAGGGCCAATCCCAAAATTACTGTCAGAGCTTGTAGGAACATATTGGTTGGATATTTCATCAAACTGAACTATGGATCTAGGCTTCATAAAGAATTACAAGGATCTTCAATATCTATCGCTATCCTATAATACGTTGTCTGTTGTAGAGGAAGATAGCAACCATGCCTACCCAGAATATCCATCTATTTCGGAGTTGAGATTGGCATCATGTAACCTATCATATGTGCCAAAATTCTTGATGCACCAAGGGAGAATTTATGATTTAGACCTCTCAAACAACAATATCGGTGGACACATACCCAATTGGATATGGGGAATTGGACAGTCTTTAAGCCTTAACCTCTCTTATAACCTATTTACCAGCGTTGGTACAAATTTAACAAATAGTTCAGTCTCTTATTTAGATCTCCATTCCAACAAGATTGAGGGAGCTCTACCACTACCCCTATCGGGAGCTTATCAATTGGACTACTCCAATAACCATTTCAGTTCTTCTATCCAACCCAAATTTTGGTCAATCATTAGCTCTGTCATCTCCTTGTCATTGGCAAATAATAGCCTTACTAGACAAGTTTCTCATTTAATCTGCAATGTGACTAATCTCGAAGTTCTAGACCTTTCCTTTAACAGCTTCAGTGGATCAATACCACCTTGCTTGTTCAAACATAACAAGAATCTTCAGATATTGAGCTTGAGAGGAAACAATTTCCATGGATCCTTGCCTCAATACATCAGCGAGGAATGTGCAATACAAATAATAGATCTCAATGGCAACAAGCTAGAGGGAAAATGCCGGTGTCTATGGTCAACTGTCACATGCTACAAGTCCTAGACCTCGGAAACAACCTGATAGTTGATAATTATCCAGAGTAGCTAGGAGCTCTTCCTTTGTTGAAAGTTCTTGTTCTGGCGTCAAACAGGCTTTATGGTCCCCTTGATTACTTTGGGATGAACAAATTGCAGGTTCTGGACCTTTCTTCAAACTCTTTAAATGGTAGCATACCCGCACGATTCCTGAAGCAGTTTAAAGCTATGATGGTAGTTTCTTTTGGAGCTCCCAGCATTTTTTTTCGAAAGCGTGCAACTTGCACGTGCTTGATTAAGGGAAGTTGGAGTTCAATACAACACACGGCGCACCATCTTAACGGCGAGATGCCATAAGAATGGCGGCCAAAGACACACTGACAAAAGGCACCAGCTCTAACGGTAGCGCTACGGGCTGTGTACTAGTCGATGAATCATGGGCAGATCACCTTCGCCACCTCCGGGTCGTCCTCTCCGTCTTGCGCCACCACCGCCTCTTCGTCAAGTGCTCCAAGTGCGCGTTCAGCGTCACCTCCATTGCCTATCTCGGCCACATCATCTTCGACACCGGCGTCACCATGGACCCTGCTAAGGTGCAAGCGGTCCTGGGTTGGCCCCAGCCCCGCTCGGCGCGTGCGGTACGTGGCTTCCTCGGCCTTGCGGGCTACTACTGCAAGTTTGTCCACAACTACAATGCTATCATAGCCCCTCTCACTGCGCTACTGAAGAAGGAGGGCTTTACCTGGTTCGCGGAGGCCACCACGGCGTTCATTGCCCTCAAGGTTGTGGTGACGTCGGCGCCAGTGTTGGTGCTCCCTGACTTCGGCCAGCTGTTCGTCATCGAGTGCGACGCGTCGACCCACGGCTTTGGGGCAATGCTCATCCAGGAGAAGCACCGCATTGCCTACTTCAGCCAACCGGTTGCTCCTCGCCACCGCTTCCTCGTCACATATGAATGGGAGTTGATCAGTCTCGTCCACGCCATCCGCCATTGACGCCCTTACCTATGGGGACATCGCTTCATGGTGCGGACCGATCACTACAGCTTGAAGTACTTTTTGGACTAGTGGCTTGCCACGATCCCTCAGCATCACTGGGTCGGGAAGCTCCTGGGGTTCGACTTTGTCGTTGAGTACAAATTGGGCGCCCAGAACACGGTCCCCGATGCTCTGTCTTGCCGTGACACTGAGGACACCACAGGCGCGGTCCTGGCACTGTTGGCGCCTCATTTCGACTTCATTGACCGCCTGCATCAAGCACAGGCTGCGGACCCTGCCCTCGTCGCCTTACGGGACAAGATTGTCGTGGGCACCCGCTCGACGCCCTGGGCAGTCCACGATGGCCTTCTAACCTACGACGACCGCCTCTACATCGCCCCATCATCGGCACTACTCTGGGAGATCATCGCTGTGGTTCATGAGGCCAGCCACGAGGGCGTCCAGCGCACGCTCCACCGACTCCGCCATGATTTCCACTTCCCCAGCATGCACCAGCATGTTCAGGACTTCGTCTGTGCCTGCGACACTTGTCAGCGGTACAAGTTGGAGCACCTCCACCCCGCCGGCCTCGTCTTGGCGCTGTCTGTGCCGACGGTAGTGTGGACCGACATTGGGCTCAACTTCGTGGAAGCTTCGCCCAAAGTCCGGGGCAAATCCGTCATCCTCACCATGGTGGATCGATTCAGCAAATATTGTCATTTTATTCCACTAGCACATCCATACACTGCAGAGTCTATCGCCCAGGCCTTCTTCGCCAACATTGTTGTTGGTGGTTCTTAACTCATTTCTAACCCCGCCAACATTAGTATAGAATACACCAAAAATAATATAGATAGGAGTTTTAAACTAACAAATTCCATAGTTTTGGAGTACACACTTGTTTTGCAGGTCATTCATGAAAACACATAAATATTGGGCCAACAATTAAAGAAAAGAATAACAAATCACTCACCTCAAATCTTGGCCCAAGGCAAAGCAAGAAGAAAAGCAGGAAAAGGCCAAATAGAGACGTGCCAACCAAAACCGACACCCTAGGCCAGGTCCAGACGCAGCCTAGAGCCAACTGGCCAAAGGCGGTGCCCAGAGCTGCTCTGGGTGGGCCGGCCGACCCACTTGGTCCGGCCGGCGCACCGACAGAGCGTCTCGGGCCCATCTTTGGTGAGGCGGTACATTCAATACTGGAGACTGGCGGTGCGGGGTGATTTGGTCATTTGGGCCACGAAACCGACCTGCTCACTCCCTATTTAAGCATGGGCTCTCTCCCTCTCTCAATTCATTCCATTCCATTCTTCATTCTTCACCTTCTAGGATAGCATACACACTACACAAGAGAGAAGAGAGGAGAGCAAGCCATATTTTCACTAGCTTCTAGCTAGACTAGTAGAGGGAGTGAGTGAGGAGCAAGTTAGCGAAGCTTTCTTCGGAAGTTCTCGGGAGGATCGTCTTTCCTGTGGAGGAGTGCCGGAGTTGTCGGCTCCCTCCATGCTTGTACCTTGACGGGCGTTTTGCTACTTGGAGTAAGAAGTTCGTGTTTATCCTTTGAATTTAAGTTCTTAAGTAAGTTATCTTTGTTTGCTTTATTCTTGCGGGATCGTCGATCGTCCTTGTGATGATTGCTCAAATAGAAGGACCCCGGGGACGGGTAGGCCTTGTCGACACGCTAGAGTAGTAGTCGATATCATAGACGTGGTGTCTAGGCTAGAGCTACGTTCGTTTGCTCTGTTCACGTACGGTTGAGGTGCTAGGCGGCGGGGAGTGACCTTGTCCCGTCCGTCCCTTGTAATCCCCCACGTCCGGGTTCGGAGTAGAGCTGTACGCCGGTATCGCCTGGCAGACCAGGTGCGCTCCGGTGCCCGAAGCAAGTCTATAGTGGTAGAGTTATCTTCACTTAGGATCCATCCTTAGAAAGCCTCACTACCCAAGCTACTCTCCATCTTGCCTCCCTGGGCGAACTAGCTAAGAGACCTTTTTACACACCGTTCCTTGTGGAAAATACGATACCCTGAATAGTTCGGGTGAAGTGCTACAACGGTACTTTCGTGCGCTTGTGGATTTGACTGCTTTCACTAAGACATACCAACAAGCATTTCTGGCGCCGTTGCCGGGGAACGGTTGTCGTAATTATCTCTGAACCTACTTCATCCCATGTATCCCATCTTTTCTTTTCTTTTATTATATATATAAACATCTTTTCCAATAGAGCAAAACTCTATCCAGCATCTTGCCGCTCCTTAGGGCGAGTTCTTAGAGCCACCAAAATCATCAAAGCCAATTGCAGCTTCTAACTATGAACTCCGCCCTGGCTTTATAGCCATGGTTCGGGAACAAACCTTCTCGGGGTTCATAGACGAAAACCCATATCATCATTTGCGGGAGTTTGAGCAGCTCTGTGCATGCCTAACCATTTGGGGCATGTCACATGAAACTTTGTGGTGAAAGTTGTTTCCCTTCTCACTTGATGAAAGGGCGAAACAATGGTACACCCACAATGTAGGGAAGGTAAACGGAGATTGGGAAGAATTGAGGAACAAATTTTGTTTCGCATTCTACCCTATATCTCAAATCGCTTCCTTGCGTCAAGAAACTCTCAACTTCCAACAAAAAGACAAGGAAACAATAGATGCAGCCTGGGATAGATTTTCAATGCTATCACATTCTGGCCCAGACTTGTCTTTACCAAACCATGTGTTGTTACAACATTTTCGGTTAGGTCTTAGCAAGAAGTCTGCCCTACAGCTCGACATTGCCGCCGGAGGTTCTTTTTCACATAAAACCATAGTGAAAGCAGAAGCTCTTCTAGATCGCATTCTAGAGAACACTCCTCCACTAGAACCCTTCCACGTAGAGCACGAGCCGAAACAGGAGGAAGTCTCTTCGGCCAAGGCCGAACCTTTACACCCTGTCTAGAGACCCTCACCCTGTAACACCCCAGAACAGCAGCAACATTCTGGAGCGTTACCACAACCTACTACTAAAATAGGCATACACATAAAAAGAACAACAACAAAGACATAAATAAACAGAGTTCGCGAAAGCAACTTTACTCGTCTAGATAAAACAGCTTACAAGCTATATCCATGTATGAGATTAAAACAAGCAAAGACTTCACAACCAAACATCTTTATTACAGAACATGAGACCAAAACATATATTAATGATGAAGTGTGCACACATGCTGCTACTCCCATCCAATCAAGCGCCCTCCAAACTCAAGATCCTGCGGAGGGGAAAAAGGGGTATGAGGTTTATGAAAAACCTCAGCAAGCAAACTGCTTCAACCGAGTCATTTAAATCACAATATATTAAGCATCAATTTAACGAATCATAATTCCAAAAGAAGTACTTCATATTATTTCATAATGCATATGCAAAAGGTGCGATGCAATGCATGACTTCACTTCGACCGACACACTCCCAAGGAAGGATGTGAGGGCTGCAACCACATTGCTATATCTCAACGTGCATTGCTGTACCAGTACTTACCGCACCAATCCGACTACGGTTTTCTTCATATGCAAAAACAAAATGAGAATGCGAATGCAAGATTGCAATGCAGGAATTTCGTATCTTCAAATTTATAACTTCAAAAGTAAACCTTCAAGTGGAAAATTAAACTTACTAAAAGTAAACTCAGATTTATCTTGCTCATATGAGATACTAAAATTAAATGGAGGCGATTCAAATAACAAAGTTAAAGCGTGTAGACCACATCGCTACTTTTACTTGCCTTCACCGAAGACCAAAAAGATGAGCTAAGATCGATCCGAAGGTCCACCACCTGTTCACATCCATCACTCAGCATAAACACAACCACACCAGCATAAACAAACATAATTCAAAGCGTTCCTACACCCGAAACCGTCATCCTCACTAAACGACAAGCAAAACCAAACATGACAGCAGCACTGTCGCTTCTCTTTTTTGTATCTTTAAATCCTGATGACTAAAAATTCCCATATTTTGACATCTGAAATAGAACTTCCTAACTTGCAACTTTTTAGTCACCATAAGTAGAGCAAAAAAAAACATTATCATGGGCTAATCTTGATGTGAATCTCGAACTGACAATCTGTCTGGAACTGCAGAACAGTCCTAGTAGAACGAGTATATCTTGAGCTCCAAAATTCATATGAAAATGAACTTAACCAATCTGGAAAGATTATGAAATTTACAACAAATCCTCTAGGCAACCAAAATTCCAATTCTGACGTTTGGGGTGCTTAAACTTTAGGTGAACAAAAACTGTCCAGAATTATGAGACCGAAAAACTGTCAGGAAACAACTTCAATATCTCTCGGCTCAGAACTCGGATTGAGGTGTTCTATACGGCTATGGAAAGCTACAGAAATTCTATACAACTCATATATAGGTTTAATATTTTTTTGGAGCCATTAAGATGACGAAAAACAGCCCGAACTGAAAGCTCGCAGATTGAATACGTGCTGAAAACGGCCACGAGGGTAAAACTCAACCCTAATCCGTATCGGAGTCGAATACCACAACAAACACATGGTAGATCACCTAAAATCTCAGGGGAAAATATGGATTTCAATTGGGGTAAGCCTTACCTAGGGTTTCCCCTTGGAAATAGCGAGGCAAACGGCAGCGGCGGCGATTCCAACGACAACCTCCGGTCGATTCCCTCTCGATTGTGCCTAGATTGCAATCCACATGACGGAATCACCCTGAACAGCGAGGAAAGACAAATCCATTGGGGAAAACGGAGAGAGGGAAGGAAGCCCTACCAATTTTGGGGAAGGAACGTCGACGACGGTCGGCGGCGAACCTTAATCTCCCTTCTCTCCTCTCTTCTCTTCCTCCTCCCTCTCCCTCCTTTGGATCACGGTGGAAAGGAGGTGGCGGCTCTGGTTAGGGGCTCGGAGGGTTTGGAATAGGAGGGGAGATGGGCCGCTAAAAAAAGAAAAAGAAAAGCCACGCGGTTACTGTTCACGAGGCGATTACTGTAGCAGTCATGCTGAAAAAAAAAATTGCGACAACAATAACTCTGTGATCCGAACTCCGAATAATGCATGTGAGTAGTCAAACGGAAAGGATTCGACAAGCTCTACGCAACTACGGTATTCGTTCGTCCATCCGAGTGACGGATCAAAAATTCCACTTTTGCTCCCTAATTTTACGTATTCCAACATACAAAGCGTATTTTTTTTTTACGCATTCTGGTGTTACACACCCGAACCAGAAACTTCAGAGGATGCTTCCCAAACTTAAGAATATTCACTTTCCGAGGACGAATTTGAAGATTTTAGGAACACCTCGAGGTATTCATGTCAAAGGAAACTACTAGTTTCGGTCACTCCTATAGCTCCTTTAGATGATGAATCTTTTAGAGAAACAGTCAAGGAGTTGACCGCAATAATGTGTGGTGAATGGGTTGAAAAAGTAGAGTTTTCTTCTAAAGCAATTCAAATCCTCGCCCCTTCTTCAACCATTCAATGCAAAGTCGGTAGATCTTGGGACAATGTGCTATACAATCCCACTGTAGGGGCAAATCTCATGTCTAAATCTTTTGCGCTTGTCTATGTAGGCAGCAAACCTTTTGTCCCTACAAACAAAACCCTTAGGGTTGGCCCAAGATCTAGCTTGGAAAGTGCAGGGGTCCTATATGGTATAAATCTACATCATGAGAATACCATTTTGGCCCTTGATTTTCATGTTTTCGACATTCAGGATTTTGACATCCTGATTGGGCATCCCCTAGAAAAATTCTTTTTAGACCTATCAAAAACAAGGGAACTGGACGTGAAGTTGGGGAGAGAATCTTTTTCCATCCAAGTCACTCGAGCTAAAAACTTGGTGGCAGAACCTCTTCCCCATCATGACCTGTCCATGGAAATCAAGTCGGTTTTACCATTTGATCCTCCTGAATCGTCCTTAGAAAAAGATGCCGAACTCTTCATAGAAGAAGAGGATGGCTTAGGAGAGACCTTTGACCTTCCCAAGGAGGAAGTACCGACACGACCTCCAGTTGATCTTAAGCCCCTTCCCGCTGGCCTACGTTATGCTTTCTTGAATGGCGACACACAAACTCCTGTTATCATTAGTGATAAGCTTAACGATAAGGAGACATCCAAACTCATCGCCATTCTAGAGAAGCATAGGTCTGTCTTTGGGTATTCCCTGGAAGATCTTAAGGGGATAAGCCCAGCACTTTGCACCTATCGCATTCTATTGACCCTTCGCATAGACCTTCTCGAGAACCTCAGCGAAGGCTCAAAAATGAGATGCGGGAATTTGTGAAGAAGGAAGTCCTCAAACTTCTTCACACTGGGATTATTTATCCCGTGCCACATAGCGATTGGGTTAGCCCTGTCCATGTGGTTCCCAAGAAAGGAGGCATGACAGTCGTTGAAAATAGCAAAAAAGAGTTAGTCGCACAAAAAACCATCACGGGATGGAGAATGTGCATAGATTACCGAAAACTCAACTCAGCCACAGAGAAAGATCACTTCCCTCTGCCTTTCATTGACAAGATGTTAGAAAGGCTGACGAAGCACTCTTTCTTTTGCTTTCTTGATGAGCATTCGGGATATCATCAAATTCCCATCCACCCTGATGATCAAAGCAAGACGACCTTTACATGCCCGTATGGAACTTACGCTTATCGTAGAATGTCATTCGGGTTGTGTAATGCACCCGCGTCATTTCAGCGGTGCATGATGTCCATTTTCTCAGACATGATTGAAGAGATCATGGAAGTTTTCATGGACGATTTCTCAGTCTGTGGAAAATTTTTTTATCACTTTCTTGACAATTTAGACAAAGTCTTGCAACGATACCAAGAAAAGGACCTGGTACTTAATTAGAAAAAGTGCCATTTCATGGTCTGTGAGGGCATTGTGCTTGGACACCTTGTGTCCGAAAGGGGATTGCGATAGACAAAGCCAAGATCGAGGTTATTGAGCAACTACCACCCCCCGTGAACATGAAAGGAGTCCATAGCTTCCTAGGTCATGCAGGGTTCTA
>CM041635.1:11428434-11446668 GCA_023333625.1 Bothriochloa decipiens | reverse complement strand
AGATGAGTGCTTAAGTTCTGTCCATACACTCAAGAAAGCACTCATCTCAGCACCAATCCTCCAACCTCCAGATTGGTCGCTACCCTTCGAGATCATATGTGATGCTAGTGAATATGTTGTTGGGTAGTCCTTGGCCAAACCAGAAATAAGAGGCATGACGTGATCTCTTATGCTAGCAAAACACTAATAGGAGCTCAGCTTAACTATGCTATCTCAGAAAAAGAGTTCTTAGCAGTCAGTTTTGCTATTGAGAAGTTTAGATCTTACTTAGTAGGAGCAAAAGTTGTTGTTTATACCAATCATGCTGCACTCAAATTCTTGCTCACTAAGGAAGATGCTAAACCTAGATTAATAAAATGGATTCTTCTACTCCAAAAATTTGACCTTAAAATAAAAGATAGAAAATAAATAGAAAATATTGTTATACATCCTTTGTCGTGTATGCAAGTCGCTAACCTGTAGGAATTACCAAAGAACAACTTCCTACACAATGACATGTTGCTGAAGGTGACAGATACCAACCCGTGGTATGCGAACATCATAAACTTCATGATTGCAGGATATGTATCACCAGGGAAAGATAGAAAGAAGCTCCAAGTTGAGAGCAGATGTCACCTTTGGGATGACCCATACCTGTATAGAGTGTGTCCCGATGGACTGCTGAGGAGGTGTGTGCCAATGGCAGAAGGAATGCAAATCATAGAAAAATGCCACACAGCACCATACGGAGGCCACTATGGAGTATTCCGCACACAAGCCAAAATCTGGCAGTGTGGGTTCTTCTGGCCGACGATGTATGAGGATACCAGAGAGTTTATCAAAAGGTGTCAAAAATGTTAGTTGCAAGGCAGCATCACCGCTTGCAATGCAATGCCCCTACACTACAACCTTCAAATCGAGATATTTGACATATGGGGCATTGACTTCATGGGAACATTTCCAAAGTCCCGTGATAGCGAGTACATCCTGGTGGCCATTGACTATGTATCTAAATGGGTGAAGGCATTACCATGTAGAGCTGTTGATGCCAAGCATGCTAAAAGGATGTTTCATGAAGTGATCTTCCCTCGCTTCGGAAGACCAAAAATGGTCGTAAGTGATGGAGGGTCTCATTTCGTTGATAAGACCTTCCACCACTTTTTGAAGGAGCTTGGAGCAAAGCACAACATAGCCACACCCTATCATCCTCAAACAAGCGGTCAGGTAGAAACTTCAAACAAGCAAATCAAGAACATCCTACAGAAAATGGTCAATGAGATGGGGAAGAGCTAGAAGGACAAGCTACCTGATGCACTATGGGCATATAGAACAACATACAAGACCCCCATCGACATGTCACCATACCAGCTCGTCTATGGGAAAAGTTGCTATTTGCCTGTCGAGCTAGAACATAGCTTACTGGGCAATAAAGTGCTGGAACATGGACGAAATATTACCTGGCAGAAACTGACAGAGGCAAATTTATGAGCTAGAAGAATGGAGGGAGAAGGCTTATCATAGTGCCAAGCTTTACAAAGAAAGAACCAAAAGATGGCACGATCACCGAATTCAGCAAAAGGAGTTCAAAGAAGGAGACAAAGTTCTTCTTTTTAACTCCAAAGTCAAGCTCTTCGGTGAAGGAAAACTTCGGAGCAAATGAAAAGGACCATACATCATCATCAGCACATCATTGCGTGATGCCATCACAATCCAAGACGACGAAGGTAATATTTTCAAGGTAAACAGTCAACGCTTAAAAGTTTTCTTTGAGCCTTCATGCAAAGAAAACTTAGATGTAATAAAATTGATTGACTTTAAAAAGTATCATCACTCCAAATAATTACATCACAATTTGAATAAAATAATATATCATATTAGAATATCTATACTTGTTTTTGCATTCTTTCTATTTCTACAAAATAAAAAGAATAGGTACAAAGACAACTGTGGGGGAGGCGCCACACTCACCTCAAGAAAAGATGTGCAATTGTTTTCCACGATCAACTTTGGTTTGTGCACTTTTGCTCACTCCTTATTTATCTAGTAGAATTCAAATAAAATGAATACAAATTAAAACTTTGAGGCTCCAATTCCATTTTCACCATTTGATAACGATTTGTATACAGTTTATTCCTTGCTAAAAGCCTAATAATCTATGAACAAATCTACAATAGGGACCCCATTTTCTATCTAAGTTATTTACGGATGTGAGATAGTAGGATGACATGATCTTAGGATTTATTTAAAAAATTTAAAATATATAGCATGCTCCTCAGTGATGAATAAATTCCTACCAGTGCCATACATGTTGATGCTTACATGAAAAACTTGCCACATAGCCATTTATCTTGTGTTGAGTTGCATCAAGTTTTGTGATTTATGTTGAGAGAAGCTTCATACCCCCAAGATCAAATCTCATGTCCACCCACCAAATAATATTGTCAACTCTTATCCTGAGAAGTCGTGCATACATTGCATTTCTTCTAGCCACCAAAAATGCCAACACCTACTTTTGGAGTTGCGCACGTTTCCACCAAATAAAAATGCTGACTCACCCTGAGAGCCGTATAGTTGTCATCCACCAAAATTTTACTCCTTGCATTCTATCGTGATGTCTCCTCATTCATAGTTTTCATATGTCAGTACGGAGATATGGGCTACGCTAAAAAAAGAAGAAAAAAGAGGGAAAAAATAAATCCATGCCAAGAGGCATCAGAGAAAAAAATATGAGAAATAAACAACGGGAAAAATTCATAGTCCTGTTCAAAAAAGTATAAAAATACAAAGTACATTCAGTTCATAGCCCATACTCTTCAATTATCATCCATCAATAAAGAGAGTCATGATACAAGGAGTACCAAAAACATTTAGAATTAGGAACCATTCCACATATGCTCACACACACACTTGCACATGATTCGATCAAAGGATATGTCCTTCCCTCCAAGGATCTGAGGCTTGATGCAGCAACATATGCAAGGTAAGTGTGCATCTCATCCCCACCTATGAACTCTAGATATTAAGCCTGTCAAAATAGAGGTAGGATGAGCAACATGGTACTTGCTGAGGAAAGAAAATAAGAATTCAAAGAGCGATATGAGAGCATCACCTGAGGAGCTAAGTTATCCTTCTTTACAAAAATTATCAAAACCCAAGTTCTTAGAGCAGGAGGAGAGTAAGTTGATTTGAATCCAGGCTATTCCGTCTTTCAATAACTCTAGGATAATTTGGTAGACACCATGAATGTTTATAGATGCAGTGAAGCTCAGAATAAACTGTATACAGATCAACATCTTAGGAAGATAAACCATCTTGGTCCTTCAAAACTTTACTTGAGGATGAGCAAAGGACCAAGTGTGGGGGAGTTTGTTGGAGGTTCTTAACTCATTTCTAACCCCGCCAACATTAGTATAGAATACACCAAAAATAATATAGATAGGAGTTTTAAACTAATAAATTCCATAGTTTTCGTGTACACACTTGTTTTGCAGGTCATTCATGAAAACACATAAATATTGGGCCAACAATTAAAGAAAAGAATAACAAATCACTTACCTCAAATCTTGGCCCAAAGCAAAGCAAGAAGAAAAGCAGAAAAAGGCCAAATGGAGATGTGCCAACCAAAAACAACACCATGGGCTAGGTCCAGACATAGCCTAGAGCCAACTGGCCAAAGGCGGTGCCCGGAGCTGCTCTGGGTGGGCCGGCCGACCCACTTGGTCGGGTCGGCGCACCGAAGGAGCGTCTCAGGCCCATCTTTGGTGAGGCGGTACATTCAATGCTGGAGACTGGCGGTGCGGGGGCGATTTGGTTATTTGGGTCACGAAACCGACCTGCTCACTCCCTATTTAAGCATGGGCTCTCTCCCTATCTCAATTCATTCCATTCCATTCTTCATTCTTCACCTTCTAGGATAGCATACAAACTACACAAGAGAGAAGAGAGGAGATGTAAGGTCCTAGATGGCTAGAGGGGGTGAATAACCTATTAAAAATTCTATAAACCACTAGACAAAACTTGATTAGTATAACAAATGGCATAAACACGGTTTTGCCTAGCCTATATTGAGAGCAAGCCTCCTAGTGACAATTCTAATATATATATTATGATCTCTATGTCACGCAAAAACTATGTCACTACCTTCTAATCTATTGAGCTATCAAGATAATCTATTCTACACAAGCTATACAATATGAATATATATAATAAAGTAAATACAAGGGGTAGGATAGCAATTTCAATATCGACGGTGGAGTGAAGTTGTTGCCAATCACCAAGATGATATTCAATTGATCACAATGACAACAATATAAATATATCGATGAAGAACCAATCACTGGGAGACAAGAGATGACACAATGACTTTTCTCCCGAGGTTCACTTGTACACCGACAAGCTAGTCCCCGTTGTGTTGACCTCCACCTAGATGGTTCCTCGGTGTGACCCTCAAGTCACTTGCCCCGCAAGGCACTCTCCCACAAGGGAACCGCAAGACTCCACTCTCAAGCGAGGTAACTCAATGACACGAGCAAATTACTAAAGTTGCTTTTGGCGCTCCGCCGAGGAAAAGCACAAGAACCTCTTACAAATCAACACCGGAGGTGGGCAAGAACAATCACCAACTCTTCCCAACGCCTCCAACAATCTCCAAGTCGGCTAGGTGACGGTGCTCACCAAGAGTAATAAGAAATCACTGGCCAAATGACTCGCAAGTGCCACTAGATGAATCAACTCATGCAATGCACTTTGAATCACTCAATCCTCACTTATGATGTGCAACCAAGCAAGAGAGGATGAGAGGAGGGTTATTTTTCAGCTCAAGGGAATGATGAATGAGTTAGAGTCAAGAGGTCCAGCCCAAGGCCGATCAACAACTATTTATAACCCCCATCCACCAAACTAGTCTTTGCCCCCTCGGGACACACGAGAACCACGCGTCGGACGCGCCAAATGGAACCACCGGACGCGTCCGGCGCGTTCACCATCCGCGCGTCAAGCCACCGGGAGCGCCGGACGTGCCAGATGGAACCGCCGAACGCGTTCGGTGCTCCATCTTGCGCCACGTGTCGCCCGCGTTCAAAGTCGACCGTTGCCTCCCAATGGCTACTTCTCGAAACGGCTCAGATCAACGCGCCGGACGCACCTGATGGAACCGCCGGACGCGTCCGGTGCGTTCACCATCCGCGTGCCAAGACGCTGGCACGCCGGACGCGCCAGCTCCACCGAGCGTCGGACACAGCCGCGACACTGTTCAACGTCCGGCGTTTGAAACAGCTACGCCTCGTGCCAGCTAAGTCAAACGCACCGGACGCCAGCGCCGGACGCGTCCGCCGCGCGCCGGACGCTACACAGAGCTGACCGCGCGCGGGGCCGTCTGCTGGACGCCAGAGCCGGACGCTGCGCCGGACGCACTCCCGCGTTCGGCCAGTGCTTCGGCCAGCCTGCCTCAACCTCCACACGCCGGACGCACCAGGACAGCGTCCGGCGCTCCGGCTTCATGCGCCGGACGCACCAGGACAGCGTCCGTCACGTTTTCAACATGCGGCGATGCGTTAACTCATCCAACATGCTACCCAACAAGTATACCAACTTAAAGCGGAGAGTAAGCATGTTTTCATCAATATTTTGCATCTGGCGCAATAGAAAATATGCATCTCATTTTCTCAAAAACGCCGAATCCCCCCTCGCAAGCTCGGGGGGGAGGATGAGCGGTTACCAAACCCAACTCAACCCTACAAACACCATGACCTTTGCAAATGTGCTAAACTCCATCATGTGACATCTCCATGTGCAAGTGAGTTAGCATTTTTCAAAGCATTTTCAAAGGATTTTCATCGCGCACTAGATCCTAAATGCAATCACATGAAATGATGGACCTAGTGGCACTCATGAACCGAATTACCGAAGATCTCCCCTCTTCATAGTTCGGCTATCGATCCTAAACCACTCACACCCTCTATGGTGTCCTGAGTGCAAAACAAAATGGCCCTATAGGTTATACCTTTGCCTTGAGCCTATTTTGTCGATCCTCCAACCGCCAAGCATTTACATGACATGTGACGCTCCATGTCATCATGTAACCGTCTTGGTCCATCGATTTCGATATTACTTGCTCTTCTCCGTTGGTCGGTCCATCGGCGCCAAGTCTTGTCCAAGCTTCACCGTCACACGGTCCTTCGCTTCGAAGCCTCAACTTGCCCTTCACACTTCCAACCGGTCCATCGAGCCAAGCCCATCTTGATCTTCACCATACTTAGATTACATAACTTCATGTCATGACTCATCATCGAGCTCTACTTGGCATGGACTACCTTTCTCTAAATCATCCACTTAAAAACAAGGTTAGTTCTTAGGTTTTATCAATTATCCAAAATCAAACCGAGGACTTTCAGGAGAGCAAGCCATATTTTCACTAGCTTCTAGCCAGACTAGTAGAGGGAGTGAGTGAGGAGCAAGTTAGCCAAGCTTTCTTTGGAAGTTCTCGGGAGGATCGTCTTTCCCGTGGAGGAGTGCCAGAGTTGTCGGCTCCCTCCGTGCTTGTACCTCGACGGGCATCTTGCTATTTGGAGTAAGAAGTTCGTGTTTATCCTTTGAATTTAAGTTCTTAAGTAAGTTATCTTTGTTCGCTTTATTCTTGCGGGATCGTCGATCAACCTTGTGATGATTGCTCGAGTAGGACCCTGGGGATGGGTAAGCCTTGTCGACACGCTAGAGTAGTAGTCGATAGCATAGACGTGGTGTCTAGGCTAGAGCTACATTCATTTGCTCCATTCATGTACGATTGAGGTGGTAGGCGGTGGGAAGTGACCTTGTCTCGTCCGTCCCTTGTAATCTCCCATGTTCGGGTTCAGAGTAGAGCTATTCGCCGGTATCGCCTGGCAAACCAAGTGCGCTCTGGTGCTCGAAGCATGTCTATAGTGGCAGAGTTATCTTCACTTAGGATCTATCCTTAGAAAACCTCACTACCCAAGGTACTCTCCATCTTGCCTCCCTGGGCGAACTAGCTAAGAGAACTTTTTACACACCGTTCCTTGTGGAAAATAGATACCCTGAATACTTCGGGTGAAGTGCTACAACTGTACTTCCGTGCGCTTGCGGATTTGGCTGCTTCCGTTCTGGTTTGTGGTGCACTGGACAGCAACATTTCATATCTTATTTGAACGGGTTGTCTCACTTTGTTATGGTACTATAGCCCTCCTTGACAACCACTTATAGATCCACAAAATACCAAAACTAGATCTCTCATTTTGTATCTTTTTATCGCTTTATCATAGCTAGGTTACTGCCACTTTTGCACACTCACAGTCCTTGAGAACTTGTAAGAACATTGGTAAGTAAGAAGGTGAGGTTGTGTGAATCCACGAATATTTCCTATTCCACTATATATTGGTGTGTGCTAACATGTCAAGGTATAGTAAATTGATTGTTCACGATGGTCATCATGGGGAAGAATCACTGATATCATGAGCTGAGTTACATCACTTTGAGAACTCACTACTGCACAACATGGAAAGGATGTTCAATGAACATCTTCCTACACCACGAGGTCGGGCTCAACAACAACATAGCCCAACCAACTCTCATGGTGGTCCCTTTAGACATAGAGGACAACATCAGGAAGCTGCACATGTGATTTTGAAGGATGACCATACAAGAAAACAGTGAGTGAGTGAGAAACAATTTTGAGCGACCCACAAATATAGTGAGGGAGAGTTTCCAAAGCCAAATAAAACTCCAAAGCCACAAAGAACCAAGCCAATGGGAAAAGAGGGATTAGTTATGATGGATAGGAATGGGGATTTAAAAGAATTGAGTGCACCCAATGCCATGTTCTCCCATGAGAATATTGGTTATGATGAGTTTTGTGTATCCACAAGAAAAGTTCAGCAAGAGAAACAAGGAAGATCCAATGGTCAACAAATCCCATGTGAGAAAGAGTGCCACCCACCAAAATTAAGTGCGAGAGTTCCAGATGCAAAGATAAGAGATTCCACTATATGTGAGAAAGGGTGCCACCAACCGAAACTGATTACGAAAGTTCAAAATGCAAAGATGAGAGATTCCACCATACGTGAGCAAGAGTGCCACCAATCAAAATTGACTGCGAGAGTTAAAAAAGAGAAGATGAGAGATTCCACCATATGTGAGGAGGAGAGGCACAAAATTCTGTGTGTGAGAGATACACAAAAATTGAGTGAGCAAGAAGATGAATTAAGTGAGGAATTATTTACTACTAACATGATAACACCTTCCTCTAGTATTGTTCCTTGCGTGATGCAGGCTCCTTAGGAAATGAAGCGATGAATTATGACCAGGCCCCAAAATTCGATGAGGAAGATCGAGTGTTGGCCATTGATAGTGATGCTAAAATTTCATTGTCTAACATGCAACATAAAGTTCAGACTGAAGGCAATACCAATGCAAATGCTTCCGTTTCAAGTGACGCAAGTTCAATAGCATTTGAGGAGACTTTATCTTGATTCTTTTGCAACAATTGCTGCTCCATTGCCATTAGAGAACATAGTGAAGTATGACACATATGCATATTTTGCTGCACAAGACATTGAAGTGATTGTGCATCAAAATCCATTTGAGAATGAGGGCCATATTTCTAAATTGAGGGAGAGTGAAAACAAAAGTGAGTTATGTGATTTCACCCTCAGTGATGTTGAGAGTATGAATAATTTGAGCGTGAGACAGACACCATAGAAAAATAGAGAGATAGAGTGCAAGTCATGTGAGGACATTTTTGAAACTAACACTCTCATCTCTGTTCCTAGTGTTGTCTTCCCAAATGTGCAGGTTTACAATGAGAATCAAGAAGAGGTGGCTGCTCATGACATGGACATGTTGATGAGGGAAGTGCGGAGGAAGCTATTCAACCGAACCAATTTTGTGCTGTCCAAAACATGGACCATGGCGAGGAAACTGATAAGATTTCAGAGGTGCCATCCAAGATGCTTGCACTACCACAAAGTCTGAAAGGTAATGAAAATAATTCAGATCTAAGTTTGCAAAATAAAATGGTGAGCAATTGTGATGAAACACATCATTCATATGGAATTGACCCTGCACAAAGTATCTATGCTGATTTGGTAGATTCACAAGTTCGAACCTGTGCTGAAATTTTGCAAGTTAATAACCAATGTTCAGCCATACATGATCTTTTCTATACTTTGATGTGGTTCATATACATGACACTTCACACTCATATATCTGATACTTGGCATACAAATAAATTTGATAATGTGAAAATACATGCTCATGATGAATTCTTTGGAAAAACATCTCTTACTGAATGTGTTTGCTTTGTCAAGTTTGATGAACTTGTTGAGATCAATAATATACTTGAGAATGTTTTTAAGATATCATCCATGCAATCTTTGAATACTCCCAATAGTTGTAAGTTTACATTCAATTTGATTGGACATCATGACATAAGTAAATTCTATGTTTGTGCTATTTGTATAACTTGTGACAAGCTTGCTGGTTTGAAGATAGATAGACTTTGTGACAATTCTTGTGAGCCATATTTTTTTGAAATTGAGATGAAAGGATTGTTTACTGAGTTCTGTACAGAACCTAAATTGCTCTTCCCTTGTTCATATGTTCTACCAAAAGAAAGAAATATTATGCAAACATGCTCCATTAATTCACTCAAAATTCTCCCATCCTCATTTGAAACGACGGAGTTTGCCAAGTTGGTCTTAAAATCATGCAAGATGAATGTCAACAATGTTTCTTTCTTGTCTCTAGATTTATACGATATTGCAAAGATAAAACATGATAATATGAATCAAATGATTGGTTTGAAAGAGATTTTTGTGTTTCCATCTTCAAAGTTATTTGCAGGTTCATCAAAGGAAAGAGAATGTTCCTTACATGGAAAAGAAAATAGTGTGAACAAGAATCATAAAAGGACAAATGAACAAAATAAAAATTATTTTAATTACCATGTACATCCACCCTCAATTTTGTCTAGACTGTTTTCAGGTAAACAAAAGTCATGTCGTGGACGAATTTTCTTGAAGGGAGGGAGGATGATGTGACCATGCCAAGCCAATCAACATTCACTATTTGTTCTCAGCATCCATTCAAGGTGAAAGCTAAACTTAATTCTAAATCATTTAGGTTTCCACGTACAAGGCTACTACTTGGTTTATATGATTATAGATTTAAGCACCTTGCTGTAATGAAAGAAGATGATCATGAAGTTATCATAGCACTACAACTTGATGGCCTTGCATAATTCTTTGGACTACAAGAATTAGAGTCGAGGATGACTCCTTTTCAAGAGGGAGAGGATGATATGCACATGCCACCATCAACCCAAGTTATACATGAAGCATCAAGTGCAAGACCAGATACATCGAGCCAAGCATTGGATACACCCACACAAGTATATAAAAGACACCTGACATGGAACTGTGCCAAGCTAATCCAACAAGAGGTGCACGCTTTCCTCTCTGAGTTACATCCTAGCATCGATGAGAATTATATACTGCCTAAACCATGTAATCTAATGTTTCTTAGGTTTATACAAGAGGATACATCATCAAGCTACATCAAGGATGCAGAGGGTGACGCCAAGGACACAAAGATGGCTGCACAAGATGTGAAGCGTGAGAAGCCAAGAACCACCCGTGCACCACAGAAGCCTCAAATATCCATGCAAAATTGTACCATCTCAAGATAAGACATGGGCCATGCTATACATGGTTGGAAATCTCATCAAGTCTAATTTCCAACGCAACAAACAACATGTTATTTGGAGTTTCGAAGTGAGAGTTATGACTAGTTGACTGGAGACTGCGCAGAAGCCCAGAAGATGCGCGAAAATGGAATTCCACCTCGAGAATGCTCCAGCCAGTTGGCCTTCCACCTCCCCATGAGGACTCTTCATTTTAGATCCATCTCAGAGATTTGTTACTATTATAAATACCCCCTCTATGCTCCTAGAAACCAACTTTTGATGATATGAAAACCTAATATGGTATATTGCAGCCGAGCTACTAAGTGTAATCTTACACACCTTGTTCTCGTGAGTTCTTCTTGGGCTTGTGAGAGATCTCTCTGAGGTCCCCTACTTCGTGCTCTATGGTTTCCGTTCGACTGCGCTGTATTGTATGGATTAATTCCCGGTTGTGGTTCTACTATCACTCGGAGATCGAGTCAAGATCCTCAAGGTTTCGGTTCCTTTCTCCCTGTTCGCTTGGTCACCTCCAACCTTGGTAGGTATAAATCTTCTTTGGATCATGGTTCTTCGATCATACGGAGATCGAGTCAAAGTCTTCAAGATTTCGGTGCCTCTCTCCCTATTCGTCGGGTCGCATCCAAACTTTGTCAGGTATAAAGCTAGTTATCCCCGCTATTCTTCAGCAAGTTATCTTTGTTCTTGAACCTACTATTGTGAAGATCGGGCCATCCTCATGCCGGTTCAGATTGGTACTTATCACTGGCGATCCTCGCCTACTCGCTCCCGCTCACCATCACCACCAATCGCCGCCGCGCCGACCACCCCTTCTGCCGCCGCCTTACAGGCCCTTCTTGAGGGGAATCGCCAAATGTCTGAGCAGCTCTGCCTTATGTCTACAGCGCTAGATCGCCTCGGGATGCTTCTCCAGGTGAAGGAGATTGAGGACCGTGAACGCCGCCTACAGGCAGCAGCACGGGGATTCTTGTCACGCCGGCGGATGTAGTCTCTTCGTGGAGAGATGAGCCTAGTTGTTATCTCCACGTCAATCATGAGCCCATCATTGGAGGAGCAAGTAGCGGTGTGCCTGCAAGCCGCAGGGAGAGGTTTCCTTGCCCGCCGGAAGGTGCAGAAGATCCACATGCTGATCAGCTCATTGCTGCACCAACTCGCAGCATGCGTGTTCAACCACCCGATCTCATTTGTAATTTATGCACCTCCTGCAGAAGTCGAGATCTGGGTATGCAGCCCCCCTGCATGGCCAAAGATGATCGTCTCCTTCATTCTGGCACCTGCCTTGGTGCTAGACAGATCCAATATAAGAACGGGCTGGTACCTCCTTCACCTTTTGTCCAACAAGAATTCCGCGGTTCAGCTCTTTCCTTGGGATCCAGAGGACAGGAGGACATAGCTACAGTCCAAATTATATTTTAGTTCCAAATTTATTTTATATTTTTGTCTTAAATAATAAAGTTAAACCGAGATGTAAAAGGCTTAACCTTAGGTCGTGTGTTTACGGCAGCTCGTGGGCGAGCTGCTCCGAAAGGGGGGAGAGATATCATATGCAGCCATAGGGCGCGGTTGTCATAGGTGGTCCTTAAGCCCATTATGGTTAATTAGTGTCTATGTTAGGTGTCAAGTAAGCCTTGCTTACAGGTCAAGGGACCCTCTCTATGTAATGGGCCGTAGGGCGCGGTTGTCCTAGTTGGGCCTTAAGTCCATTAGGGTTAATTAGTGTCTTTCGTAGGAGTCAAGTAAGCCTTGCTTACAGGTCAAGAAACCCTCTTTATATAACTAGTATATTGCCCGTGCTAACGCTATGGTATCATTTTATAGGGTGATGTGAATTGACAACAAAACATGGTAAAAATAAAATAGATTGAATATACAACAAGAATTAACTTATGTTTGTCCCCCGTACGTTCAACACCTAAGACCAAAAGATATCAAGTAACGTAGAACATATCAAATAAACATATATTCATCCTTTGGTGATCGAAGGGCACAGTTGTACCTGCTAGTGTCAGCCTGGACAAGCTCCTGCACCAGTTGAATCACCTTCGTTCCACTTGTCTCAAGATTCTGATGTAGCTCTGCAATATGAATTAATTAAGCCGAAGCTGTAATCATGAGAGCTAATCTAGTCCATGCTAAAGCCAGAGCATGTCTGTGCTAACGCCACGGTAAAAACAAAACAAAATATGTTTCTTAAAAATGAAATAAGTAGTTAGATATATTATGATTCATGCCAAAATAGATTGGATCCATAAGTTCAATATGAATTAAGAACTAAAGCCCCCTGAGCTCAACAGCAGACTGTTGGATAGTGTTGAATAAGGAGATTTCGACGAACAAACAAAAATATCTATCATCTTCAAAAGAAAGCTCAAGTAGGCCACATAGACCTTCGGGATATATGTCTAAGCTGTGGGAAGCAAAATAAATAGGCAGTCAAAAATGAGATTGTCAAATTTGCTTTTATGTACACAAAGATGGGGGGTAAAACCATGCAATCTTTGAGACTTGGACCAAGAACACCAATGACCGTGACATTTTACTCCCCCTCCACTCCAAACGACTTTAGATGAGGAATTCCAGTTGCAGAATACTAAACAAGCGACCTATGTCCTTGTATTGGTAGTTTGGTACTTAATTACTTCCCCCTTGGACAAGCACATATATATAGTTTCGACTCAAGAATATTAGTCAAGTTAAACTATAACTCCATACAATGTCAGGAACCATGCCATTCTTTCTGGAAAGCAATTACAAGCAGAAGGCCATTCATTTTCATAATTATGCGATGCCACAATCTACCTGAATGTCAGCTAAAAATTGTCTGCAAACAGTATCAGATTATGTCATAACAATCTCAAGTAGGTAGTCATAGCAATACAAAGTAGTAGATAGTAACTGAATGGCAAGAGTATTTAGTACAGTAGCAATAGCTTGCATCCCATTGCTTAAGCTGACTCAAATATACGTAGCAGTGACAATGGATTCGGCAGATTCAAATGCGGAGGTCAGAATGGGAAGCAGCAGGCAGGTTTTAATTAATTGGCGTGAGGACGGTAGGTACCTTATAGTGACTGTACTTACATTACGTCAATCTGCGAATCTCCCATTGAGATGACCATCAGCTCTGATGAGTCTCCCGAGCAATAAACAGCCCGAGTCCAGCTTGTGGTACTCCGCGGCGGGGGTTGATCGATGACTGTGCCATCAGCCTCCTCGGCCATCGGTGCCAGTCTGCCAGATCCTGTTGTATGGAATCCTGCTCTTTCTCGTGCTCTGGTACTGGCTCGGGTTCGGACTCAGCTTAGCGGGGATGTCTTCCATGAGATCTTAAATCACCGTGGACGCATCCTCCACCTCCGAGTAGTAGCAGGACCCAGCGGCGCAGCTCGGCCGGGCAGCAGGCGGCGGCCCGCGTGGGTCGTAGTGGAGGACGGGGGGACCTAGTGTAGTCGAGGACAGGGCGCAAATTTCTTTTCCATCCACAACGCCGATGTTCCAGGCGAGACGGGGACCGAGGCGCGATCGGCGCCTTTCCTTGCGTGCGGGATGCGGGATGGAGGATGAGGGCTGACGAGGAGACCGTACACGCGATCGTGATCGTTGGATTTGAGTGAGTAAAGAGAGAGAAGGCTGAAGAAGAATCTGGATGGTTGATTTTGTATGAAGTTGTTTTGCTAGTATAATTTTTGTGTATATAGAGGAGGACCATCTCAGTGGAGGAGGTTTTGTTGGGTAGACTTAGCGTTGTTTATATCGGTGTATTAGTAAGGTAGATAAGAGGAGATGTATCAATCTAAGGAAGCAATGAATAATATACTAATCTAATCTCTCCGTCCCCATCTCTAAACAAGCTAGACGTAGAGGGGTAAAACTTCGTCCAATGTCTCGTTCATGAAAAGCATAGCCTAGGTCTAGTTATCCCATGGACCCAACGTCCATGACAACTTTGACTCTTGCAATTATAGAGAAAATATTATTTGGTATGGATAATGTCATTTGTATGTTAAACTGTCACTCTTAAACTGATTGTTTTAATATTGTTTTCATAATGGCAGAGTTTCGCGATTTCAGAATGGTAGAGGCTCAGGTATGCTTTTTCTCATTGTTGCTTTCCTGATATTTTGGTGACAAATGTGTTTGACTTCTGATGTTTGATGTTTGGCAGAGGCTCAGGTATCCCAAACTCTTCCAGGTGCACGATTCATGATGTCTGATGTTGGAATCTGCTATTGCAAATGCCACCCTTTTATTTTCGTGCATCTTATAATGCTTAGCTCTCTCACAAATTGCGTTGTCCTTGTTGTCGTCTGCTTTTTGGATCATATATCTTTAGCAGAACTGCATTTGGCAGTTGCACAATTCTTGTTGCATTTTTTAGAAGCCCTAACTTTTGAACTGCATCTTCAGAACTTTTTAGCCTACCAGTAAATACTACGACCAAGGTCATGTCTCCCTACTGTCTCAGTAGTAGTGTACTGCTCAACCTTGCTTTTTAATTCTTTAATTTTTTTATTTTTTTATAATCACTACGTAATTGCCCGTACGTTGTAACGGAAAAAACAATGCTATGATAATATAAATACGAATGTGTGTTGTATTATTATAAACAATCAATACTTCGAGTGTGATGGTGCTCGAGAGTCTGGAGCACAGTTGACAGCAATACAATATAACCCAGTGCTGGGATCACAATGTCCATCTCAAGCAAGAAGAGAGTGAGCCGAGAGGGAATTATTTAGTTTGACACAAATGATAGATGGTGCATGCGGTGGAAATCTCCTCCGTGGTTGAGTCTCCCACATCCAACTGTGATTATGTCACTGTCCCTTTTTCACCTGAATTGCAAATCCAGGGTGTGCAAAAGTTACCGAGAAAATAATGGCTCCAATTCTCATGAGTGTTGAAGGCAAGAAAAGCTCCAACCGAAAATATACCAAGATTTGAATATTTCAAAGGAGAATAATCTCTGCAGCAGCAATAGTTAAATTAAAACTTTGGTGCTAAGCAAAATGATAGATTTTTAATGACTGTGGCCATTATATGATCTATAAATATTTTCCCACATGGCCAGAACAAAAACTTGTTTACCAACAAATTGATACTCTTAAAATTGTACAATATAATGCAGTGTCATTACCAAATTCAAAGTTTCCAAGATGTGCACAGGTATATAACGAACTAAAAGCATTAAGATGTGCGAATGAACTCTATAAAACTGCCCAATATAAAAGCACTATGAAATAGACAATAGTGCTATCTAAATAAGTGCACTTCTCGGAATGCAAGATGTGCACTTACTTTGGGACATAGTATGGTTTGAAGGTACAATCATTTCTATAAAACTGTTCAACAAAATTGGTCTAAACAACCAATATGCATTTTGTATTAAAAAAACCCAAGCGAACGAGCACCCTTGTATCTCTGAGTATCAGCTGCAATTCTAGACAATTCTACCATAAATTTTTCAAGGCATGTTTGGGGCACATGGATTAAAAATCTTTGAATTGGGATAAACATTGTTTCCGTTTATCAGTCGATGTGACCTACCGTGAGTCTGCATATCATCCTTGCAGGCATGATGATACCTATTGGATTGGACTGAATGCAGGTTTACCGAGTGATATTGTCAAAACTAAAACATTTATGAGAAACTCCCAGCAGGATCCGTGAAAAGGAAGTATGGCTGCAAACTGACAGGAACATAGCAAACATTTCAATTTAACACACTTGCGGGCAGGCCTGTTCGGCGAGTGAACAGAGTCATGCCACTAACATTCTTATTTATTACTACTAACCAGCAAGATGGACGATGAGGAGGCAGGGTTTTAATGTCAGCTGGTGTGATCTGTGAAGGGAGTAGCAGCACCATTTTGCTAGAAATAATGCATGCATTCACCCCATAGGCATTCCATCTAACACAACACCTTGACTGTGCGGTATGACAACACCCTAGCATACATAACCATGGGCGACACAAGTACCTCGAATATTTTGTGCAACAATTTTGAAGTTTGCAGGCTTAATACATGTACATGACTTGTAATTGGATCAGATTAAATCCCAGTCCATTTAGCTTTGACCTTTTGAGTTTTCGCACCAGCAGGGAACGGAAGATAACGGGTGGGCGTCGCCGGCAAAGGTCCCAAAGGTCAATCTTCCAGAGCAACACCCGATGGGCGAAAGAGAGAGAAGCTGAGGACGACGAAGCAAGACAGGGCGATGCCGAGGTTGCGTACCTTGATCCGCTCGGTGTCCTGCGTCATGACGACGACGGCGATGTCGGAGCAGGCAAAGAGCGAGGCGGTTTCCTTGTCCCCGATACTCGTATGTCGCGGCAGTCGTCGTCGAAGCGTGCGCAGACTGGAACACGTCGGCGTCGCCGGCGGCTGGGGCGCGTGGGGCTCGTCCTGGCGTTGCGGCCTCCTCTTCTCGTGCGGCGTTGCGCCGAGGCAGCCGGCAAGGATGGCGAGGGCGAGCTAGGCAGCACACGTTGACATTCTAGATGTTTTTAGGTGTGGAGATAAAGCTGACATCTAGTTCTTTTGTTTTCTCATGTTGTAGCGATTAGCTCGATATCAATGTTGACAAGGCAGCCGATTTTTTTGAAGCAGTATGCAGGTTATTTTTCTCCTTAAGGTTAACCCCAGTGCATGACTGAATCTAGAATAACTGCTCATTACTTATGCACGATGAGTACAGATCTTTCCTATCATTTGTAGGCCGATAGAAATTTTTGATCTGTACCTTCAGTGAGTTTGTCTTCAAATTAAAGGTCGTGTTCATTTTGTATCAGGCACCTCCATTTTTGTTGTGTTTCTTTTAGTTCTTCACTTGGAGATCAACACTCTGTTTCACCTTGTGCATGTTTTGTTTTCTTTGCAGGGATACAGGTGGTCAGGAAAGGGTCAGGAGTTTAATTCCAAGCTATATCAGAGACTTTAGTTTAATTGCATCTTTTACTACCACTCGTGTCAAATATAATTCCAAGCTATATCATACATGGAATAGTGCAAGAATAAATCTTCAGTAAAAATGCAGACATTTGGTAAAAAATATTCTCATCTTGTAATATGTAAGAACAGTGCTAATAACAGCAACCTCCTGTTACTTGGAGAATCATACTATTTTTTTTTTTGGACTGTAACCACCTTAGGACTTTCTAAACCTTTGATTATATATTTATATCTGCTTGCTGTTTGGGTTATCTGCTTGCTGTTTGGGTAGAAACAAACCTGTCAATTTACTTGTGAATGGAGAGCACAGACAAATAATGATTTCTTCAAAAAGCTTGTTTATGCTCTCTCCCCATGATGGAAGAAAATCCCAATTAAAATGGTTTAATATGCTGGTTTAAACATCTGATGGATGATGAATCGATGATTCAGTGAATCAGGTGATGGGCTCAGATCATATAGGAGAAGATCAACCTTTTGCTTGCTCTCATCCACGATACGAAACTATCAGATCTTGCAAGGATAAGAAGGTACTTATAGGCTCCGTTTGTTTCTGATTCTTTCTGCTCTGATTCAACTGATTATTCACTA
>CM041635.1:11404163-11428424 GCA_023333625.1 Bothriochloa decipiens | reverse complement strand
TCGAATAGATATTTTTATATGCGTGGATTGTCTGTCTATTCGTGGGAAATTCATTTGGCAGAGATCATCTCAACTAGCCCCATCTGTTGGTTAACTGTTTAGGATTTTGTGAAAGCATCTGACACTGCTTATATGATAATTGGAGTGGAGATGAGTCCATATTTTTTTAGTAGCCTTTGCATTCTTATAGATAAATGTTGTTTGTTCTTCTACGGAGACCCAGAGGAAGCAAAGGAGTAGGATGAGGAAGCAGCCACGGCCCCTGAATTTGCTGCAATCACTGATTACCAAGGAGCTGATCAGTGGGGGTGGTGACTAGTGGACCCCTGATGTGGATGTACAGGGTGCTGTTCCTGGTATACTGCTACTTGATGATAGTGTCCTGATCTTGCAATCGTGTTACAGAATACTTGTGTCAAATAGCAGTGGGAATGTAAACGATGATTTATAATGGATGTATTTGACCAACTGATATGCTGTCTGCGTTCCAAAAACTTACCTCAGTTTTTATAAAAAAGAATTTTAGATGTCAGACTTCCTTTCCTAGTATACAATTGCGTGAGACTTACAATATGCAAAATATATTGTCATTTGGTTGTTTTAAATACATCCCTAAGATAAACTCGTAGTGTTAGCACGGGCAATATACTAGTTAAAATATAGGTATGAGTACAGTAAAAACATGTATGTCCTCGACGACTCCCGTGATATTTGGCTACGCCTGCTCCGCGAGTTACCATGGTCTCTCGTGTCACCTGCAGTTGTGTTAATCAAAAGCTAACATATAACAATGTTTATTAAGAAAATAACACACAACTATCAATTTATCATCATCAATGAATCGTAACTTCACAACAACCTCAAGTCTAGTACATACAATTAGAGCCGAATATGGGATGGATCTTTCCTGATATTCGTCCATCCCGAAAGGTTTGAATATGAACATTTCGACCGTATCTGAATCCGATTCAAAAACTCAAAATCAAATCTATTCTCTTGTATATATACTTTAGTAAAAATTTAATAACATTTGACTTCATAGAAAGTGAGAATGACATAGTTTGGGATGGAGATAGAAATCAATATCCGACATATCTATGTACAGTTTTGATATCTGAGAAAAAAATATGGGATATTGTACATAATGCAGGTTTCATCCCTACTTACGATATAGAGAACATAGTCCATACAAATTATTCTAAATTTTAAATACTTTTATCAAACATTAGTTCTAAACCTCTAGTTGGACGGGGTCCACGACCCATGGCTAAATTTAATACCCGCCACTTGACCTGACACCATTAGTCTGGGGGGTGCGGCCGGGGGTGGTGTGGTGCTGTTGTGGTGGAGCAGTGTGGGCATGCATGGAGTGTGGTGGTCTCTTTCTCCAACGAAGCATGCAAGTTCAAGTGTGCTGGTCAATTTTGGACAATGTTTGGAGACTTTCAATCCCACGGAATTGGCTACGGAGTTTTGTTTGGATATATCGCTAAATTACGATAGAATGTGTTTCTCTCACAACAAAACAACATCAATCGGTTTTTCAGCCGCAGCCGAACAGAAATAACTACTCCGTTGTCTTGAAATACTAGATATATATATCAGGGCTGAGCTGACTATTATTGAATTAAAACAATACAACTCTTAGGTGCATAGAAGAGCGAGGAATTTAGAAATGAAAATAAATTATATTCTAGTTTTGACCATGGTTACCATTCAGCTTCAGTTAGCTTAAAACGGATACCTCTTCTATTTGACCATTTGACGCCACGTATCTACAAAGTGGTCTTGTGGCTTAGGTATTGGATGTTTCCATCTCTCCCAGCTGGACCGGCAATGTAAGTTATTAATATTAATAGGTATATCAGTTTGTCATCATTGCTAGGCGGAATTTAGTGTTCTCTGGTCCCTCACCCTTGACTCATGAAGTCCTCTCCTTGTTCACGTCATCCGTCTATATTATAAGTTTAGAACATGATTGTGCATATCAAGGAGTGGGGTTTTTTTCATATGTGCCCCTATTAAATAGGGCTATGGATGTTCCCTAGATGAGAGAGTTGTCCAGCTTAAGTGAATTGCGCATATTTTCATGGATTTAATTTTTTTAGATAAGCATGGCGCACAATTTATTTTGGTTAGCATGACTAAGTATCATGAATGCGTGTTCATTTATCTATAACATGCCGTGCCTATTAGTGCTTGTTTTTATTTCACTATTTATAGAACATGCGTGTTTATTTTTGTCACTGTAAATAGAACATGTTGCCGAGAACTCATGCTTGTTTTTTCCTTGTAAATAAAACATGCCGTGGCTAAATGCATGTTTATTTTTGTTGCCGAGAACTCGTGCTTGTTTTTTCCCATGTAAATCAAACATGCCGTGGCTAAATGCGTGTTTATTTTTGTCCCTATAATTAGAACATGCCGGCGCCTCGACGGACTGCAGCAGGTCGACGGAGTCCGCGGCGACCTCCTCCGAGTCCGGCGCGATCACCATCTTGGAGTCCGTTAAGATGGAGTCCGGCACCATCTCCATGTCCGAGGACAGCGAGGCATCCATGGTGGACGGGCGACGACAGAGAACGCCGAGCACGAGCGGCGCGGGTCGACGGCGTACGGCGTGAGCGAGCACGAGCGGCGTGCGGCGAGCGGCGTGCGGCGAACGACGAGCAGCTAGCAGCGTGAGCGAGAGGCACGCGATGAAATTAAATGGAGCCGCATGCGGTGGCCTATTAACGTGTGGCGAGGGAAGCGAAGAGATGAAACGCGCTATTAACTGCACGGCGCGGGAGCCAAAGCGGAGGGGTAGCAGCGTCCAATTTCTCAACGGAGGGCCAGAACGACTTCTTTTGCTTCATTTGTTACCCACGCCAGAACGACTTCTAATACCATTACGGAGGGAGTATTTAAACGTTGCTGCCCGACCAGCTCCCGCACAGCCAAGCACCGCTATGCTTTAAACCATGTCTTTGTATCATCCTCTTCCCAGCTACCTTCTCCTGGTTACTGTCATCGTCGTTACGAGCGGGCGTGCAGCCAGTCAATGCCGCCAAGATCAAAGCACTGCCCTGCTCCGCCTCAAAGCCAGCTTCCGCTTCGACACCTCATATTCACCTCTTCCATCATGGAACGCAAACAACACCAACTGCTGCACATGGGAAGGCGTAACATGTAACGACACGTCAGGCTACGTCATTGCTCTCGACCTGTCCTATCTCTGGATCTCGGGTAACCTCAGCTCAGACATCTTTAAACTTACCTCGCTTCGCTTCCTTAGCCTTGCTTACAACAACTTTGCTGCAAGTCCGTGGCCAAGTCCCGGATTTGAGCACCTCAAAGATCTCAACTACCTTGACCTCTCTTTTTCTGGCATAAAAATTAGTGGCCCCACTCTCATTCCTAAACGTTTTGAGGAATTTTCGTCTCTTAAAGTTCTTAGTCTTCAGGGTTGTGGATTGACTGGGACCTTCCCCTCATGGATATTTCGTATTAAAAGCCTGATGTCTCTAGATATGTCATCTAATGAGAATCTATGTGGAGAGTTACCGGAGTTCATAAAGGGTAGCTCTTTGAAAGAATTGTGGCTTAATGGAACCAAGTTTTCAGGAAAAATACCAGAGTCTATTGGCAACCTCCGGAATTTGACTATGTTGGACCTTTCTAATTGCCAATTCAATGGCCCCATCCCACACTTTGCTCAATTGTCAATGATTCAGCTGGTTGACTTGTCAAATAAAAATCTAAACGGTTCATTACATTCAGATGGATACCGTGCTCTACGCAACCTAACAAGACTTGTTCTTAGTAACAACTCGATAAGTGGAGTGATACCTGCATCTTTGTTTTCCCACCCATCTTTGGAGTATTTGTATCTCTCACAAAACAATCTTACTAGAAATTTTCTACTGTATCCTAATATATCTTCTAATTTGGCATATATTGATCTTAGTAATAACAAACTGCAAGGGCCAATACCAAAATTACTGTCAGAGCTTGTAGGAATATATTGGTTGGATATTTCATCAAACAATTTCACTGGAACTGTGGATCTAGGCTTCATAAAGAATTACACAGAGCTTGATCATCTATCGCTATCGTATAATAAGTTATATGTTGTAGATGAAGATAGCAATTATTCACACCTAGAATATCCAATTATTTCGGAGCTAGAGTTGGCATCATGTAACATATCATACATGCCAAAATTCCTGATGCACCAGAGGAGTATCACGGTTTTAGACCTCTCAAACAACAATATTGGGGGACACATACCTGATTGGCTATGGGGAATTGGATGGTATTTCAGGCTTAACCTCTCTCATAACCTATTTACCAGTGTTGGTACAAATTTATCAAATACCCCAGTCTTTGATCTAGATCTCCATTCCAACAAGATTAAGGGAGCTCTACCACTACCCCCCTTGAGAGCTTACCTATTGGACTACTCCAATAACCATTTCAATTCTTCTATCATGCCCGAGTTTTGGTCAAGCATTAGCTCCGCCATTTCCTTGTCACTAGCAAACAATAGCCTCACTGGAGAAGTTTCTCATTTGATCTGCAACGCGACTATTCTCGAAGTTCTAGACCTTTCCTTTAATAGCTTCAATGGAAAAATACCACCTTGTTTGTTCAAACATAACAGGCATCTTCAGATACTGAGCTTGAGAAGAACAATTTCCATGGATCCTTGCCTCAGTACATCAGCTAGGAATGTGCACTTCAAATAATAGATCTCAATGGCAACAAGTTGGAGGGGAAAATGCCGGTGTCTATGGTCAACTGTCACATGCTACAAGTTCTAGACCTCGGAAACAACCAGATAGTTGATAACTATCCAGAGTGGCTGGGAGTTCTTCCTCTGTTGAAAGTTCTTGTTCTAGCGTCAAACAGGCTTCATGGTCCCATTGATTACTACGGGATGAACAAACTGCAGGTTGTGGACCTTTCTTCAAACTCTTTAAATGGTAGCATACCTGCACGATTCCTGAAGCAGTTCAAAGCTATGATGGTTTCTTCTGGAGCTTCCAGCATGTATGTTGGAATTATTGCACCATCAGCATCAGCATCAGCATTTGCATCAGCAATAGAAGCAGCACCAGCATTCGCACCAGAAACGGTATCAGCAATGACTCCAGTTTACCGTCCATATTACGGAGAATCGGTCACAGTCACACTCAAGGGGCAAGAAACAACTCTGGTACAGATACTTTCAAAACTCATGACCATTGACCTCTCCGACAACAACTTCGAGGGTATCATTCCCAATGAGATTGGTGACCTGAAGTTTCTCAAGGGGCTCAATCTTTCCAGGAACTCCTTCACTGGCAAGATCCCTAACCGCATCGCGAACATGGGGCAACTGGAGTCACTAGATCTCTCCTGCAACCAGCTCTTTGGGGAGATCCCTCCAGCCATGGCAGTGATGTCATTCCTCGAGGTGCTCAACCTTTCCTACAATCATCTGTCAGGGATGATACCACAGTCCAGCCAATTCTCAACGTTCCCGGAGACTTCATTTCTGGGGAACAACAAGCTGTGCGGGAAGCCGCTGCCACGCCTGTGCGACACAAACCACACACCATCTGCTGCCGCTACACCGCGATCATCTAAGGAGTTGAACTGGGAATTTTTGTCGGTTGAGACAGGGGTTGTTTCCGGCTTGGTCATCGTGTTTGTGACCACGCTGCTGTGGAGCAACGGGAGGAGGTGGCTATACTGGCAGGTGGACAAGTTTCTATTAGATGTTCTGCAGCCATGGATCCACGGTCGTCGCCACTGAAATGAATTGTTAGTGTCTGCATACCTAAATGATATGTGTAAGAAATGAGCAGTGTCATGATTGATTCAAAAAGAAGTGTTTTCCTGCAATTGAGTTATGGCTAGAGCACTCTCTGTAATTGTTCTTGTTTTCTTTGTTTCTTTTTTTCGTCTCCTAAACTGTCCATGATGCTCTTCTTGCTCTTCTCTCTCTATTGTAAACTGTGGTTTTCTGTAACCTGCTTGGTTACCTTTAATAAATTTTCAGTAGGGGCTCCTTGAACCCTTCCTGTTTCTAAAGAAGAAAAGAAATGAGCAGAGTCACGCTGTGCTCCCGCTGGATAGCATTACTATTATGCATATCACAAGTTTGGCAAATAAATTTATATATGGTGCTTTCGTATATTTAAATACTCTTTTTACTAGAGATACTTAGTTGGCAAATAAATTTATAATTTTTTTCTTAAAAATACAGCGTGACTTATTAAATGTTGTTCAGTTTGTGCATCCACAGAATTACTATTCATAAAAAGAGATGGTTAGTGAATCGAAGTTTATAAATGAAAAAGACATTAGCAAGCTAGTAAGTCACATTACAGTGGGCAAAACAATTCAGAATAGTCTGCATATACTGTATAGTTCCTCTAATATTTTCGGATAAGCAAATAAACACAACACATTCAAATAAGCTACCAAAAGAGCATTGAAGATTCAATCCCTACGTTCCATAAAGTAATGACAAATTTTTGTAAGGAAGTGAATTGAGATAATTAATAACATTCACATCCCTACAAGGAGAAAGATGAACAGAAGGCGTTGACCACTCCTATCTGAAAGATGTGCACGCTGTGATGTTAAGTAGAATTAGCACCCTATCAGCTCATTAAATAATGGATCATTGTTACTGACCTTTTTTGAGGGAAAAAATATTTGGAACTCCACCTGAATAAAATTTGACAGTAACAACTTCACCTGGAGATATCAAGCTTGCATGTGGCTTTTCTTGACATGCATTGCCCCTACCCATTGGATGCTTGCCTGCAAAAATGAAACCAAAGCACAGGGACTAATCACTCGTGGCTCCATGGTCCTCCAGCATTGCAACAAGCTCTTGCTCCACAAACATAGAAGGCAAAGGGAAGGTTAGGAAGGGTCAGGTACCTTGCTGCCACTGACGCTGCCAGTGCGTCAAGATGATCTTCTTTGTATCATTGCTTTGGTTGAGAGTTTGAGAAGATGTTTCTGTGTTGATGCCGGCTGCAAAACCAGCGTTCAAATTATATTGGGAAAAAATCCAATAGAAGATTCCGAGTTGAGGATGCGAGCAAGACATGGCCAAAGATAAAGTTGCCACCTTGTTCAAGGCCTGTACGATCGAGGACAGCCTTAGAGGCATTTCATCAAACAGCTGCAGGGCGTCGTTCATGTCGGTAGCTGCTTCGTCTGCTGGAGCGCTGGCCCGTGCTGCTTCATCGTGGCTGGTCTGCTGGAGCGCTGGCCCGTGCTGCTTCATCGGCTTTGTCGTGCGTCCTGGGTGGAAACCTTGCGCTTCCGTTCCACCTGTTCGTCTTGATTTTTTGCAGCTGGAGCAGGGGAGGACCGCCGGCCTTGCTTACCATGGAGCTAACATGCGGCTACCTGATAGTTATGCGAACGTGAGAGTAAGAAACAGTCGGTGGGAGCGAGGCCGGGGACCGAGCAGGACGGAACGTACCAGTGCTAGCTGGGAAGTGCTCGCTGCCTTGCCGGCACACACCGCTACTGCCTACTGGGGCCGCAGCCTGCAGCTAGGCAAAGCCGCAACGGGCACTGGGCCAGACAGGCAGAGCACACGGAGCAAAGTCCTAGATATTTCGGTCCAAAAAATTCTTGCCCATGACCGTCGCATGGCTAACTCAGGCCTTATTTTTCGGGCCGGGCCAGGCTCAGGCCATGTCTAGGCCTGGGAGGGCCACCTGCGCGTTTTATAGCGTAGAATAGCTAAAAACAGCGGGCAGGGCCAGGTTTGGGCTCAGAAAATATTTACCAAGCTACAATATCTCTGCCCAGACCCTGTCCAGTAAGGTTCGTGGACAGGCCAAAACCTGCCAGACTCGGGCCAGGCTTAATTTATTCAGGTCGTCATGTCCGGTGCGGGTCTAAGCACTGCCACATGCGGATGAGAATGACGTGAACGGAAGGAGCAGCGTCATGGCAGCTTAGCTAAATGGCCGAGATCCTCGATCAATGTAGGCAAGAGAACCCAATAGTCATAAAAAAGGGCGACTCTGGGAGCCACCGCTGACATGCGCGTGCCAGACCCCATGATCAAGAGTCGCCTTCGTATGCGCCACATTGCTCGACTGCACCCTCTTGCTCCTTTAGCATGTTTTTCGTCCGCCGCAAGCCGGATCCAGGGTGGGGTCACCAAATCTAGGTCGAGAAGACACAAATCTGGTGCTTGTTGGTTGCCGCAAGCCATCCTTTGCTGCTAAGAATTCTTAAGTCACAAATGGAGATGAGGATGGGAGGTAGAGGCCGCTGCGGGGTCCTTTTTAGGCACCGCAGTGTCGCTGCCACCCTAACCGAAGCGTGGTGGTGACGGACGGAGAGCCAGCGTCGTGGGGGGCTTCCTGCGACAGTCACCCTAGGCATTGGTATTTGCCGAACCTTTCAGTAATGTTCTTCGGTTACCACACAAATTCATTTCCTAAAAAATAGGTACCGATCGGTTCCTACCAAAACTCAGCACCGAGCAATTTCGGTTTCAGTATCTTCGGTTCGGTTTTGGTTTACCAAAAATATTGAATCGACCCCAGATGCAAGTAACAGCAGACGAAGGCTCACTCAAATCCTCAGTCGTCGGACAGCAAAGCTGCGGACGGTACTAACTTGCGCCTCGGGGTGTGAACAGCGGCGGCGGCGAGGTGCCCCTGCTGGCTATTTCGGTGGCTGGTGGCGACTGATTAATGGTCGAGGGAGGAAGAGAAGGCCTCCTTGCTGCTGCTTGGTGTTGCGTGGAGCAGTGGCACGGCTCGATGGCCAAGGGATGCCAGCACGGCGGTAGAGGTGTAGGATGGGCGCGACACCGCGACCGATGACGGCATGGAGCAGAGCCACGAGGCCGTGAGTTGCGATGAACTCGCGCTCGCCCGAGAGCGGCGGTGCGTGGTGAGAGAAGTGGAGAGGCGCCTGTGCTGTGCATTGTAACATCCCTAAAAATTCAAACACCAAAAATCACAACCAACAAAATTTTTTCTAAAATAACATTTGGTTGGTGAGTGTCATGTAGGAAACATCCCATAGTTGCACAAGTAGCACCAATGTTAGTTGAAGCATTTGCATTTAATTTACAAGAGTTTGATTTGTATTGTATTTGATTTTATGTAATGTCTAGTAAAATCAAATAACCTTATAACACATGTGTATATATAAGTATGACTAACCATGGACATGGCTTCTAACATCACCATGAGACCCTACCCGACCTATCATGATGAAGGCATCATGATCACTAAATTGTTTAGCACTAGCAAGACCATGGTTTGGTTTAGGGTATAGAATCAGAAATAGAAAAGAAGTAGAATAGGGAAGGAAAAGGAGGAGAGGCAACCGGCCCAGGCTGCCAAGGAAACCAGGCCCCGCCTGTTTCCTTCTCCCCCGCGGCCTGGCCCCTTCCCTTGCCTTAGCCCAAGCTACAGAGGCAGCGGCCCAGTCCGCCTCCCAACCGGCCTGTTTCACGGGACAAAGGCCCAACCAGTCCGCCTCCCAACCCTGTGGCCCAGCTCGGCCTGCTGGCCACGCACACGTCGTGGCCCAACATGGCCACCAGGCGGCCTACATCCCCATGGCCCAGCTGCCCATGCCCCTCACCTCGGCCCACAGCGAGCCGATCAGCCCAGCATGGCCTCGGCCTGATCTGCCTGCGCCCCGGCCCACTACCCACGCCGCAGCCCAACTGGCGGAGCGGCCCAACAAGCAGGCCTGCCAGCCGCCCGTACCAGCTGCCCCCGTGACCCCGCTCCCTCTCGCTGAACAGCAGGGCTGGCTTGTTAACCCCCACCTCTAACCACTTTAGGCCATCGGACTGTCTCGTCTGCCGCACCAAAATGGCACGGCGCGCCTCCGCCGTCCGCTGCACGCCCATGACCTGCCTCGGATGTCGTTCGCCCGCTCGTGGCCGTGCTCCATAACCCTAACCCTAGTCACGAGCGCACCACAGCCGCTCATCCGCCCTGGCCGCATCACCACCGTTCGCACATGCCATGGCAGGCCGCCATGGCTATAAAAGAGGGAAGCACCCCGGCCGTTAGGGTGTCCCCACGCCCAGCCGCCTTCTTTGCTGGCCATCATTCTCGCCTTGCCAAGCCGCACCGAGAAGGAGTTGGAGAGGGAGGAGAAGAAGAAGGCAGAGAGGGGCCGGAGCTGGAGCAGAGCATCGCCGCCGTCCGCGCACGTGGAAGGAGCCCGGCGGACCCGCTCAACCACGACGTGTCGCCTGCTTCCCCTCCACCATGCCGCTCTGTTTCCTTGACCCTGAGCTACTGCTGCCACGCCCGCGCAGGTGAGCTCGCCCGTGCTCCACCTCCATGGCCACCGGCCAGTACTTCCCCATGTTCCCCTCACACCGTTTGGCTTTCGCTTCATTAACATCACCGTTGGGATCACCGTAGAGTAGAACGCCATTTTGGCAACTTCTTTGGAGCTGGCATGGACCACAGTGAGGGTGCACCGCCTTGCCACCTTCGGTCTTCCCGGACTCCGGACGCCGGTGCGCCGCTGCGACTCCGCCGTTGTGCTCGCCCACCATGCCACGAATAGTCGTACTTTAGCCCCTTGGAGCTCCCAGCTGCTCCAGATGGTAGGAAGGAGGAGAAAAGGGAGGCCAATTTCAAGGGACGTCGGGGAATCGCCGTCCCCGACATCCGCCGCCGCCGCGTCCATGCCGCTCTAGGAACGCTGGGTTTGATTAAAGCACCTTGCCTCGCTCGCTGTGGTCTCGCAAACCCGCTGCGCTAGTCAGAGCCGTCTTCCGCGCATCGAGGCACCTTGCAGTTGTGGTCGTGCCGCCAAGCGTCGCCGTCACACACGTGCCAGCGAGCCAGAGAGCCGCAAGCCGATCGCGACCCCGCGACCGCGTCTGCCTTCGCCTCGTGGGTCCCTAACACATGCCAAAGCCGCCACCGAGGCACTGCATCGCCCCACCGCCACGGCCTCACCATTGGCCGCCCCCGAAGCTCGTGCGTCAGCGAGCCAAGGCCCTGCGAGCCAGCGTGAGCCCCGCCATAGCGTCCGCCTCGCCTCTGCGGTGCCCTAGCCACAGCCTTAGCCACCTGAATCGGCCGCCGCCGCAGCGCCGCTCGCCGCCGGCGCCGTCCGACTGGACCGCAGCCGCGCATGAAGAAGAAGAAGGGGATTTTTCCCTGCCCCGGTGCATCGAGTCCACCGAGTGCCAAGCTGGACCAATAGGCGATGTACAACTGGACCAAGAGTCAGTGGTCCACTGTGAACCAAGTCCGCGAAGACAGAGGCCGTGGACCGGCCCACTAAGGGCCAGAGCCGCTACGTGGCAAGTCTCCTTGCTTGACACGTGTCAGGGTCAGGCCGGCCCAACTCGGCCCAGATCCGGCCCTACCCAGGCCCTCCTAGGCCCGGTCCGAGCCCGTCAAGTTGACCGTTGACCTGGGACCCACCTGTCATTGACCAAACCGGCCGGACCCGCTTGCCAGCGCTGACGCCACATGACGTCAGCGTACACGTCAGCCCTGCGCCACAGCAACTAGACACGCGTGCCACGTGGACCAATTAGAGGCCACCACGTGTCAGCCTCTGGTTTTATCCAGACCTTTTTCTTTTTTAAAAATAGATTAAACCTTCAAAAATTCATAACTAATTCATGCAAACTCCAAAAATTATAAATCAAGTGTCCAAATTTTCATAAAAATAAGCTCTACATCGTAGGCTTATGTATGATTGCATTTGGAGTTATTGGATTTCATTTGGTTCTTTGTGATTGATCCATAGGGGTCGCTCCTGCGACCATTATGTCTCGATTTCAGATCCTGCGAAGGAGTTGTCCGAGTAGGAGGACTAAGGAGCACGCCAAGGACTTGAGTGATAACTGTTCAGGTGCCACACCCCACCCAACCTCGTAGAATCCTATTACACATGGCATAATATCTAGTTTGCTAGTGCTTTACTTATGAATATCACCTGATGATAGGTTGCATGGTAGAGTTGCTTGATAAGCCTTTACCTTGTCGTAACCTTACCCCTGCACACCCGCTGATAGGCTAGACGCATGCTTATTTACTTATGATGCTTTACTTCTACTACGCTTATATCTGTGAAGTGATGCATGGTGGAGAGTATGGTATGGTATATGATTAAGGCACGTGGTGCCACTTTACTCGGAGAGAATGCTGCGTGTGTCTTGGATGTGTGGTGAGGGTTTGAGTCGATCAGACAGGATTCTATGACGAGCCTTGAGGGCGAGTCTTGCCGGGGGGTGTGTTCTGGGCATCCATATGAGAGGTATCTGTGGCAGATACATTGTGAGGTATATGGTAATCCCGAGGGTAAGAGCCTTCGTGGAGCGAGGCCCCGGGTAGGAGGTGCTATTGTAGCACGGACTGTTTTAGTCCCTATGAGAAGATAATCATGTCTGATCTCCCAAGGACCTGATATCTCTTGAGAACCGGAACCTTGTGACCTACGTGCTCACCGCTCGCCCCTGAATGGGCGGGGGACGGATGTCTGACTAGCTAGGACGGTGCCACTGCTACTAGGTTGTTAGCAGATAGTGTCGGGAGGTATGGGCGTTTGGGACCCACACCCTCCTTAAAGCCGCATAGTTACCTTGGTGGCCCGAGTAACCACGCCTCACAGTCTCAGTGTGCCGATGGTATTTATCCGGGATGTCCCAGTACTGAGTGGTAGGGTGGCATCGCACCAGTTAGAAAGCAGCCGGAATCGGCCTCGGCAGAGCACACCACCGATGATGGTGATCTTGTGGTTACGGGAGTACACGCTCTGTAGAGTTTTGAATCTATATATAGTCCACGGCCTCGGCATGGCTTTTCCCTCGACCTACGCTTCTCGAGAGTAGCGAGATGAGTCCTTCTATTTCTCCCCCTGGTGTTACCCTTCCGGCTGTGAGCCACTGAGACAGGCTCCGAGAGGGAGTTGGACCTATCGACTTAGTGCGAGAGTGTGAGACGTGTGTGATGTTGATGGGATGGGTTGGAAATGTGGATGAGATGGGTTAAAACTTGATGAAATATATTTACAATATTGGTCACTACTTGCATAGGAAACCACAGCCATATATTAGGCCTTTTTTATTATATCCTCTGCATCCACCAAAAACTACATAGCAAAAAAGCAAAACATAGGGTGGGAGATGTGGCCAGTATAAATTGTACTGAAAATTTGGATTTAGGTTTTGGATGATGGCTTATCGACGCCCCTGAAGGACGAAAGGATTAGACGGTCGTGCCTACGCTCAAGATGGTGCAAGACGTTGCTTTCGCGATATCCCTCTACTTCCGTAGCTGTTCTGGATGCTAGATACTCTGACGATTCCGTCATGTGGCGATGAAATAATTTATGTAAACCCTTCTATTGTATTCTTTTATTCGATGTATGGATTTATAATCAACTATTATCGGATAATTGATGACTTGACCTCCTAGGCTATCATTATATCCTTTATTCTGTATATTTTTCCTTCATGAAAAATTGAAGATGTTTCATGCATGATGGACATGGCTGGAGGGGAGCAGGCCAACGGAAGACTAGGCTTTTGAGTGAGGATAAGTTGGTAGGCTGGTGCTGGGATTACATAGATAGTTAGGCCGCTGCTATGTATTTCGGTAAACCGAGGTATAGAACCATAAATACTCGGTAAATTTGGTTCCTGAGAACATGGAACCGATTTTTTTTTGGTTTCGTTATTTTTCGTTCAGTTCTCGGTAAATTTGGTTTGGTACTCGATTTCAGTATTTCGTACCCAGGGCTACCTCTGGTGATGGTCGGCGGGTGGTTTCATGGAGCTGGCGGCGGGGTCAGGTCTAGAGCAGGGGAGGCTCGCCGGAGATGGAGAAGATCATAGCAGGCGAGATCCCACGAGCTAGAGAAGACGATGGCGATGAGGGGGAGGGGAAGAGGTCAGCCAGAGCTAAGCGGAGCGAGGAGGAATGAAGGAAGGAAGAGAAACGGCGAGCCACCAGAGCCGTCGTGATGGGACTGTGGGGAGGGCGTTGCGTTGGGTTAAATCATTGCCCCTCCAGTGTGGCGCACGCCGGCAGATTGACAGTGGCCCAAGCCCAACCTCTGCTAACATGCACCTCATCAGCGTATAACCTGCTGGTGCAGAACCTCTCTGCTCACATGCACCTCAGCATATAACATGCAGCGTATAACATGCTGGCGCAGTTTGTGTACAGTACTGGTGCGCATGAAGGCAACGTATAACGTATAGATACCGGTTTCCCTCTCAACTGAACACAGGAAACCTCTAAACTGAACACAGGAAAAGGATATGATAAGACTAGCGAAACACAGAAATCAGTAGTTTATTTCCATATATGCACACAGCACAACCAGAGCATCACACTCGTGCTCACGATGAAACGCGGATGGCATAAGTCAAGTGTAGTAATCTCACGACTCACTCCCCATAGAACACCTTATCGAAGCACTGCAGGCACTCGGGCTCCAGCCCTAAGAGCACGATGCCGTCGTCCTTGTTAGCGCGCGGCGTCACGTAGGCCACGCCGCTACCGAATATCTGCGCCGGCGCCACGAACCGCGGTGCGCCCCAACCGAAGTCGGCGTCGTGCATGGGCATCCCTAGCCAGCTGACCACCCAAACGTCGGACTCCGGATGACCAGCCCGCGCGACGCCTGCCCTTCTCCGACTCCACCTCCAGGTGGTCAACCATGGAGAGCGCGTAGGCGTCATCGACACTATTCACCACGTCCTTGATGGCCCGCGTCACGGACCCGAGAGGGCGCACCGGCACATCCTCCACCCGGGCGGTGACGACGTGGCGCACGATGGCATTGTCGAATTAGCTCCGCGGGAGCGGCGGGCGCAGGCGGTGGCGGACATTGACCGGCACGCGGAACCGCGTGTGAGCCCGGGGTGAGCCCGCGCGCGACGCACATGCAGCGCCACAAGTGCGCGGACACGGCGCAGTACGTGGACATGCTAGGTGCGCCGCCGCAGCGGGACTTGATGTCGGCGAGGAGCTTCGGGGAGACGGTGTACGCGCGCGTGACGAAGGGACGGGGCTGTCGTTGGACTGGGACGACGAGTAGACCGGTTGGTCGAAGACTGAGGTCGGAGGGGAGCGCGCGTGGAGCAGCGTTCGGTCATGGAACGCTGTCGAGGCCCCGCGCCACACCGGTCCAGGTCTGCATGAAATGGGACGAGCCCATGCCGTCCATGGACACGTGGTGGCTGCCCGTGCCAGCACAACGCCACCGCACTTGAGGAATGTCAAGTGCACGCATTGTTCCAATTTTCGTGTTGCAGTGAGCATATCACAATCAAGTCCTTATAGGAGTCAGTCATCCTGATGTCCAACCAGAGCCTCACCTGGAACATGGCCATGACGCAGCCGCCGGACGCCGCCGCGAACGGCACGAATATCCGCTTGAACTCCGGCGACGGCACGAACTCGTCGTCACCGAACACGTCCTCGCTGGTGAAGTCGGCCCTGGCGACGACGAAGAGCGCGCCCTCGGCGTTGCAGTCGATGTACAGGCGCCCGCCCTCGCACACGCCTAGCCTCCCCGCCAGCGGGTAGAACGGCACCAGCGCCCTGGCCAGCGCCGCCTCCAGCCGCTCCGGCGCGAAGAAAGGCCGCCGCTCCTTCATCCGTGGCGGCCGCCGGCGCCCGGTAGTAGTACACGAGCGGCAGGTGCTTCTTGGGCACGGCCAGGTCCAGCCAGGTTCGATAGCCACAGCTGCCGGCACGGCGTGTCCTTGCTCGGCGCCACAAGCGTCGTCCTCACCACGTCAACCTTCATCGTCTCGTCTCAGAATGTGGCTGCATAGGACAACGACCACGCTCGTGCCAGTCCACGCGACCGCGCGAGTGCCGCGGTTCCTGGTAAGTGGTCACCCCCTTCCCCGTCGGCGTGGGAGGCGCGAGCATGGGGCCCGCCGCCATTGAGTTGTAGTAGCAGGTCACGTGAGCACCATTGCCGGCCGCGTCGACACCATCGCAGCCGTCGTAACCAGCTATCTTTTTCCCTGGTTCGGTACCCCTGCCTAGTCGGACGGTTTATGTTTGCATCGTCATGTGTTAATATGCGCTCACGTCTCAGGACGTGAAAAACTTTTTTTTTTCTAGAGCACCACGCATCTCTCGACACACCACCTCCTTGACAAAAGCAGTGGTCGGGAGCAGACTTACAAACTGCTCAGGATAAAGTTCGACTGGCCGGCATTATAAGGTCTGCAACTTCTCTGCTCGGCACAGGACAAGACAACGACTTTCGCAAGATACATGGTGCTCGGGACTAGCTGTTGGGGTATAAACCCCTATACCCTCACGGTGAGGCCTTGGGCCGCACGGACCAGACGGCCCAGATCATAAGACGAAGCCCGTGGTCCATCACCGCTCTGGTCGGTGGGTTGCACGGAATCTGAAGGCTGCTTGGCACACAAGGAAGCCTAGTCGGTTACGATTCATTCGTACTCTCCAAGATACGGAGCATTGTAACTGTCTACAGGAAAACCCTAGATCTATAACCCTGCTCCCCGACTATATAAGGTGGGCAGGGACCCCCTCAAAATACATCTATATACTTAGCAATACAATACTCAGAAACGTAGAACGTAAGGTATTACGCTTCATAGTAGCCTGAACCTGGATAAACCTTGTGTTCGTCTTGCGTCTCATATCTAGCTTATAGGTCCTAGCGCACGCTTGTCGATCTTCTGCTACCTCGGATAGCCTCGTGGTACACTGCCGAGAATATTTGATCGACGGGACATATGGTGCCGGTGATCGCCGTCAGTGTGCGCCAGACATGGTTCCGGTGAGGCCGATGGAGGGGGCGCAAGCCATCTGATGTCATGGGTTGTTTTCCCTCTTTTTCTTTGACGTCAGATCGCAATCTCACGGATGGTTTTTTTCTTTATTTCGTGGCCTAATTCTTGTTCCAAGACGACGACGTGGTTTCAGTTAGTAAAGAAAGATATAAGATCTCTTCAACTAAAACGCCTCAAATGTCGACGTCTGCCGGCGGTACCAAATCCACCCTGCCACACTTGACTACGCGGCAAAAGAAAAAAGAAATCCCAACCAACCAAACCCGCCCGGCCATTCAAAAATCACGCTACTCCTGCTGCTGAAATCACGCTTCTGCTGCTCTCCTGAAATCACGCTGCTGCCTCCTAAAATTCCAATCGGGCCAACTCAAATCCCTCGCGCTGCTGGCCCTTGCCGCGCCGCACTCGAAGGCACCGAGCCCGGCGCGCCACCGCTACCAGCCAGCACCGCCGCGCCGCCGCACGCCCCGCCTGAGCAGGAGGCACCGCGACCCGGAACCGCCGCCCCGACCACCATGCCTGCAGCTTCGCCCTCCGCCGGGACGAGGAGACCGCAGCGGCGGGAGGACCCCGACGCGGCCCAGCCGCAACTGACGCCGACGTCTGCTGCCCAGCTCGCCCTCGCCGTCCTTGCCGGCTGCCTTGGCACAACGCCGCGCGAGACGAGGAGGCCGCAGCCCAGGACGAGCCCCACGCGCCCCAGCCACCGGCGACGCCGACGTGTTCCAGTCTGCGCACGCTTTGACGACTGCCGTGCTCTTTGCCTGCTCCGACATCGCCGTCGTCGTCACGACGCAGGACACCGAGCGGCTCCAAGGTACTACGGGTGTTTTCATACTGCAGTCAAGGTGTTCGATGGAATGCCTATGGGGTGAATGCATGACTGCTCAAATTATTTCACCTACACATCAAACAGCCACTGCAATTGCATTCCTTTCCAGTAACCCTTTGTTGTGGTCTCCTCTAAATTCCATTTTCATGGCACTGCCCTTTGTTGTGGTCTTCTCTAAATTCCATTTATAATTCAAGTAACACCCGTATTGGCTAATATGAAAATGCTTGATATGTATGAGGATAATACAGCATTTCAAGTAGAAAATTTGCATTGAGAGCACCTCCATGCACTGCTGCTAGACACCCTGTGTCCTCAATAGAAGTTTTGCCACCAGTGTTGGAGTTGAAGTATTTCTGAAGTCATGCTATTTTTGCTACAATTCAGTTAATGTTACTGTTGCTACTGCTGCATAGAAATTTTGCTTCACAAAGGCAGTGATGAAGCATAGTAGATTGAAGAACTGAACAATTATGCATCCAATGGATGGATTCTCAAAAGTATAACAAAACGTCGATTCTGAAATTTGCTTTCTACTGGTAGTGTTGATTCCTAGAAAGGTTGATTATCAACTTTTAATTGATGGAAATAATTGTTATATTTTAACAGCCTGTTATAAGTTTTGTTATACTTTTTACATGGCCATCAGTAAACACAGTTAAGGGTTGTACAAAAGCACGATCGAGTATAGCTCTGTTCATTATGTTGCTGAAGTTCTTATTGAGGGTATTATGATTTACCAATTTGTTGGCAGGAGATGTTCCAGAGAACAGAAGGGCCCTTGAGCTAAGCCAAACTTTAGGAGTCAATATTTCTCCAAAATAGGTACTTCTGCGGTACTCATGAGTCATTGTTTATCTACTTCACAGACAGGACCTTCAAGCTAACTAATCAATCCCTACGGCAGGGAGAGAAACAAATTGCATCTACTTTCTTTACCTTCTCAACCATCTACGAAAATCTTTAGCACTTCACAAAATTTATACTTGACCTTTGGTTTACTGCAAATGATACAAGACATAGTTTACATTGTGATGCCATCACCGTAAATGATTCCTCTCTTTTTCTCTGACAATAAGGAGGCATGTTTTATATATTTTTCGTTTTCAGCAGTACAAAATATTTTCTTAGTACAATAATCCTATTTTGAGCAGTAGAAAATATTCTCATGATGCTCTGTTTGTTTTAAAAATGTTCAGAAAACCTAAACTGGTGTCCAAAGAGAAGAGATCAGATAATAAGGCTTAAAATGTATAGATCTGAGAGTAAACATATATAGCTGTTCTTTAATGGTTGGCCCCCTGCTGGGCTTAGGTCCAAGCTCCACCACTGTTTTTGATGGTGCCTTTCTGAGCCTGGTTGTGGTGAGAAGCTAATTTAGTGCCATTAGACTATATGTTTATATGCTTGCTATTTTTTATTCGGATCTGACCCAATTACATGTGTGTCGGGTGCCACGTATATTTCTTGGGTTTTGATTAGGTTGATTTGTTGTTTCCCGTAGGGCATTGGTTAGGTGTAGTGAACCTATTCTTAAGTTTGTGTGCCTTCAATTTCTTTCTACAATCAGAGCTACCTATAAATGGGCACCTCTAAGTCTTGGATGAGGAAGATGCCAACCTCCAAGTCACAGTTTCCAACCAAAAAAATGGAAAGTTAGAAGTGTCCTACTGCCTGTGTATGGGTGAAATTCTCAGCATCCATTATGCTTCTACCTTCTCCTTCAGAAAATTTGACAGATGCCTAGAAGAGCTTATGGAATAATCAATATGCCTGTCTGACGAAATTTTGATAGTTTTAGGAATATTTAGCCATAGTTTTAGGAATATTTAGCCTATGTCCTTGTGTTTGCATCAATGGAGTAATAGAGGATTCAAACAATTTGGTAGAGAAACCTGAGAATGAGCTATTGTTTTAGCCACTTTATTTTCCCATTCCATTCAGGAACATGTACTGAATATTGTGCATAAATAACAATAATTAAGGGGATACATGGAAAATATTTTGACTCGTTTGATGGACCGTTTTTCAGATAAAGTTTATTTTTGTATGGATTCAGGACTCCAAAAAATGAGGAGAAAAGATTATTTTTGCATGGGTTCAGGACTCAGAAAGAGCAGTTCAAAAAATGACGAGTTCAGACAGGCAACTCAATGAGATGTTCTTCCTTTAGGGGCATAAGGTGATGTTGTACTAATTTGTTTGTGTTCTAAATATTAGTACTTTGCTAGGTTCATTTGGAGAATTTCAGCATTGAACATTCAGAGTAGATATGAGATCTTCACCTCCTAGCTCTCAAGTTGGTAATTTGATCATTGCATTGCTTGATGCTTTCTACCCCCACACATATCATTTATGGTTTTACTAATTATTATCTTGAAAAGGTTCCTTTGATTACAATTGTTGGGAGATAAAAGATGCCTAATCACACATTTTTTTTTTTGAAGCAAGCATATCAGCTGTACTATGTCTAGCAGTTCTTAGAACCCTATCACTGAAGTGTGTGTTGCCAGCAGTGTTCTCCTATGTCGGACGCTTCTCCTCGGATGCTGGTCACCTGCTGCAATCAGTGGAGTAATGGTTGGTTTATGTGTTTAGTAGCAGAGATGTGTTTAGGGAGTGGAAGCTTCGAACTTGGGTCATTTTGTGCAGTCATGTGGATTTGGCCTGAACTAGGGTGAATCACATCATTTTGGGAATGGTTCTGCAATCTCTCTGAAGTTAGCTTAGGAGTAGGTGAGAATTTTGAATATAATTCTTGGTGTGAGTTTGAATGTAGATTGATTTGCATCAAAGGTCAGAGATGAGACTGCACGTCTCATTGCTGCTGCTTGCCATCTCTGCGGTGGTTTATGGACACAGTGCTTCAATCCATAGTTAATAATGTGATTCTGAACATGGTGTTATTCTGACAACTTAATGATCTGAACATTTTCTTTGTCAGCGCTTATTTGTTATTTTCTTACTTTCGTAGTAATTTGAACTCCTTGGAGGGAATAGTGTGCACTTTTTTTTTACCCAAAAGAGCTAATTGGACATTTGGACTCAGAACCCTTTGTCAAACGAGAACAGTTCTCTATTTGGACTGGCAATTCATCTGTTTGATGCGTTAAATGTGTGCTAGACTCTATGTTTGTAGCAATAAGATACTACTAAAGATCAAAGCTGGAAAACTGATTGCGAGAAAAGAAAATATATTTCTTTCCGTAAGTTGTGACCTAATTGATACGGTGTCTGATTCGATCATTTGCTCTGTTTTTTATCTCTCAGGAAGTGCTTATCTAGCATGATCAATGATCTTCCTTCTGTGTTTGAGGCATTCAAAGACAGAAAACGCAGCAGAGATGGATCTGGGGGCAATAGCAGTGGCAAATCCAGACACTCATTGCAGGGAAAAGTGCAGAGAACCTACAATTTGTGGTGATTAATGACCACAAAGTAAGTACTTTGTCATTGGGAAAATTGCATTAGTTTAATCAGTTGTGCTACTGTCACTATGTGTCACTGGCCTGGGAATGGGACCATTAGATCGCCGTTAGCTGTTGGATCAAAAACCAAATACCCCTTGACCTTAGCCTCTTTTGTCTTTTCTGGGAAAAAGGTTTCTTGTATAATGTGTACGGTTTCTTAGATATCTGAAATGTTAACAAGTTAGTACATGAATGATTTGTGCATGCTCCTACAATTTTGGATCCAAAGTTGCTAATAACTTATCTCATAGCACAAACTCTCGGGTTCCAATTGCTAGCAGATTTGGGCATTTGTGCTATAGATGCATTTGACAAGATGGAAGACTGACTCATGAGGTAATGGCGCAGAGAAGAGTTAGCATTGCCAAGGCTGACATCACCACCTCTCTTAATGCAAGAACTGCAATTATGGCTGCCGCAAATCCAGCATGTCAAGTTATGATATGAATATATATTATTATTATTACAAAAGTTTCACAATGGCAATTGGCTTTAAGCATTCAGGGGAAGGTGTGATATAAGAACTCCAGCAGAAAATATAAATCTCCCTCAAGCAGTTCTGTCTTGTTTTGACCTCCTTTTCAGGCCTTGGCAAAGCTAGATTTTCAGAAACTGACCAGGTTGTACAGTTGTAGCATTCTTCTCTGTGAGTGATCAGCCTAGGTTTAAGTTGCTGCATTGTCTTTTTTTTTTTTTGAATTATTCTGAGAAATCCGAAGGTACATTGTAGGCTTTGTGGCATTTGTCCTCAAGTTGTGTTTTCATGAGTTATGGTGATGAGGTGCCACTAAAGTTGTGTACCTGTATGTCTGTTGACTTTGAACAGTGTAGTTGCTCAGGCCGAGCTCAGGTGATTGGGCATCAAATCTGAATTATACTTGAAGTTAAAGTTTGGGTACCATGTAATAATATTCTGATGATGGAGTGTTAAAGAAGATCATTCTTAAGTATCATTTTTAAAATAGTACATCATACGTTTAAATTTAAATTATCATATCATTTGCTTTCCGTTGCAACGCACAGGTATTATTTTAGTATAATTAATGAACTAAAATGTTTGGGCTGTACAATTTTTTTTAATGTATTTGAGCTTTACACTTGAAGACTAGACTGAAAGAAAAGAAAAAGGGCCCATGTGTTGAAGGGTGACCTTCCCACACATAGGGCGGGCCGCGGGCTGCGCATCTTGCCGACTGGGCCGTACGACACTAAAGATGAGTGGAACTCAAATTTCTTTCCAACTTATGCTCAATAGTCACTTCTCGCACGGCGGCACGTCAAACTCGACAGCGTAACAGTTTGGATGGTCCGAAAGGCGAAAGTTATGCTTCACTGTCACCTGAGCGCAAAAAAGAAAGACATGAGAAGACTATTGAAACATAGAAATCGAAGAGATTTCTATATTATATTATATTATATTATATTATATTATATTATATTATATTATATTATATTATATTATATTATATTATATTATATTATATTATATTATATTATATTATATTATATTATATTATATTATATTATATTATATTATATTTACACAGAACACATCTAGAGCATCAGGTTCCAGGCTACTGTAATCACACTCGTTGCTCACGACGAAACGTGGATGGCACTAGTACTCACTCGGTCACTCCCCATAGAACACCTTCTCGAAGCACTGCAGGTACTCGGGCTCCAGCCCAAAGAGCACGGCGATGCCGTCATCCTTGTTGGCGCGCTGCGTCACGTACGCCGTGCCGCTGCCGAACATCTGCGCCGGCGCAACGAACCGCGGCGTGCCCCAGCCGAAGTCGGCGTCGTACATGGGCATCCCGAGCCAGCTGACCACCCACAGGTCGGACTCCGGCATGAGCTGCCCGCGCGCGGCCTGGACGCCCTTCTCGGACTCCACCTCCAGGTAGTCCACGACGGAGCGCACGTAGGCGTCGTCGACGCGGTCCACGGCGTCCCTGATGGCCCGCGCCACGAACCCGAGCGGGCGCGCCAGGACGTCCTCGACCCGGGCCGTCACGAGGTCCCGCACAATGGCGTTGCCGAAGTAGCTCCGCGGGAGCAGCGGCCGGAGGCGGTGCCGGACGTTGGCCGGCACGCGGAGCCGCGTGTCGGAGCCCGGCGCCAGCCCGCGCGCGACGCACATGCAGCGCCACAGGTGCGCGGTGACCGCGCAGTACGTGGACACGCCGGGGGCACAGCGGGACTTGAGGTCGGCGAGGAGCTTCGGGGAGACGGCGTACACGCGGGTGACGAAGGGGCGGGGGCGGCCGTTGAGCAGGGACGGCGAGTAGAACGGGTGGTCTAAGGCCGGCGTCGGCGGGGACCGTGCGCGGAGCAGCGTCCGGTCGTGGAACGGCGGCAGCGGGCCGCACGCGTCGGCGACGTCGAGGCCCCGCGCCACGCCGGTCCAGGTCTGCATGAAGTGGAACACGCCCATGCCGTCCATCGTCACGTGGTGGATGCCCGTGCCCAGCACCACGCCGCCGCACGTGAGGAACGTCACCTGCACGTATCGTTGTTCGAAGTTAGTTTACGACTGAGCTTAACTATTGATGATGGTAATTCTCGAAGAAGTCAAATAAAATGACGTGATGCCTTGCAGGATGGGACGACGACGTGATCTCTCGTAAACTAGTTGCAAGATAATTAGCCAGATAAGTATTCGTAAATCCAGAAGCAGCGTCATGACGATACACCATCGACGACGCCGGAGGTTAGAACAATTGTTTGATGCCGACGAGCATACGATCCAAAGCCGTCGATTGTCAATTTCGATGTGATCACGCATACAACAGCGGCCGCCGGTGTTTTGCGTTTGCCCACGATTTGCACACACTGATCCAGTGATCCTGCCGTGGCATAGACTAGAAAATAATCCATCCGTCTTTTTTTTAATTGTTCGCTTATGTTTTTTAAAAATAATTATTAGTAATTATATATTAAAAAATTAATATTTATATCATATAATTAGTATTATTAAAAAGATTTTTAAATCTAATTTTTTAATAAATTTATTTAAAAATATAAATATTATATATATTTTTTATAAATTAATTCGTATAATAACAACGATAATTAAATAAGAAGTACAAATACACTGTCACGGTCACCGGATATCCTCGTCGCGTCTCATTCTCGACACAGGGCAGCCG
>CM041635.1:11286372-11404153 GCA_023333625.1 Bothriochloa decipiens | reverse complement strand
GTCACCGGATATCCTCGTCGCGTCTCATTCTCGACACAGGGCAGCCGTCCATTCTCTCGATGGCGAAGCTTTCGTTCGGTAACTTTGGGCGGCCAGCAGAGTTTCGCACGCATGCGCTTTATTCTATTCCGTGATGTCGCATCGATCGGAATAGCCGCCGCCACGCTAGCTAGTGATGTTTCAACATCACAGGTCCGCATATTGCAACTACGTTACTTGTTTAGACCATGAAAAGTGGAAGTTAAAAAATATTATAATACGTTTATTTGTATTTAGTAATTATTATCTAATTATAGATTAAATAAATTTAAAAAATTTATCTAGTGAGTTAGAATCAAGCTATGTGATTAATTATTTTTTTATTTATATTTACTACTTATATATATATATGTCTAAAAATTTAATGAACAAGGTTACCGTTTAAAGTTTGGTCTTGTGTTCCATTACAGTACTATCAATAATGCAAATGCCGACGGATGTAGACACCTAGTACAGTACCAGATACAGTTACAAGCTGCGGTACATCAACGGACCGGTCGTGTGTCACATGGCCGGCTGTAAACTGAAGTTTACGTCCAAGCCAAAACTTGTCTTCGTGGTGGAGCCGGTGCTGGCTCCATCATGCCACGGACCACCCTCCCGAATACGCATGAATCTCGTTCCAGTCTGTTCTGGTACATATCACATCAAGTGCATTGTACATAGGTGTAATATATACGTGCTCCCCACCAATATGATATGAATATGATGCACCACCGTGTGTTTTTTCTCTCTTGTTTTTTTTTTCCCAAAGCTGTACTATTCTTCAGCATAGAACCGTTAGATCCGGCCAATATATACTTGTCATTTTCCCCCCGTTTTCACATGCCTAAAGCAATTTCACGTGAATGAGTTAACCTAGACGCCGTACAGCTCACACGTTCCACGCACAGCTACGGATGACAACAAAGCACTCGTAGTCATTGCAAACTGGCAATTCCTAGGCGTCTGCACATTTTCCAGGTCCAAAGTTTGCAGCAGATTACGCTACGTCCCCGGCCGGCAACAGCAGAAGAGATCAGTCGATCAACAACGCTCTCACAAAGTAGCTAACAGAGGCGGAATCAGAAAGAGCGGCCACGTCATCTATCTATACCAACTATCGTCGTGTCTGCGTGCAGGCAGCGTGTGCAGCTCACCTGGAACATGGACATGACGCAGGGCGGGTCGCCGGACGCCGCGGCGAACGGCACGAACATCCGCCTGACCTCCGGCGACGGCTCGTAGCCGACGCCACCGAACACGTCCTCGCCGGCGAAGTCGGCCCTGGCGACGACGAAGAGCGCGCCCTGGGCGTTGCAGTCGATGTGCAGGCGCCCGCCCTCGCCCACGCCCAGCCTCCCCGCCAGCGGGTAGAATGGTACCAGAGCCCGGGCCAGCGCCGCCTCCAGCCGCTCCGGCGCGAAGAAGGCCGTCGCTCCGTCTCCCTTGGTGACGGTGGCGCCTCCGGCGGCCGGGTAGTACACGAGCGGCGTGTGCGTCTTGGGCACGGCCAGGTCCAGGTTGGACAGCCACAGCTCCCGGCGCGGCGTGTCCCCGCTCGGCGCCACAAGCGTCGTCCCCACCACGTCAACCTTCATCGTCTCGTCTCGTCTCGTCTCGTCTCTCGCGCGCGCTGTTGGCCGTTGGGTATTGGATGCTGATGCTGATGCTGATTGTGTCTGTGTCTGCGACTGCGATAACTGCGAGTGGCGTGTCGTGTGGGGCCGTGATTTATAGCCGGGGACGACTCGACCGGGAAGGTCGGCGTCATCATGGCCGCCGGATGCAGCAGTGTACGGTTACCAATGGGCTGTGGGGTGTGGGGCTGTGGTCCAGCTGCGCCGTGCTGTTTTCTGGTTGTGGTTTCGAACATGCACGCGCCTTCTAATTCGAATTTGTAAAATAAAACTTTCTATCCAGACACGATACGACGAGTATCAGATAGACGCGGATACATATAATTTGCTGAAGAACAAAAAAAGGGCAGTTGGCGAGTGTATTTATGAAACGAATAATTCAAATATACAAATAACTCAATAATCATCACGTGGGTCCATCTACTTGTACTATTCAAAGATTAAACAAGGAAGATAAGAGAACATATACCATGTAATAAACAGAACTACGGATTAGTGCAGCGGATTAGAGGGAGCTGCCGCCGGAATGAGTCACCTACAGAATCTCGTGGCTGCCGGCCGCCGGTCGCTAGTGCCCAGATACGTACCCCTCCTAAAGTATCCGTGCACCATAACAGTACGTTGGCGTGAATGTTGTTTGCGAGGCAGAAATAATGGCGGTTTTTTTATAATAACTTGGATCAGGACCGGTCAAATGCCAATGTTATTGGACTCTTCACAAAATAATGGAGCCGGGCCCTCGACAGCGTGTACCATTAACTGGTGGATGCATACATGCTTGGAACGTCGTGTCACACGCAACGCCTATACTACTGTGATGACCAAAACCAAAAGGTGATTAAGGCCTTGTTTAGATTGCTAAATTTTTTCACTCTCTCTATCGTATTAATTTTTGGAATCATGTATGGAGTATTAAATATAGATAAAAAAATAACTAATTACATAGTTTAGTTTAAAATCTCGAGATGAATCTTTTAAGCCTAGTTGGTTCACGATTGGACAATATTCATCAAATAAAACAAAAAATTACTATTCATCATATTAAAATTTTTTCGTAATCTAAACAAGGCCTAATACAAGCATGAATTCAACGCCATGGCCCTAGGGGCTGCTAGAGGGTCGATCTAGGGAGGCATTCAGACTAGAGCAGATATAATAATTGGCTTAGGAGTTTTTTTTTTTTGGGTCTTTTCATTGATTTAACCGATCGTTATTACATAAAGAAGACAAGAGAAACTCTGGTGCTACATGGAACCAGACCGAATCAGAGATTTGATCGGCTGATCAAGAAACAACATGGGCAACCGTGTTACATTGTCTTGTTACATGAATAAAAGAGAAGACAACAGTAGAAACACATGCTGCTTTCTTGATATGTTCAATGATAATTCCTGTGTGACAGCTGTGCATGGTTTCTGACCAGAGTTGTTTCTGAACTAAACAAAGACAGTCTGTTGCAATTACAACCTGATTATATAGAAGCTCCGAAACAAATAGGATTACCTGCCTGAAAGCAATAGCCTCTGCTAGTACAGGAGTTGGGAGAGTGTGGAGAGTTTCATTACACTTTTTCCAAAAATGCCATGTCATATATGTAGGATAAAATAAAACTTTGATGAAACAATCACTCTTAGCGCAAAATTTTGTTCTAAAGTTTCATATGCATTTAATTCTAAGACTTATGAAGAGTTGGTATTTGTGTAGAGAGTTTATCTCCATGACACTCATTTCTTCTCTCTTCTTAAATACCATGTCACATTATCAAAAAAAATTTGCATGGCACCTCATTAAACACAAATGAAATTCTGATTAAAACTCCCATTGAGAATGGCCTTGTAGCCAAACTAGTCAGCATTTTCATGCTGACGTGGAGGAAAGAAAAGTGCTTTGTTCTTAATCTAGCACCAAGCTGGACACGAAATATAGATATATGTAGGCCCAAATAAATATGTGAGAAGAAGTAGGAAAGAGAAAGTAAGACATGGTACACATAATAATAAATAGTTTTTTAGAGTTAAATAGGAGACAACTATTGTATGACTATTATTATTTGAATTAGTCAAGTACTTAGCTCTATTACTTTTTTGAGTAAAAGTAGTTAGCTTTATTATTAACCCTGCTCCTATGAACTGGTGTACATTGAATGTTGCGTGCAATAATTTGAGTTTTCTTCGTAGAAAAAAAGGAGCCGTCTCGAGTCTCCACCTTACATTTGGGCAGTAACCCGGCACCTCACAAACTTTGAAATCGCAATCACCAGCTACTACACGCTAACCCCTTATAACCTTACATAGTTACATGACAGGATCATTGTTGTTCCAACTTCTTTTTTAGGCTGTCCAAATTATTAAAAATACCCCTGCTGTCAATTCCCCCCATGATGACATCCTCAGATGGGCTCCTGCCCCTAATGGTCTTTGTAGCACCAAAGCTGCTCAAGAGGTTCATCAACTCCCTGACCAAGGCTCTAGAAGCATTAGTCCGACTGCTAATCAAATACTCCAAAAGGTATGGAAAAGTAAAACTATTCCCCCACTTCTTAAAACTTTTGCTTGGAGACTTATACGAAGAGTTATTGCCACTCGAGAACGGGCTGGAAGATACTCCACCCATATTGATCAACATTGTACTTATTGTGGAGCCATTGAAACTGATAACCACCTTTTCTTCCTATGTTAATTATCAAGACAGGTCTAGGCCACTGCCAATCCACCTATTCTAACTCATGCTGTCAACACGGATGAAGATGGCGTGCAACTTTCACTCCCTTTGCTTATTACTAATAACCCTTTTGATGTTACTCTTTGCAAAACTCTTTTTATTTTGTGGTACATTAGGAAAGCACGCAATGACAACAGATTCCAAAGGAGAACATGGACTCCCTTCCAGGTCCACCAAGCCTCCAATGCTCACATGCAAACCCACTTCAAGGCTATGAAGAAAATACAGCCAATGACTCCTCTCTTGCAACTCTACCATCAATTCCTGCTATTCAATTAGGTACACAAGGGAGTCCACATTTCCGGATCAGTTGATTATCAAAATCCATACATCGCAATAAGAGTGCACTAGAGAGAGTTACATATGTTTATTACATCGCCACTTGGCGAAATCAGAGTTCATGCAGCGTAAAGTAAATAGCCTGAAGATGCGGAAGCGACCGTTCTCCAAACTTGAGCGCAGGAACAAGATCCTCAAATATCATACTCCTCATAAGAGTACTCACTCCTGGAACTCGTGTGCCAAAGTATCAGTACGATATGTACTGGCCACTCCCACCCTATGCTTTGCTTTGTGGAAATTGGATGTAAATCATGGATATAATCAAAAGAACCTACAAAGGCTGGGTTTCCTATGCAAACGATCATGTATATAAATAATATAATAATCAAGTTTTAACTCATTCCCATTCCCAAATCCATCCACCAACATCCATCCATCTTTGAATCACAAACCCAGAACCACCATCACCATCTCAGACTCATGTTGATAGGCCAACTCCCACTCGGCCTGCCTCAGTGGCCCGCAACCCTCAACCTGGCTCACGGCCGGATAACACTCTCAGGGAAGGTAGAACACTCCACTCACTAGTCCAATGCATCCTCCTAAGGAGAAGTCCATAGCCAACGAATTGACATATGTATCGATCGTTCAACCATACACTCTGCAGAGGTTTCACTATTCCACCAGATAACCATCATCGGTGCTGATCATCACCTAGGCAGATTTCGGGCGCCTACTGCCATAGAACGATGCCATCCTACCTCTCAGCCCTGGCACACCCTTAGAGTGGCTGATACTGTGAAGAGTCTATCTCATGATCCCATTCCCGTAGAGCATCATGATCGTCTCAAAAGGATGTGAGACTCACATGCTCCTACCTTCCTAACACACGCTCGCCTGATAGTAATGACATCGATCTATCCAGCAGTTCGGTCGTATCCCCCTAATGGGAAGCAGGTGGAAAGCAAGAGATTTCTAAGGTCCGGATACCAGCGCAACAGTTCCTAAGTGTGACCAAGCCAGGATATCTCCATCAGGGTTCTAGTTTAATGTGCTACCACGACACCTTCTTCCCGAGTTCCACCCCTCAAAGGCTCACAACCAAGGATTCCCCTACTCAACAATATGTACCCGCCACAGGTCAAAAATGAGAGATGCCTAGGCTGCATCATCGGCAAGACTCGCTCCATAAGCTCGTCGTAGATCCCAGCTCGATCGACTCAACCCTCACCCTACACCCTTTCGTAAGTTCCACCCTCAACCCAGATACATCACCACAGCTCACAAAACCCATCTGATCCATCGATCCATCGAGCCTGGCATCCCCACCAGACCCTCCCGGGGTTCATCACATCGCATCAAAATATATAAATATATATAAACATAGCATATAAGCATAACATGTAAGCGAGTGAAGTATTTATATAAATATATATAAACATAGCATATAAGCATGTGGCTAACATAACAGCGGGTAAGTAGGTGATAGGTTACGACAAGGTGGGGCTATCAAGTAATGTTCTACCATGCAATTCTAGTCAGGCGACTAGATTGTATTACAGAAAAGTAAAGCACTAGCAGAACTATATTAGCCATGCCAAATAGGATCTACGAGGTTGGGTGGGATGTGGCACCTTTGCTGTCGTTGTCTCCTGACCTTCCCTGGTAGTCGCTGTCATCGTCAGACCGGTCCTCGCTCAACTCTAAAACCAAGAAGTAATGGTCATGGGAGCGACCCCTATAGATCAGCACAAAGAATGACTAAACATCAAAAAGATCCAAATGCACTCAAACATAGCATAAATAGGTAGAGCTCGATTTATAAAAAATTTGGATACTTGGATCATAATTTTCTGAGCTCGTATGAATTAGTTATGATTTTTCAAATATTTACGTATATTCTAAAAAAAGAAAAGGATTGGATTATTCTAGGGCTGACACGTGGCAGCACAAGATTGGGCCACGTGTCACCCGTGGGTCCAACAGTGACTGCACAAATGCTGACGTGGTTGATGACGTCATGCTGACGTTAGCAATGACAGGTGGGACCAGGATGACATCACCTGCTGACGTCAGCGTTGACTCGGTCAACGATTAAAGTCAGACCGGGCCCTTATTGGGCCGGGCTCAGCCCGCCACATGTCAGTCAGCGATGCTGCCACGTCGTTCGTCTGGATCCCAAATGGGCTCAGTCCATGGGTTCATCTGATAGGGTTGGTCCATGGTGGACCAACAGTTATGTGGTCTATGGACCATAACGCGGTCCATCGTGGACCAAGTCCACGTCCATGATCCATGTCACGGTGCAGGTAGACTAGGTTCACGGGTTAAGTTGCCAGGTTTCGATCCTGGGTTTCTATGGGTCCACGGTGGTCCACCCCTACGGTCCCACTAATCAGTCTCCCAGGTACACATTTGCCAGGTATGTTTTCCCCACGCCGTAACCCAACTCATCCCCTACTTGGCTCTGTTTGCCAGAGCGGCATGCTCGCCGGCAGTGAGTCACGCTTGTCAGCGCTCTAGTGCCTCTCCAGCCCCATCAACCAACTCGGGTGCGTTGCGGCACTGAGACGAGGTCAGCAAGATCAGTCGCGATGGCTATGGCGGCCAGTGACGACCTGTGCACGCACCGCAAGGGCGCTAAGGCACACGACGATGAATACAGCCGCAGCTGTGCTTCATGACCTGAACAAGCGAGTGCAATGGCTTTGCGGCAGCATGATGAACTCTGCAGGGGTCAAAACATCATCATGGAATGCTTGGTGGGGTTCGGTCGCGACGGAGGCAAAGTAGCGGCGGCGGTGTACGACGGCAGCATGGTCCGATTGAGACTTCCAATAGCCGACTCACATCACTAGGATACCGTTCGGACTAACGACAATGACCATATAGTGTGGTGTCGCGCGACGCACAAGGCGGCGCTCCGACAAGCGTGGTGCTCATGGTTGCAGGGCCTACAGCGGAACCTCGGGCTTCATCAACCCAGGGGCTAGCTGCAGCGTGTTGAGGCGGAGCTCGACGGCCGGTGCTTATGATGCGAGACGGATGGAGTTGAGCAGGGCATCCACGCAACAGTGGCGCTCTGTGGAACACCGGCGTCGGCATGGTCGTGAGTCCAAGTCCTCCAGGGGCCTTCTGTGTGGCTAGCGTGCACACGATGTGCGCTACGCCAAAGAGAACATAGATCTAGGGTTCCTCAAGGCTCATCCATGGGTCAACAAGGTGGCTTCGCCATGGCGAGACATGGCCGCGGCGACAGGCATGGCAGTAGTCCGGTCCGGCATCCTCTTGACGTCGTGGTTCTTTGTGACCTGGTTGGTCTGTGTGCATGTGTGCAACATGTCTAAGAGGCCAGCGATGGCCTTAGCCTACGCGTTTTGGTACGAGATGCCATGGCCGGTAGCAAAGGACGGGGTTGGAATAGGGGGTCATGGTGGTGCTCACCGGCGCAGAAGAGGAAAGGAGGTGTGGTTCATCTTGGCGGTGAGCGGCTCTAGCGTAGGTGAGGCAGAAGGATGTAGACGATGCCAAGCTTGCGGTACAACTTCTTCTCCCTCGGCTCTGGCGACCTCCTCCTCTTCCCAGTCTGGCGGTTCCTCTACTTTTCCTTCCCCGCCTCCTTCCTCTCCTTCCTCCCCTTCTTCTCCGAATTGCTGTGGTTGGTGATCGAATTGGGAAGCCACCAAGGCGGTGGCGGTGGCTGAGAAAACCTAGAGCTCTAGCCTAGCTTAAATAGAGGAGCAGTGGCTGCAGTTGGTCGGCGGACGGCCGATCATGGCTCCAGGTTGATCAAGTGGTCAGGGAGGGTTCCAGGTCACCGCTGGGGGCTCGACTAGGCCCATGGAGTTAGTGAGAGAGGGCTAGATAGGGCTGTGGGGGGGTAAGCATTACAACAACAGAAACTCACTGCGGCGGCAGCGCATGTGCGCGCACATGAGAAAGAGAATTGCCCGCGCCGTGGGCATTTTGCTGTCAGACGGTTGATCCAGGTGGCGCGCTCGTGTGCGTAGATGCGAGGGAGGTTGAGATCAAGTGGGCGGGACACCTTGCGTAGCGGCGATGTGAGAGACAGGGCCTGGCACAACAACATCATGTTGGGGGACCTGGGTGGCTTATGACAGTCAGGCCCCGCTCGTCAGCGTCGCTAGGAAAAGAGGCACATGGTGTGCTACGGCCGTTGCTGCAGCTGGCCTGATGGGCCGGTTAGCTGGGCCGGCTTGCGGGCAGGAAAGAAAATGAAAAGGCACGAAGAGAAGGCCGGGCTGGGCTAGCTTCTGGTCACGGGCCAGATAGGCTTTTCCATTTATTCTTTTATCTTTACTCTTTTCTATTTCCTATTTTCAAAATATTTCATGTGTATAAGTAGTATAATATGTTGTAAAATATTCCCATGGTGTGTATAAATGGTCATAGGTCATGTTAGGGTATAAATCCCATAGTTGATACTTATTTATTAGATAAATAAATATTTATAGGTCTTTTTATTATACTACATATAAATTCAAATAAAGAGCCAAATCATACGTTGAAAAAATAAAAGGCAACTTGATGCATGACATATGTTGCATGGGGTAAAGGTAAGGTATGAGATGCTCGTGCAAGATGTGTGGGGAACTTTCTACATGACATAACATCACTCAGGGGTTTTAAGAAAAAATTTGTAGCTCGGATTTTTGGGTTGTTACACTACTTCCCAGCAACCCATGGCCCCAAATCAAGGTATGCATAACTCTTTTGCAGGTACCACTACACAGACTACATTGGAGAGGCTACTGATTCAAGATCCAATACTACTGGATGGTTGGCGCTGTTACACTAATGCTGCTACTGCTCCGGACCATCCTGCTCATGAGGCCACAGCTGCTGTCCTTGGCATTTTTCTTGTTAATACGCAGGTTCAGCCACCAAATAGCATCTTCATAAAGGCGGCAATGAGATCCTCCTCCTCAGTTCTAATGGCTGAAGCTACTGCCATGGCACTAGCAACCAAGGTTCTCAACACTTTACAGGTTCAGCAAGGTGCTCTTTTAAATGATAATCAACAGCTAGTCCACTTTCTTAATGGAACCAATCTTGAGCACCCCCCGGACTGGAGAATTAAGCCTCTTACTCAAATTATACAAGGCACTTCCATTACAATTAGAAGAGTGAACAGAAGAGTCAATCAAATGGCTGATTCGCTTGCAAAGCAAGCCCTTTCTGCTTTTCAAGATAATCAGATTAGTTTCAATGGTGTTTGTGCTTGTGCACATCATGTTTTTCTTACGGCGCTCCAAAATGTAGCCATTAACGATGTAATGGTTCTAACAGCAAGTTGTTGTTAATCAATATATTATGTTTCCTTGTCAAAAAAAGCTTCTTTATTTGAGGGAATCATTGTTTTTCCAACTAAACATTCAGATTTTCTCAAGTGGTTATGGTGACTGACATTTTGCATATTGGAAACGCTACATACAACACTCTGATGGACCGCGGGAGGCTAGGACATACCCGTGGTCACCCACACACGCTCCCTCAGTTGCTCTGCATGGCTTAATTAAAAAAGAATCTCTCCCTCCCTCATTCTTATCTATTCACATTTTCTTCTTCCGTCTACCCTCCTCCGACAACCTCACGCACGTCCAGTGCATGCCCTCCTTCACCCTGTAGTCCCCTTTTCCCACCCTGTCGGCTCCTTCCTCCAATCTTGGCGATGGCTCCCACCCCGTGCCCTACCCTGGGAGCCCCCAACCCAGTGTGGATTCCTCCCCTATCTGTGGCACGGCTCCCTTCCCCACTCCCCCTGCTCATCCGAAGCTTGACCACGCCGCAGGAGATCCATGCAGGCGGCCAACCATCCCGAGCTAGCTCGGTGTGCCTCCTCCATCCTAGTGGATCCATGGGAGTACTGGCCAGCACAACACAGATCCATCGGCATTGATGTCAATGGCGGCCTCCTCGTGGTGGATCTGCAACCCGACGATTCCTCAACCCATGTGCCTTGGGGTTTCCCCCTTCTCTCATTGCTACGGGGGAATTTTTTACGTTGTTGCAACAAACCATATTGAGGGATATTACAATATATATTTCTGGATGTGGCAACTATCCTTTTTGAGATGTTCCAACATGTTTTTTCTATTGTTGCAAAATGTTGATTTGAGAATTTGCAATATGTGGTTTCATTGATGTTGTAATAGTCGAATTCAAGTTGACGCAACATGTGTTTTCCCGATGTGATGATTGCCCTTTTTTGGGATATTGCAACATGTTTTCATGGATATTGCAATAGTCAATTTAAGATGTTGCAATGGTTGATTTTTTTCAAAATGTTGCAATAGTCGATTTCAAAATGTTGCAGTAATCGTTTTCGTGATGTTGCAATAATTGATTTTAAAATGTTGCACTTTGCCAATGTGCCTTTTCCCCTTCTCTGCGCCTGATGTGCCCACGGTCACGGCACGCGTGGTGGGTAGGACGCGCGGACGTAGTGCGTAGCCTGGAGAGACGTGGGACGGGACCGGGACACATGTCAAGGCGATGGGAAGCTTTTCTCTAGGCGCGTGCATGCAGGGGAGCGGGCGTCCAATGGATTTCACTCCATAGGACGTCCTAGCGCTAGTAGCGCCCTTTGCATATCCATCATCGTTTCAATTTCATGGGCCATTGGATTTTTGTCATCCAAACATACTTGGATCTCAATCAATGATAGGGCATGTACGACAAATTGTACCAAATGAGGGGAAATTTGAACAAAAGTTGTTCCGAAGAATGCAGCTTCCGAAGAAATAAACTTTTAGGTCAAATAAAAAAATATAAAATCATAATTGATTTGTTATTCTTCTCTCGGGCGTTGTACAAAAACGAATTACATCACGAAGAAGATAGTATAGACAGCTTGATCCAATAACAATGGCAATAAAAATGTATACGTAAAGATAAGAAAAATATATCTAAAACAGTATTGTCTAAAATAGTATCGTTAGTGGTGACGGTCCTCCCCGTGTCGCCCACCCCGAACGGGTGACTTGGGCGGCGCCCGGCGCCCACCGCTGCCTGACACCCCCCACTCTGCTCCTCTCTCCTCGCCGCCACCGGAGGGCGCCGCCGGGAGGCCCGCGCGGCCCCCCATGAGGGCGGCGGCGGGGCGTCGGCCCGGGGAGGGGCTCGCGCTGTGCAGGGATGGCGTGCTACTCCGGCTGCAAGGGGCGGCCATCGGCGGTGGCGGCTTCCTCCCGCCTGTTGGTCACCTGTGCCTGGATCCGGCGAGGTGGGAGGGATCCGGCCTGATCTGCTCTCCTGGGAGCACGGCGGGGCTTCTGGCGCTTCTCCTCTGAGCGGTTCTAGGCCGACGGCGGCGGCCAGTTTTCGGTGGCTGGCAACCAGATCCGGTGCCTGGGTGGCCGGATCCGGCCTCCAGTCGACCAGATCAGGCCAGCCCGTGGGTGGAGGTGGTGGCGGCCGGGGGTCTACAACAGTCGTCTGCGCCGGAGCTGGTGGCGGCGAGTGTGGGTTGTGGGCCGTTCCGGCTCCCTGACAGGCAGGAGGTCAGGGCCTTGGTCGTGGGGAGCGGCTACAGTGGAGGTGCTATGCAGGCGGGGGCGGCAGGCCGCTCAAGCGTGGGAGGGCAGATTCGGTCCCTCGACGGCTGGTTTTGAACCCCTGGACGGTGCGGGGAAAGCAGCGGCGGTTGGACCCGTGCTGTGCACGTCCTGGTGTTGAGCCCATCTTCGGAGATCGGGAGATGTTTTCTTTGGCGATGTCATGGTGGCATGGCCGGTCGCGGATTTAGCACGGCAGTGGTGCCATGGTGGTGCTACTAGCGGTGGCTGATCCGAGAGGAGGCCGCTCTTCTCCGTTTGGGTCTCATCAGTAGGCCGGTGGTGTTATTGTCCATCGGGCGCAGGGGGTAGCGGCGGGGTTCCCTCCCTCTCTGCTCGCCCCCTATTTTCTTCTTCGTGGTGGCCGTTTTGCTGCGGCGGCTGGGGTTGTGCTGGCGTTGGGGGGCTGTCTTCGTCTACGTCGTCCCTCCCCTATGTCCCCATCTGTCGTCGTGGGGCGGTTGTTATGAGGACGAAGGCCATGGTGTCCGCGGGGGTGTTGGTCCGGGGCTTTGCCCTAGATCCGGTACCTTCGGGGTGGCGGTGGTTCTAGCGATGGGAGCTCGGTCGGTGGCGGATGCCGGCGGCGGCTACGGCTACAGCGGGTGGTTGGAGGACGTGCTTGGTGGCGGGAGGCTGGTGTTCGGTAGATGGTCTGGCGGGGTAACGGCGCAGCTCTGCGGCTTCTCGCGTGGCCGGCGCGTCGACCCCGGTAAGGCTTTCTTCTGGATGACCGACAGCGACGGCTTGGTGGCTGGCGGGGACCCGAGATCTTGGCCGATGTCTGTGCTGGGGTTTCTTTGGGTGAAAGCCTAGCGATGGCGACACTTGTGGGTGTCGTTTCCCTGTTGAGGGCGTCGTGTCCCCAGCACATTCCATGGGTGAGAACCCAGTCCTTCCGTGGACGGACGACGGCGGCGCTTGGGCGTCGTAACCTTCTTGAAGGCGTCGTTGTGGAATTCGACTCGGCTAGGATGTCTTGGGTAGTGCTAGGTCGTCGTTTTTGCCATTATGTTCGTGGTTGGTGCCAGTGGTGGTGTAGACATAGTTAGTTTTTAGTTGCTTAGTTTTTTAGTGGTTTTGCTAGTCTTTAGTTGCTTGCTGCCTCAGTTGTGGAGCTCCTAGTGGTTTAAAGTGGAGGCTTGTGTCGACGACCCAATCCGACCGAGTTTTAGTGGTTAGAGGCTTGTGTCGATGTCCCAGTCCGATCAAGCGTGGAGTTGAGTTGAGTTGAGTCTGCGCTTTTTGTAGCGCGAATTGAGTTGACTTGGTACCTAGGTGTGCAGGTGTGCAGACTGAGTAGGGTACCCTTCAAAATTATATATGTGGTTTTCGTCCAGTTTTCACTCAAAAATTGGACGAGGCACTTGGCTTCTTTTTTCTTTATTTATATAATAAAAATTACGACAAAAAAAGTACTGTTAACACCGCATTAAGGAGGAGTCGAGGAGACACCCGATCTGAACCGAGTATGAAAAGAAAAACAAATAGAGAAAGGAAAGAAAAGAAAACTTGAACACACTTGCACATACTCGAACTCCGGACTCGAGACACGTGATGGTGTGAATCTCACTCGTTACAGAAGAAGCACGGCAGATACTCTCGCGCTCCGACCAGCACGGGCGATGCAACCTTCATCCTCTCCCTGGGAGAGTGTCGATAGCTCTGTGTTTTTGTCTAAGGCGATAATGTCGTGCGTGTGGGGCCGCAATTTATAGACAAGGGGGGACGGGTCTACTCCTACGGCACGAGGCCTAGCAGGTCGGGCCATGCATGCTGGACCGGTTCCCGGATGGGCAGGGCAGCAGCGTACGGTCCGTCGGTCCCTGTGGCCTGTGGGCTGTGTGGTCCAGCCGTCCAGCTGCGCCATCCTGCTTCCAACGTGCACTGGACCCTTCCAACAAAACAGAACCACATGTCCGTTTCGGCCATTACCAAAAGCAGGACCAGCCACATCAAAATTCCAACGTGGAGTGAGTGTCAAGGCATGATTTCCAGATTGTGTCAAGCACAAGAGATCCAGATTGTGTTAAGCAAGAGAGCCAAGACCTTCTGGGGATCTTTTCCTCAGCTTGTGTAGACCTTCTGGATCCTTTGCCTCAGCTTGTGTGCACAGCATGTGCAGACTCACTATTCAGTCTGCGGGGATCATGGGCTCCATGTCCACGGGGATCACGCAACCTACTGGAGTCAAACTTGAGGACAAGGCGACAAGCGTCACGAAGCGAAATCGCAATTATACAAGCTTCTGACTAATAAGCTTCCGTGACCACGCTTTTCTCTTCCAAAACAGAACGTACAGTAATAAATCTGCATCACCTCCGAACCGAACACTTCGGGTCGCCTTCTGGAGCAGAGGAACCCAAGTTTCCCGCTTTTTCTGGGTCTGTCTCCTTCCGTCGTACAGGTCGGGGCGACAGGGCACCGAAAATGTCACGTCTGTCATGCCGTGCACGCCGTCGGGCTCTCTCGCATAGGGAAGTTCGTAGCCGCCGCCTGACTAGGTTTGCTGCATGCCGTGTTCCGGTGTTCGTGTGGAAGTCTAGGGCGCGCGTGCGGATGACACCGACACACACCTTCTCGCCTGCACGTTTATATTGGGACCGGCTCACCACACAGCGTGTAGATGGAGTCGGTGCCGACGCACACAGGCTTTATTGCTCCAAAACGTCGTGTCACGAGCAATGCAAGCTTCGCTAATCACTCCCTTAATTCTCAGCGCCGGCGGCAACAGTGTTCTACTAGCAACAGCTAACAGCCAAGCACCGGCGCACAGCGCACAGCGCACAGGCTTGCTCCAAAGGCATGAGATCAGTGCCGTCCGTGGCTCAAGGTTAGGCCGGCTGCTGCTAGAGAGGGTCGACGGGAGGCACCTAGAAACAGCACACTACTTGCACTCGTTCGTTACTGCTCGGCGCCACCAGCGTCGTCGTCCCCACCACGTCGACCTTCTTCATCGATCGTCGGTGTCGGTGTGTTAAATGTTTGATAGCTCTGTGTGTGTTCGTCGGCGACTGCAAGTGGCGTGCGTGTGGCCCCGCAATTTTATAGCAGACGGACCGAGGCGACCGGACAGGTGTAGTCCAGCGAGATGCGCCAAACAAGGAGGTAACCTCGAGGATTGCCCACCGGTCGAAGGTGATCTCGTTTTCTTTGAGCGATGCCCGCACAAGTATGCATGCACTACGGCAGACTGGAACTTTGCTAAGTGCAGCGGTTTTCGCCGAGTGTCATCTTTGTCGAGTGCCAGCACTTGGTAAAGAAAGCACTCGGCAAAAAATTCTTCGCCAAGTGTCAGACACTCGACAAAGAGGGACACTCGGCAAAGAATATCACTTGACAAAGGTATTTTTTGCCGAGTGTCAGGCACTCGGCAAAGTATAGCACTCGGGGAAGAATATTTTCAGGCGACAGTTACCTGCCTCCGTCACCCTTTGCCGAGTGTCACCGTTAGTCACTCGACAAAGACAGCTCTTTGTCGAGTGTCAACAGTGACACTCGGCAAAGATATTTTTATTTTTTTTGTTTTGCCTCCAGATTTTTTCTATAAATATTATACAGGACCATGAGGCACATTTCAAAATTTGGGACTTTTTAAAAAAATTTTACTATATTTTCTCAATTAATTTTGTTTCCTTGCATTTTTCTTGAAAAGGTAAATTTGAACTACAGGTGCATTAAATAATAAAATATACCCATTAACAAATAATATTCATGTTGGAGAGTGTATTTTGAGGTCTTATCCAGAAACTCGCCCAAAATTTTGAAAGTCTTGTTCACGAAACAAGACCTTCAGGTTGAGGGAGAAGTGTTTTTTAATTATATAAAATGCAAATGAAGTATGAAAATCATAAAACTTGTCGACGTGTTATGTCATTGCATGTGGAGGCTGCATTAAAAAATTTAGAATGTTTCGAGTAAGTTGTGACGTTGGATGCCTAAAACCGACACATCTCTACATGTACATGAGATCACATTAGGAGATGTCTGGGTTTCAGGCATCCGACATCATAATTTGCTCAAAACATTCTAAATTTTTTACCACAACCTCCACATGCGATGACATGACAGTCGACAGGTTTCGTGATTTTCGGAATTCGTTTGCATTTTATAAAATTAAAAAACACTTCTCCCGCAACTAGATGATCACGTTTCGTGAACAAGGCGTTCAAAATTTCACATGTGTCACTGCATATGGCCTTGAAATACACTCAGAAACATGAATATCATTTTCGAATCACCAAACTCCTATATTTTATGCATCTGCGGTTTAAAATTACTTTTTTGAGAAAAAATCAGGTAAACATAAAAAATTTAAAATATATACCAAAATGTCATAGAAAAGTTTCATATTATAACATGTTGTTCAATATAGTGTATAAAACCAACAAAAAAATTTGGAAGCTAAAATCATAAAAAAATACTTTACCGAGTGCCGGGCTTGGCACTCGGCAAAGACACCTCTTTGCCGAGTGCCAAGATGCCAACACTCAGCAAAGAATATTTGTGTAAAAAAAGAATTTCACCACCCAACTAAACCCTAACGGGCTGGCCCGCTAACACAAATGCTACACACAACACACACGACACACGCTCAGCTCTCTCGCCCCCCCGACCCCAACCCGTCGGTCCGCTTCCGCCACTCACCCCGCAGCGCCGGCGCTGCCTCAGACCACCGCCTCCGTCCTCGCCGCCCCGGAGTGCAGCCCCGGACGTCAGCTGCCGCCGCCGACCGCCCCCGCCACCCAGGAGCCTCGCCGCCACTGCCCCTAAACGCCGCCCTGCGGGCAGGCGACTCCCGACGCGTCACCGGCGACCGCGCCCCCCATCTCCCTCTCTGCCCGCTCGCCGCGTCTCCGTCTGCTCACCCAAGTAAGTCCTCGTGGCCCTGCTATCCACCGCCCCTGGATCCCGACTAGAAGATGTAAATGGTTAGGTCGCTAATTTTCTATTTGCATCTTGCTTGAAACCGGGGATTCAAGCAATCTATCAATGTAGAACCAGATAAGCAATACATGTGCTCTGCTCTGTGCTGTGCCTCTGCTGGCTAAGTCGATCTGCATCTGCTAATGTAAATGGAATTCAGTTTTGGACATGTATTTCTTATGTAATGTGCTTGCTGAACTCCATTCGACAATCTACAGGTCACTCATGCAACATGGATGTTGGTTCCTGTGAGCTATGTATGAGCTTTTCTTATTCAGGTATTGGAATAATAGATTTGTACAATTGATGTACTAAGTTTGGGTACACCTTGTACTACTTCTTCCATTCTGTTCACTTGCTGTACTAAGTTTGGGTACACCTTGTACTACTTGTAGATAGATAGACAAGTGAATTGGGGTTCACCGGCACCGCGTTGCCTGACTCTACCGCCACCCAAGGTATAAAGCATCCCAGGTTGTTGGCCTTCATGCCTTGTATGTCATTGGTGGCCTTCGTACCGTATGTGGATTTGTGGCCCTTCGTGCCGTACATGGATGTGTGGCCTTCGTGTTGTATATGTGTTGTCGGCCATCGAGCTGGCTTCTTTCTTGCAAGTTTTGGAAACCTCGCCGTACAGGGGAGGTTCTACCGACTTTTTCACCTTATAGTGATGTGTGTTTCTTATTTTGCATAGCAGGACCTGTTGGAGGGGAATCGGAGCACCTAGGCGACCCCGATCGTCTTCGTCGACACTGTGGTCCTACCTGCACAGCGTCGTCTCGCCACTGCACCGACTCGCCACTACACCACTAGCCTGTCTCCATCGCCACCCTAGGTATAAATAACCTCTCTTTCTTACCGTCGTCGTACGTAAATCGGTGTAGCCCAGTTAGGCGTCTCCCATCCGAAACAGATACGGTTGGCGGTATGCGAATCTTTGCATATCTATGGCCGTATTTGTTTCGGATTGTCCACATTTTTTGGACAGCCCGCAGATGCGTAGATGGGTTAGTTTCCATATTCTGCTCGGATCCAAGACGGAGTTTTGGCACCACCTCCCTGTTGTTCTCCGGGTACACACTCTCCCTTCGAGGACGTGTATGGGGAGAACAGCGGGGAGGTGCTGCCGAAATTCTATCTCGGATCAGAGTGGATCATGGAAACTAACCTCATCTACGCATCCGCAGGTGGGATTAGGACCTATCCTCACCTATTAGACAGTAGGCACGCCGTGCAAATGCAATTGTTGGTTATATTACTCCTTATGTGTAAATGTTAGAGGATGGATAACCTTGAGTGGATGTACACGGGGCGCCCAAGTCAGGATAAGATCAGTGAAGAATGGCTGAGCAATACCACCAAATTCTTGGACCAAGCATTTGCCAAGGCTGTTAGAGCAGTGAAGGACACGTTGTGTCCCTGCAAAGAATGCAGAAACAAAAAGAAATTGAAAAAGAAGACCATAAAGGAACATCTTTGCAAGTTTGGATTTATGCCAAACTATGAACGGTAGGTGTGCCATGGTGAACACCATTGTATTAGAGAGAAGGTGGTGAGACCACGCTTGGAGGCATTTGATGATGAAGCCGGGGTAGTAGACATGTTGGCTGACTTTGAACAAGGAGTCTTCGGGGGAAAGACCTGGAGAGGACGAGGACAAGGAGGAGGATGTGGTGGTGGTGGTGATGGTGGTGATGTGGTGGTGGTGGTGGTAGTGGTGTGGTGGTGTTGGCTGTGGTGATATGGTGGTGATGTTGTGCTGGTGGTGGTGATGTGGTGGTCGTGGTGTTAGTGCCCAATCTAACAGAAACACCTTTGTTCACATCTTCAAACTATTTACATATCTATGTTGTCTCTCACGTGCAAACTCTCTATTGTGTAGGATCAATCGGGCGCGGCGTCGAACCACTTCGCAGGGTCGCTAGGATCGCATGCAGGACCGTCGCCGGGGTCGCAGGCAGGACCGTCGCCGTGACCATCTCGCAGAAACATTTGTTATAACTCTAGTTAACTGTGTGAACTTTAGACTTTGGATTTGTAAACTTGACAACTTTGAAGCTTGGACTTGTGTGACTTGTGATCTGTGATAAATTATGGTCGTTCGTGACCTATTATTGATATATTGTGGTCGTTCGTGACCTATTATTGATATATTGTGGTCGTTCGTGACGGATGTGATATTTTTGATATATATCTTATTTGTATGATTGAAATGCAAAAAAAAATTTAGGGCACCTTTGCCGAGTGCCATGACCAAGGCACTCGGCAAAGATTTTTTTTAAAAAAAATATTTGCCGAGTGCCCTGCCCAAGACACTTGGCGAAGATTTTTTTAAAAAAAATAATTTCTTTGCCGAGTATTGAATCTGGCACTCGGCAAATAATAACAAAAAAAATAAAATTCTTTAGCACTCGGCAAAGAATATTGTCTAAAAAAATTAAATAAATTCTTTGCCGAGTGCTGCCTAGTGACACTCGGTAAAAAGGTCTGTTAACGTACATGTGGCCGTAACGGCTATTTTTCGTTGCCGAGTGCCGTCCGACACTCGGTGAAGTCTTTATCGAGTGCCTGAAATACGACACTTGGCAAAGAGCTCATTGCCGAGAGCTTCGCTGCCGACACCTCTTCGCCAAGTGCGACATTCGTCGAAGGCTTCCCCGAGTGTAAAAGGCCCAGCGAAGCAGGCATCTGCCATAGTGATGGCACAAGAGATGAACGGATGCGTATCGACTTGTACTATGAGTTTTTACACAGAGAAAGAACATCCAGCCTGCTACCTACGTGAGGTCGTCTTGCTGGCCTCGTCGTCCACGACCTAGGCATCGTCGATGTACCTAGCTAGGATGTTGTTCTTGCGTCTTCGTTTGGCTAAGTAGCGTGTAGCGACTTCGGGGCTCCAGCAGCTAACGTGCTCGATGAATTGCAAATGTTGATTTCAGATGCGCAGTGGAACCAAACCCACCCACTATTTATGTATAGTATATGTATGTATCTAACCAAATAGACCCATAAGCAACGCAAAAGTGTAATATTAATGCAGCATAACCAAAACCAAACAACAATAGGTTACATTCACTTGTGCATGCATATCATACAAAATACTGCAACGCAATGCAAGTTCTAAGTAGGGAACCAAATAAACAAATCTTTATTGAAGAAAAACAAGGCCACGTAAAAGTTCGTTTAATCAATTAGCCAAAGCAGTACCAGCCACGTAGGAAATGTGGCAAGACTAAACTCCAACGCGGTAGCTCCCGCGCCGATGGGGCCAACTCGAGATGTGAATCTGATAGGTGTTGACCTTCTATGCGGTGAACTTCGCCAAATCTTCATCAGGACTACTTTTCACTGACAAGTGACAAAACATGAGGACTACTTTTCTCACTGACAAGTGACAAAACAAGATAGAAATAGAAAATAAAAAATATTGGATCTATCGAGGGAAAAGGAAGAAACTTCAGAGAGCCATAGGTCCTGTTTAGCCGGTGAGAAGCCGATAAATTTTAGCAGATTTTGGCATATTTTCTCTCATGTATCACTATTGAATTCGTCGAAATCCGCCGACTTTTCTACTAGCTAAATAGGACCCTATTTTGGAAACTCCAAACCCTTGGGATCTAAATTTTCTAGGGTGAAAAATCTATGAGAACTGTTTTAATTATCATCTAGTTCTTAGTTTTCTATTCCTAGGTTTGCTTCCCCTACTTCCAATGTCCCAGTTCGGTTTGGCACGCACATGGCCACCACATGTCCTCATCTAGGGACGTCCGGTTGTTACGCAAGTAAAACCTCCGAGTCCTCAGAAGTTGCCATGCATCTTGCCTCAGCTATCGAACGCAATGTAACGAACGCATAAGAATCCAGTAGATTAGGTGCTTGTGTGTGCGATCTGTTGATGCTGGCGCCTTGCTGCCGTCAACAGTTCGTGTTTGTTTGTGTAAAACTTTATTTTTCTTAATAAAAAACAGACGAAGTCCCGCGAAAAAAATCTTGCCTCGGCTCGAGGCCTGCCAGCACAACCACCGTGTGCTAGGCCTTGACAGCTGCGGGGTAGGCTGGTAGCTTTGTCGGCAAACAGCTTTGAGTTGTAGCTACAAACAAAATACTGTAGTGAGGGAGTACTATTTAAGTTTGAAAATTTCTGACATCTGAAAAAGATGAGAATATATAATCTGCGGGGGACAAAGCCAAAGTCACTTGTCCAAAAGAAAAGCCGAAGTCATCACTGTCTAAACACGAGATTCACACAAGTGGCTGTATCACCTCCGGGACTGCAGCACCAAGCAAAACACTGTGACCACGCGCCTTGTGAAACAAAAACCGTACAATCTGCATCACTGGAAAACGATGAGTCGGGGGACCCAAATGTCGCTGCCTGACTGCGCTTATCGCGTGCACTTTCTTTGGGCCGGCATTTCTTCTGCTACAGGTACGGTACAGGTTTGTTTACGAAGAGAAGAGTAATATGTGTCCATTGTTTCTACCTCGCCAACAGCAGGCCCGGGTGCTTGGATCACGACATGCCCGCCCGGCCAGACACAGCGCTCGTCCTCAGGCGTTTGAAATTGGACGCCGGGGACGCTGCCTCAGAGGACACAGGGGACGACGACGCCCGCTATCGACCTCATAGAAATTTCGAGCTCGTGTCACACGCATTCGCTTTGCTTGGAACGTCGTGTCACGCGCAACGCGAGAACCCGCCCTAGAGCTGTTCCGCCAGCCCTAGAGCAAAGGAAAGGACGTCTCGACCTCACACGTTTGCATTTCAAGAATCCGGCGCTCAGAATTTTTGAACCGCTCATGTCTGCCGCCGCACCGCAAATTTAGACTACCTGCACAGTCATACTTTAAATTCATCGTTTAAAAGAATTATTTTATCTTAATTATCGGGATTATCTCTTCTATGTCAACAACGGGACCCATGTGTCAGCTTTTTATCTTTTTTCTCAACGGTTGCCCACCTCGATCCCTCCGTCCCATTTTTCTCTTGAGTACTACTTCTCGTCCTCCCTCCGCTTGCCACAACCACCACTCTGCTCAAGCCCGCGCTAGGCGGAAGCGAGGCTGGATGACGGCGAGGCCGGTCTGCGCTCAAGGACCTCCTCCATGTGGAGCTCTGCAGCGTCAACAGCTGCCGCTCCAACCCGGACCCTGCAGCCGCCGCCCTCCGCACCTACCCGCTCCCCGGAGGCCTCCCTAACTTGGCGTTGTCGCAGTACCTCGTCGCTGGCCTCCCCAGCCCGCTTGCCGCCACCACCGCCGGGTCCAGCGACGGCGAGGCCACGGCCATGGCGTGCGAACCCTGCTCCTCTGCTCCACCGATGGACGGATCCGACACCCTGCTCCTTTGCTCCACCGGTGCCCTGCTCCTCTGCTCCACCGGCGGACGGATCCGGCGCCCGCGCCTGCGCCCTGCAATTCGACTCGCGGTGGTGGGTGCACGGTGAGCAAGCGGGTTGGCTAGCGCGCTGCCGGCCTCGGCGGCCATGGCGAGGCAAAGCAGGGGGCGCTGCGTCGGCGGCCAAGGCGAGAGAAGTAGCGTTGGCGGCCAAGGCGAGAGAAGCAGGGGTGCGACGTCAGCGGCCAAGGCGAGGAGAAGCAGCGTGCGGCGTGGTGGGGCCGGCTCGGGACCCGCGAGGACGGTAGTGGACGGCCGCTTCCCGCTCAGAATAGCGGACGAGAAGGCCATCCTGAGCTTTACCGAACCGTATATCGGTAGCCGCTGCATCGCTTTTTCCCGCTATGCGCTACTGTAGGAACACATACAGGACCCCACTGCATATAGTCTTACCACACGTTAACACCTTATGAAGGCAGCCACAGTAAAAGGCTAGTTTAGCTCTAAGACAAACTCTGCAATAGTATCGATTTTTAGAAATAACTTTGGATGCTTCCTCCAAGAACAATGTGGTTCTCACATTTTAAAGAGTCAAATATATTAAACTTTAACTAAAATTATATTAAAAAATACTAACATCATTACACAAAATAGGTATAAATTAGATTAGTTATACAATATATTTTAATAAGTAAATTTATTTATTGATATAAATGCAAATATTATTTACTATAAATCTAGTTAGAGTTAAGTCAGTTTGATCAGCACGTTTTCTATAATTGCATTCTTTTGTGGTCAGAGGCCGTATGATTCGGCCTATGTGACAATCTCACATAATCTTAAAATATGTGTATAAAACTACTCAAATATGGAGAAAGTGCTACCTTTTCTCTCTCTTCTCTATCAAAAATTTGACTGGAATAAGATGCCTAGAGCTTTGAGTTGTCCTAACATGACCGGACCATGGTTGTTTCAACTAACATCAGATTTGCTCCTAGTGTATTTTTCGTGATTGATATTTGCATATTCAGCATATTCATCGCTTCAATTGCATAGGCCAATGGAATTCTTTATACAAACTAGCTAAATCGTGTCATTGCGCGCAATCAAAAATAAAATGCGTGAAATAAGCTTGAATGTGTATGTATTACGAAAAAATGATTCTTTTAAGTGTAGTTTCGACATATGGAAATGCCTGCTCGCTCCCTGGTCATCATAACGAAGATGAACTCGTAGTTGATCGTATTGCCGTCGACTTAATTTAGCGTCGTCGTTGATGACGTACGAAAATTCTCTAATCATTCAAATTTAAAAATAAGTTGTCTCATACTATCAAAACACTACTTTTAGCGTGTTAACCATCCATAATATAATGGTTTGAGTTCAGTTGTCACAATCATACAAGTCTTCGTGTGTGTGTGTATACAAAAATTGGGTATGAATAGAAGTTCGATCGTGTAAACTAGATTAGGGCTTTATTTAGTTTTCGTTCGCCGACAAGTGAACTCTTCTAGTCTTCTTAACCATCAATCTGAAAATACATAAATTTTTCTATGTTAATCGAGTATAGTGAAAAGTTCCTAGGTTCCTTAGGTATGAGAAGACGTAATCATTGGAGCATTGAAATTTTAACATGTGTGACACGTAGCTATTGCTATATATTTCTTCGTCTCAAAATAGGTGACTTTTTTTTCTAAGAAACAACTATCAACAATTATATACTAAAATATATAAATATTTGTTCTTACTAAATAGTATCATCGGAAAGATCTCTAAATCTAGTTTTTTAATAAATTTAATTAAAAATATAAATGTTACACGTATTTTATACAAATCAAGTTAAATTTGTGTCCTTCGCTATTTTAGGACGGATGAAACATACCTAAATATATGATATGTATAAATCATTACCGGAGACGGGTTCTTTCTCGAGTGCCGACGGCACTCGGCAAAGACATGTCGTAATTTTTTGGCACTCGGCAAAGATAAAAATTAAGAAAAACCAGAAAATAAAAGAAAAAATTTAAATTAGGGAAGGGACCCACTGCTAGCCCCCACCAGCCTCTAGCCACGATCTTTTTTCTCGAATTTTTTGCACACTTTGTGTCGACGAGGATTCAAACTTATGACCTCTCTCTCGCACGGTTTCTACCTTAACCAGAGCACTACACCATCATGTATCTCTAGATAGTTTTAGTTCCTCGTATATTATATCAAATCGAGTGTAAATTTTTTTTGATGCCCTAAACAAATTCAAATCAAAAAGTTGTCAACTATAAAGTTTCATAACTTTTTAAGATCTAAACTTTTCGTGCAGGAAGTTTTTCCATCCGAGGTCGTTTACAAAATTTAAATTTTAAATTTGAGAAATTCAAACGTAGGTTTAGCATGACAAGATGAACTCAAATGAAAAAGTTGTCAACTATAACCTTTCATAAACTTTCGAGATCTACACACCTTATTTTAGGAGTTTTTCATCTAAGGTTATTTAAAAAATTTATATTTTAAATTTTTAAAATTCAAACGTAGTTTAACATGACAAAGGTGACTCAAATGAAAAAGTTTTTAACCGCAGTATTTCAAAACTTCTCAAGATTTTGGTTGTTGGTCATTTATTCATCCGACGTGGTCGTTCTTACATAATATTCACAATTCTGATATATCCTCTCTGATAGTTTCATGAAATTTGCCGAGTGCCAATTCTGACACTCAGCAAAGACTTTCTTTGCCGAGTGCCAAGTCTGGCACTTAGCAAAGACTTTCTTTGCCGAGTGTCCGAGATTTAGCACTCGGTAAAGAATATACATTTCGTGAAGTTGCGATTTCCGATAGTGAATATGCAAAGTTTTGTATAAAAAACCAAACGAATATAATTGGAACAGATGATGTAATCAGAAGCAATTTTGAATGTAGTGTGTAGATGTTTGTCCATGCGACGGGTTTACCGCTAAAGTCCACAAATATGCAACGGACCTTCACGAAAATTCCTTAGTACTTTTATTTGTATTTCAAATATTATCTAATCATATTTTTTTATTTATGTTTACTGTTTCATCTACGTGTTTAAAACTTGATGTGATAAAGACAAGGCGTAAAAACTTAAAATTTAAAAACATATAAACAAGACCCTAGTTGTTGGGCCGACGGACGATTAAAAAATCGAGCGGGGCGAGGGACCAATCATAAAGAAGGACGATACACACCGCCCGATCTGAATCGAGTATTTTGAAAACTACTACAGAATAAACGAGAACAACTCGCTAGAGGAACACACGCGTACAAAGATAGGGAAATCAAAAAACTTACTACTCGGAGTAGCTTCACACCAGATCCTCAAGCCCCGGACATAGAAACCAGTAATGACGTGTGAATCTCACTCGTTATAGAAGAAGACCTTCTCGAAGCTCGGCAGGAACTCGGGCTCCAGCGAGATGAGCACGGCGATGCCGTCGTCCCTGTCCGGACCACGCGGCGTCATATACGCCGTGCCGATGCCGAACATCTGCGCCGGCGCGACGAACTTGGGCGCGCCCGAGCCGAAGTCTGCGTCGTACATGGCCATCCCCAGCCAGCTCACCGCCCACAGGTCCGTCGCCGGCACGAGCTGCTCCCGGGGCGCCTCCTGGCCGCCGCTCTGCTGCTTGCCGTTGCCGCCTGCTGCATTATTCTGCTGCAGCTCCAGGTAGTCCAGCACCGACCGCGCGAAGGCGTCGTCCACGCGGTCCACCGCCTTCTTGATGGTCTCCGCCACGGACCCGAGCGAGCTGTCCAGGACGGTGCTGACGGGGGCGGTGACGAGGTCGCGCACGACGGCGTTGCCGAAAAAGGTGCGTGGGAGCGGGGGCCGCAGGCGGTGCCGGACGTTGGCCGGCAGGCCGAGCAGGGTGTCCGCGCCCGGATCCAGCCCGCGCGCCACGCAGACGCAGCGCCACAGGTGCGCGGTGACGGCGCAGTAGGTGGACACGCCGGGCGCGCACCGGGACTTGACGTCGGCGAGGAGCTTCGGTGAGACGGCGTAGATGCGGGTGATGTAGGGCCGGGGGCGGCCGCTGAGGAACGCCGGGGAGTAAACGAAATGGTCCGAGGTCGGGCACGGCGGGGACCGTGCGCGGAGCAGAGTCCGGTCGTGGAACGGCGGCTGCGGCCCGCGCGCCTCCGCGACGTCGAGGCCGCGCGCCACCCCAGACCACGTCTGCATGAACTGGAACGCGCCGACGCCATCCAAGACCGCGTGGTGGATGGCGGTGCCGAGCACCACGCCGCCGCACTTGAGAAAAGTCACCTGGAACATGGCCATGGGGCTGCTGGTCACGTCGCCAGACTCCGCTACCGGCACGAAAGTATTCCTGATCTCCGCCGACGGCTCGTAGTCGTCGAAGACGTCCGCGCCGGTGAGGTCCGCGTTGGCGACGATGAAGAGCGCGCCCTTGCTGTTGCACTCGATCTGCAGCCGGCCGTCGGGTTCGAAGCCGAGCCGTCCGGCGAGAGGGTAGAATGGCACCAGAGCGGTGGCCAGCGCGGCCCTCAGCCGGTCCGGCGCGAAGGAGCCCGTGCTCAGGGCGGCGCCGCCCTGCGCCGGCGCCGGGTAGTAGTAGACGAGCGGCGTGTGCGTCCTCGGCACGGCCAGGTCAAGGTTGGACAGCCACAGCGGCTGCCGCGGCGTCTCCTCACTCGGCGCCACCAGCGCTGTGTCGACCACCACCACCTGCTTCGTCATCGTCATCTCTCTCCTCTGTCCTCGCTGCCTCTCGGCAGTCGCACGTTGCCACCGCAGACCGCACACACAAAGCGGGTGCAGACGTACACAAAGAAAAAGCTGGAGCTAGTGCTGGTAGCCTCTCCATCTTTCTGTGGCCAGTATATATAGGCAAAGGCAAATGACAAACGCCTCTGCGACCTACAGTACTGTGGTGAGAGTCACGTACACGTAATCGACCGCATACGTGGACAACACAAAACTCGCTCCGTCCAAAAAAAAAGAACGTCCTTTTTAAGTTTTTCATTCATTGATCGTCCGTCTTATTAAAAAAGTTTTATAAATATTATTTATTTTTTATAACTTATGTATTTTTAGAGATATTTTAATGCTGATTTATTTATTTTATAATATAATTAAAAAATTTGAATAAAATGAAGCGATTAAATACGATATTTAGAAATTAAAAACGACACTTTTTTGAACAACATAGTAGTACACACTAGCAGCCGTGCCTAAAGAACGATCCGGCGCTTCTGGAAAATTTGAAATTTACCTATTACCTTGACGGTTATATTGTAGACCGTTAGGGTAAATCAAATTACCATAACAGTTTTTTAAAAACACATAGAAAAATAAATTACTATTAGAATAAATAAAATTAATTCTGACAATTATTTCCTGAAATTAATTCTGTTATTACTCTGACGGTTTTCGTATTTCCTTGACGGTAATGACACCCTTAGGGAATTTTAGCTTTACAGAAGTGTGGAATTTGGAGTCCGGACACGGTGTATGTAATATGTTGTGAACAAAATTAATTTGAGAAAACTCAAACTTGATCTGAGGTCCCAATACTCTCAAAATGCTATCTCGAGGTCTCTAAACTTGGTTTAGGAGCTTATCCATGCCAAGGAATGAGAGAAGGACCAAGGCTGATAAGTATGCTCCACACACCACGTTAGCATAATAAGGAGTGACTTAAGATTCTTTTGCACCCAGATAAAACCCAAAAATAAGTTTGGAAACCTCGATATAGCATTTTGAGAGTACGAAGACCTAGATGACATCCAGCAACTTTGAGGATGGGCCATAAATTTTCCTCACCAAATTTCATCCGTCGCTTCACGTGTCATAGAGCTCTGAACGCATTATTTCTTGCACTGCACAGTTATCTAGAGGATTTGGAGTTCAAATATTTATTATTCGACGCTCATGAGATGGTCTAATATATTTTGGAATTGAACTCCACATATTGTTCATTAAAGCCTTTTAGACTTAGACTTCATACTGAGTCGTTTTAACTCGTATTTCTCGTGACTACGTATTACAGTTTTCTGGCTTTCCAAAAACTAGCTGTTTCTTTCAGATTTAGGACCCCTTTGGAATGGAGGTGAAACAAAGGAAAAATGTAGGATTAAAATTTCATAGGATTTATTCCTATCCTAGCATTTGGACGGTAGAAAATGGTCATAGGAATTTCAAAGAAAACTTTTCTTTTCTTCCAGTTCCATAGGAAAAGTATAAGAAACAAACAATCCACCTAGACCTCATGGAAAACTTCGTATGCACCAAGAACTAGGCGAACAATGATTTTATGGGAGCAACTTGTGTCTGGTCAAGGGAGTGGAATACCATAATTAGATTGGTTAAGAAAGTTCTATTTTCACTTATCCTTTGCTTCATTCCCGTGTTTCCAATCCTTTGAATTTCCTATGCCCATCCAAACACCTACTCATGCAATTTTCCTACAGTTTCAATTCCTATGTTTTGCAATTGCAATCCTACAAAATTCATATACCTTTTCTATTCCTATCCTTTTCCTACAGGTGTTCCAAAAAGGATCCCTTAACTTTGGACTGCTAGTTGTTGTCAAAAAAAAAACTTCCAATTGGCAGAAGAAAAAAAACTAAAACAAATAAAACTTTTACGGCGGCCACTGCCACGGAATTCTATTCTATCTTCCACATGGCTTTCATTGTGCCTAGGGCGAAGCTACATTGAAACTTTGTAGGTGCCCCGGCATCCACAAAAATTTAAAAATCCATTATTAAGAACAAATCTTCATTATGGTTGTAGATTAAATTTTTCTACCAATAAGAGAAAGACACCTCTTTAATTTGATCTAGCTTCACCACTGCTTAGCGCCCCGCTAATCTCAGCAGCACATGAAGCATGCTGAGTTGCTGACCAACCATCAAAGTGAACACATCTAGCACCTAGTAACCATGCAGGCACAGTGGCACACATCGCGCCATGCTCATACACAAGCCATGATCCGCTTCTTCGTGAACTATCCCTAATAAGAAACAAAAATATAGTTGAAGACAACGCACTAAAATACAAAACAGATTTTCAGTCACTCGAGCAAAGAGGAAAAGAAAAAGATTTTATTTGACTGTGATCTCCAGGGGCATGAGGACCAGGCAGTCGTGGACGTAGACAGGGCCGTCCGAGGCAGCCACAAGACCACAAGAAGAGTCGTGGCGTATCAGTTGCCACTGTGTCTTGTCATTTCTCTAGCTATTTGGACACTATCTGCGCAGCTTTCAAGCCTGCGCGGGCAGGTGCTTCATAAATTTGCTGGTGCGTGTGGTTAGAGACCGTGATGGCTGTCTGGCTGAACGGCACCGAGAGTGTGAGGTGAGGCTCAAAGGCAGCAATGGCCATGGCCATGGCGTGGCCAACGAGCTGGACCCCAGATCCCTCCCCGACCTCGCAACCGGGCGCGGCGGGCTCACAGATTGATCGAGAGCTACGTCGAGCAACATTCCCGAGACCCGATCTGTCGTGATTCCGTTCGCGTGGAGGATTTGACGGCACGTGCGAAGTCTGGTTGCGGTATGGCACTGCAGCGTATCGTAGAATTTTATTTATATTTAGTAAAAATTTTCTAAATATTAATTAATTAGAATTAAAACGTTTGTCTTGTAAAGTATAATTACACTGTGTAATTAATTTTTAATTTTATCTATATTTAATATTTTATGTATATATTAATATTTTGATATGACAAATTTTTTTTTTATATAGCGAAATTTGATCCTAAATTAGGGAACTAAACTTGGCATCGTTGTAATCCGCATTGGCCAACCATACAAGGTTACAAGTAGTCGATGCAAGTAGCTGCCTCCATACAAGTAGTAATTAGTAAAGTATTGTTTATTTTATGTCTTGATTGAGGTACCAACACCATTTGCATGGTTGGCAGTTGGTTGGCCTTGCATGGAGGCAGCTCACGTGCGAACTTGATGGCTCGACAGCATCGCCAGCAGAGACTCGTGGGTCGTGGCAGTGGACGGACCTCGATCACCTCATTGGATGCCGGCGATCGCTGCGCGCAGCCCGGTACGGCGCTGCCCATCGGCCGCATCGGGTTAAACAAGACAACTGTATTAGCACTGTTACTTCATGTTGCCAAATAAAAAAATTCTACTTGCTTTTGTCCAGCCTCTATCTCTCGCAAGAGGTCATCAGTGGTCTGCCGCTTTATATTAATCGTTTCTGAACGGCAACGAGTCGACTCATGCAGATGAACCGGCTCATTCTCTCATCGGATGAGTTGCTTCCTCCAGTGGCGATAAGTCGGTTTGGGTCGGCTCATCAGCTCCACGTCGGATGACTGAGTCGACCACTGGAGAAGCAAAGGCCCAAACGATAAGCCGCCTGATACCGTTTCATTGAAAGAAAAAAACACTATACCATAGAAGCAGGGCTGATAACTTAAAGTGAGGCCTTATATAGTTTCTAAAGTTGGGAGTTGTTAGAATTTCTATAACATTTTGTTTGTATTTATAAATTATTATTTAAATATTAACTAATTAAGTTTAAAAAATTTATCTCATAAAGTTAAGTAAACTATATAATTAATTTTTAATTTTGTCTATATTTAATATTTCCTGTATGTACCGCAAGTTTAATGTGACGAAAAATTTTCTTTTGCATAGTGTATTTTTTAAGAGTTTGAGAGGAAGAACTAAACATGGTCTGAACTCAGCCACGTTTGCAGTCTGCTCTTGGAGTAAGGCAAAACATAACCACTGACATCCCAATCAGGCCATGTATGCCATTGCATTTACGATGTGTCGATGTCTAGCCGTTCATGTAATCGTGTTGCTCTGCTTAGCACGGCCTGCCACCTACCTTCCCTGCTTCGCGCCACGGTTAGGCTGCAGCCACCGCGCCTGTTTCGTGGCCGGTTTTCATCAGACTGCTGCTGCTGCTGGAGATGGCTATAAACAAGTACTCATCACGAAAAACAGGGACTTTGTCGAGTGCCACTCGCTTTGCCGAGCGGCAAAGCCTGGACACTCAGTAAAGAAGCCCTTTGCCGATTGTCGAATAACGCACTCGACAAAGACTTCTTTGCCGAGTGTCTGACTCTCGGCGGAGACCGGCACTTGGCAAAGACTCACTTTGTCGAATGATGTACACTCCGCAAAGTTTGGCGGGCACAAACGGCGTCCGTCGCAGGGCCCTTTGTCGAGTGCCCTAACGTCAGGCACTCGGCAAAGATAGCGTCTTTGCCGAGTGCCGTGCCACGCACTCGGCAAAGGGACATGTGGCTTGGACTGTGCCTAGGCCGGCCGTCTTTGCCGACTGCCAGGCTGGGCACTCGGAAAAGAGGGCTTCTTTGCCGAGTGCTATGTCACTGGCACTAGGCAAAGAGCATCTTTGCTAAATGCCATCCTTGGCACTCGGCAAAGTTTTTATTTTTTTTGAATTTTGAGTTTAAACTTTTTGTGTAGCCCAAGCATATTGTATTCAAGCATATGTTCGAATTTGGGACCTTTTTATAACGTTTTGTTATATTTCGTTCATTTATTTTATTTACTTGAATTTTTCCACATAATCCAAATTTGAACTGCAGGTGCATAAAATAATAAAGGGTAGCCATTTAAAAAATGATGCTCATGTTGGAGAGTGTATTTTGAGGCCGTGTCCATAAACTGACCCAAAAGTTTGAATGCCTTATCCACGAAACATGACCATCCATGTGCGGCAGAAGTGTTTTTTAATTATATAAAATCCAAATGAAGTCCGAAAATCACGAAACTTGTCGAGGTATCATGTTATTATATGTAGAGGATATGATAAAAATTTAATAATGTTTGGAGCAAGTTGTGACGTCGGATGTCTAAAACCCGGACATCTTCATATGTGATAAACATTCTTTGCCGAGTGCCTTTGTCGTGGCACTCGGCAAAGACAATTTTTTAAAAAAATAAAAAAGGCTTTGCCGAGTGCCCTTGGGCCTGGCGCTCGACAAAGTCGGTGTCCTAATGTTGCCAGGTGGGCCGAAAGCCCACCCCGTGCCCCCTCATTCTCTTCTCCCCGTGCCCCACACGCCCGCAGCGCAGCCACCGCCGCTCCCCGCGCCGCGCCGCTCGCCGTCGCCGCCAACCTCCCTCGCCTGCGCCACCCCGGATCCGGGCCTCAACCACCGCGCTGACCCGGATCCGGCACCTCCGCCGCCGCCGCACGCCTCCGCTGCCTTGTTCTGGCCCCCCCACCGCGCTCCAGCGGGCCGACCGCGCCGCGCCGCCCCAGCACCGCCTTGGCGCCCCGCCTAGGCGCCCAGCCCCCCGTCCTTGGCCCTTGGGGTCGAAGAAGAGGAGGAAGGAGGAGAAAGAAAGAGGGGGCACAAGGAGAAGGAGAAGGAAAAGGAGGAAAGAGAAGAGGAGGAAGAAGGAGAAGAAGGAGGAGGAGGAAGGGGAAGAGAAGAAGAGGAAGAAGGAGAAGAAGAGGGAAGGGGAAGAAGGAGGAGGAGGAAGGGAAAGAAAATAGGCAGAGGAAGGAGAAGAAGAAAAAGGAGGAAGAAGGAGACGAAGGAAGGAGGAGTCCAGCAAGGCGAGGAAGGAGAGGAGAAGGAGGCCGAGGAGGAGAAGGGCTCAAGGTGAGGTGGTGCCTCCGAAGCAACATCCCATCCCGTTCTCGACGTCTTCTTCTCCGCGTGCACGCCCCGCCACCACCGAAGGTATACAGACCGTTGTGAACGTTGGCCTTCGTGCCGTTTGTGAATGTCGGCCTTCGTGCCATTATGGTTGTTGGCCTTTGTGCCATTCTAAATGTTGGCCTTCGTGCTGGTTGTGAATGTCGACCTTCATGTCGTTATGGTTATCGGCCTTCGTGCCATTGTAAATGTTAGCCTTCGTGCCTATGTTTTCTGTAGGTTTTGGGAACCTCCCCGTGCAGGGGAGGTGCTGCCGAAATTTTCAATTGACACTAACCTATTGCCCTTTTTTGCAGAAGGACCCGTGGGAGGGACTTGGCCACTCTGATCATCTTTGTCATCACTGCCCCGCTAACCTGTCTCCACCGCCACCCTTGGTATAAATCACCTTTTTTCTTACCGTTGTCGTACTTAGGTCCCGTAACCGTGTTAGGCGTCTCCTGTCGAAAAGAGATACGGTCGGAGGTATGCAGGTCTTTGCATATTTGCGACCATATCTGTTTCGGATTGTCCACGTTTTTTAGACAGCCCACGGATGCCTAGATGAGTTAGCTTCCATGTTCTGCTCCCGTCTGAGTCGGAGTTTCGGCAGCACCTCCCCGTTGTTCTCCGGATACAAACTCTCCCTGCGCAGACGTGTATCGGTAGAACAGCGGGGAGGTGCTGCTGAAATTCTGACTCAGACGGGGGGCAGAACATGGAAGCTAACCCATCTACGCATCCATGGGTGGGATTAGGACCTATCCTTCACCTATTAGATGGTAGGAACGCCGTGTAGATGCAATTGCTGGTTTATTACTCGCTTCCGCATGTGTATGACAGAGGATGGATAACCGTGAGTGAATGGCTATCGCTTATGATGTGAATGGCTATCGCTTTCGCACGAGAAGGTACGAGGAGAGTCGGCCCACCCGAAGGACCACGTGCACAGGAGTTCGTACGCCTGGCACCGATGATCGTGACTATTACAGCATAGTCAAAGAAATATATGAGCTCCACTTTGAGGGCCCTAAAGCTCTTAAACCAGTGGTATTCAAATGCCATTGGTTCGATCCTAATGACATGAGAAGAGCCGATGCCATTGGGCTAGTCAAAATTCGATAGGATTTCGTCTATACTGGAGAAGATGTCTATATTGTGGCTCAACAGGCCACGTAAGTTTATTATCTCCCATGGGCGTGCCAAAAAGATAAGAACCTTAAGGGTTGGTACCTTGTGCACTTGGTATCGCCGCACGGTAAAGCGCCTGTCCCAAATGATGATGATTACAACTTTGACCAAAAGGCCGATAGCGGAGAGTTCTATCAACATGAGGGGTCAGAAGGCCGTTTGGAGATAGACATTCTTTTGCTGATGGGCATGGAAGTAGACAATGACATCGATGAGGACGATGGTGAAGTGGTGCAAGATCCTAAGGACATAATGATGCTTGAGCAATGGAGGGCTCAGCGTGATAGAGTTGTTGAGGACGATGGAGGTGGTGAGGACAATGGAGATGATGAGGACTTAGGTTTTGACAATATTGATAGTGATGATGACAATAGTGATAGTGATGACTTGGAGCCAACCACTGTCGTTCGTGGAGATAATTTCTAATTCATGTAATACTATATTATTCTTATTATTACTTTGCAATTATGTTTCATTCATTTTGCATCTCTTTACAAGTACTTATTGATTATTTGTGTTAATTAGTTTAATCTTTGTCTTTTTCATTGCAGGCACAAGACAAAATGTCAGGCGGAAGTAGACGACCACGACGAACGGGGGTCAACTCGCGCTACCTGAGGACCGGCCCCGACAAGGAGGAGGTGGAGGACCCGCCGTTGGTGGAGTCGTCGACAAGGACCCGCAGGACAAGGGCGCTGTTTCCGGCGGATGACGACGAACAACAGGACATTGTCGAGGAGGAAGGGGTGAGCAATGTTGGAAATATGCCTAGAGGTAATCATGGAGATGATGATATTCCAATTGTATCTATGACATGCATTAAGTGTTCATTGAATATCCATTATAGACAGCTTGTGTTGATTGATAATTATGTGAATTGTCTGTGGAATTCAATTACTTGAATGGTTATTCTAAAGTTATCCCTGGTCAGTGTTCTTGTGAGAACACACTTGAATATTAGACCAGCACATGTATTAGTTGATGGCTATGTTTCATAAGTCATGGACATGGAGATATCGAACTAATAATATGGGCACATGTGAGACATGTAGGCTGGACTGACCCAACTTGAGATTGTCTCTATTCACGTCATGTACGTTATGTCCTTAGACCTAAGATTGTGGTATGTACTCAAGATGTGAAACAGCCTACTTAGGGATTATCAAACACTGCTCCGTAACTGGGTGGTTATAAAGGTGGTCTTCGGGTGGTCGGGACGCATGCTATGAGACATAGACAGTCAAGATGAAATTTGCCCCTCTCTGCATGAGAGTGATATCACTGGATCACAAAAGTGATTGTATCAACAAATGCATGGCCATGCTTAGGTTAAGTGTTAACCCACGAGATGAACCATATATCAGTGGCAAAGGGAATAACTTGTACGTGGTCGTAGTGGTTCATCTGATATGATCTTTGCGTATGCATAGGAGTTGTCACGCCTTGCTAGACGCCGCTGTCAACTATTGGACGAGTAGGAGTACTTGGTCCATGTCTATGTGTGCGTGAACCCAAAGGGTCGCACGCTTAAGGGATGGAAGCCTAGTTCGGGTTAGACCCGGATTAGACAAGGCTTAGGGTTCCTGATGGGCCTCCAGGTCGGGGTCGCATAGGGACGCCTATAAAAGCAAGGGGTAGGGGCGAGGCAGACCTGATCCAATTGATCTATTCAGCTGCCGTCGCCCACCCCACGCTCACGTCCTTGCTCCTCGCGGACCTAGTAGTCCGGTTGCGCATTACTTCTTCCCGCACGTGTGTGATACCTTGGAGGTGTTGCATCTGCGGTACAAGGACAGACCTGGTCGGTCACGGTGGTCAGCAACTGGTCGGCGACTTGTTGGACTGGTCGAGAACGTGCTCGAACGATCCGCAAGCAAAGGGTATACTTGATGGATGACCATGCAACTGCACGGCACTGCTGTGAAGCGTTCGACTAGATCGAGTCTTTTGCTACATCTGCGCATCTAGTGGTAATCCTGTGACCTATATCTGGCAGTAGATCCTGGTTTATGAGGTAGAAAAGTTTTATTTTCTGGCTAGCATAGCACCCTCATAACCCTCCAGTGGTATCAGAGCTGTAGTTGCTTTGTTATAGGTTCGGCTGTGGGCATATGGTGATATGCGCGGTTGTAGATGAGTCTCTGATCTTGGTTCATCGTCTTGCCACGTTGGTCTTGTAACAATATACTCGTACTGGTCGGAATTCCACCATCCGAGTTAAGTGATACTTGTAAAACCAGTCATGGCGAGTTTGAGATCAATTAGATTGATCAAATTGAGCCTTAGGTCAAGTGCCGAGCACATGTGATGTGCGGCGGTAGTAGATGGGATCTATTACCGGGCACTGGGTTACCAAGAAAAGTGTTGTTCAATAAAACAGCTGTAACTTTTGAACCGTAACTCGGATTGAGATGAACTCTAAATGAAAATCATAGAAAATGAAGTTTTACATTCGATTCTCCACTGTGAAGCCATGGTTCAGCAAAATTAGATTTGCGAAAAACTGCTTGGAAAATAGAGTTTTAGGCCTTGCAACGTTAGACGTCTATATCAGTTAACTCTGTTTTGCAGAAATTCGTGACTGGTATAGCCCTTATGTGTATAAGATGCATGTATGAAATTAATTCATGGCTTGCACGTCATGAGGACAATATGGGTAGGAGCCTTATAGATATTTTCACTTTGATGTAATGGCCTGTGTGCCAATCTATGATGATCCGCGACTATGTAAATTTAATTCACGGTAGTGATAGCTAGTCTTGGCGGATGCACCACAGATGGATGACAAACACGAACCATGGAGATGGAGATCACCATGACGAATAGATTGACGTTGAGATGGAGATCTCAAAGGAACAATGGGCTATACCAAGTCATATCTGTGTTTACGTCGTTCTTACTGTGTTCTACTTTCACATGCTACAATGCTTTGTCTACGTTTGTGCGGTAGTGAAGTAGAATGATCCTTCAGTAATGTTTAAGTTGTATGCTTCCCCAAACCTTGCACTATCACAAGTATTGTACGATCGGTGGTAGGTCTATGAAATTAGGGTACCACTGGTTTTCCTTGACTAGATAGGTTCGTATCTGATACTTACTGCAAGAAGGTTTGGTTACTTGAACAAAGTCACCCTAACGGTTAGGGATCTTGAAGCATGGAAAGGTTAAGTGCTCGGCATAGAGATGCTAGCCCAACAACAAGAGTCATATGAGATATGATTAGCAAGGTGTTGCTTACCGATCTACCATACCGACCAGCGGTGATGCTAAAGCTCACTGGTCGGCATGTTAGTTGTGGGTCTTGAATCACTAAGTATCAATTGAGGGATATTGATTTTAGTGGGAGTAGATTCTATTTGATATGATTTACTCTTCATAGATACATTGTCTTAGTATTTTGCATTACTTTTGCTGTAGATAAATGGCCGCCCGCAATCAATCATTTACTTTGCGTTCAATTCTTGAGAAAGATAAGTTGAATGGAACAAATCACGCAGATTAGATCCACAACCTAAGAATTGTTCTCAGGGCTGAGAAAAAGGAAGAAATTCTAGATGCCCCATTACCAGATGAGCCTGATAAAAATGCAACTGCTGCTGAAAGAACTGCTTACAGGAGAGCATTAGATGCTGACCTTGAAGTAAGTTGCCTTATGCTTGCTTGCAAGGAACCTAATTTGCAGATGCAGTTCGATAATAATCATTCAACGAATGATATGATCATGGCACTTGAAGAGATATTCCGCACGCAAGCCAGGACTGAAAGGTTCAATGTCTCTAAGGCGCTTGCTGAAACCAAGCTTGCAGAGGGCGTAGCAGTCGGACCATACGTAATCAAGATGGTTGGTTACACTCAGAGGTTGGAGAAGCTAGGCTTCCCAATCGGCCAAGAGTTGGCTATTGATTTTATCCTCTCATCTCTTTCGCCCAGTTATGGAAGCTTCATCTCAAACTATCATATGCATGGGGCGGAGAGAGGCTTGAGTGAATTGTGTGGCATGCTGACAACAGCAGAAGCCAACATCAAGAAAGGTGCCGGCAGTAGCCAAGTGTTGGCGGTCCAGAATAGGCCTCGGTTCAAGAGGAAGGGCAATTCTTGAAAGAAGAAGAAGGGCAAGGCTAAAGATGAGATCTCTAAGCCAAACCCATCTGTTGCCAAGGCTGGACCATCTTTAAATTTAGATTGCTTTTATTGTAAGGGAAAAGGTCACTGAAAAAGGAACTGCAAGAAGTACTTGGCGTCCTTAGAGAAGGATGGCGGTGGTAAAGGTATTACAGCTACTTGTACCCTTGTTGTTCATGTTACGAACATTTTTCTCGCTAACTCCATCAATTCCTGGGTATTTGATACCGGATCGGTTGCTCATATTTGCAATACGATGCAGGTAATGATAAGAAGTAGAAGCGTTGAAAAAGGAGAGGGTTGACTTCTGCATGGGAAACAATGCAAGAGTTGCTGCGTTGAACGTCGGGACGATGCAACTTCACCTACCATCAGGATTTATTATGGAATTGAATAATTGTTATTTTGTTCCTAGCTTAAGTCAAAACATTGTGTCACCTTCATGTTTGATGAAGGATGGTTATTCTTTTGCGAGTAAAGACAATGGTTGTGTGATCTCCAAGGATGACATGTTTGTGGCTTTTGCATCCATTGTGAATGGATTATTTATTTTAAATCTTGATGATGCTTCTGTCTGTAATGTTACTACTGAAAGGCCTCGACTTAATGAGTTAAGTCCTACATATATATGGCATTGTCGTTTGGGTCATATAAGTGAAAATCGCATGAAGAGGCTCCATGCTGATGGGCTTCTAACTTCGTTTGATTTTGAATCTTACGAGACATATGAAGCTTGCCTGCTCGGCAAGATGACTAAGGCGCCTTTCACAGGTTTTCCTGAGAGAGCGTCTGATTTGTTGGAACTCATACATAATGATGTGTGCGGACCACTAAACACGACAGCTAGAGGCGGATTCCAATACTTCATTGCTTTTACTGATGACTTTAGTAGATATGGATATGTCTACCTAATGAACCATAAGTCTGAAATATTTGAAAATTTTAAAGAATTTTAGAATGAAGTAGAGAATCAACATGGTAAGAAAATTAAAGCCTTGCGATATGATCATGGAGGCAAATATTTGAGTCACGAGTTTAGCAATCATCTTAAGAGTTGCGGAATTGTTCAACAACTTACGCAGCCTGGAACACCGTAGAGAAACGGTGTGTCCGAGCGTCCTAATCAGACTTTGTTGGACATGGTTCGGTCTATGATGAGCCAGTGGGACCTACCTTTATCATTTTAGGGATACGCTCTAGAAACAGCCGCTTTCACGTTAAATAGGGTACCATCTAAGTCCGTAGAGAAGACACCATATGAGATGTGGACTGGTCGGTGTCTCTGTTTGTCTTTTCTAAAAGTTTGGGGTTGCAAAGCTTATGTTAAACGGTTGATATCTGATAAACTAGCACCAAAGTCGGACAAGTGTTTCTTCGTGGGATATCCAAAGGAAACTTAGGGTATTACTTCTAAAACCGATCAGTGGACAAAGTGTTTGTTGCTCGAAATAGTGTCTTCTTAGAGAAAGAGTTTCTCAAAGGAGATAGGAGTGGTCGGAAGGTATATCTTGTAGAGGTTCAAGATGAGTCATTAGTGAATGACTCGACAAGTGATGCTAATGTAGCAGAACAAGTTGATATACATGTGGTCGGTACACCACCACCTGTGGTCGGTACATCCCAACCACCTGTGGTCAGTACATCACCCCAACTACCTATGGTCGGTATATCCCAACCACCTATGGTCGGTACTCCACCCCAACCACGAAGATCAGCAAGACTTCACGAATTGTGTGGTGATCTGTTGTTGTTAGACGATGACGAACCTGCAAATTATGTGAAAGTGATGATGGACCCAGATTCCAAGAAATGGCAGAGTGCCATGAGATTCGAGATAGATTCCATGGGAGACAATCAGGTTTGGAACTTGGTTGATCCACCTGATGGGGTTAGACCCATTGAGTGCAAATGGATCTTCAAGAAGAATAAGGATATGGACGAAAATGTTCACATCTATAAAGCTTGGCTTGTCGCAAAGGGTTTTCGGCAAGTTCAAAGGGTTGACTACGACGAGGCGTTCTCGCCGTTAGCGATGCTTAAATCTATTCGGATCATTCTAGCAATTGCTGCATATTTTGACTATGAGATATGACAGATGGATGTTAAAACAGTCTTTCTAAATGGGTATTTAGAAGAGAATGTGTATATGATACAGCCCGAAGGCTTTGTTAATCCTAAAATGCTGGAAAAATATGCAAGTTTAAGAAATCCATTTATGGGTTAAAGCAAGCTTCTCGGAGTTGGAATATTTGTTTTGATGAGGTCATCAAAGGTTTTGGCTTCTGTCAGAATGAAGAAGAACCTTGTGTTTACAAGAAGGAAAGTGGGAGCGCTATTGTGTTTCTGATCTTATATGTGGATGACATATTACTGATTGGGAATGAGATTCCAATGTTGCAATCCATAAAGAATTCACTGAATAATAGTTTTTTTATGAAGGATTTAGGAGAGGCAGCATACATCTTGGGCATTGAGATCTATAGAGATAGGTCAAGAAGGCTAATAGGATTAAGCCAAGACATGTACATTGATAAAGTGTTGAAGCAGTTCAACATGAAACAGTCCAAGAAAGGATTCTTGTATGTGTCACATGGTATGTGCTTCCGTGATAAGCAGTGCCCTTCCACTGATGCTGAGCGCAAGCGCATGAGTAAGGTTCCATACACATTGGCAGTTGGTTCCATCATGTATGCCATGATACGTATTCGCCCAGATGTCGCATATGCTCTAAGTGTTGCGAGCAGGTACCAAGCCAATCCTGGTGAGAGTCACTGGACACTAGTTAAAAACATTCTTAAATACTTGAGAAGGACTAAGGATGTGTTCCTAATCTATGGAGGTGAGAAGGAGCTCGTTGTAAATGGTTACACCGATGCTAGCTTCCAAATCGACGCAGATGATTCACTGTCTCAATCAGGTTTTGTGTTCACAATAAATGGTGGTGTAGTAAGCTAAAAGAGTTTCAAGCAGGAAACGGTCATTGATTCTACAGCAGAAGCCGAGTACATTGCGGCTGGTGGAGTTATAAAGGAAGGTGTTTGGTTGAGGAGGTTTCTCATTGAACTTGGTGTGTTTCCTAATGCGTCGGGCCCATTGAATTTACATTGTGATAACAATGGGGCGATTGCACAGCTAAGCAGCCTAGGGATCACCAGAAGAACAAACATGTACTCCAGAAGTTTCATCTCATTCGACAGTTTGTGAAACTAGAAGAGATCAAACTATGCAAAATACATATGGATTTGAATATAGCAGATCCTTTGATAAAGGCTCTTCCACAGCCTAAGCATGAGGCGCACATGAGGTCTATGGGGATTAGATATCTTAGAGATTAACTCTAATGCAAGTGGAAGATTGTTGGGAATGTGCCCTAGAGGTAATCATAGAGATGATGATATTCCGATTGTATCTATGACATGCATTAAATGTTCATTGAATATCCATTATAGGAAACTTGTGTTGATTGGCAATTATGTGAATTGTCCGTGGAACTCAATTACTTGAATGGTTATTCTAAAGTTGTCCCTGGTCGACGTTCTTATGAGAACACACTTGAATATTAGACCAGCACATGTATTAGTTGATGTCTATGTTTCACAAGTCATGGACATGAAGATGTCGAACTAATAATGTGGGCACATGTGAGACATGTAGGCTAGACTGACCCAACTTGAGATTGTCTCTATTCATGTCATGTATGTTATATCCTTAGATCTGAGATTATGGTATGTACTCAAGATGTGAAACAGCCTACTTAGGGATATCAAACACTGCTCCGTAACTGGGTGGTTATAAAGGTGGTCTTCGAGTGGTCGAAAAGCATGCAATGAGACATAGACAGTCAAGATGGAATTTGCCCCCCTCTGCATGAGAGTGATATCACTGGATCACTCAAGTGATTGTATCAACAAATGCATGACCGTGCTTGGGTTAAGTGTTAACCCACGAGTTGAACCATATATCAATGGCAAAGGGAATAACTTATATGTGGTCGTAGTGGTTCGTCTGATATGATCTTTGCTTGTGCATAGGAGTTGTCACGCCTTGCTAGAGGCCGCTGTCAACTATTGGGCGAGTAGGAGTACTCGGTCCATGTCTATGTGTGCATGAATCCAAAGGGTCGCACGCTTAAGGGATGGAAGCCTAATTCGGGTTGGACCCGGATTAGACAAGGCTTAGGGTTCCTAATGGGCCTCCAGGTCGGGGTCGTATAGGGATGCCTATAAAAGAAAGGGGTAGGGCAAGGCAGACCTGATCTGATCGATCTATTCGACCGTCGTCACCTATCCCACGCTCACGCCCTTGCTCCTCACGGACCTAGCAGTCTGGTTGCGTATTGCTTCTTCCCGCACATGTGTGATACCTTGGAGGTGCTGCATCTGCGGTACAAGGATGCACCTGGTCGGTCACGGTGGTCGACAACTGGTCGGTGACTAGTTGGACTGGTCGGCGACTAGTTGGACTGGTCGGGAATGTGCTCGGACGATCCACGAGCGAAGGGTGTACTTGACGGACGACCACACAACTGCATGGCACTACTACGATGCATTCGACTCATCGAGTCTTCTACTGCATCTGCGCGTCTAGTGGTAATTCTGTGACCTATATCTGGCAGTAGATCCTGGTTTATGAGGTAGAAAAGTTTTATTTTCTGGCTAGCGTAGCACCCTCATTACCCTTCAAGCAGCACGGGACGAGCAGGACGAGCAAGACTGGGGCGAGCAGGACGGGGGTGAGGTGACACCTGTGGAGACAGATTCCTCTGGTTCGAGCAAGGTCTACCAGCGCGGGATCACGTGCCTTCCTTCAGCGCCGCTCGCGCTAGACCAGCGTCTGGTGATTCGACCCGACGATGATATGTAAGTAACCATTCATATTTTCATGACTTATTCATATGACATGTTTAAAAAATTAAACTTCAGACTAGCAATTCTTCTTAATGACTCGTGTAGAAACTGGAAGCGTGTTGCGGGGCCAGTTCACGCAATCTTAATGGCATGCTGGCCTTCCTGATTAAGAAGCACTACCCTGGCCTTGTCACCCACGACGGGACCACAGCGCTGCCCTGGAAGTGGCGGGACTTCTTCAACGTCAGGGACACAAATGATGTCCCCATTGTGACCAAGATCAAGAGAGAGTTCTGGGTGAGTCTTCATCACATCGCTTTGTCAATACTACGCATTCGTTGGACGTTCTTGAAATAATAAAATGATACATGATATTTGTATGCAGGAGTGGTTCACGTGCGAGACGGAGAAAGAGGTCGAGGCGTCGCAAGTGCAGGACAAGGTCTGCATGGAGCGACTCAAGGACATGTACTATGAGGCGCACCTCCAAGTCCTCATCACCTACCACGCCGACGTCCTTCGCTAGTCGCTGCCAGGGAGATGATCCTCTACCCCGACACCGACCTCCCCAAGGAGATCTACCTCTAGGTAATTAGGAAATATTAATTCTGATTTCTTCCATAAAAAATAAGTAGAAAACATTAATTCTGATTCATCTTCTGACATGTCAATTGCACGTTGTCATGCAGTTTCCTGCTGATTGGTGCAAAATGCACATGGACTGCTGGGAGGCTATTGTGGACGAGTGGAGAAAGCCGGAGTTGTACGCGCAGCGCAGAGCCAAATAGGGATATGCCAAGGTGAGGACAGGGCTGGCACACCACCAAAGGAGCCGCCCCTCGGAGGGTTCATGGACACCTAGGTATGCTTCTGTGGATTTACTTATTTATTTATTTATTTATTCATTCATTTATTCATTTTCATTACGTGTAATCATCCTTGTGTTTTCCTTACAGTCCCAGTCGTATGGTGGGCAGGTGATCAACGAGTTCACGGGCTACGCCCTGTCTCACAAGGGCAAAGCGACAGATCTGGACAACGTCTACAACCCGGCGAAGGAGGCCGACGCGTACACCAACCCGAACGCCTACGAGAAGATGGTCCAGTACACTATGGTGGCTTGCAAGCTCCTTGGTGAGACCTTCGATCCTACCACCCGGCCCCTGGATACAGACATCCTGATGAGGACAGGAGGAGGGAAGCAACACGACCGGTACTTCATTGCCCACAGCGCAATCGACCCGGCCACCATTCCCAACCTTCGTCAGGTTTGTCGATCAGACAGCAGGACCTCCTCCGACGTCCCCATACGACCTCGGCAGCCGATTCCATGCAGATGTTGGCGGCGGTGTAGATAACTTTAGTTTTATTCGCCGTTCATTGGTTTTACATATGTACCTTTTCTTTTGCATTGTTTAAACATCGCGGGTGTAATATTGCAGTCCGAGCTGGCCGAGTTGCTGGCCGCGCAGGAGGCCCATCGGCAAGAGCTGGCGGCCCAACAGGAGGCCCATCGGCAGGAGATGGTGTGCCAGATGGAGGCTGTCCGGCAGCACTCGCAGCATCAAATGCATGACTTTGCCGGCTTCTTTCAGAACCTTCACATTCCTGGTGTTGTCTTGCCTCCATTGCCTGCCTTGATGTTCGCTCCACCCCCTCCTCTTGGCCCTATAGGGACTCCGATGAGTATACATGTTTGTCTATTATTTTGGCTTGTGCGGCCATCCCGCTGATACTAATGAGATCGCTTCTACTTTGAGCAGGCACAGTCGGCGGGTTCGAACCTGACTCCTCCACATGGCCCTTTTCTAGGCCATGAGTGGCAGGTTGGCCCGAGTCCACACCGCACGTGGCCAGGTGGCACTCCTCCTCCGCCTCCGCAGCACAGGTGTTCAACGTGGTCAGGTGGCGCAACTCCTCAGCCTCAGCAACACGGGTGGTCAGGTGGCGCTCCTCAGCCTCAGTAGGTCGGGGCCTGCACGTACTCCTCGGCGCCGCCGCATGCCTCGGCGCCGCAGGGGTGGCCGGGGTGGCAAGGTGGGGGCTCTTCACACTCTCAGGGCCATTGGGACGCCGGGTCGTCGTAGGTACCTCTCGTTTAGTTTGTGATGGACTTTGTGATGGATGTTGGACATGATGAACTTGTTATGTATGTTGGACTTGTGATGTATGTTGGACATGATGAACTTGTTATGTGGATGGATTTATTATGGCATGTGATATATATGTGGATTTGTGTTATATATATATTTATATATGTGTGATTTGTCTGTTGTGATATATATGGAAAAACAGAAAAAAAGAATATTTTTCCAGCAAAGCTGGGCACCGTCTGGCAACAACACCAGCTTTGCCGAGTGCCGGCGCAGGAACTCGACAAAGTTTATTATAAAATAAGGAAAAACTCTTTGCCGAGTGCCGTCCTCGGCACTCGGCAAAGACTTTCTAAATAAAAAAAATAAAATATCTTTGCCGAGTGCCATGTCAGCACTCAGCAAAGAAGCCGCCAGATGACGGTGGCCGCTTCCTTTGCCGAGTGCTGGTTTGGCACTCGGCAATGTCTTTGCCGAGTGACGTCGCGTAGTAGTCGGCAAAGAAGTCTTTGCCGACATCTCTTTGCCGAATGCCGATGTGTAAAGCACTCGACAAAGCCTTCGTCGACTGCTCTCAGGCCTTTGCCGAGTGCTTTCGACGCTCGGCAAAACCGGTGGATCCGGTAGTGACTGTGCTCGTCGCAAGCAGCAGCCACCACGAGCGCAGGGCTCCGGCGCGTGTTAGGGCTTCCCCATTGCTTCACCATGGCGTACTGCCTCGTCGTCCAGGTAAGCAACTGGCTTCCAGATCACTGCCTTTAGCATCCTCGCAGTGTGCAGTGTATCAAACTCTTGCAGGGGAGTCGACTGCTTGGGTTGACAAAAGCAGACCTCTTCGAAGCCTGGACAACACACAGAGTGGAAAAAAGCGAACAACTGACAAAGAAAAGTAACAACCGTTAGACTTTCCTTATTTATTTCTAGAAAGCATATGCATTTAATAGCAGCACCTGGGCAGCACACGAAGCGGAGAAAAAGCGAACAACTGACAAAGAAAAGTGACAACTAGTGGACTATACCTTTGTGTAGCCTGCGCTGTAAATTTTGATAGCCTAGGGCCCTGTTTAGTTCTAAAATTTCTAACCTGAAAAGTAATATAGTATTTCGTTTATATTTGATAAATATTGTCCAATAATAATCTAATTAAGCTTAAAAATTTATCTCATGCTTTACAACTAATTTATGTAATTAGTTATTTATTTGACTAATATTTAATGCTCGATACAATATTTAATATGGTAAAAAAAAATTTCTAACCTTTTTAGCCAACTAAACAAGACCCTAATCTACGTGCCCTGCTACTTTGTCCTAGCCTCCTATGGCAGTACGCTGTATATGCCCCCATTGAAGAAGCCCATACACGCACATGGGTTGGCACGCAGTCACGGGCAGCTAGAGTAGGATATACAGTTTGTCTTGCATGACCAGTATGGCCTACCCACGAGGTAACCGTGGATACTCATGGTGGATTCATTGCTGCAGGTACATACATCTCCCTCTCCCACGGATAAAAAAACAAAACGTAGTCAGTTTTTGGTGCGATAAATTTTTTACGTCTACCTGCCGCCGGCCGTGCGAAACGAATTTAACTGCGCCGACAAGTGGGACCCGGTCGCCGCGTACACCTCACCTCCAATCACGCTCGCCTCGACGGTCCATCCCCTCCGCAAACCCGCTTCCTTCCCCTCGCCACGCGCTCTCCCACGCTGCCGCCGCCGCCTCTTCCAGTCTTCTTCCCCCTAACCCATGCAGCGCTCGTGCCATGGACCTCGCCGATTGCGGCTGCGAAGACCCCTTCCCCGATCCATGGCCGATGGAACGCCAAGAAGACAGCAACGACGGTCTGCTGCCTCGCCGAGGAGGAGGACCCGCGCCGTGGTCCTCGCCTCATCGCGATACGCGTCCTCGCCGAGCCCCGATCCGTGAAGGTCGCCGCCGCGTCGTCGTCATCCTTCGTCCATTCACCAGCACCTCACCAAGTCGGACGGCGCCGGAAACCCCAACGCCAGGACTGCCACATCGTCACCGGCGCCATCTTGCACGCTCGGGATCTCTCCCTGCCTTGCACGGAGGGAAGGACCCACCTGGTGTGCCAATCCATCCTTTCCCTTCCTGCTGTGTGAAACGGAGCACCTAAATTTGATCCGTTTAAGCTAACTGGCTATTCATATTTGGATCTGATCTAATTACATGTGTATACACGTATTATGCCTGCTAACTTGATCCTTTTCAACACTGTCATGCGTACATGTGCACACCATGTCCTTTACTGGATCTGCACTTGCAGTTCTCTATTTTGTCTTCTTTGCACTGAAAGTTCCCCAATTAAGAAAAATTGCTTACATGCTGATTTCATAACTTGGCACTACGGGGAATGCTGATGTTGAAATTGACTACATATTCAGATACACAAGCTTAGGCCATAAGTGCCATCTCAACTGCTGGTCTTGTTTTTCTTTATTTTTTTTCTTTTTTTGGTGCTGGACTGATGGCTCTGTGTTTATTTGCAGAGAAACAAGAAGTGAAGAATGAGAAGAATTGAAGAAATTGATTGAGATATTAGGTAACTCAAGTAACACTGAATCTCTTCTTCTCTAGATTGAGAGCATACTAATTCAATTTCTTTTCATGTGTTGTACCATGATACTCTCTACATACACTTTCCTAATGCATCTAGCAAGGCTGAATGTTTGTTGTCTGAAAATTATAATAATCAAAGCTTGTTTGTGATAATCATTTAAGCCTTTTGAACTACACAGCATGGGTTGTTATTGCAATAAGTATTGTAATAGGTATCAATTCTCATCTTGATGTTGGGCATTAGCAGTAATGTGTCATTGTTTTCTCAGCATTGTAGTCCGTTGCCACAGCCAGCGCATCCCAAAAGCAGTGCAAACCCAGCCCCTGGGTTTACTTTGTAGAATCACAGAGGTTTACTCAGATCGCAAAGGATCTTTACCTACAATATAGGCATGTAGCAACCTTGCTGCATGGTAGGAAATCAACTATCAGGCATAGTAAAATTGTGACTTTGGCTAGGATATACATTTAACTCAATGTTTGAGATGAACGAGACTCACAATTTATGATTGCTAGGAGATTAGATTGTGTATTATACCTATTTAGATTGTTCCAACATTATGGTAGAGTAGGTGGGGTAGTTTGTTGTGATGTTTGGTGGAGGGCGACTACTTCTTTATCAAGCAAGTGGGTTCTAGGCTATCAAGTTTTGCAACTTTTAGGAGCTAATTGATAGGCTTTCGTAACACAAAAAATGGTTGTCTGGCGGGCAGCTGCTGCAGCAAGAATGCCGGAACTGTGGCCAAAGTTCAGTGTAGGCTACATTCTATCTGCTATGTTTTTGTTAAAATGATTTGCCATAACTAGATGCTAAATTAGCCCTCTTGATTTAGAACACATGCTTGTGCCAGTTCACCCCTCCCATTAACTACAAGCAACTACGCTATCTCCACCGCATGGTTCAGTGCCATACTGTCAAGGTGGCATATTCAGATTTCGTGGAATACACTAGCGAATATATAGTTTTTTGTATTGTGATCCTTAAGCTTCATGTCAAGATATCAGCTATTCTACTTTTTAGTACCAGGTAGAATGAATATGAAAACTGTATCCAAAAAAGGTACGCATACACAAAGATAAGTATTGAATTTGATTAGATTCAAAACGTTGCTTTAAATAGTGGTTTTGGTTTTATAGTAGTAAATATTTCCTATTTTTACTGGAGTGTCCAGTAAACTGCTGCGGTTAGTGTCTGTAGGAAAGGTAATATGTAATGTTTGCAACTTTAACCTTGGGCAGTCGAAGGTGGCGTGGGGCGAGGAGGCTGACACAGTGTATATGAACCTGGAAAGCATGTCAACCCTGTGAGCAGGTTATGAAAAATAGCCCACAGAGTGAGCTTTTAGCCCTTACGCTTATGAAATCTTCAGGACTACTTAAGGCTTGATATTTTACACATGTATCCTTTTGCAGCCTGTATCAACCTCACACTTCTCCCAGACCAACGCGATCTGAGTATGACTTGGCATGTGACTGGAAGCTTCTTGGGGAAAAGCAGGATAATCATTTCAGAATACTTCACAAGGTAGGCACAATTCTATTGAAGATTTGTATCCATGCTATTATCTTGTGTCTCACATTCATGCATTAATTTATGTGTTCAATCAGTTTGTAGAAGCACAAAGAAGCCAAAAAGGTTTGCAAGTCTAGGCAACAATAATTCTAAGCTAGAGAGGCTGGTTCTGGTGTCATATGATATCAGATGGATTGCCAAGGTACGACTCTCACCAAAGTGGAGGGGAAGAAGAGTGTTTTAAGTAGATAGATGAAGTGTCATGTGCGATACATTTCCCCCCTAAATAAACAATATATTATCAAAGGTGTGTTAATATTAATTTAATGGCCAAATTAGGAACTGAACTATTGAGAATACCCTGATACTGTACAATTAAATACTCTAGGTATATTATGCATATACAACTGAACCTATAATTTTTAGTTTGTTTTTTATCTTATGATGAAATATTTGACTTCCCTTTGATTTATTTTGGTCATGCACTCATGCTGCATTTGCACCAAACTGAGGAGCTGAGATACTGAATCCCATTTTCTTTTTGATCTTAGAGGGCCCAAAAACTGGCCTCTCACTAACTGTGTTTCAGATTCTATTTGATCATTTTCTTTTTGATCTTAGAGGGCCCAAAAACTGGCCTCTCACTAACTGTGTTTCAGATTCTATTTGATTTTCCCATAACAGGCCTCATTGCCTCATTAGGGTTGAAATTGACATCGATGACCATGGCAGCATTCTCTTCTGTGGCGGCAGTGAGGCATAGCTGTGTCATGGATGGCGCCAAGGCGGTGGCAGTGGCCGCTGGCACCGTCTTTTGTCAAAACTATATGGCTGCCATCCTGCTTCTCCCTTCGCCATAACTGACGGTGCTGATGCCAAGGTGCGCCTCCGCGGTGAGTAGCGGGAGCAACCCATTACCTCTTCCTTGCCAAGCTCTACCTAGCCTTCCACCGTCTGATTCCATGTAGCTCCTATGACACCGCCAAAACAAGCAGACATCTTTCTTATCTCACTATATGTAGAAACCAAGTAATTAATGTGAGCCTCTGCTTACCATTTGTGCAATTTTCAAGGACATGGACCGGCATGGTGTTTGATAAGTCTGAGAATGGACAACGGGTATATTAGTATGTACAGTCCAATTGTTAATATGTTATACCCTGACTCGTGTTAATTTCATAAAATTTATTTTTTTATTCAATGTTATTTTAATTTTGGTGTTTATTTTTATAATATTGTTACATTATTGTGCGATCTGTGTTTTAACATAAAAATTTTATTATCCCGTAGCAACGCACGGGCATGATACTAGTAATCATCTATTAACGAGACTATATCTCATAAATTGACTAGTACCCTAGTTGGAAAAAAAAATCACAACTCTCCTATACGCTGGATGGTATACTGAATGGACATGTGTATGGATCCACGATAAGTGTCCACACTTGCTTTGTGGCGGTAATCTCGGCCCAATTTAATTTGCCCCCTAGCCAAAGGCCCAAATCAGCACAAGGGAGCTGAAATAAGCATAAAGCTTGCATGATAAGGTGTAACATGGTACTATGAATTGGGTCATTTTGTTTTTACAACAAATTACTGAAAAAAGACCCTACATCGATCTATTTATATAAATTCATTGATGATTAGTTTTCTTATAAGAACAAAACACATTTTATTTTAATAACCAGGGGCGATATTCTAAATCTAGGACAAAATATTCCATCTTGACAAGATAAATTATAAGTTAAGGAGAACAATATTTCATATTTAATAAAACATAAATCTAGGTTTAGGTAAATTTTATAATAATATTTCACCCATAATATTTAGGGGAACATAATTCTATGTTTAGGGATTAGTATTATAATATTCACATCTGTAGTTAAAATTTAAAAATATCATGAATACTATATGAACAATTGAAATGTACCATTGAACATCAAACAAACAACAGGAACTTAGAATATACCATAGTCTCACGGGTATTATGTTAATATAATAATCAAAAATATATTGCGCATCACATATATATACCGCTTGAATAACCAAAAATACACCATGAAACATCACATGTGTATTGTGTGATTAATCAAAAACACATCATGGAACGTCACGTGAAATTCTAGCATCGAAGATCCTAAAAAAAACCCGGGTGTTATCGTCACCGGTAAACTAATCCGTCCGCCCGGCTCAATTAGCGCTAACCCTCTTACCCGTCGCTCCCATCCTCCCCACTTCACCCGGGCGGTTCCCCGTCTCCCCGGCGCTCCCTCGCTCCCAATATCCCCAGCGGTAGTTCCCCGTCTCCCCGGTGCGTCCTCGCTCCACATCTCCCCCGTCTCCGGTCCAAGCGAAGGCCGCCGCCGCCCGGCCCTCGACGAGTCGCCGTGAAGGACGCCGTCGCCCCACCCTCGACTTTGGCTCCGTCACTGCCGCCGCGTGGCCCAGGCCCTTGACGCCGGTCGCTCCGCCACAGCCGTCAGCCGGACGCGTTGCCCCGTACACGACACCCGCGTCCCTGCGCCCTTGCTGGACGGGCCTCGACGCTGATCGCTCCGCCACGGCCGTCAGGCGGACGCGCTGCCCCGGACGCGACGCCATCGCCGTACGCGCTGTCGCCTCGACGCCACAGATGGCTCCGCTGCTTGACTCTCCGGCAGTACCGCCGTACGCCGCTTGACGCTGGACGCTCCGCTGCCTTCACGAACTGTTGTTTTTCAGTGAGTTGATTACTACCCACCACTTATGTTCCAACTTGGAGCACATTCATTCGCAACATTTTTTACCTTCAGATTCAGACTGTATCTTTTTCTGTATCTCCCTTTGCTCCATAATCCTGGATAAGATTGTAGTTAGTTTACTTATTAGGTGGAGAAGGTTCAGAATAACCCAACAAAATGAAGCCCATTATAATCTTGTAGAGAAAGGATCAATAGAAGTGTTCACTAAACGGTTAACCAAAATGTTCAATAGGTAGTGAGCTGGGCCATATGTTTTTTTTTTGGCGTCCATGACTCTGAATATGTGCTTGTGTTTCAATCAAGTGGAACTGTTGAAGTGATTATTAATTCTAAGGTAGTATTCAGTATTAAAACTGGTTTTGTACATGTGACATGAGCATAGGCAGTGGTATTCATCACTGCAATACAGTTATGGTCCCCTGTTTTAAATGCTGAAACCGTAGACATTAGTTATAAATAATAATAAAAAAAGGAGTTAGGATATTAACAAACACGAATGAATTTGGAAAAGAAAAACAATGCTATGGAATGTTGAGTTAATGGCTGGCCACTGTAATCTATTTTTAAAGGATGCTCATTTGTTTTTATTATCCAAAGATGCAGCAGTCCATGAGCTGCTACTGAACTCTGAAATCCCTTTTCAGGAAGCTGAGTTCCTTTGAATCTACGACTAATGTCTTGTTCTTTTTGTTATTGTGCTACAGGGAGGACGCTAGCTACAACCACGTTGGTCCGGTGACGGCCTAAACATTGTGATTCTGGAATCTGGTGGCGACCCTCCTTGTGACCGGTATTACAACGACATCTTCCGCCTCAACGGTACATGTCCCTTCAAACATGCCTTTCATGTTAAGGCTCTGCTATGAAATTATTACCTGTGCTTGATGGTTATAGTCATCAGTAGGACCAAAATAAATTTATGGATAGCTTGCAAGATCCCATGATCACAACACCCACGATCAATTGCAAACCATTTAAGGAAAGAAAATGGAAATCTTAGAAGTGTTAGTGATCTGGAATAAGAGCTGCTTGAACTATTTTAATACCATGTGCTCACTGGATTTACCGGGTTTGTTTTGCTTCTTTCATTACCAGAGATAATAAGAAGCAAAACTGGTATGTCCATATTTTTTTTCAGTTGCCCAATCGACTCTGAAAATCAAGCATCTGCCTGCGTTCTATACAAGAAGGTATGCAAAATATTTCTCTAATGATTTCTTTGTGTTTTTTTGCCACAGCCTCTGGTAGTTATGCTTTTGGAGCCGTTTAATATTTTTTTTCCATCAAGAAGGAATATGTGCTAACCAAATTCAAGAGGCCGAGAGTTTGTGCTCACTCTATTTGGCCATCCTTCGTAACAACCCGTACTCACAAAAATTGCGGAGTATGGGGCAGGCTGAACATCTCGAGGACTATCGTATTGAACTCAACCTTGATCAACGATTGGACCAAAGGACATACAACGCATCGATGGCTAAGGAGGTGGCTGCTGTTTGGGTCTAGGGTAGTGAACTCCTTGGTCAGTTTCAGAATAGTGTTGTCCTGCATGGGAAAGATAGGAGTAGATATGGCATCCGATCATACCATGGTTGCTATGATGCTCTTTCATACCCGTTCTTCTTCCCTAACAGTGAGCTTTTGGATGACATATGGATATTCCAAAGAAACATGTTACTATGGAGGAAATCAACGCGGCTCATGCCCTGCGTAAGGCTCGTAGTGGTACAGAAGAAGAAGAAACAGGTTTGTTTATCTCCTTATTATTTTCATGTACACCAAGCTGTTATCCTATAAACAACTCTAATACCATAGTTTTTTTTTTCTGCAGAATCTCTAGGAAATTTATGTGTTTCCGTGCGTGACTACTACTGCTACAAGTTCCAGATACGTCCAGGAATCTTTAAACCCATACTTCATGGCCAGCGTCTTTTCCAACAGTTTGCGGTGGACATGTACATGAAAATCTAGAGTTCTCGATTAGATTACATACGCAATCATCAAACAAAGATTAGGGTCGACCTCTACCAAGGATTGGTCGATAGCTTGCATGCTGGTGAGGGTAGAACGGAAGAAATTGGAAAGCGAACGGTGATGCCTACATCATTTATTGGAAGCACGAGGGACATGAGGCGTAGGTACTTGGATGCCATGGCACTCATGTGAAGGTTTGGAAAACCAGACATCTTCGTAACTATGACGTGTAATCCAAACTGGGATGAGATCACGCGTGAGTTGTACCCTGGACAAACTATACAGGATCGTCCAGATCTAGTTGATCGGGTATTTAGGGCAAAACTAGAAGAGCTTAAGGACAAGGTAATAAAAAAGGGTATCCTTGGAAAGGTTCACACACTCATGTGTATGTTGTGGAGTTTTAGAAGAGGGGTCTATCGCACGCACATTTTCTGCTAATCATGGAGAGAAAGTACAAGATCACTTGCCCAGAGCAGTATGACCTTCTCATCTCAGCTGAGCTCCCAAACAAAAGAAGTATCCATAACTATATAAAATGGTTACAAAGCATATGATGCATGGCCCTTGTGGGGACCTTAATCGCAATTGCCCATGCACAAAGGGTCGTAAATCATGCAAGAACCATTACCCACGACCTTTTTTGATGCCACATTGCAAGGCAAGGATTTGTACCCAGTTTAGAGAAGACGTGATGATGGTAGAAAAGAGAAGGTTCGAGGGCATGACCTTGACAATAGATGGGTCGTGCCTTACAACCCGTACCTCCTACGCATGTTCAATTGCCACAACAATGTTGAGGCATGTGGGAGCATCAAGGCCATCAAGTATTTGTTTAAGTACATTCACAAGGGTCATGACCACGCGTCTATTGCTGTGAGAGAGGCTAGCAAGGAGGGCAATGAAGGAAACATCTATGAGATCAAAATGTATAGGGATGCTAGATTGGTAACTCCTCCAGAAGCCTTGTGGAGGATATGTGGTTTCGATATAAGTGATAGGTCCCCTTCTGTGTTGTCGTTGCAACTCCATCTTCCTGGCATGCACATGTTGTCATTCTACCGACGCGAGGGTGTTCGACGAGTGCTTAATCGTCCAGGTGTTGAAAGGTCCATGCTTACAGCCTACTTTGAGAAGAACAACATGTCTGAACATGCCCGCGATATATTGTATCGGGACTTTCCTGAGTACTATAAGTGGGACTCACGGGATAAAACATGGGTAAGAAGGGCACAAAAGAAGTGTATAAGACAGATCAGAGAGTTGTATGTGCCAATCCATCCGAAAGGGAGTGTTACTATCTTAGGGTTCTTCTGAACCATGTTGCTGGTGCAACCTCCTTCATTGATCTAAAGACGGTTTCTGGAAGACTCCTACCGAATTCCGTCAAGCTGCAGAAAAAAAGGGGCCTTATTGAAGAGGACAACACATTGCACGAGTCCCTTGCTGAAGCTACTTTGTGGATGATGCCATGTGCATTACAAAGCCTCTTTCCAACGATCTTGGTATTTTGTGAGCCGAGTGATGTGTTAGCACTCTGTGAAAATCACAAGGAGGCAATGTCAGAGGACTACAGTTGCAAAAACCAGTCAAGCTTCGCAGTGGAACAGATGGTCCTCATAGATATCCGGACTTTGTTAGAATCAATGAATAAGGACATAAAGGTCTACCCACTTCCCGGTATCAACGACACATATGATCCATCTAGGGATATTCCTAGAGAGATTTTCGTGGAGGCTAACGTTGGGGCAAGCGCTGATGACTTGGAACTATCAAAGACCCTTAACGAGGAGCAGCAGGCTGCTTACAATGAGATTATGGCTGCTGTTGATAGTGGGCATGGGGTGTGTTCTTTGTGGATGGACCTGGTGGCACCAGAAAGACTTATTTATACAAAGCCCTGCTTGCTACTATACGTAGTCGGAACAAGATTGTTGTGGCAACAACAACATCTGGTGTTGCAGCCTCAATATTGCCTGGTGGCAGAACGTCCCACTCATGCTTGAAGGTTCCCCTCACCCTTGAAGATAGGACCTTTTGCACCTTCAAAAAACAGTGTGGAACTAGCAAGTTCTTTCAGACCACATCTCTTATTATTTGGAACGAGGTGGCGATGATGTAGAGGCAAGGTGTCGAGGCACTAGACAATAACTGAAACATCCTCAAATTTTCCACAAAGGGAAAATTCACAGAACGAATAATAATGTGAAAATATAATCTGTCACATTATTATACAACAGTTGATAATCAAATTCATACATCAAATCTAGATAAAGGAGTACAATAATAAGGCTTACATTATTTATTACATCGTCACATGGCGGATCATCAGAGTACAAGCATCCTGAATATCTGTGGAAGTAAGAGAACACTCGCGGAAGGATCTTCATAAACCATCTTGAGCGTAGGCACGAGAGCTTCTAATCCTTCTATTCCCAACATCACTGTGAAGCAGGTAAATCTACACACCACCAGATATGTGCAGGCCATGGTCAGCACCGATGAGCTTTAGTGGAAACAGAAAATAAGGAATCTGGCGATCCTATAGTTTGGTTGTGGGTTTTCTATGCATGCAAGCAATAATCAAGTTTAATACAATAGCAAATCAAGTTTTAACTCATTCCCAAACCCATCCACACACATCCATCCACCATCCCAGATCCACCACCACATCACCATCACCATCAAGACTCACTCTCAGGTCGACCAGGCCAACTCCCTTCTCAGCCTCTCAACGGTCCGCAGGCCTCAACCTGGCTCACGGCCGGAATCAACTCTCGAGGGAACGTAGAACACTCCTCTCACTAGTCTGGTGCATCCTCCCTAGGAAAGGTCCATAGCCGACAAATCGGCATATGTATCGATCGATCAACCGTACACTCTGCAGAGGTTTTACTAATCCACCAGATAGCCATCATCGATGTTGTACAACATCTAGGCAGATTCTGGGTGCCTACTGCCATAGAACGATGCCATCCTACCTCTCAGCCTTGGAACACCCTTAGAGTGGCTGATACTGTGAAGAGTCTATCTCATAATCCCATTCCCTTAGAGCATCATGATCGTCTCGAAAGGGTGTGAGACTCACATGCTCCTACCTTCCTAACACACGTTCGCCTAATAGTAATGGCATCGATCTATCCAGCGGTTTGGCCATCTCCCCCCAGTAGAGAGCGGGTGAAAAGCAAGGGATTCCTAAGGTCCGTATACCAGCGCAACAGTTTCTAGGTGTGACCAAGCCATGATATCTCCACCCCTTAGAGGCTCACACCCGAGGATTCTCCATCTCATAATTGTTGTACCCGCCATAGGTAGATAAATAGAGATGCCCAGGTTGCATCCTCGGCAAGACTCGCTCCAAAAGCTCATCATAGATCCCAGCTCGATCGACTCAACCCTCACCCTACACCCTTCCGTACAGTTCCACTCCATACCCAGATACACATCATTAGCTCACCAGCCCTTCAGATCCAACATGTCCATCAAGCTTGGCATCCCCGCCAGACCCTCCAAGGGGTTCATCACATCGCGTCAAAATGTAAGTGAGTGAAGTATATATACTAGAAATAAAAGCATATATGCGGGTGTCTAGCCTAACAGCGGGTGAGCAGGGTGAAAGGTTACGACAAGGCAGGGGTCAACAAGCAATATTTCTATCGTGCAATCCTATCACAGGTGTAAACATTGCAGAAATGTAAAGCACTAGCAATTCTAGATATTAGCCATGTCTATAGGATTTCTAAAAGAAGGTGCTACCATGACACCTGCGTTGTCGAGGCAGTAGTGGTACAAGTCTTCTTCCGTCAACGTAGTCGTTCAGCAGGACCTCCTCCCTGGTGTTCGTAGCCTCCTCCCTCGGATCGCTCCTCATTCGACTCCGAAATCGAGACGTAATAGTCGTGTTAGCGACTCCTATAGAATAACACAAAGAACGAATGAACAGCAAAAAGATCCAAATACACTCAAACATAGTATAAATGGATAGGGCTCGATTTATAGAAATTTTGGATACTTGGATCATAATTTTCGGAGCTCGTATGAATTAGTTATGAATTTTTGAAGTTTAACATATATTCTGAAAAAGATAAAAGGTTTGGCGTGACACGTGTTGTCACGGGGTAGGTCCACGTGGCATTGTGGGTCAAGCTGATGTGGCGTGCTGCTGACGCGGTGATGACGTCATGCTGATGTCAGCACAGACAAGTGGGACCATGCCGACGTCACTGCTGATGGTATGATGACGTCATCGCTGACCAATGTCTACGGTCAAAGTCCAAGTGGGTGTTAATAGGCCTTTAGTGGGCCGGATGGGTCGGATTGGGCCAGGCTAGGCCCGCCACGTGGCAAGCTCTGGTGGTGCCACGTCATCAAGTGGATCCGTCATGGGCTTAAACCGGGTCAGGTTCACGGTGGCTGGTCCACGGTGGTCCGGAGCTCGCAGGTCCTACTGTCAGCGTCACTTGTCCTCGTAGACCAAGTCCATAATCTTCTTGCTAAGTCCAACTTTTCCCCATTCTCGTCCTCCGCCGCGACAGGCTTGGCCGGCGGCGGCGAGGTTGTCCAATCCGCCATCACTGTGGTCCTATGTGGAAATTAACAGGCTCTCCAGCATCGCGAAACCATGATGAGTGCAGCGGTGTCCAGCAAGATGGCTGCGAGGCTCCTGAACGTCTCCGGCCGCGGCATCGGCGGCGGTGCCGCAACGGTGCAATAACGCACCCAGGGGCCAAACTGGTCATGCACGAATCCAATACGGGTCCGAGCGACGTTGTAGGCCACCACAAGGTACGGCGAAGCGCAGCCATGGCAAGACCGCGCGGCGGACACGGCCTCCACGCGGACGGCGGTCTTAGCAGCCTCGTCGCTTCCCTTTGGCTGCGCAGCAAGGCGCTGCAGTCTACACAGATGCCCAACGGCGCGCCTGCACCGGAAGAAGTGGTCGGGACAGTGGCGTAGGGCAGCGGCGCTCGGCGGTGCTCTGGTGCGAACTCCGGTGAAGCGGCGGCGCGTGGCCATGGCAGTATAGAGCTCCTCGGGCCCCATCTTCTTCACGATTTGGTGCAGTACATCTCGGCGAAGCTCGACGACGCGTCCTTGTCCCACGAAGCGTCCACAGTTGATCAGGGCATCCTCGCCACGGCGGCGCTCCGAGGAACACTGGCGCTGGCATGGTGCTGGGTTCAAGGGTCTCTGGTGGCTCTCCATTTGGCTTAGTGTGGCAGAACCTCCTAAATCATATGGCCCACACGCATGATTATTGTCTAAACAGACTCCAAATAACCATGACTGTGTTCCATACGACTTAAAAAGTCTGTCGGGTAAATCCCGAATCATCCACGATTTTCCGAGCAGGATCAATCGTTATAAAGAGGCATTGCAGTATTACAACAGTTTGATATAAATAATATACATCGGAGTAAAATAGCGGAAGATTTACAATAACATAAGTTTACAAACCTTTGAGTTTTAAATATTTACAACCATAAGTTTAAATTGTACAAACCATAATAGTAGTGGAGTAGCAGTAGATAACTTTATTACAATACCAAACGATAAGCTCTACCCAAGAGCTAAACATCTTACTCGTCGTCACTTTCCTCAACGACTGTCATGCAGCAGGACGCAAAACACTCCTGCCCATGAGGCTCACGTGCAACAAGGGTTCAACAAACCCTGAGTACAAAAGTACTCAATAAGACTGACCCGACGAAAAAGAGGGGTGAAGACTCAAGAAATACAGGCTAGAGGGACAAGGAAAGGCTTGTAAGAGATAAGAAATTTTTGCGGAAATGCTTAACAGAAAGTAAAGTTTGCTTTGATCTAGATCCAAATACCAACCAACTTCATTATTAAACCTTAGTCATTGTTCAAGTTGTTACTACGATGATGAACATCGATCGAGTCTTCTTCTCCGAGAAGCAACGGCGATTCGAATCCATTTTCATACCCAGCTGGGACCTAGGTCACTAGGATACCGGAGACTTTAACTCCAATGCATACCAGATGAACCGATATACCGGGATAACAACCGCAGCCATATATCACCACATGATACACCTGAGCTGTTCTGCCCAGTGTACCGAGATACGTGGGAACTTAAACCCACAGTAAAACACACTATGACATATGTGGGGACTCTGGCCCACTATATGTCACTCCATGATATGCGTGGGGACTCTGGCCCACTGTATACCACTTCATGCATGTGGATTTCTAATTTCTCGATATCACCAGTTCACCAACGGACGGGACCTAGGGCATCAACAGACGGAAACACTACAGAGGGACTCCATTCCCAGTGCAAGTTAGCCGTCCGGACTCGATTTATTAATTATCATCAAGATTCCAACAAATAAAACCAATCTCATCTTTTTTATTCTTTTACTTTTGAACACTTAACTAATTAAGCAGGGCTAAGCGTTACTACTTATCTTCCAAAGTAGGTAACAAGGAATAAGGAAATAAGACAGGTAATACAATTGGTGGGTTTTCACTCAACTCCTATTACTTAATGCAACATATCATAGCTGAAGCGATAAAACTTTTATAAATAGAATAGGGTTTGAATGCATCGGGGGCTTGCCTTGGTATTCGGGGTAGACGGTCTCGAACTCTGGATCAACTCCCGATTCCTGAATCTGCTCGTCCTTGGGATCTGGTGCGACAACGTTAACTCTCCGTTAACGGAACTATTCGATAATTGATATGCTTTAACATGATGGAATGGTAAACATGATGCTCGATGGATGCATGATCAGATTAAGGGCTTGAGTACAACTTTTCTTCACGATAAAGTTGCAAGCCAATAAAACTTCGCTTATCAAGCTCATTAGGGTTAACTACGCCATTTAAGAAATTAATTAAACACATGAAACAACGTTGATTAAGCCCTAATGACATGATTAAGATAAGCGCAAATAATTAATTAAAGTGCCAAAGGTCATTAAGGTTAATGACCCAAGGTCATCAATCAATCCTAAAGTCAAACAAATTCTATAATGATTAAACTCAATTAAAGGGATTAATTAATTACTTAAAGACATAAAATAAAGGCATAAAATTAAAGTTATCAAATTAAGCCCCAAATTTTATTTTAGAAAGCTCTTAGCCTAATTAGATGGAAAAACAAATTTCAGAATTAAAAGCCAATTATTTTATTTATTAAAAATCATAGAATGTGTATTTTTCAATTAAAAGGGATAATTTTAACATATATAAAAAGTACTCAAATTTGGTATTTCATATTTTTTCTAGGTAGATGACATCATAAAGAACACACACAAAAAATTTTAGAATTTTTGGAGCTATATATGAATTACTATGATTTTTCAAAGAAAATAGCATTTAAATCATTTTCTAAAAATAGAAAAAGAAAAATCGGCACAGTGCTCCCGCGCTGACCGACGGTCTGCTGGCGGTTGACCGGCGATTACTCGCCGACGGCGAGGTCTCCGGCGACCGGACTTGAACCATCGGGCTCAGCTTGGCACGGGGACTCGATCAGGGTAGCTAACGTGGCGGCGGAGCGACGGCGGCACCCACGCTGGCGGCCATGGTGGCGCGGCGGAGTTCGGGCGCGGCAGCAACGCTCACCGGAGCGATTTCTGGTGATGGTGAGCACTCGGGCGTACGCAGGGCGTCCATACGAACACACTGGGCCAGAAGATGAAGTCGCTCCTGACCCCTAACTCAAACGACCACGCGCTCGGCGGCGCTGGCCAGGCATGCCGGCGGCGAGCTTCGGTGTCCGGCGACCACGACGCGGTAATGATGAAATTGATAGCGCAGACAGCTGCAGGAGCTCACCACGGGCACGGTGCGCTCGAAGATGAAGGCTCGGAGCGGCTGAGTTGAGCTGCGGACGGCGGCAGTAATGGCGGCGGCGGCGCTCCGACGGCAAGAACGGTGTCACCGGAGTTCCTGTGCACCATCCAGCCGGCCAAGATGCGCATGAGAGGCAGGATAGTATGGAGAACACGATGAGAGGGTTAAAGAGAATATATTTTCAACCTTGACGACGGTCGACGGTGAAAGATCTCGCGGCGGCTCGGCGACCGGCCTCGAAGAAGATGACGGCGCGTGGGCAGCTCGAGCGAGGAGAGCAAGCACGAGCTAGCTCAAACTGACCGTAAGGATGTGGCGGAGCTATTGGCAAGAGCAATCGGGCAGTGATGAATCGACGGCGGCGAATTCAAGCGGCGGAGCGAGGTCGTCGGCGACGGTGGCGGGGAGAAGAAGAAGAAGAAGAAGTCGGCCATGGCTGACCTATTTATAGGGCGGAGGCGATGTATGGACGGGCGACACGGCGACGATAAAGCTTTGCGCGTCCAGGAGCGCGCTGGCGGCTGAGCATGTGCGGCGGTGGACGGCGGCGCGGGTTGAGAAGCCGGCGATGGCGGCCGACGATAGGTTTCGGTACTGTTTGCAAAAAATACAGAAATGCCATCTGTTGAAAATTACAAATTACTCAAAATTTTATATAAGAACTTAAAAATCTCCAAAAATATCATTTGCATAACTTTTCAAGGGCTACACTTTTCCTTTAACTGGCATCGTTAAATTCTGTCTGGATTTTAAAATTTGAATTCAAATTCAAAAAGGGAATAAAACCCTAGAAACAGACATTTGAAATTACTTTTGATTTTTCAATAAAACTTGAAAATCTTCAAAACTATGAAATGTTTAACTTTCCAAACCAAACCTTTTTCACATATAAAGTTTTCCAAAATTATGCATAATTTTTGAATTATGGTTTTAAAATCAAAAGGGGACAAATACTGGAAAACTGTATTTTCAAATTAATTTGAAATTTCTCTTGAAAACTTGAAAAACTTTATATACCAACTTTGTAGCTCTTGTCAAGATCTACAAACTATATTTTTAGAGTATCTCCAAATTCTTTATAGATTTTGAATTACAGAAAAGGGGGTAAAACTAGGTTTTGAAATAAAGGGTTTTTGAAATTGAATTCAAACTCGATTTGGTTTCTAACTTAATTGGTTGGTCATTAGTGATCACAAGCATCATCCAAGGATATTTTTAGGTCATTGACCCAATGACATCCTTGGTTGACCAAATTGACTTTCGAAAAACACTTTATAGCTTTCCAATTTGAATTTAAATTTTGAATTACAAAGCTTGGGAATAAGCTTTGAAATCCAAATTCAACTTCAAATATGGAAACAAATTTTTTTAGGGTTGGACTTAGGTTTATACACTATGCTTGACACTAGTGTAAACACGGTTTACACCTCGAGTACATAGAATATAAACCAAGTATTTGCGATGACATTCAAAAGTAGGGTTTTATTATTTCATGTGACAAAACATTCCAGAAACACAATCAACCTATGAAATGTAAACTTGTTTTAGTTAATGCACATTAAGGTTGACTTAAACATGAATGCTTTGCAGTGCATATGATGACATGGCATGTTTTAGTTAATATAACACCAGAGGTGTTACACTTAGCGTGCGCATGGAGGGCGCATCGCCGAGGCGGGCAGAGATCCGGGGTCCAAGAGGGTCATAGCTCGACGACGGGGCAGCATGATGGCTTCGCCGCGACGGCGTATGGCCACGGCAATGGCACGGCGGACAAGTCCAGTCCGGCGTCCTCCTGACGCCGTGGAATCCGGGGGCTGGGCTAGCATGTGTGTGCGTGTGCGTGTGTGTCCAAGAGGCCGGCGATGGCCTTGGCCTACGTGTCCCTGGTACGGGGCGCCATGGCCATGAAAGCAAGGTCGGGGTTTGGAAGAGGGGCTCCTGGTGGTGCTCACCGGCGTGGAAGAGGAAGGGAGGTGCGGTACGTCTTGGCGATGAATGGCTCCGGCGTGTAGGCGTGGCGGACAGACGTAGACGACGATGACCTCGCGGTACGGCTTCGCCCGCAGCTCCGGTGATGCCTTCTCCTCCAACTCCAGCGACGGCGGCTCTGCTCCCCCTTGCTCGAACGCATGCGGCGTGGCTTGGCGTGGTCGAGGCAGCAGCTGAGGCAAGCGTTCTTGGGTCCGGCTCCCTTCTAGGGTCCTCGCTTCTCCGTTGTGCTTCTTCTCCTTCCTCGAGTCTGACACCTCCTCTGCTCCTTCCCAGCCTTCTTCTCCTCCTTTCCTTCACCTCCTCTCTCCGCTTGGTGGCGCTCGTGGCATTGTGGCTAGGTGGTTTTAGCCACCAGGGTGGCGGTGAAAGGGATTTGGAAACCCTAGAGGTGTCGGGCTCCGCCTTTATAGGCGGCCAGTGATCGGGAGGCCACGGCGGCGGCGTGATCATGACGCGAAGCAAATCAGCCTCCGGGAGCTTCTCGGGTCGCTATGAGGCTCGGCTGGGTCCAGGGCGTCAGCGAGAAGGGGCTAGCCAGGGCTATGTGAGGGTAAGCATAACAGCGCCAGGAATTCACCGCGGCGGCTGCGCATGTCCGCGCGCAAGAGGGAGTTGCCCACGCCGTGGGCGTTTTGCTGTCGGTCGGTCGGTCCAGGTGGCTCGCTCGCGAGCGTAGATGAGAGGCAGGTTGGGATCGAGCGGTCGGGGCACCTTGCGTAGCGGCAACGCGGGCGACAGGCGCTGACACGCGTGAAGTCAGGCACAACGGCCTGGTGTGGGGGACCTTGGGAGAGGTATGACAGGTGGGTGCCTCTACGGGGCCTGCCAGTCAGCGGCTCGGGGAGAGGAGCTGAGATACATGATGGGCCGGTGGTCTCTTTCGCTTGCTGGGCCGGCGGTGCGGGAAAAGAGAAAGAGGAAAGCAGGCCGGTTGGGCTGTTGTCATGGCTACGGGCCGAAATAGCTTTCTCCATTTCTTCTCTTTATTCTTTTCCTTTTCCTTTTCTTTTTCTATTTTCAATTATATTTCACACATGTGCATATATGTATGTAATATATATATATATATGAGGTTTGGGTTTTGCAAATAGTTCCATAGTAAATATAAAGTCATAGGCCATGTTAGGGTATTATTCCCTTAATACATATTTATTTATCATATAAATAAATATTGTTGCCATATATTATTCATCACATAAAATCTAGGAAAAATCCAACTTCACACATAGTAATTAAAATGCATTATGATGCATGCTTAAGTGTATGGTGCCTAGGTAAAAGATATAATAGGGTGCAAGGTCGAGTTGATCTAGGATAGGATCATGGTAGGTTAGTTGTTAGAGCAGGTCATGGATGAAGGTTGGTCTTATGCTCCATGGTGGATAAATATATAGAAGTTAGCTCGAGTGTCTAGTCGCATGTAACATAGGTGTAAGAGTGCAACATGGGTGTATAGCATGTGCAACATCACGTGTGGCTTCAGAATATATTAAGACACATGTGATAGTGTTAATTACTTGAAGAGTGTAGCACTAGATATATGTACCAAGTGCAAAAGGATATGGTTTCCTACATGACAAGCAACAGATATGGGTAGGTTTTTGAAAAAAATTTGTTGGTTGTATTTTTCGGTGTTGGTAATTTTCAGGGTTGTTACAATAGCCTTCGTGATATCATGGATAGCCCTAACCGGCCGTTTGGGGGGGGGGGAAGACTATCGTGTTTCGAGGCGATTTTAGGCAGGTTCTCCCAGTTGCAAGGAAAGGGTCAAGGGCTCAAATAGTCGATGCCTCGCTGCGGATGTCATACCTTTGGAATTCCATGCGGCATCTCAAACCGGTGCACAACATGAGGGCAAAGAGTGACCCCGGTTTGCGGAATACTTGCTACGCATCGGGGGAGGATCTGAGGAGGCTAATAGTGATGGTGAAATTCGGCTGCCTGATTATATATGCATACCGCAAACCGTTGAAGACAGTGATCTTGATACGCTAATTGACTGCATATTCCCTACTCTCAATGCCAATATGTCAAACAAGAGCTACATCACATCACGAGCAATATTATCGCCATGGAATAACTGGGTTGATATGATTAACACGAAGATGATAAGCTATTTTCAAGGGGATGAGATGGTGTACCATAGCTTTGACAGTATGGTGATGATCCAAACAACTACTACTCATCTGAGTTTCTCAACAATTTGAACCCCAATGATCTCCCTCCACATGTGTTAAAGCTCAAGATTGGGTGCCCGGTCATTTTACTAAGGAACATCAACCCTACAGGTGGACTTTGTAATTGAACAAGGCTGGTCGTTCGAGGGTTCCAAAGAAACACCATAGATGCAGAAATTATGGTTGGAGACCATGCCAGAAAACGAATCTTCTTACCACGGATTCGGATATGCCCCTTGGATGATGAGATGTTCCCATTCAAGTTCAAGAGAAAACAGTTTCCTATTAGACTCAGTTTTGCCATGACAATTAACCAGGCACAGGGGCATATTATCCCCAATGTTGATGTGTATTTGCCTGAACTGGTTTCTCCCATGGTCAGCGTACGTTGCGCTATCCAGAGCCACTGCCAGATCGAACATTAAGATCCTTGTCATCCCACCCAGTGATAAGAAGAGGAAGACAAACATAAACGGTAAATACATGAAAAACATTGTCTATAAGGAGGTCCTCACTTAATGACAAGCTATTGTCTTCTATTTTATCCAACTATTATATTTTAACTTTTATGTATATATATTTTTATATTAGTTATATCTATCTGAATTTCAGGTATAGAGGAAGTCGCAAAAAGAAATGAGAGACAAGTAGTTATGACTTACGTATTATTGATTAGTTGTACATATTATATATTTATCCTTCTTTACGATTTATGTAAATACCGATTGCAATCAACATTCTAAAACACGCATATATATTTGTTTTCATGGTATTATGTCAATATTATGCATCTGACGTCCATACCCTCTTACACAACGTCCAGCCCATACATCGATATTTCCTATATGTTACATACCTGTTGCAACGCACGGACACTTATCTAGTCAGATAATAAATAGCTCAAAAACACACTCATGAGCACCTGGTAATGCGCTGACCTCCGGAGCCAAAGCTAGTAGAAATTGGACGAACTGGTGGGTATTTAGACCTGAATTTAGCTCTTCTTCCATGTCTCCGTGGCCTGCTGCAGCGTACATGAATTTGAGGATCCAGTTTCCCACAGCCCATAACTACTTGGCCCAGGTCGTTTTTCTTTCTGAGAGGAAATTGGCCCAGGTCGTACTAGCCTGGGCGTTTTTTGTCCTAATTATTACCTTGGGCCATTTATATGGTTTTTTTATACTTCCATTTGTATGGTTGTTCTCACTACATCTTCGATACCATTCCCCGTTATCTTCCCCCGACTAATGCATGTTTGGCTCTACTTTGACCAAGTCACTACGCTGTTTCACCTGCTTTTGAAAAAGGGTAACGATGCGTCACGCAAAGATGAGAGGTGGAGATGCGAAATGAGCTAGCTCAGCTGGTTTTTAAAACTTAACCAAGTATCCGTATCAAGATTCAAGTACTCGACATGAGTGGTTATACTCTCTAAATTTAATTACAAAACTGAGTGGTGTCATATTTTCAACATGTGTCTACCGCCAATAAAATGTTTATGGTGACTTCATCAATCTTAAGAGATTTGGTGGGTTGATTTCAGTCTTAGAGCAAGCCCGATAAACTTGGCTTTAAGCCAGTTACATCATAAAAGTCATATAGACAAGTTCTATGTACCTTGGCTCTTCACACAATCTAAAATTTACTTTTTTTTTTTTATTAAACACAGGACCACATGTAGCATGGGAAGGGAAGGTAGCAACGTGAGTATCGCTCATTGCAAGACCACGCATGCTGCACATGCAAACTGTGATGTGCTCAGCCCTACTACCTCTGTCCAATATAATGGTCGTTGTAGCATCAATGAGGTACATCATTTATTGAACTTGGCCGTATACGCAATTCGATGCTCGCTCTTCCCACTGAACCTGGACGTTTGGAACCTGTTTGGAACCAATACTGTGGGACAGAGGAGTAGGTTAAGTGCCTATTTGCTTCTCTCTTCTTTTTTTCTCTCTCTTTCACATAGGATTTTACTGAGTTTGCTTGACCATAAGCCAAGCTAAGATATATTATTATACTTGCTCTTAAAATGTATTTTCTTCATGTGTGCGTGTGCGCGCATGCATATATGAGTGTTCGCAGCGTGTTGAAAAGTAAGTTTAGGAGTTTGGGATTTTTTATTATCTAGCAAACATGTGTGATGTTAGTACTTTTTGTGTTGACACTTAGACCTGTCCGAGCCAATTATAATTAACTAGTTATGTTTTGAATTTGACTAAGTTTGTTCCAATGTTATTTTAATTAAATCAATAACTTTAACTTAAAAATAATTTTAAGACCCATAAAAAATTCTAGATGGCAATAAATGATTAACTTCGTGTCATAAATTGACTGAGGAATGAAGATTGACTCATCCTAAATAGGTAGCTACTATATGCATTTCTTATGACCTTAACAGAGGCGGACGCAAGCCCAGTAATGGATTGTGTAAGCCCAAAGGCCGGAAGCCCAACTCATAGACCTACTTCTACTAATCTTCTATGGGCTATCTATACATTAAGGTCGAGTTCGATTGGATTGGCCCATAAAATGATTGGGCTGTACACATGGCCCCAGTCGATGCATGGATCGTGAATGGGCGCTGCTAGCGCTCGGACGTCCTCTGCACATAGGACGGTCAGCGCTAGCAGCGGCCCGGCCCACCCCGCTCACGCCAAACAACCGCCCCCGCAACATGTACGCCCCCCTCTGCCCTCCGCACCATGCGTGCTCCCTCCGACCGCAGCATGCACGCTCCCTCCGCCTGCCCCGCAAGCGTCAACAGATTTGCCACCGCGCAAAACACCTCTGATGGCCCTTCCCCTGAAACAAAAACAAAAAACAAAATGAATCAAGGAACAAAACAACAAATTAAAACACAACATGGGCAAACACGAACTGAAACAAGAGATTGGAAAATACTGAAACAAAAATATTGAATTGGCTAAAACAATAGAGGAGACTGTTTTACAACACACGACGAGGTTGAATCCTCCTCCGAGAAACAACGACAGCATGTGAAAAAACCTGAGAAACATCACATGAAAAGGTAATGAAACAACCAAGGGACCGCAGTTGGAACAACCAACCGGAGTTGGAGAAACCAAAGGCGTGAAAACCCCAGAAACATCACATGAAAAATAGCTGAAACAACCAAAGGGACACATCTGGACCAAAATAATCGTAGTTGGAGAAACACAGATGAACAAACAACCAAAGGCATGAGCTCGCCGGAACCCCTAGCTCATCGCCAGAGATGGAGGAGACGAACGAGAGAGGAGAATGGAGGAGGAGGAGGCCTACCGGGCCGGATTCGCCAGTGTCCACTGTCGTACCCCACAGATACGCGACAAGAGATTGAAGCAACAGAAACAAGCTGCATCATCTCAACCAGTACTACTGAACCTTTGGGATTGAAGCAACTGATGCATGGGGATGAACAAACTGAAACATACCACAACAAAATCAAGAGCAGTACTGCGGTATGAGATTGAAGCAACACAAACAAAGCTACAACATCTCAAGTAGTACTACTGAACCCATGAGATCGAATCGAGTGAAGCATGGGGGATAAAACCAATTGAAACATCCACTGCAACACACGCAAAGCATCTGTTGAACACAACCCAGAAAAAAAGAGGAGGAGGAGGAGCGTTGGCCTGAATCTGGCTGCCAGCCGCCATGGCCGCCGTGGTCGTCGTCGCCGCTGGAGCTGCATCTACCACGGGGAGGCCGTCGTCGCCGCTGGAGCTGGATCCACCACGGGGAGGTTGGTGCTATCAGGAATCCACCACGTGGGAGGCACCATGGCCACCATCGAGGTAGGGGAGGGCACGCCAGGCTCACCACCAGCAACGACGGCGCACAACGGGGAGGGAGCCAGCCCACGCGCGACGAGAGCGGTCGGGGAAGACGCGCAGGATGGCGGCGAGCATGCCGGGGAGGCAGCTGTCCCACGCGCTCCCGCGGCGGAGAGGGCGCGCAGGACGATGGCGAGCTCGCCGGCGAGGCAGCCGGTCCCCGCTTGACGAGAGCAGGCAGGATGGGCACGTAGGACGGTGGGGAGCTCGCCAGGGGCGCGACCGGAGCAGGCGGAGAGGGCACATAGGACCGGTGGCGAGCTAGCCGGGTATGAAGGCAGCCCATTCGCGACGAGAGCGGGCAATGGCGAGCGCGGAAGCAGCAGCGACATGGCAGGAGCGGCGGCGCGCGGCGGCGAGATGCAGCAGGAAGAAAGTGGAGGGAGCCGGCGGAGTCGGCGAGGTAGCAGCGAAAAGATAAGACCAAGCGAGTGGCAGCAGCGAAAAGATAAGACCGAGCGAGTGGGCGTGCGGGCGGCCACGGGCGGTCCTGTGCGACGCGTGCACGCGTCGTCCGCAAGCTGGCTGTTGGGCTTGTGCTCCGGCCCACGAAGAGCCGTCCGACCGATCGGACGCCCGAACCAGAGCATTACCGATCGTGAAAGGCGGCCGGCCCGAGGATCTTGATACGAAGGCCTCGATTAGATTTCAGATTTTATCTTTAAATTTTACTACGTAAAAAAAATTCGTCACATTAAAATACTGGTATATATATAAAATACTAAATATAGATGAAATAAAAAACTAATTATATAGTTTTATTGTACTTTACGAGACGAACATTTTAAACCTAATTAATTAATATTTAGATAATTATTATTAAATAAAAATAAAATTACTATCGTGTTTAATAGAATTTACTATGCAAAGTTGGTGCACCAACTTTATTATCTAATCAAGGCCGAAATTGTACTCATGTTATTCTTTTTATGGGCCCGAGGATTAGCCCGTAAAACGGTTACATGCTATTTTTTATTATTTTCATCTTTTAAATTAAATTAACATATCAAGCGGTCTTGCTCGTGACTTGGTCGATGAGAACCTGTACTCAATTGCATTTACTGTGATGTGCTTGCTTGTGAGAGCCCTCGGATTGCATTTAGGATCAGGCCCAAGGATTCAAAAAGGGTTCGGGATGGATTAGGAGGGTAAGACGTGTAGGACTGGATCAGATTAATAGGTGTTAGGAGCGAGCTGGTGCATTGGAGCAGGGTCGGGGCCGGATCATAGCCAATTCCCAGGCATACCGTGGACGGCAACAATACCCTTCCACCGGGGATAGAGCCATAAAAAGCAACGTAAATCATGTTTAATTTAGGGGCTAGAACTAGTTTGAGCTAATTTATATTTAACTAGTCTAAAAATAGTTAAATAGGAGTGCTAGAGCTAGTTTTTTACGACTAGTCCACCCAAAAAAAATTATCCTTAAATGGGTTATTTGGGCTAGTTCTGGTGAAGCCCACTAAAAAGTGATTTTTCGTTCCCCTCTAGCCGCACCTGATCCCTTCGATTCCTCTCTCTTCACGACCCATCCAACTCTCCTATTCGCGACTCCCACTTCATGCTGCCGTTGACCCTAGGCAGGCGATCCAGCCTTGTCACCGACCTTAGTCGCGCTGTCCTCCCTGCTTATCACTGGTGTAGGTCAGTCCCCCTCCCTCCCTACTCCTCGCTGGTACCCATCTGCGACTCCCGCGTCGCCTCCATAGCTCATATGAGATGGCCTCCGCCGCGGCCATCGGGAGGGTGCCGATGTGGAGGACAGGCACGCTGCTGGGCAGGCCTGAGCGGAGCTGGTACCCGATGTGGAGGACAGGCACGCTGGCGGGCAGCTCCTCCTCCCTATTTGTGGGCGGCGTCGCTAGGGTGGAGGCAACACATGAAGAGACAAGAAGAGATGCACCGCGACGAGGAGTGTGTGCTGAGTTCGTTTGGCAAGCGAAAACGGATCGATCACTTTTGCCGAACCGAAGCTTGTGGGGATAAGAACTGTCGATTGAGGGAGTACTACAAAACAAAGAACGGAGGGAGGGGGCGAGTGAGGGAGTTGGCCTACTGACCGTGCCTGCTTATGGTTCTCATTCATGCTTCTCAGTACTAGTACTATCGTTTTCTCTGATTTGGTGGTTACTAGCAATGTTTCATGGTGTTGTGTGCAGGAGAACTTCACTGGTGCCTGGCGGATCACCATGGATGGAGACGGCTTCAACGACTAGGCGGGGGGCTCGCAGCCCTCTGGTCGTGGCACTTACGGCCTCAACTCACAAGCGCCAGCGGCAGACGAGTTTCTGAGGCTTTAGCTCTACAGTGACATCCTCCTCGACGATGACGACATCCCCCTTGCCCGCATCAGGGGCACCAAGCTCCCTCCATATCGCCCACCTCGTGTTAGAGAAGGAGACAGAGGGCTACTCCAGCGGTACCCTACGCCCATGAACTGCAATTTGGCGGCTCCTCCTTGGTGGCAGCCGGTCCTAGAGAAGCAAACAACGGTGTCTTCTTCGATCACCGAGGGTACCAAACACCCACGGTGTCCATGGGCAATCATCCAGCTCTGATGCAGATATGGAGGATGATGTGGAGGAGTTAGCGAGCTCCGGCGGTCCCCCGGTGAGCCATGCTAGTTGATCCCAATGGAATGATGCAAATAATGCTTGCTTTTTAGAATTGTGCATAGAGCAACACAGAGAGGGAACATACAATGGTTCACAATGCTATGTCAAAGTTGTTCACAATAGAGTACCAAAGGGAGTTCTTGTGTGGAGAGTTAACTCCTGAGCTTAATTAGGTTGGGTTACTTCAAGAAATGGCGCTGGGACAACAATTTGGAGTAGTTAAACTTTTTCTGTGTTGAGGTGTTGAACTATTATTTGTGTGGTGTAATGAACTTTTATCTATGTGTTGAATATGTCATGTTTTTGTGAGGTGTTGAGCTATTATCTGTGTGGTGTAATGAACCTTTATGATATGTGCTTAACCTATTTAAATTTATCCATGAGTTGTGATGTCAAGTTTGAATTATTAATTTGTTGAATTAATTTGCTTACATTGGTTCAAGTTTTATGGTATGTGTTGATAGTTTTTTACATGTGTTGAAGTAGGAAGAAGATCATGGCCCCATGAACGAGGAAGAAGAAGATGCTCGAGGCAGCTCAAGTGAGGATGAAACCCAAGGACCCAACATTTGCAGAGATGGGCCCAAACTTAGAAAATCCAGTATTCTAGCCAAATTTCAACGAGTGCATAGGAGTTATTGATGGGACACATGTGAAGGTTGTGGTGGACAAGAGTAAGAGGATGTGCTTACTATTAGTCATTTTGATATTTGATTTTGCTTTGTGTTGTCGGGATGGCCTGGTTCAACACATGACATGAGAGTTTTCAAAGATGCCATAACTAGTCATCATTAAAAATTTCCACATCTACCACCAGGTTTGCTACTTGAACTGTCTTGCAAAAATTGTTATCCAAATATACTTGTTCATCTAATTCTCACCGTGTGCCTTTAAAAATATGTAGGGAAGTATTATGTGGTTGATACGGGTACCCAAACCAGTTGGGCTACATTTCACCATACAGATGTATAAGGTACCATGTGGAGCAATGGCACAATATCACGTCGCGACAAGGTATGAAAGAAATATTAAACCATGCACATGTCGAAGTTAGGAATGTCATAGAGCAAACTTTTGTAGTGTTGAAGATAAAATTTAGAATATTGTTGACCATACCACGATTTCCAGAGGAGAAGTAAACTAGAATTACTGTTGCTTGTATGGCTCTTCATAATTTTATTTGAGAGAGCAGAATTACGGATGGAGAATTTAATGCCTGTGATGCGGGTGAAAATATAACCCAATGGTTAGAAGATGAACCTCTTAGTGAAGATGTCAACATGAATGCCTTCCGTGATGAGTTAATTCATGCTTTGTTTTATGGAGTGTACTTTTTTGTTTAGCTTGACTGAGGACTTGTAAGTTGTTGATGGTAGATAAGTGTTAATTTTAACCATCAGCTAAACATGAAGAAGGACCTAAATATAAATACCATCTAGATATAGGGGTTATACTAACAGAATTTTATGAGTTTTGGTGAATGTCTATTTCTGCAGGTTGTCAGCTGAAAAGAACCAAGAAAGGCCCACACGTCAGGTTTACATAGAGATAAAGGGCGAGCATGTACTTTTCTGTAATCTGAAAGGTTCGAGAAGGTTCTGGACCAAACGGGAGCCCGAACCGGCTCGGGAGCCGACGGGCCGCCCAAACCCTTGGGCGGGCACCCAGGCATCTCAGCCAATCAGGCTCCGCCTCGCGGATCCTGCCTCCACCTCCTTTGAGGATGAATAATAATCGTCCATTTAGGTCGGTTTGATCCGAAGGCTGCGGTGCATCCTAGGGGGCTATATAAGCAGGGCCCCTGACCCTTGGAGGAGGCATCCCTTGAAACCCTAATTCATTATTTTGAAAGGGGGTCAGGTGAGAGAGGTCCCTTGAATAGATCTCCTCCCTAGAGCCTAGCATTCAAGAGAGATTGAGAGAGTATAGGGTGGATGTAGAGTTGGAGGAAGCCCGGCCTGTCGGTGTCTCCTCTCCAGTTGTACCTACGGGATCAAGTCTCCTAACCTGAGGCTTGGTTCTAGGATCATTCGGTAATTCAACTTCTAATACTAGTAAGTTCATTGTTATTATTGCTCTTTGGTTTACGAGTTTACTTTATTCTCTACCAGTAGGGAATAGAGTAATTGTTTGTAGCGTAAGCGTGGTGTTTAGGCTAGGAATAGTCGTAGATACTCCCTATCTGGCCGGATTTGTGGTAGTAGCGGGGGAAGTGACAGTCCCCTTGTTTCCTCCGTAATCCATGTCCGTCAGGAGGTTTGGTAGGACTTAGTGTGCCAGGGTTAAGCATCCTCTGAGGTGTCTCTTTTTCTTAGGTGCGCCCTTAGAGCAATAGTCGCAAGGCTTGCCCTCTTAGGTTGAAAGAAGACTGTCGGAGTAATCCTCTCTATATCGCTCATATCTCGCTATCTTGTCTGTAGCTCAGGGGTTAAGTATAGACTTGGGTTAGTCAGATGCACATTTTCTCCTAGCGGATAAATAAATAACGATACTCTGAAATATCTCCCAGGTGAAGTGCTCACCGACATCCGTGCGCTTGTGGATTATTTCTCTTAGATTCTTTCGTGTGCGTATCTAGTATCAACATAAGTAAAATTTATTGTGATTTGGATGCTTAATTTATAAAAATAATTTATTTGTGTCATTTGTGAGTGGGAGGAGGCCATACGAGAGCCTGTCACACCAAATTCGGATGGAAAGATGGTTTAAATGAGTCAAATGATTAGATAACCACATTTGTTGTCAATCTTGGCCTTGTATCCGAACACATCTTTGACTAGCTAGTTCAGGGCTAGTTTAGGTCTACAAACTAACTCTAATTTCTAGCCGAGCTAGAGTATCCAAACAGGACCATGGGGGTGGGGGGGTAGGTTGTGGTTATACATGGCTGCAGGTGGGACCAAATTCATTGACAATGACTTATACCAAAAGAATTAAAGGTGGTTTCCTAATACAACCAGTATATTAGGGGGACGCGTGCCCCCTGGATCCGTCCCTGCCTTCCACCCCTTTGTGAGTTGCAACACGCTTAGCTTCAACTAGATAGGCGACCACATGAGTGGTGCACAACGTCAACAAAGGTTTTATTATCATGTATAGATATATATATTTGTCGACAAGTTGTTAATCTATATCCAAGCTTCCCACTACAAGGTCTATATCAATGTGCAAGTCATCCATATAATGTCCCACTAACTATCCACATCATCTCTCACTAGCTACGTGATCTTACTAACTTACAGCTTGATAATACAAGATATCCATATCATCTCTAATACACATAACTACTACTTTTAATATGTAAGAAGTATAGAGAATATCCATGTATTGCTGTTTGTTTTGCCGTTCCGTCATCTTATAATTGAATCTAACTCTATTGTTTTGTGTTAGATTCTTTTGTTGTACAACTTGCCTAACTTGAGGACATGTCGTTTAACTTATATATGCAACTGTTTTATTTTTAAGATGATCTTGCAACAAAGTGTGGGTATCCTTCTAATATAGGTATGTATTAGTGTATGGATCTGTAAATATATACTCTCTCTGTTCTAAATTGTAAGTCCGTCTAACTCTTATAGAAGCAGTTGATTCGGAACTTAAAATTTCAGATCAGCTTAATATGAAATATAAGAATTGATAATTGTACAAATACCTATGATGACCTCTGAAGCAAAGCAACCTTCATTTTAGGGATGGTTTGTTCTCCGAAAAAATTACTCATAACTAGCCAATGCTCCAAGTGTCAACTGATTCTGGTGCAAATCATGAGAGGATCACTTCTCCATTTGCACTACTAGAAACTGAGAGCTAAAAACTCGCTTAAGCTACTCCTGTTTTATTCTGGTGGGGATCATCAGCTCCCCACTCTGCTTCCTCCTAGCAATCCAAGTCTAGAACAAGTGAACCGGACCAAAATGACTCCATCGAAGAGGAGCAAAGCTGAAGAAGAGCTCTGTAACGGGACCTTAGAGCAGTTGGAGATGAGCTCTCAATTTCTCCTCCTCATCTCACAAAATTTCCTGTGTCCACATACCAATCAAAATAATTTAAATATCTCATTTTGTTTTGTTGGCAAAACATCTATAGACGCTAACGGCTCAGTGGCTCACATATACACACACGTGTGCGCACGCATGCAGCACCTTGAACAATCGTTAATAGGAGACTTGACCAATATATACTAAGGTATTGATGAAGTCGTAGTATACGCATTTCGCTCCAATAAAGAGGTTTAACATTACCTTTAGTAACAAGAGGTTTGATCCACACTGTCATCACCTCTAAACTGTCTCATCTGTAATATTCGCTCCAACCAATAAAGGCATTAGATAATTTGTGGATTTGTGGACTTCGTAAACTTTGATTTATTTTCGTAAGGTGAAAATGAATACGTTTAGAAATTAGAAAACACATAAATTCCGTAGAAGGACAAGATAATTTCGTTGGCGGTTCTTTTTTCTATCCTTTACTTTTCTTTTTCACTTCTCAAAAGTCAAAATGTACAGTGGGAGCTGGGTAACAAAGACTGGCCCCTGAAGAAACAACAACTAACATCCTATGAAGAGAAAACAAACAAAAAAGAACTACAATACGGTGAAAATCATTTACAGCTTTTCTTTCCTCAAATAATTTGTAAGCACCGTACAGTGAGTCGCTGTTAGCTGCTGACTTGCAGAAATGCAGAGCGTCCCCCGTACCCCAAGGACAGGGGACTTGTATGGTAGGTAGTATATGTGCAGTATGCATAGTCTGTTACTCATCCTGACAGATTCATGTTTACTTTGGTAGGAGTAGTATGTTCCAGTAGGCTGATGTTGATGTCAAAACCATGGTTAGTCTCTTCACCTTTGTCAGCTCGTCATCCTCCAGGTCTCTGCCGCAGTTGCATCAGATGCGTGCGAAGGCTGGTCTCCTGCACCTGACCAAAGAAAAACCATGTAATAACCTAGGCCTTGTTTAGATCGTGAGAAAAAATAAACCCGATGAATAGTATCACTTTCGTCTTATTTGACAAATATTGTTCGATCGTAGACCAACTAGGCTCAAAAGATTCATCTCGTGATTTTTAACTAAACTGTGTAATTAGTTATTTTTTACCTATATTTAATACTCCATGCAAGCAGCTAAATATTGATGTGACGGAGAGAGAGTAAAAAAATTATAACTTTTAGAGGGATCTGAACATGACCCTACTAGTATTTATCTTACATATAGTTCCAAGTTTGTTCCTGCGAGACGTGCACAAATGCACTGTTGATGGAAAAAAATTCAGCACTTGAATCCGGGAAGCCAGAGGCAAACAAATTCAAATTTTTTTTGGCAAATGGTCCACAACTATGGACGGATTCCTACCGGAATTTTGTCAGGTACCACGGTCCAGCCACAGCTCACAAGGAGCAAACAATTCCAGAACATGGTATGGGCGTATGGCTATATGGCAAAGCAAACTTAACAAGTATGCAGACTTAGACGGAGGACAATAATGCTCAACAGACAACAGCTAAAGACTGCTTTTGACGTACGAGTACCATCCAACCGGAATAGCTGTACTGTAAGCCTATACGCTTGGGTGCAAACATGCAAAAAAATGTTTAAAAACAGTTTTCTATCATTTGAAAAATTTTAAAACGTTGCACAAGTATAAGCATTTTTTTGAATGACATGTATAAGCATTAGTAACTCCATATACGTACTTCGTTGTAAAAGTTGAGTTCAAATCAATCTAGAAAAATCCATGCAAAGAAAGACAAAACTAAAGTGATGTGCACTAAAAGACGAAATTCCTTTGAATTTGTCTTGTAGTGCATTACTTTTCCATGAATTTTCCTTGATTGATTCTGAATCTCAACATTTTCGAGAAAATTCATATATGGATGGATTATGGATGTGTATTGTATTATTTTTGTAAAGCAATGGAAGTATTTTTTTAATGACTTCACATGTTTCTACCTTATCTATAGATTTGCAATAAATATTTTTTGTTCAGTCAACTAGGGTCTGGAATTCTTGTAAAAAAAAAAACTAGGGTCTGGAGTGCCAAGGTTTATTGAATTTAGAGAGCTAAGTGGGAACTAAAATGTGAATCATGAAGATGATATGATAGAATAAAATGCGAATGGTGATCAGCGCAGTCTGGGAATAGAAGGTCTGACCTGATAGTAATCCAATTTTGTTTAACGCAGACAGTAATCCAAAAATTACCTGCAGTTTTCCTGCCGTAGCTAAGAGCTCTCTGCATTGATCCAAAGCGACCTTTTCCTGTCTTGCCATAACCGAAAGTTCAGAAACCAAAGATGTCCTATCTTCGACCTGGCAAGCATGTCCTAGCGTCAATAAGAGCAGCAAGGACGTCCCATTCCCATCTTCCACCAAACAATATAATAATAAACATTTTATAATTGTTTCTTTTTAAACATGATAGTTTACAATGATTTGAAGTTCCAAATTATCATAATAAATATACTGTGGAAGAACTGAAAACTAAAATCTAACCTTTGATTGCACGTAGTAAATAGCGGAACTCAAAGCTTGCATAACATCAACGGCTGAACTTATAGCATTCCTAACTGCAATTGCGTCAGCCTGTTCATGCAATGGTAGTGTTAATATATCCTAGAAATAATAACAACTTTCTTTTTTAAAAAAAAGTAAAACAAAAAACAACTTTCATGAGTTCAAGATGTGGTAACTGGAAAACCAGCAAACTATTTTTGTTTACCACTCACATGTGCTCCTGATGTAACTGGAAGGCGAAGAGTGGTTGCTTTAAGAGCCTCCGTTGCCTCAACTAAAGTATCCTTGCATTCTTCTTCAAGTACAGGCCATTGCTCAAGGTAACCAATCTGAATCATAATAGTATGGTCAATAAACCGAATTATGGGGTTTACACATTTCCCAGTTTCAAAAAGCAAGAGAAAACAAGCTACCATAAGGTTTCCACGTATATCTATTTAATATTATTCTTTCCGTTATATCTAAAAAATATCAATTTAATATGGTTATTCAAAATTCCTGTGGGTCCTTCAATCCTAAACAGGTAAAGATATACAAAAATAAAATGACTGGTTAGTGAATATGCACCTGCTCTGTTAGAATGGCATACAGCTTGTCCTTCAATCCTAAACAGGTAAAGATATACAAAAATAAAATGACTGGTTAGTGAATATGCACCTGCTCTGTTAGAATGGCATACAGCTTCACCTCTTGCTGCAAGTGTCGGACATTGGTTCTTGTTATTGTTACAGCATCCCGGAGCGTCAAGATACTTTTCCAAACATTGTAAAGAATACTCTGCTTGCATGATAGGAGAAAAGGTATCATGTCAGTTGAACTTTGATACAGAAAATTCACATATACAACTAAAATAAATGACTAGACTCAAATACTAAAACAAAATCTTCGTCTAATAGAAATTACAACAAAGCTTTTATCGTCCTTTCTAATAAAACCAAAATAAATGTCTGCAAATAACATGAATTGACAAGGCAAAATGGGACTAGAAAAGAAAGATAATAAGTAACATATATAAGGTTGCCGCGTTACCTCAACACTATTTTTATGGGACAGTGTCTCCTCTGAATGCGCATTCACGAAACGCCACTGCATATATCTACTGCTCAGCAGACGAAGCTGATGTAAGCTCTCAATCTGGCCTGCACTCTTCTTCCCTCTCCGCACATCATCAACTATGTAGCTAAAAACAGGCTGTTCAACAACTGAATTCGCAGCCGAAGAAGACGCACATTTTGATTGGCAACAAGGTGCTGATGCTGACGGCCTTATCCGCGACGGGCTCTGGCAGCAGGACCTTGAATAAGAAGACGATGCAGCAGCTGACAACAAGCCCTGTCTCTCTGACGACGACGATGATCGGCGCAGAACTGGAACCGGTGAAGAAATGGCCTTGTTCTTACGACATCGACAAGCGGATTTAGAGCTTTCCGACGTCTGTGAAGAGGTGTCGTCGCCGCTGGAGTCAGCCCTTTCTTTCCTTCTCCGGTGAGCAATCTTTGCCATCCCGTTGGATGGTGACTTCAGGCTTTTGCCTGTTGTGCTCGTGCCTGCAGATGGAGGCGTCCTCCTTGGTGAACGAGAGCGTCCTGCTGAAGCATCTGACGAAGAGACTGACCTGCTGCTAGCCTTTTCAGCACGAGCAGGAGCGGTTGTGGAAGTAGCGAGACCAGCAGAGCCCCGGCCAGTCATGATCCCCGGCCACCTGTGTTGGCAGAGGACGCTGTTGGGGTTGACAGGGGACTCCGAAGGCCGAGCATTCTCACATTGGTCGCCGGCATTGTTGGTGCTCGCTCTACGAGGACTCCTCTTCCTCTCGGCCACGGCCACAGCTCCTGCTGGCCTCAGTTTGGTGGCCTGCTCTGAAGGCAAGCCCTGGACCAGCCTGTCTACCTTACTGGCAGGGGATTGCTGCACGAGCTCTCGCCGCCGAAGCAGGGGAGACGAGCTCCGCGATGCCGACAGGTCACAGGCGGAGGCCTTCTTGGCATTCCTTGCGCGGGGAGGAGTGCTGTGTCTGTGTCCGTCGGCCGCCGCGTCACGTGGAGGCGGCACGGCAGACGCAGACCTTGCGGCCGCGGTGGAGGGCGGCTTCAGCCGAGAAGACGACGACGGGGCAGGCGAAGGCGAAGGCGCGGCGGCAGGCCTTGCTCGGTCAGCCGACCGCGCTCTGCTGTTGCACGTTGCCGACCCGCCCCCGCCGTCTGCAGCAGAGGCGGGGCCGGGGCACGGAGAACTGCACCGCCTTGCTGTAGGAGAAGGCGGCGCCGGCGCCGGCGCGGGAGACGGTGGCGCGACGGGCTTGGACCGCGAAGGGCCCTCTGTTCTCCGACCGGCCGGGCCCGCATTGTTCTTCTCGGACGGCGCCAGTGGCCGCCGCGGTGCGCCATCGGTCGCAGCAGCAGCAGCAGCAGGAGCTGTCCGCCGCTCAGCCTTCTTCACGGCTTCCATGACGACGACGACGACGAAGAAGAAGATGAAGAAGAATAGCCGCGCGCCCCGAGAGGCACCACTCACATCGGTGTGGCTGTGGCTCTCATCAAGTTACGCGCGCAACTCTGTTTCTGCCTCTGCCAGTGGCACCGGCACGGCATGGCCAAGCCGCCCACGCGGACCTACCGGAGAAGACAAAGACACGGATGGCGGATCCAACCACCGGGATAATCAGCCGAGATAGAAGCTACTACCGTTAACCATTGCCTCGGACTAGAGAACAAGCAAAACCCAGTCCCCCACCACACCGGTCACGCGCGCGCTCGGCTCCTCCGGTTTGTTGGTACTTGTAACTAACGAGTCGCTCTCGTCACGGGCATGCCATGCCGTTGCCGTCATGCCAAATGCCATGGACAGGTCGAGAGGTCGGGCAACGGTCCCCCCAGGGGAAGAAACTAAGAAAGCTCTCTCCCCGGTTTGTTGCTACTGTAATGGAACGGGAGAGGCTCAGAGCCATGGGGAGATCGACGGAGGGCAGTGGACACATGCACGGCTGTGAATTTCCCGTGACGGAAGTACTAGCTTGGAATCAAGCGACCGGCTCGTTTTTGGTGAATCAAAGGCCCAGCCCAACCAATCGCACGGAAAGGGACGCTTGACTTGGGCACAAAGGATTCACCGTAAAGGCGCCGTACGTTACGGTACGGCTCGCGGTTACAGGCTTAGCACAGCGCAGCGCGACGAGGACGCCATGCCAAGCGAGGAACACGGGCTTGAATCCCCAAAAGGCTAAAATGTCTCATCTCATTTTTTTTTTCCTGGGGAAACAATGGGGTTTTTGCATCGATGGCGTTCTATTACATCCACCAGATGTTTTTTCAAAGGGTCAGTGCGGGTGCGTATTCTACTTGTTCTCAGTGAAGCAAACGACGATTGGCGAGGTTATCGCACGTCCGCGCGCGAGAACAGGTATGCTAAACGCTGTTTACTCCCGGTGGGTTAAAAAAACAGAAATATAACGGTTACGATGATCAGAACTTATTGGATTGATGGTCGTATGTTTTGGACTTTCTAAGAATTTCTAAAATTTATCTTTTTTTTTTCTTTCTAGAGCATCTTATAAGGATTAACGTCGAGGCTTAAAAAAAGTTATGATTAGTAATGGTAAGATAAGATTGCTCTGGTTGTGCTGGAAACTTGGGATCATCAATGGAGCCTTGAGCTTGTTATGTTTAGGTTTGAATGGGCACCAGTGCACTGCAAATCTTTGAGTCATCAGCGTGGTTAGGTTACTGCCCACATTAATAATTACCAATCGGCAGTCTGATCTGATGGTCGCTCATTTAGAACTGTCACGGCCTGTGAAAGCTGACGAGATCAAAGGAACATACCTTTCAACTAACCAATTTTCTTCCCTTCTCTGTCAAAGAACATATTTCACCGATAAATGATTTGTTTTCCTTCCTAAATTGCATCATACCATTGGGAGGGAGCAGACTCAGGCAGGCCAAAGTAACACACACCCCTAAAACTGGGTGAGCCTGAGAGTTGCAGTGCAGAACTAGTATCAGGTCATTCCCTTCCCTTGGATTAGAGAGGCCTTGGAGATCCTAAAGCATTGCTGATATTTATTAACATGATGGTACCAATCTATACAGTAGGAGCAGAAACAATCTAGATGAACTAGATAAAGAACCAGCAATCTGCATGATCAGACATTTCCTCCAGTACATGAAAGCTATAGTTATTCGATTGCAACAAACTCCAATGCAACAGTCAGATAGTAACTGAATAAGCCATGAATATGACAGATCCATCACAGATTGATACCGCAAAGACTTCATACATACATGAAGAGAAACAGAGCAGAATCAGAGTCTGACTGTGGTGTTGCTTGCCAAAGAAATATAAACAAGGTTGGCAAGAAAATGTTGCTCCGTAGGTTGCTTTACTGAAGTCCAAAGCTGCCTGACATGCTGCTTAGAGCTCTCAACAAAAACTGAACCAGAGAGTAAGACAGTACGTTCTCCAGAAGGTATGCGATGTTCATTTACAAGAACTGCAACAGCAGATATCATCAGGGTTCAGGGGTAAAAATGCTGTAACACCAAAGACAAACCTGTGTTTACAGGAATACTTTCATCAGTAGAGTGAACTAGAAAACAATAGGGTGCGACTAGCTTAAGTGGTACTCCAGGACAACCTTACCCCATAAGTATCCACAAGTGAACCACTGAAGTAGGCACTCACACAATTCCTCCAAAGGCAGAAGATCCCCAACAGAGCATGTTATGGCGGGGAAGAAGTATGAAAGGCGCATCACTGGTGGTGGCTGAACCCGATCATGCGTGCGGCTGTCTGGTTCAGGTTCAGGCTCGTTCAGACTTCAGAGTCCTAGCGTATTCAGTTATCCAGGTTCAGGTTCAGGCTCGTTCAGAGTCCTAGCATATTCAGTTAGCCAGGAGTCCTAGTCGTTTTGGTCCAGATTTATAGAAAGAGTTTGTTAGTATCTATAGTCAAGTTTGTTAGGCTGTCATGATCGAGTTGTAAGGACTATAAGAGTCCAACTTCATTAAGGAATACAATCAGCCTGGGATTGTGACAAAAGTCACCCTTGGGCGCCTGGAGCTCCTGTTCCTCGTCATCGCATTGTGCCTTCGTTGCCGATCACGGCTCCTGCTCGCCGCAAGCTCCAGCGACCTCACGTCCCCAATTCTCCTCCCTACTTCCTACGCAGCAAGCGCGGACGCCCTAACAGAGCGACTGGAGAGATCCAGATGTACTTTGTGATTCTCCACGGGCTCTCTCAACAACCATAGAATGCACTACCTACAGTGTTCTTACATGTGTTACAAGACAAACATTAAGCAATATCCAAGGAGAGAAGTTTTGTTGTAATGAGTCCTAAAATGGGAGCTTGTATCTTATTTATAGTTTTGACTTTTGAGGATAGTGACCATGTATTCCTTGGTGCTGTACATTGATATACTTGGATGCTCCCATCGGCCATCCCTAAACTTTACAAAATATATGACTGTATTGTGTTAATAGCTAGAAGTATGCATTGCAAGCTGCTTTACGAAAGAAGGTAAGTTCTGTATAAAAAAATTAGAATCAAGAAAAGAAAACACCTTTACATGTGCAGCAGTAACTGAGTTGTGAGTTAACTCAATCCAAACCTGCACCTAACCTTTTCTCTATGAAAAGTACATAACTCAATGCAAGTTTGCACTATGCCCTTTGCCCTATGAAAAGTGAAGTATGCAACAACGGTAAAAATATTGTACCAACAATGATCACAGTTCCACTTGGAGAATACAGAACCCAATATAGAAGGAAACCAATTTCTCATATTCATAAGTAAATTTAGCGGCATAGCTGGTTAAGAAAATACTAGCATGTAATATGAATATTGTAAAGGAAGCATGAAAGAATCAAGAAACAATTGGATCATATTATCTAAGGTCAAATGAATGAGGTACACAGGACTTAATATTGTTGATCATCAGTTTAAAGGACAGGCCAAGACAACTTGAGAGTAGAATATTCGGTTTGCACTTACAACATCCGAGAAGGCAACAGAAAGTGACCCAAGAAGGATAGAGAATGCTGCACTGTATTGACTGCTCACTAATGTGGCCACCAAACTCCATGAAAGTGCTCCAAGTAACCCTGACAGAAAAAGGTACGAGCCCGAAAAGGTTAGAATCATCATCAGATTGGATCAGGTCAAGTCCAGCCTGGCCCATGACGGACAGAAGTACCAGCCCATCAGAATGTCTCAGCCACAGCAAAGCAAAACACACAGGACAAAGACGAGTTGGGCAGAAGTCTTCTAAAGCTATGCATTTGTAACAACATTTTACAGTTGAGAACCTGCTGGTAAAACACAATACAAGCCATGGCATACCCACACACAACAATGGACCTGCTGCTCTCTAAGCCTCTACTGACAATGACTAATGGCTGACTCAGACAATCAATTCTCTTCCATTTTTGTTTTATCTTCACAGAATTTACAGTGGAGACCCCCTGGGCTCATTGGATGACACAGGTGCAGGCACCGGCGTCTTTGTCGTCGTCCGAGTCTCCGGATTCGCTGCGTGGAAGAAAAGATTATGTAAGCACAAATGTGATATTTCTTTTAATTCTGGCACAAATGTGTAAGCATCAAAGCTAGATTTTCTCCAACCCTAGCGTGGAAAAACTTAAAACGAACACACAACTGAAAACCATGCAAATTAACACAAGGGTGCACAACTATATCTGAATGTTTATTCCCATCACCAGCAGGACTGACAATGATGTTAGTAATACTGTGTCAATGGCTCAATGCTCCATCACTAGGTTTAAATGAGCGATGGGACTGCGATGAACCTAATCAAAATTCAACCTATCCAATCATGATATGGTCCTATATAGTAACTGGAAGCAGCCTGTAGCAAAGAGACCCTCTGAAAATGAAACCTCAATTGTCCTGACAGTGATTTCATAACATTTCGTTAAAAATATGTGCTGACTTGACTGAAACACTCATTGGTCTGTATGTAAGTATTTATTTGTTTCTGAAAAGGGTTTATTACAAGGTCATATTGAATCAACCACCTGGCTTGTAGAAGATTTATTGATGAAAACTTCAATGCAATCTTTCTTCTAAGGTTAACATGGAAACAATAAAAACAAGACAAAATAAGGCCATGGCTTATATTATATGAAATATGAACTGCTGGCAAGTGGCAAATCCCATTTGATGTGCAAGTTCTGAAAATAACTAGCCTCCTCCTCATCAAATAGTATTGACGACTTGAGAAGCACAACTCAAACATTTCAGAGATGGATGGACTTGACCCCTATTTCAAATATCATGTCCACTCAACAACTTAAATCTATATATTAGTGGTTTCAAAAGAACATATCAAGCTTAAAAAAATCAGTTTGCACATAACCATCACAAGACAAACTTAAATTAACTAGCCGGTTGTCTTAAGCAAAGTTAGCAAAGCATGGTGAAAAAGGCCCAATTTCCTCAGGCAGGCTGACCTAAACCTAGATAGCAACAAAAACTAAACTGTTTCAATACGTTTCCTTATGCACTGAAGAAAACCGTTAGGCGCACTGAACAAAAAGTGGATCTCAGTTAGGACTCTTGCGCAGCCATCCAACAGAAAGGGAATGAACGGTTTGGTCTATAGCTTCACCCAGACACAAGAAATTGGGTTTCACAACAACTTACTCATCGTTCTAATAAATAACCAGGTGGTGACTAGATGGAAGCAAGCTCAATGCATCCATAGGCGTACTTGCACACTCCAATCAAAGCCAAATATAGTAGAATTACTACACAATGACTTGCCCCAACCTTATCTAATAACCCACCACCTAGGAACAGCAAAAGATGGCCACCATTACCAAAGGACATGGGCGTAAGACAAACCGTTGACTTGGCCATTAGATAGTGTTTTCCCAATGTTAGCACAACTGCAAGTGACCATGACTTAAAGAAAATGGGCGTCACAGGAGACCTAAAACCAGAACATTCCTCTAGAGATCAGGGACATGCCACATGTCCACTAGCAGACATCTACCTAAAATGGAACAACACCCATCACATGGCAACATTCTCCAAATTTGACTACAATTTTACCAAATTCACCCACAATTTCAACTAGGTAGTACTAGAAAAAAACAATGGCATGAACACAGTACATACCTTGGCTCGAATTCCTTGACTTGTGTGAGATCCTTCCCCAAAAAATCCTTCCACTTTACATTGCCTTTCACCACATTGTTACTGCTGTCCACACAGTCAGCCCTCTTCAAGCAGCTCTTGGAAGCCACCGCCACCTCCTTATAGCCCTTCGCATCATCATCATCATCACCACCGCCGGTCGCCGCCGCGGTTTCCTCAATCTTCTGGACCACGGGCGGCTTGTCCTCGGCGACAGCGGCCGGGCTTGGGGACCGGGATGCCGGATCAGCCCCTGCATCTTCTTTGGATTTGAGGAGGCAGGGCAGGTAGCACAGGGGAGGAGCGCAGTTGCTCTCACAGTAGGAAGAACTCATCAAAATGGCGAATTGGGGAACTGAGCTCCGAGGAAACCCAACACATGAACCAAAATCTCCCAAAGAAACGGATCAAACAAGACCACCGCCACCCGAAGCGAACCAAGGAATCACCCGACGAGCAGCAACCTCGGCCTCAGAACAATCATCCACCGCTGCAACTGCAATCTGAGCCTGGATCAAGAACGGCAACTGCCCACGCCTGAAAATCGTGCCACTCCAACAAGCTACCAAGCCAAACCGCCCAAGAAAGGAGCAAATCTCTGTGCAGCAAGGCGGCAACAGAAGATCGAATCTTGCACCAAAGATCTGAGGAAAAAATCGTAGAAATCTCACGGGGGAAATGGAATTCTTGATGGAGGGAGTGGAGAGAGAGGTTCAGGTGGAGGCAAAGGATAAAGGCTACTAGTAGCGGTGGTCTTATAGAAGTGGAAAACGGATAATGAGTCATGAATAATAATTGTGCTGGAGTGGTAGCATCACCGTTTTGCTCGATGGAAGAAGACAAGCGCCGAGAGAAAACAACGTGGGTTTTGTTGTGTTTCTCTAGGTCTGAGCTGATCTCTTTTGGCCTGCGGTTTTCCGCTGCGGTGAAGAGCGAACACTCGAGGAGTCAAGGGCCTGCTTGGTACGTTTCCTCGCTAAGATTGGCTATCAAAACTAAGTCAACTTTAGCCTAACTTATGTAGTACAAAATGTACTTATTTTGTTGCATCCTCTCTAAAGCTAGGTTAGAAATGACATGTTTGGTTAGGTGTTTTTCTTGTTTTTTTTTTCATACAGTCACGTATGCTCCTCTTCCTCCTCCTCGCTATGGCTGAGGCTGCAGCACCTATACTTGCCCCAATCGACGGACTAGCCACAGCCATGGGCGCTAACGCCACCACAGGATCTTGCTCCGGTGCTGCGTCATGTGATGAGGATAAGGTGGTCGGTGCTCAGGATCAAGAAGAACCCGACACACACGTTCGCCATGAACTGCAGCGCCTACGCGAGGTACTTGAGGCGGTCGCACGTCCAAGATGCGTACCTGGCGATTGAAGAGGCCCTCGATGGCGAGGAACCAGTCCTGGAGGTGCATGGCAACGTCAATGGTGAGCAGAAGCATGGAGAGGAGGAGGAAAGCACGCAGGAAGCCATAGAACCCTGTGTGTAGGCGGGGCTCTCGCTGTGCGGCATAGTGCCACCGTCACAGGCGTCGGTCCACCCCCCGCGACCAATCTCCATGTCGATCTTCCCCACGGAGATGGCGATGAGGAAGCTTCTTCCCCACGGACTAGCGACGTAAGGGAGCGGGATGATGGCAGAGACGGGGAGGGTGGCACCTATGGGAAAGATGCAGAGGAGCTCTTGGGGAGGAGCAGCTTGTCGCGCCGGTGTCGAGGCAAAGCAGGTGGGCAGAGAGTTTCGGGCGGAAGACAATCTCGTTTTTCTAAAGCCTAACTACGGGTCGTTTACAACCAACCAAACAAAAAAAAAGTTGGCTTCTTTGAAGCTGGTTAGAACTTGGTCATCCAACCAAAAAGATCCGAGGAATCTAGTATATCACTGCTCAGCGAACTCAAAGCACGCCCTGCAACTCAATCGCTGTATCGATCTATATACGGGGGTCTGAGTTAAATTTTACGACATCTTTGGAGGACTAGCATTGTCGTCGCAAAACAAGACATGCTTTAGCTGCTATCGCATATCGGCGTTTGATATTGACTGCAAACAGCACATGTTTCTCCTAAAGACTCATCGGAGCTTTTTCTTTCTTTATTTTCAATGTCGACTCTATAAAGCAACACGGATATTTAGCCATGCCCCCAAAAACCAGCTGAAGTTTTTCTTTTTTCCCTTATCTATCTACGTGTTCTATCTAATTTGCAAAGGGAGACTTCTGGCATTAGTTAAACGAAGAAGCATGTATTTTAGCTAGGGATGTACGGAAATATTTTGTAGTGAACCGCTTCGTTTTCTATATTCAATCTGATCAAATTCGTATTTTTAGACAAATTCAATTTTTTTAAAAAAATTTGAAACACAAATTTGAAATCAGAACAAAAACAGTTTAGACATTTTTTTTCCAACTGTTCTCTACTTTTAATTTGGATACCGAATTCGAAAATTTGGTTTTGAAAATTCAGTTTAAACCAAATTTGGCCCAATAGAAGTCTAACCTTAGAAAAATTGTATCTTTTTCATACGATCTTTGATGAAGATGATTTTTTATATAAAAATTGTAGCTCTTGACAAGATCTATAACTCTCTAACTTTTAATTTTTCATTTGAGGTATTCATAAGATGCTAAAAAAATTAAAAAGTTTCAGCGGCATATTAAATAGTGTACAAGTGCTTGTTGTCCTAGAAAAATAATACCTTCATTGCAATGTGTTGAATCGAGATACTTTGTAAGAAAGTTGTAGGACTTGTTAATTATTATTCACTTGTTAATTGTTATGCACTTGGTCCTACGGGTCAATATTTCGGTCATTCATCCAGTCTGACTGATCGAATCATCCGTTCCAGCTAAATCTGCCTACTTAGCCATTGGGCCTCTTTGCCCAAGCTGACGCCATTCATTTGACCGCCTCTATGAACCTACGATCGCATCATCCGGTCGCTTTCTTTGAACTGACAATATCTTTGTTGATCCCTCTGATAGTCATCCCCTTCATTAGATGATTTGGTCCAGCAGACTCAACTTCATCATGGCGCAACGTCTCTGCGACTCTGCATAGATTAGCTTCATCTGTCACATACTCCAATCGGGGCATTAACTGGGCGACCGGATCATTTCATCCCTTAACCAGCACTAAATCCATCTAATTGTCCGATCCATTTAAAACAGCCCCCACCGGATCATTTGATTGCCAAGATCCTGCTGTCCAGAGCTGACCCTTTTTATCCGGCCGGTGTAAACTAGAGCCGATCGGATCATACGGTCACTTTCTTTCAGAACCAATTCATCAAATCCTAACCCCTTTGAGTCCTTAGCCAAATTCATTGCTTCTTTACAAGAAACCGCCATTTGGACGAGAATAACGTGACTTGGATTTCATCCTTGGGACCTAAAAGCCTACAAATCACATGCTTGACAAACCGCCATGTGGTGATTGACAAACTCAATCACCAGAATCATAATTACATGGCTAGCAGGCCATTTTCGTTACATCTTTTCACTTGTCTCAACATTTGATTCTATTATAATGTAAAAAAAATGCATATTCAAAATGCCATGCCCGAGACTTATCTTTTTGTGTGCGTGTTTGATAACTTTCTTTTTTGCGAATGATAACTTGAGAAATAGATACGTTGAAAAGTACACTAGAACAACTTGCATGGCTTTGAACTAATCATAGACGATGCTGATGTACGCATCCGATTTGTTTAGAAAGATCATGTGGATCGCGTCCACAATAATGAATGGCGCCCTTGGATGTGAAGGCTACCTGAACGAGCAATTATTCCGTGGACATTTTGGTTTAGATAGCGACGTGTTTAATTAGGCGCGTGATGCATGCTTAAAAACCATGATCCTAGATACAGTACTAATCAGATCACCTCCTCCACATTTTGTAGCTCCGTAAACCAAATTACCTCAATGCAGTAGTGGTCTCAGACGAATTTTCTAGTTTAACACAAGTAACACAGCTGACTCAAGAGATAACTGTATTTGTCATTACTCATGAAAAAGCACAAGCTAATTCACAGACAATGTTAAGGGTTTCTTATAGGAAAAATTAGGTCTCTGTCACTGTGTTAAGTTTTTTCTACTTTTGTCATCCATAGCTTTTGAATTATTAGGCTGGTGCCAAGCAAGTTTTTCTTTTTTTGGTACTGGAAGGAGAAAACACATGCACATGCAAAAGATGTTTTTGCGGAGCGTGTCAAGTCACCATGGCGTCAAGGGTGGGATCCGATTCGTGGTGCTCCCACACGGTGAGCTAAGTTTGTGAACGGCGAGAGAGAGAAGAGGCCGAGGAGGCGACAACGACGCTGCAGGTGCTGCCGCACGGGGAAGCGGGGTCGCCATCTGTATCTCTGTTGCTTATCTATCGCCTGAGCCTGACGGAGAAAACACATGCACATGCAAAAAGATCACTGTATTTGCCATTACTCATGAAAAAGCACAAGCTAATTCACAGACCATGTTAAGGGTTTCTTATAGGAACAATTAGGCCTTTTGTCATTGTGTTAATTTTTTCAACTTTTGTCTTTTGTCATCGATAGCTTTTGAATTGTTAGGCTGGTACCAAGCAAGTTAGTTTTAGAGGACCACTTTTTTTGTACGGGAATGAGAAGACACATGCATATGCAAAGATGTTTTGTAGAGCGTGTCAAGTCACCACCAAATGGTCGAGACAGTAATATGTGGCGTCGTCAAGAGGTGAGATCGGATTCGCGAAGCTCCCACACGGTGAGGTTTTTGAACGCGAGAGAGGAGAGGCCGGCCGAGGAGGCGACAACAACGCTGCAGACGCTGCCGCGCGGGGAAGTGGGGTCGCCATCTGTATCTCTGTCGCTTATCTATGGCCTGAGCCTGACGGAGCGAGGCTTCCTCCGCCGTGCCTGTCGTCGTCGTTGTCATCGTCGTCAGTCCTCCGGCAGCAAACACGGACGGCGCCAGCCTCGTGGCCAAGCCAAAGATGCTCCGTGAGTAGCGCCTGCGGGCACCTTCAGGCTTGGTATTTTGTGCATGCGGCTGTTGCGGCGTCCTGCAGGCGCGCCTGCCATCCTGCTCTCTCTCTTCTCTTTGAGAACCGGTGTTGACATTTTTTCCCGAGTACCAAAGACAGAGATGATGAATACTCCGTAACAGATTGACATTATTATTATTATTATTATTATTATTATTATTATTATTATTATTATTATTATTATTATTATTATTATCATCATCATCATCATTATCATCATCATCATCATCATCATCATCATCATTATTATTTCCTTGTCCTTTCCATCCCTGTCTTGTCTCATACTCCGTACTATAATAACAAAATAAAGAATCGGAAAGAGAGATGCCACTGAAGAATAAAGGAAGCGCATGTGGAGCACACTCCGGCCAAAGTTGCTTGCACGCTATCCATTTTGTCCGGTACGCGCATATAGTCCCCGAATCTGTGGATGGAGTTTCAGTTTTCACATCTCAGCCACTGTAAAGATCCAGCTAATTGGCCCTTTTAGAATTATGAATTATGTTTTGCTCTAAAGAGAATAACACGTGTAATGTCGTGCGTCATCAAAAATTATGTGCGCATTTATAATCAAAATAATGAAGATATGAACTAAATTTAATACTACAGGCAGTTACTTTTCAAAAACTAGGCATATACTTGACATGCCTACAAAGACATCAGCAGATCAGTCATTTCTAGATCGATGCAGGCCTTGAGAATAAATGATTTCCTGGTTTAGGCCTCCTCTACTGCCTATCAGCTACTCCTTCCATTCTAAATTACAGTTCGTCTGATTTTTTTATCCTAACTTTGATCGTTCGTCTTATTAAAAAATTATATAAATATAGTTAATTTAAGTTATTATTAAAGATTTTTTGTTAGCCATAACAAAAGAAATAATATGTGACATAAATTTTTAAATAAGATAAGTGGTCATATTTAGGGTAAAAAAATCAAACAAACTATAATTTAGAACGAACTAGTACCTCGTAAGTGTGCCACGTCATTCTTTTGTCCATGTGATAAATAAAGATCGAAGAGCTATCTCTTCTTCGTGAGACATAGTCTCATGTACACACCTCTAAATCATGTGGGGGCTGACGCGCGTGAGGTTACATAGACATAAAAACTAGCATTTGACTCTTATTGTTGGATGGCCCATCTCTTATATTATATTATCTCTTAGATGTATGAGCTAGTATTTGACTCTATCGGAGAAGGCCTTGTGCAGTGGGTCAGCTTTGTTTTATAGTCTGGGATGTCAATCACTCTAGGGTTGCGCGTTAAAATAATATATAATAAAAATTATGTATGTACAAAGGTCAAAAAAAATAAAATGGGAGAGTAGAAAGTAGATAATGACATCAGCTACAAATAGAACAAGGTGGAAATGTCCGTCATTGGCTGTGTTAAAAAGGTTCGCTGATTAGACTAAAATAAGGTTCGCTGATTAGTCATGGTGATGATTTTCTTGCTTCGAAGAAACGGGCCATGGCCCATGAAAAAACGTTCCCAGCCCAATGTGAGTTCACATCCATGGGTCATGGTGTCGGCCCAGCCCCAATATTCCAATGGCTGCATTTCTTATCTCACGTCCACATCGGAAATTCCGTCACGCCTCGCCCTCTCCGCCCCCGACCAGGATCGTCGCCGCCTCGCCCGGCTCCGGCGATCTCCTCCTCCGCCGCCGCCGCCCGCTGTCTGGCCGAGATGGGGAGCACTTCCTCTATGCTCACCCAATACGACATCGAGGAGGTCCAGGACCATTGTAACCATGCATGTGAGTCGCTAACTCTGACGCCTAATTCGCTCCCCTGATCTGGTCCGGTCTGATCTAATCTGAAGCACCGCGGCTGTGGGCGCTAGTCTCGCAGCAGGAGATCGTGTCGCTGTACCACCGCTTCTGCCAGCTCGACCGCAACGGGGGTGGCTTTGTCTCCGCTGACGAGTTCATGTCGGTCCCTGAGTTCGCCGTAAATCCCCTCTCCCAGGTACGGCAATATCCTCGTATTTGCGGAGTATGCTAATGTCTAGAGACCATGCTACGTTGAGGCTTTTGGCTGGAGCAAGTGAATTGTGTGATCAAGGAGGTGTTGTTCCCTGATAATTTGTCATTGAAGGTTGCTTTGTTTTATGTCAGAGGCTCCTGAGGATGCTGGATGGGCTCAACTTCAAGGAGTTTGTAGCATTTTTGTCCGCTTTTAGCCCCCACGCAAGCCTGCAGCAGAAGATTGAATGTTGGTATTAGATTCCTATTAAAAATCTCCATTATCTGTCAATATATACGTAGTGTGCATGTTCTTTCAAATCATTTTTGTTTCTGATTATGCTGTTTTTATCCAGTTATTTTCAAGGTTTATGATACTGACTGCAACGGGAAGGTTGCTTTTGATGACATCTTGAGCATCTTGCGAGATCTTACAGGTTCATTTATGACAGAGCAACAGAGACAGGTTTGTGCTTTGGATTTCTGGTTCCTTCTTGTGCTTTCACACGATAGGATTAGTCTTTTCTGGATATGCTCACCTGAAGCGCTTGTTGTGCATTACAGAAAGTCTTGACTCATGTGTTAGAAGAAGCTGGGTACACAAAAGATTCACATTTCACACTCCCAGACTTTATGAAGGTAAGCTTGTTCCTCTTTTAACAGGTAAATTTACTGAGTCATAAACGTATTATCACCATTCATAATCTACTTTGGACATAAAAATTACTTGCTGGGTATCAGAAGTTACTGTGTCGTTTTCACTGATTTAACTTAAAGTATGCTCAGAAGTTTATGGCAGTTACAAAACTAAATCTAGCTGGGATACTATTCCTTACACTTGGTCATCAACATCAAGTGTTATGGCAACTTAGCAAGTGTTGAAACACATGTTGTTTCAAATCTTTTATTCGAAGGTTTATAACAGTCTACAAAGTACACATTTAAGCATTAGGAGGGTTCAGAATATTTTTCTGAATAAAAATCTCAATGTTGGATTGTTGGTACCTTTTTTTTATCGAATACACGCTGCTGCCTTCCAATGTAACATATATGCACTGTCTGAAAAAGTGACTTCTCAGATGTACATTTTTCAGACAACGTTCAACTCTTCTGATCCATTTGTTGCTGCTTGCATACTATCAAATGAAGGAACGAAACGTTTTTGTTATGGCATCTGCTGTCTGCAAATACCTTTATAACCAAATTGGTTGAGGCATTATCATCTGCCACCTGCTATTGTCCATTAGCTTACCTTGGCCAAATATTCACGACACATGCCACAGTTGCACATTATGCATTTTTATGCAGTAAATCAAACGACGAACACTGAGTGTGTGACCATATGATAAGGATAGTCCAAACAAATTGCTTGTTATACTCCGAAATACATCAAGCAACAATTTCTTTGTTTTGATTACCTTGGCAATTCTATGGTATTCACTTATAAAGTTATGACGCATCAATGTAACCACCGCACATCTGTATTGCACTATTCAGCTTGAAGTAGCACAATTTTTTTTCCTTGACAAACTTGGTATTTATTTTCAGATTATTGGCAGTTCTGAGCTCAAGATGGAGGTTGAAGTTCCTATTGACTAAAAAAGCTAATAAGTGTTCTAGTTGTATCATGATGCTGTTGCCCAGACTGTATGTTCATTTATGTTAAATTAAGTTGATGATATATTTATATCCTTGTAACTCAAATCATGATCAGAGATGTAATTAAGGAAACATATGTACCTGCTATTTGGAGGTTTAGTTGACTCGCACTTGTACTCCTTTACGCTTGCATACACCATGTGATCTTCCACATACCCTTACTGATGTAAGGTTCACTACTCCACCAAATATGTCAAAAAAATCAGATGATCAAGGCATCAGTGAATTTAGGGTTCTTAATACTTCTATATACAATAATTCTAGTTAGTAGTCCCTCCATTCCAAATTGTAAGTCATTCTGGCTTTTCTAAATAAATAACATGCGTGAGTGTGTGCGTTTGTGTTTGGTGTTTGTGGGGTTGTTTGGGCTTTTGCCCTCTTCTCTTCTTAATGTAATGATGATGCGCAGCTCTTCTGCGTTTTTGAGGAATAAAAACTATTGCTATGCACCTAGATATATATATTATGTCTAGATCAGAGTAAAAGATAGAAATATGGTGAACATTTCAGATAACTTGAAAGACACTATTCATTCGACTAGGATGATTGATCAGTGCAATGATCTCCCTGGTTGCTTATTGTCAGACATGCAAGACAGCATGAGTCAATAATATTGAGTTGCATTTGTGTTAACTTGAGGAAACCCTAAAAAATGGTACTCTCATCAAGAAAAACAGATAGATTCTAGATGAAGAGATTGATTTTTAGATAATTTAGTTTGAGAAAAAAATCAGATAGTTCAAGAAAAGAAGTCAGATAACTTCCAGGTCCACATCCCAAAAATAAATTGCACCTTCCTGTCTTTCTCTCTCTTAAGATGAGGCGTCCAATGTTTCCTCTATTAATAGACATTATCCTGATCACCTGCAAGTTCTTCCTCCCATGCAGGAAGGGAAGGCAGAGCCATTGCAGATCAGCTAAGGAGGATCGTTAGCTCATTGGTGGCGATCTTGGTGAGTTTGCTGTAACTACTGTAATTTCCTTATACCTTTTCCAAGCTGTACCCAATCATTGGAAATTATGACCTCAAACAATTTGTACTTTGTTGCTGACAAAATCTCTTTATCTTTTATTGAAACTGATTACACAATCTCTTGTGTAACTGAACAATGTTGGCATATAATCTATATTGTAATTCTTAGTTAGATGAGCTCTAACTTTTGCATATTGCGGTCCTTCACTGGATACTCAGTTTCAGCTATTTGGTTCTGATGTACGTATTGGTTGGCTAATCTTGGTTCTTGGCAGCACCATTTCATCTCAGATTATTACCCTTTCATTTGCTTGCTTGAGATGGGCTTAATTGTGCATTTATAAATTATATCCTGACCCACTTCGTTGTTCGGTTGTTCCACATAGTTTCTGAGTTAGTTTTATATTGGTGGGTTGGTTTGCTGGCTAAAATGATCGATGACACTGTTAGTGAACAAAACTTAGATCATGAGATTTTCATTATGTGGGCAAGTAGTTCAACCTGACCAGTTGGTTTTTCCCCTTCTGAATTCAGCTTTATTTATTTCATTATCCCTTGCAAAATAAATTATGAGAATCAAACATGCTGCTGGCGTTATCCATGTTATCTGCTTGTTTTTTTTTTTGAGCGGAAAATACAGCAGGGGAGGCCCCCACTGTAAACTTTTTATTTAAACAAAAACTGCAACAACTCTGTACAAGATAGAAAAAGAAAAGGGAAGCAAGCCCGAGGTGGGCAGCAGAGCTAAACTAGAGCAGCTGTACAAGAGAGGAAGCTGTACAAGAGAGGAAGATAGAACGCTTAGCAGAACTGAATCTATGGGCCTGTAGTCTAACTTCTTCATAGAAGGAGCTTTTCCAAGAGTCAAAGGATGGCCGGCCTCTGTCAAATATGAAGTTGTTTCTCTGCTTCCAAATCTGCCAGGTGGCAATGATGAAGGTCTCCATAAAAAAGGGGTTGTTATGTTGGACCTTGGCTTGCTGCATCATCCTGAAGAAATCCATTGTGAAGTCCCAATTTATACCAAGGTGTTGCCAGCAGGTTTGGCTAAAGGGGCAGCTGAAGAACAAATGAAATGCAGTTTCTTCAATGATGTTTTCTGCTTGTCATGGAAGGATAATGTAAAAGATTTTTTTTTTCTCGAACGTGCAGGAGAGCTACACACCATTATATTAAATAGAAAAAGGGGTGGGTCTAAGAAGACTCACGCAAACCTGTTAGGGCATGGTTCTTACAAGAGTGCTTGTCAGAAAAACAGAACTACGACCAGTGTCCTACAGGAACCGCAGCTTGGCCTCGTTCCTAAATTCACACACCTGGTGTCTAATCAATGCCGATAAGATCGTAATTTGTAAATTATAAGCATCACAGGAATAACTGCATACAAAACATTAAAGTGATGCTATATTGAAGTAAGAGTAAAGATAAACTGGAAACTGGGATCAAGTTTAAGGACCTACATATATGTTGAATTGGCATATATTGTTTTCATACATGACTTGTGATGTTTAGCATTTGAAGTGATTTTAGAAGTCCTAGTGACAATTGGTTCAAGCTTCAAGAAATGTTATGTTGGAAATATTTTCAAACTTTTGCAGCTCCATTGAAATGTAAATAACATGTGGCCATCTAAGATTAGTTAAAGAAATGAAATGCTTGTGGCCAGGACTTAAAAATGACAATTTCATGAGAAACTTATAAGTTGCAACACACTGCATGGGATACTGAACAAGGGGTATATAAGATACCTATTTACCTGTATAATACATTGTACAACATCGGTGATACATGCATTCCTGTACTTTTCAGAACCCTTTTACTTTTCTAGAACATATAATTTTCTGAAAGATTTTGTTCTCTGCTCATATGTCTAATTATGAGATATTCTAGTGCCTGTTTGTTGAGAATATTGATTTAATAAGCTCATTGTAAGAAGTCGTGCATAGGATTAGTCAACTCATCTTTTTATCCTAGGTTTCTGGTGAAGGCATGCATAGGATTAGTCAACTCATCTTTTTATCCTAGTTTTCTGGTAGTGCATGTATGCATCTTTCAGAACACTGATCGATGTGTATCTAAACGGTACAGATCTGACAGATGGATTCAGATTTTCATCTTAAGACAAATGACAACCATTGAATATCAATCAGAGCCTTTTACCAAGATGGCAGAAAACGATACTATTCAGTTACAGAGAGCAATATTCGCCCAGTACATTATGATGAAAAAGTTATTTATGGAGTTAGAAGTGGAGAGAGAAGCCTCAGCAACTGCTGCAAGCGCGGCCATGTCAATGATTCGAAAACTTCAAAACGAGAAGGATGCAGAGAGAATGGAAGCATGGCAGTACAAAAGAATAGCTAAGGAAAAGATCAACCACACTAACAGAGCACTGGAGATTCTAAAGGAGGTCATGGAACTGAAAGAATTGGAGATATCATATCTGAGGAACCAACTGCAGGTGTATAAACACAAGCTATTGGATGCGGGTATTGATGATTGTGACGCAGATGAGACAATAGATAGTGATAAGTCTTTGTTTGGAAGCAAGAACATGGAGAATCTGTGTCATAAAATCAAAAGAAATTCCTCTCTGCCAACTTTGCAGTTGAATAAACTATATACTGATATGGACATCAAGAAAAATGGTGGAGTACAATCAGCAAGGAGCAGGCTGAGTGATGACAGTTGGGAGCAGATTTCAAGAAATATTATGGCTTTCGAGCCCAAGGAAAGCTTCTCAACAGATTTGATCGGTAGAGGAAAGCATGTTGAAGAACCACATTTTCCAATCAGTGCTGTTTTACGTGACTCTCAGACTTCAGATGAGCCTCCGTGTTCTTCCTTGTTCTCAGTGGTGAGTCATCAGGCAGATATATGCAGTGATGGAGCAGTTCAGGGCAGGGAAAATATGGAATGCACAGTAAACCATGATCAGTTCAAGGATTCTTGTGTACGTGACTCTCAGACTTTGGATGAGCCTCCGTGTTCTTCCTCATTCTCAGTGGTGAGTCATCAGGCAGATATATGCAGTGATGGAGCAGTTCAGGCCAGGGAAGATACGGAATGCACAGTAAATCATGATAAACTCAAGTATTCTTGTGTAGGTACTGAAATGGGTGAACTAGTAGTTCATCCTTTAAGTGAAGTTGATCCACACCAAATTCCAGAAAGAAGCAATACGACAACTGACTCCTCGTGTACTGGAAGTGAAATAATGACAGAGGAATCTCAACTTTCTCCCACGGTTGTTACTAAAGGGCGAGGGTCACGTAATCTGTCCAGGTTCGCTGCAACAAGAAAAATTGGATCGATGAATAATGTTGATAGACATGTCCGTCGAAGCTCCGGAACTACGCCAGCTGGAACTTCCACACCACGAGCTGGTGTTGAGAGAACCAGATCAAGGCTGAAGCGTGTGCAAAGTGAAAAGATGGTTGAGCTGAATGACCCTAGGACTAGCAAGGAACAGATCATAATGCTGAAGGAGGTATATGAGCAGCTTGGTATGATAGAATCACATATGAGACCTTCTGATTCCCAGGAAAGCCCCCGAAATGACACATCATTAGATTCTGTTATGGAGGTATTTCTTTAAGCCTACTTTATGGATAAATTTTTAGATAAAATAACATCACTCAAAGTGCAATATCATCAACAGTTAATGTATTGATCATTAAACGAACTAAGGTGATCATCATATTTTGAATGTCATAATCAGCAGTATATATAATATAAAAACATTTCTCACTAAATTTAGAGTATGAGCATAAACTAACTGCTGCTTTTGACATTGTAGACCACTAGAAATTGTTGAATATTATGCCATGCACCATCTGAAGTAAAATGATTCAGATCATGTTCTCTTCTAGTAAAATTTTATGTTGATTGCCACTGCTTCATCTGCCTGTGCCTATGTAGAACCAAACAAAAAAAAAGTAGAGGAGAAATAAGACATGAAGTAATAAGCATGGAGAGAATTCTCCGCCTACAATATTTTTGTCCTAAATGCTACTTAACGTGTGCGTATTATTAATATATATTAACCAGTAGGGGGCTATCCCTCATGTTTCCTAAAAAAAGTGGCATTTGCTTTCTTTTTCCTCTAACAATTCAAAAACTTTTGCAACAGGCAGCTCTGTCCTTCTCCATATAGACTGAAGCATGTCTTGAGGCTATGTGCCACAATTGAAGTGTTGGAAATTAGATGCGCAAGATTGGGTGTTTGGTTGCCGTCCACATTTAGCCACACCACATTGTGGGGATGCCAAAGCTGAGGTGGTAAAATCAAACTCCACAAATGTGGTGAGATTCTCGACTGCAAACCAGAGAAAAAGGTAAGGCAAGCCTAGATATAAAATCAAACCAAACTACTACAATTGCTGCACGTACATGCTTCACATTTTTAGTAGTGGCGTGCTGCGGCGGGCAACCAAATTTACATGCCTCAGATTTCTAAGGACAGTACAGAAGAATGACAGGCCTTTCTGATTAGACATCTCCATCGACACAGTACAGCTAAAACTGGGGTATTTGGTGTGTGCTCAGCACGCTGTAATCTGATCCTGTGCAAAACATGCACATATTGTATGGTAGTTCGCACATACTGTGGCCTGCAGTTGTACCAGTTCATGAAGCCAAGTAGACCAGCAAAGACAGAAGGGGGCTATGCTGCAAGCAACCTTTGCTGCATTTAGGTTTCATTTGCAGAGACCAGCACAACTCATGCTCCTGGAGTCCTGGCTGTAAACAAGTATTTTTTTGACAACCAGTTAGATCTCTTTCTTGACATATCAGAGCACCTGGAGGCATTAAAAAAACAAGCGCCCAAGAGACCACCCAACAATGTCAGCACGACAGCATTCCCTATGGAACATTACTTGAACTTCTATGTGGGGTTCTAGGAATACTGGAATCGGATCGTTTTGTTCCAGGAGTTCTTTTTACCAGGTTTTGTCACTGCCTCTAAACCTCAGAATTTCTATGCGTGGCCTAGCCACTTGCACAAGGTAAGCTAGCTCCACGCTGTCTGGAGGGCATCATCGGTGCGATCCAAAAGCCCAACAATGTAGGCACCAAGCTGGACCATTTACTATGAACAACGAAAAGGCTTGTCTTCATTCGATTTATACCTGGTCAATTGCTGGCTTTGCCTCCAACATCCAGCTGGTCCTCGAATTCTTCAGGTACATTCCAAACTGTCCATTTCGATCGGTGTTTCTTATGGACAATGGACAGACAAAAAGTGAGACCCAGGCTCCAGGGGCGAATCGTAGCCGAGTATTACATAGGCCATTTGTATAGGTTATTTGTGAAGGCGAACAAAAATCATGCTTCCCTTTATGGAAAAAAAAGTTTCCTTAATCTATCTATAATAGTACTAGTCTGTGTCAAATTGTAGTTCGTTTAATTTTTTAAACCAAGTTTGATCATCTCGTCTTATTCAAATTTTTAAGATATTATTTTTTTAATGTGGCTTACTTTATTAATAAAAGATCTTCGAGAATAATCTAAATTTAGCTAGTTTTGTTTAAATTTTTTAATAAGACGAGTGGTCAAGCTTGAAGTAAAAAAAAAATCAAATAAACTATAGTTTGAGACGGAGTGAGTACATAAGGCAAAAGGTGAATTGGACTTGGATTGCTCACATGGCGATGGACCCAATTGCTTTTACCCAAGTAATGGAATTGAAGTACAGCTGCCCGCGGTTGTGCTGTGTGTAATAGGCACAGCTCACGAGTGATGCCACGATGCTTTGTATGCAACGCGAGTGATGACACGATGCCTTTGTATGCAACGCTCATGTCATGGGCAGGGCAGCTGGCCGGTGACACGAACACGACACGAGCAACCGCCAACCGCGAACCAGCAAAGACTCATTGCAGCGCTCTGGAGCTAGGACGGGACGAACACTCTGAAATTTGCCAGATTTCGACACTGTATGTAGTAGTGTTCGACGGGGACCCAAATCGACTGACTTCATGGGTTAAGCAGCTTAAGATCACAATGATTCCCGGTGATGGTGGTGCCACCGTCAATGTCACAAAATGTGTCTGGAATTAGAACAGGTCCAGGATGACGGCTGCTCTGCTTTGATGTCAAATCTGCAGGCCAGCCAAATTGCTCCAGCCGGCAGCCGCCATACAGTTAAGAGCATGGCTCACTTGTAGCTGCCGCAGGACCAAATTGAATATTTCTGGTGCTGGTTAGGGGGTAGTACTACTACTGATCACAACTGTTAATTTTGACGGCAAAAAACTGGTGGAGGTTGATCGGATCTGTCATAAAGTTGTGCCCAACCAACGGCCCATGCCATCGCAGGAAAGTGGTCGCTGCATATTTATTACTAGCTTATTTAGCTTAGAATGTTTATAGGATCAGATCAGAAGGGAAAAAAACAAATGTTTCTGTTGTTCCTCTTTTTCCCCATTTGCATTTCAGCTAGTGAATGAAAAGTACTGTATGAACTTTCTGAAATAAGCATGTCAGAGGATAAACTAGTAACAATAAACGATTACTGGCTTGATCAGATCAGCAACAGAGTCGATAGGCTGATGTTTACATCGGCTGATGACTGAGAGGCTGAGACACCTGATGAGGCGCGGGCTTTGTTGTCGGATGACTGGGCAAAGGCAAAAGACGAAGCAAAATTGCTTGACTTCTCGGCCATGAAGGACGCCTGGAACATGTGATGATCTAGTAGAGATTTTAAGCTGCTGCTATGTGTCTTTATAAGTTGTTTCAGTGCTTCGTTTCAATATGTTTGACATGAGCCGGGTGTAAGCTGTTAAACGGGAGCCAAGCTCCGGCCAATCAAGGTGGCCACGTCGCTTGCGAATCCCGGACCATCGGATCCCAATCGAACGGTTAAAATCATATGGAAAATCGCTTTCGTGGTCACTGTTTATGTATTGTTTATCACTGTTCACATATCTTTGCTAAGCGCACACGAAGAGCGTCCCCAGAAGATCAAAGAATATCCTTTTTCTTTGTAAAAAAAATCCAAAAGATTCATAAATAAACTAGAACCAATCTATAACGTAGCTATATATTTCCCGCCACTTCTTTGTCATTAAAAAATATTCTAAATTCCTATCATTGGTCTTTTGTTGATAAATTTACCGATCTAGAACGTAGTTAAATATTTTCCGCCTCTTCTTTGTCATAAAAGAAATCAAAATTCCTATCGTTCGTCTTTTGTCAAAGTAGACCCTTTTCCTTTGTATAAAACTTACAGAAAATTCGTAAATAAACTAGAACTAATCTAGAATGTAGTTAAATATTTTTCGTCTCTTCTTTTTTTGAGCAAGATTTTTTCGCCTCTTCTTTGTCATCCAGAATTTTTATCATTCATCTTTTGTGATAAGTTTAGAAAAATAATATCTTATCCATCCTAACTCTGAGTGCCGTAATTTAATAAAAAACTAAAATAAAACCCTAAAAATTAAAATCCTTTTTGGTGATTTTTTATCATTTTCACAAATACAAATAGCCCTTCTCATTTAACATTACTAAATTTATACTGGCTATTCTATTAAGCCTACTATTTCCTGCATCCTCAGTATTTGTAACATATTATTCCCTGAGGTATGTAGTCACATACATGTATGACCTTTTTTTATAACACATACATGTATAACTTTAAAATTTGTATATATTCTAGCAAGGCAATTTGTCGAGCACTTAGTGTGCACTGTGCCGCCATCCCGTAATTCTTTCAAAAAGAAAAACTAAAATAAAACCCTAAAAATTGAAATCCTTTTTTTTTGGCAATTTTAGATCATTTTCACAAATACAAATAGCCCTTCTCATTTAACATTACAAAATTCATACTAGCTATTCTATTAAGCCTATAAATAATCGCTAAAATCTAGGGTACCCAAATCTCTAAATTAAACACCATTGTTTTTTAAAAAAAAAAGGTCCGTAGCAACATAAACGCATAACCAAACTGACTTAAAATGCTAGACACCCAGCGTGGCAAAATATTAATCAACAATTGAACCAAACTTGTACACAACTGGTCGCACTCTACGAGGCTGCGCAGCGTTGCCGCGCGTTGTTTCTAGTTGAACCTAACTGTTGGTCTTTGTTATATAAAGGCCGGGGGCCATTCTTGAACTCTAAAAAAACAATAAACAGAGGAGGAGACAGATTTTGACCAGAGAAAGAGATGACTAGGAATAGGTCTGCCAAACCTGAAATATAGCACCGCTTCTCTAATCTCTAATGGTGCCTCCCAAGGTCCACTCAGGCTGGCTACGGGCTAGTGATATCACCATTACCGTTAGCGCTTGCACTTGATCAGATCAACTCCTGTTGAAACAGCACTATAAAAAAGACGAAGGCTCACCAGGATCTCACGCGAAAATTGCACTGCCATTTTTTTAGTACCATACAATCTGGATGTCCTCGTCACTGACATGTATGTATGGGGGGTGAAAAAAAACGAGAAGGAGCAATGGCACGCACGGACAGCGAACCAACCATTGGTATTATCAGGGGGTTTTGGACTAGAACCAGTCATCACATTCAGATACAAGCTGCTTTCGGACCATAATAATAATTTGAAGTGTCAACTGAAACGGATTCAAATTTATTGGAGTCCTCCGCTGCATCTGCTAAAACACGCCCCTGGCGCATGTGAAAAATGCGAACTATGCAGCTCTTTTGCTTGACCATCCGCGTGTGGCCCCATCTGTACTTTGATTGACTGACATTATTTCCGGATTCTAAATCGAGTAGTGCTGTGCAGCAGCATGTAACATGTCATGGTGACATGTGTATCTCATTATAAAGATCCCGTTTCGTGTTCCCGTCAGGTCAGCCACGGTGGGATGTGGGAGCCTTGCCTTCCATTGTAGTAGTAGACCGGATAAAGTCTACGGGGCGCGGCCTTCCAGCGTGCCCGGAGGCACTCAAGATTTGACTTGCTTGGGTCAAGTCCTGGGTCCGGTCAAGAAGTATAGTACTACATCAGCACTCAGCAGTTCGCAATCCGCACGCCCGCGTCATACACTTTGCGTCTCGCAACTGCCGGATTCGGCATTACCGGCCGCATAGTTGCTCGCTTATGGCTCCTTTTTTTTAATAACAGTAAAAAAGGGTACTTAAAATGGTTTTTTCACAAACCTGGAACTTTTGCTGTGGATAATACCGACCCTGGCAATGGCATTGGGTCCGGCCTGTACGAAAGCCAAAGTCAAACCCCTCACAAGTCACAGGTGACAACAAATGTGCAGGTGTGATCATAGGCGCGCGTACGAAAACGGACGTGGTAGCTCAGAGTTTGGTACCGGCCACACGGGCTCGTCAGAGTTGCGGGGGCATTTCAGCAACCTGGCGCGGCAAGAAAAGCTACGAGCGGCGCCAAAAATTTTTTTTAAGAAACACGAGGGGCAAAAAGCCCCTACTGAAATTTATTACTATTAAAAAAACAAGTACAACTGTTTAAAGCTTACACTCAAGAAACGAAGAAAGAAAGAAAAAAAAATAGCCAAAATTACACAAAGTGACGCCAAAAGTTGCCGCGCCAATCCGACAATGGCCAGGCCAGAGTAAAGGGAGAGGAGGACTGGAGGAAGAGGAGAGGCCAGGAGGGAATGGAGTAACCAAGGTTACGACAGTCAGATTGCAGCTCCTTGTTTCTGGCACGCTCGCGTTGACCTGTCCGAATTCACCTGTCCCGTGCCCAACCAATCTGCCGCCGCCGCCGCCGCCCGCCGCCGCATCAGCCATCATTTTTCTCCCGCGCGCTCGGTTGTGTGCTCTGGGAAGGAGTCTTTAAAACCCCATCCGTCGTCCATCCTTGGCGGCTTCAGCTAGCTGCTAGCGCCCTCGCTTCGGAGCCACTGTAGTCCACCCCCGACGACGACGACTCCTCCTCCTCTCCGTCTCGATCCGCAATGGCCAGGCCCCGCAAAAACGCCGGAACCGACGAGGATCCTAATAACACCGCCGCCACCACGGGCGTCAGCGTCACCGGGAAGCCGAAGCCGAAGCCGAAGCCGAAGCGTGCGCGGAGGAAGAGCGAGCCCCGGGAGAGCCCCTCCCAGCGCAGCTCCGCCTACCGCGGCGTCACACGGTACGTTCTTTCGTACGGTGGTTACTGCAGTAGTAGTACTCACCATTACCACCATGCAAACATTGCTCCGACACATTTCCTCGATCCGTTGTGCTCGTCGATCAAATGTAACTAACCTTACCGGCCGGCGGGCTGCAGGCACCGGTGGACGGGGCGGTTCGAGGCGCACCTGTGGGACAAGGACGCCCGCAACGGCACCAGGAAGAAGAAAGGCAAGCAAGGTATGCCCTGTTCATCCCATCCGATCCATCGCTTCTTTTCCTTCACGAGTTCATTCTGCGACCGCAACTGACCTCCGTGCTTGCTTGCTTCCTCTGCCGTCCTGCGATCGGCCGGCCGGGTTTGCGTGCCTGCAGTTTATCTAGGTGAGCAGAGCAGAGCTCCTCCTCGCTGCGTCCATCCATGGGTTCCTTCAGCTTTGTTTGTTGGCTCAACCCACCCGCCCTCGCGTCGGCGTTTTCTTGCAGGTGCGTACGACGACGAGGAAGCGGCGGCGCGCGCGCACGACCTGGCGGCGCTCAAGTACTGGGGCCCCGCCACCGCCCTCAACTTCCCGGTACGTACGAGACGGGTACTTGATCTTCTTGGTCAGTTTTCAACAAAAAAACCGGCCGGGGCTGGACTCTGTCTGACCAAACCGTGACCGTACGTTTTCGAATCGAAAATTCTAAATCTCTGTGCAGCTATGCGGCTACGACGAGGAGCTGAGGGAGATGGAGGGGCAGCCGAGGGAGGAGTACATCGGGTCGCTGCGCCGGCGGAGCAGCGGCTTCTCGCGAGGGGTGTCCAAGTACAGGGGCGTTGCCAGGTACTATACCTTCAGTTTACCCTCAACATCTGATAGGAAATCCTCGGTCGATTCAGAGCTGGCGTTCCCATTCGATTCTGCACGCAGGCATCACCACAACGGGAGATGGGAGGCCAGGATCGGCCGCGTGCTGGGCAACAAGTACCTCTACCTCGGCACTTACGGTATGTGCCATCTCTTGATCTTGGTCACATTTTTTGCTGGCCTAGAATATATATATATTCTTATATTCTTATCATGTGAGTCAGCATGGGTTATCCAGAAGACAGCCATCTGGTGTCGTTACTAGCATCGTACGTGTCTTTCATTCATCTTCTGATGAACAATATATCGAGGAAATAAACATCTTTTGCTTTTGTGAGAGAAAAAATATGAAACCTTTTGGTATGGTCCCGTCCACGCGTTGTGAAGCTCGATCTGCTGATGCGTTGCCTGTTGGTTTTTAGCTGAGCAGAGGTCAAAAGGTACGATCGTCAAGGATCACGTGTCCAGAATAATCCTAATATTAAATCTCTAAACATGTGCATTGAAGTCTGAATCTACATGGTTCACATTAATCATGAATAACCACTGCTTCTAGCTTTTCTTTTTGGAGTCACCCACGTCAAACAGACAAAAACGCCATAAATAAATCAATAGAAATTCTAAAAAAAACAACCTATGTGCTCTAAAGTACCCATCACTTTCATTATTGTCAAATGTGCCCCTATATCAGTGTGTATAAGTTACCACCACTAATAAATGAGAGGTAATGAGCCCATTGATTTTTTTTTTAGAAAAAGAATATGAATGAATTATAAATATGATTTAAGAGAAGAGAAAAAGATTCCCAAATCCGGAGAAGATAGAAGTGACGTAGCTTAAGCTACGATTTCAACAAAACACAAGTGGAAAAAATAGTGTAATTAAGCATGGTGTAATCAAGGTTTGGCTACATGTGGTCATATATTTTTTTTATTTATGATAATTTATAAATTTTGACTACTTATGCCTCCCGGTTTGATATAAGGCAATGTATGCTATAGAAACCAGGCTGTTGTGCAAACTATAGAAATTCTAATCAAGATCACAAGATTCTAATCTGATGGCTAAAGCCAAAGGAGGGTTATTTTAACACTTAAACCCCCACCTATCCCATCCTAATCTCAGTTTTTGCAAAACACCCACACCCCATCCGCCGGTTTTGTTTCTCGAGATCGTTCATGTCTTCTGGCGTCTTCGGTCTGCGCGAGGCCACCGCCGCCGCCTCGATCCCGCCATGGAGATGCAGGGAAAGGAGCAGGGCTCCCTGGCCCCCGCGCAGCCTTGGAGACCGGCAGCACGTGCACATAGCCGGTGCCGAGAATGACCCCCGACGCAAAGGCCTTAACGATGACGAAGGCGTTGCTGCCGGGGCGAGGGCCGGCACGAAGCCGGAGAAGAGCGGCAGGCACACGCCGATGATCACTGGATGCCACTACCAAAAGCATAGAGATACATGTCTAGTTAGTTCGGTGGTCCTTTTATCTATGCTTGTGGATCGATCGATCAATCTATCTCGATGTGGTGATTTGATGGCGATGTGGACAGAAGCAAGAACACGAGGAAATTAATGAAATGAAATGACCTGCGTGCTGCTGCTAAGTGCTAACAATCGTTTAGCCCATCATCATGCGGACGTGGTGAGTAGTAGAGCTAGCTGCTGTATCGATCGACCGACCTCGACCTCTCGACAAGCCTCGCGAGGAGACAGAACGAGGAACAGAACCAGCGGCTAGGGCTGGGGGACGTTTTGCAAAAGCTGAGATTAGGATGGGATGAGTGGGGGTTTAAGTGTTAAAATAACCCGTCTTTATTGGAATCCTGTAGTTTTGATTACAGTTTCTATAATTTGTACAACAGACTGATTTTTATAGCATACGTTGCCTTGATATAAAGTATTTAACCAGAGTTTGTCGAGAATTACTGTTTTATTTTACTGCTAACTTAAGTACTCCACATTCGTGGGTGACACAGCAACGCAAGAGGAGGCGGCGGTGGCGTACGACATCGCCGCTATAGAGCACCGTGGCCTCAACGCGGTCACCAACTTCGACATCAACCACTACGTCAATCACTGGCGTCGACACTGCCACGGCCCCTCCGACGACAGCTTCGGCGTGATGGACGACGTCGCCTCGATCACCCCGTTCCAGCTTCCAGATGACCTGCCGGAGTGCCCGGACGCCATCGGCATCGAGGAGACCACGGGCGACGCGGAATTCCACAACGGCGAGGGCTACCTGCATCAGCACCACACCAGCGGCCCCTTCGGCGCGCAGCAGCAGCTTCGTCCTGACGAGATGGGAGCGCCGCCGGCTCATCAAATGGCGCCAAAGTCGTCGGCGCTCGACATGGTGTTGCAGTCTCCTAAGTTCAAGGAACTGATGGAGCAGGTCTCCACGGCGGCGGCGGCGGCCTCCGAAAGCAGCAGCGGCAGCACGAGCAGCTCGCTATCGCCGCCGTCTTTGTCCTCCTTCTCGCCGCCTTCGCCTCTGCAGATGCCATCGCCGCCTTCGTCCACGTTCTCGCCTTCGCCTCTTCAGCTGCTGCCATCGCCGCCGCCACAGCAGCAGCAGACTGATGAGTTCGTCGTCGAAGGCGCGCCGGTTCGGTGCAGCTTCCCGGACGACGTGCAGACGTTCTTCGATTTCGAGAATGAGAACGACATGAGCTTCGTGTACGCGGAGGTTGACACGTTCCTCTTCGGGGACCTGGGCGCGTACGCGGCGCCGATATTCCACTTCGATCTAGACGTGTGAACTGGATCGGACGGCTGGCGTTTAAAGAAGTTATAGTCTTTTTTAAACGGCTTCATAATTTTGTTTGTGATGAGATGACTGCCATCAAGATTTGCTTTTATTTTGAGAGGCTACCAAGGTTTACTTGCAAGAGGTAGGATTAGTTTTCTCGCCCCTGTTTCAAATAGCTAGAACTAGAATGGGGAAATATGTTTCTCTTTTTTTTCATTTTTTGTCCCAAGAGACTCAAAAGGTGACGTAGAAGCCACATATGAAGGAACAAGAACTAATCAAAATTGATATGTGAAAATATAAAAATATATATGGAACATGATGATATACTCGGAAATTTTGCTATTTACTGTTGACGCATGCAGTCTTTGAATTAAAATTGTGTGCAAAACATCTATTACGATTCAACTTGATAACATTCATCTTGAACCTCCATTGCTCCCCCTGATAGTTTCTCTCTTGCACTCACAAATATCTTAGATGATGCCTTGCCCTTCTCGTGGCTTTTAAGTTTGAAGGGTAAATTAGTTTATAGAGGTGTTTCTTTTGAAGAAAAATCTCATCTCAAATGAGGAGGTATATCATGATTTCGTTCCATGATATTTGATAGAATGACTCTATTTCTAATATTTATAGGAACGACTTGTCTGGTTGATTCCTAGTCCAAAAGAATTGGAGTGCATTGGGAATTAAGCGATGAAGTCCTTAGCCTTAAGTGTATTTGGCTTGTGAGGAAAAAGATATTAACAAACAAAAATTCATTTAAATTGAAGGTAAATTTATTAAAAAATTAATAATAAGTGAGAATGTAATGGATTAGTTTTTTGATAAAAAAATAATGGATTAGTAAATTATTCCAACCAAACTACCAACGGTACAAAGTAAATACACAAATAAACCCCCTACACACCCAACCAGTTTTTGCTCCATAGAAATGCAAGAAGATAACACATGGTTATCAAATTGTGATGTCATAATGTATTTAATTAATAAGCAAGCTATGTATGTGCTAGGATAAATATTGTTGATTAGGTCATGCATGGTTTTTGTACTTGGAGTGCAGAAATTGATATAGGGAACGGTGAGGCATGACACATTATGTGTATAGACCTTGGTCACCCGGTGAGACCTTAGATCAACAGTGAAGAGTGCATCTTTCAAGGTGAGGAGTATAGGTAGCAACGCCTTCCGTGGAGCCAACTAAATAACGCCAGCAAGCCCATTCCCATGGAACATCATCACGAGAGGGGAGCAAATGAGCGAGTTGTATGGTCTTCCTTAGCGTCCATCCTGCACGTTCTTCAACGTCTCTAGACCAGATGCAAAGGGTCGAGTAATGCTCCACTCTTACAAATCCTAGGCGACCATCCTCCATGGTTGTGAGCTCAATTGGTTCAAAGGGTTCACGTATAAAGCTGATGCACGCTCTAGGTACTTGTACAACTGATATTCTCCTTGTGCCCAAATTATACGCGAGGATATTCCGATAATTATACTGCTGGAATTTTCGATGGCTATTCCCAACCTCAGAGTCGTTTCCAGACCCATGGAGCACGAAATAGAGTGTATTCCCCACAAGGGTGCTGCGCACCGATCTGTCAATGGATAATAGGGCCACCTGAGTGCGAAGCAAAGGTTGGCTCCCTCCATGCACCAGCCTCGGAGTCGTAGACGCAAACAAGATTTCTGTAAGATGTTGTGGCCGCAAGGACCACGATGAAGGGTCCGCAACTGCAGTCGAGATGGTCGCACACACCGACAACGGCGGCGGCACAGAGCACCGCAGCGGTCCACTCGTATGGATTCCACCGTGGCGGCTCGAGGAGTTACAGTTGCTCGCCGGTGATAGGGTTCCAAACCACAATGCGGATGGAGTTGTGGTACTCACGCCGAGTGTTGCGGAGGAGGACACAGCCATGGCGCGAGTTGCACTCTTTCAATCCGCAAAGATTGGCACGAGGTTGCAGGCCGCCGGAGGCGGACGTGGGAACGAAGTGGGTGGCCCCACGAGAGTAGATCATGAAGCCGAGCATGGGCGGTGCTCGACCGTGAAAGTCGATGAACCGGCATCGGAAGCCGGGATCGGATACGAAATGGCGTCAGCGCTTGCAGACGAGGCCCGCGCGGACGAGACTTGCCAGGCTGTTGGGCGGGAGCCAGAGCAGGACCTCTTCCACGAGCTCGTCCATCAGCGGCGGCGGAGGTGGTGGCATCGTGTTCAATTCCTAAGCGCTGATTGCAGCAGCAGATCGGAGATGGCAACTTGCAGGGCTTTGCGTTGCGAGGAGGCGGCAGCCTCTCGGAGATCCCAACGTGTAGGCCTCTCTCCTTGTGGCGGCACATCTGATTCGATTCGAATTACAGAGTACGCACGGCACGTGCGCAATGGGCCTTTCCCATCCATAAATGGGCCGAAACGAGCCCAATAAACAAAGGAGACCGACCAACCCCGCAAGGCCCGCAACAGCGTTTCCCATCCCTCCTCTTCTTCCCGCCTCCCTCCCTCCTAGACGCTCCCCTCCGCAACTGCTCGAAGTTTCCAATCGCAGGCGCCGCGCAGGGAAAGCCCTAACCGCCCATCGCCGTCGCAAAGGCAATGGGGGCGCCTCAGGCCGCCGTAGCCTCCACCTCCGCCTCTCCCCCGGCGGTGCGGCGCCGTTCCGCTCTTCTGATCGATCCCCCGCGTCGGGACGACGATCAGGATCAGCCCCCGTGTTCCGGGACCGCCTCGACGTCCTCGCAGCCCCGACGCCGCTCCACCAGCCTGATCAGGATCCGGCAGCGGGTTGCTCCACCTCCCTTGGCCTCACCCCCGCGAGCGTCTGCGCCACCGCCAGCGGCCGAGGCGGATGCGCCTTCTTCACCCGGCGCGGCGGTAACTCCCCGCCGCTCGGCCCGTCTCCGCGGCGTCCCCTCGGCGGCGTCTCCCTCCACTCCCAGGAGAAGTCTCAGGCCACCTACTGCTACCCCGCGCACTTCGATCGAGGAGAAAGCGGAGGACTGGGGTAGGGAGAAGGCGGCGTCGGGTGCTCCGGAGGAGGAGTGCGTCCTCCCCTTTCTCCGGAAAGGTACCCCCAGGAAGGTGTGTACATTGGCTCAACGAGTCCCTCTATTCTGTATTTGTCTTTCTATGGTTGTGGTGTTGTTGCGTCCGAATTGGCCTTTGCTTGCCGGGTGCTTTGATTTGGTCACGGAAGGTATTCTCTTTGCTCGCCCAATTCTAAGCGTTGGGATTCAGCGTTTCTTGACTTCACTCACAATACATTACGCTTGATAAAATCTTGCTAAGATATGAAATGAAATCTATCGTGTGACCCCTCCTCGTTTGATTTTATATGAATCAAGCAACATATCGTGTTTTCGTCCGTACTTGTTTCCAAATTCCAACTCTGAAAGAACATGTCTGCTGTAGCTTTTTCATGAACGCAAATATTCTATTCAATCCTTTTGAATTCAGAGAATCCTGCCTTTTGTGTTCTCTTGTTCTTTCATGGTAGATAAAAAACTAGACTGTTCTTGACGAAACTAGGTCCTGGCAAACATTTTGTACCATATATGAATGTGTTTTTTTTTTTTGAGATCGTATGAATGTGTTGGGTGTGCATTTGTAAGTTGTAACCACATTGATTTTATCTAAGTATCTATACTTCTGTGCTGAACTGTTTTTACCAGGATAAACAAAATTGTTGCGGGTGCATTATAGAGTAAGATTAGGTTTCTTAATGTTTCAGGAATCAAGAGTTTTGGAACTCCTTGATGTAGAACTCTGAGCAATTGTAGCAGTGTTGTTCAGTGCCTTTCAATTTCACAACAAATTCTGATTAATTTAGAGAAATTTTGATTCAGACCGAATTCGTATGCAGTAATGCTCTGGTGAAAAAATGTCTTCACAGTTCACGCAGTACTGCTCTGGTGCCCATTTCACATTAAATTCTGATTAATTTGGAGAAGTTTTGATTCAGACCGAATTCGCACGCAGTAATGCTCTGTTGAAAAAAAAATGTCTTCACAGTTCACACAGTACTGCTCTGGTGCCCTATGTATTAGATCTAATGTTGATTGAGGTAGAGTAGGTACTGTGATGTTCTACTCATTTACTGATGTTGATTGAGGTAGAGTAGGTACTGTGATGTTCTACTCATTTACTGTAAAAATAATATAAGTGTCTTTCCGATTTAGGTTGAGTGCCTGATTTGCTCAAAGAGTATTCTGCCTGATGAAAGGATGCAATGTTCAGTTAATCACTGTGATGTAACTTTGCACAAGGCTTGCTCAGAAGAAACTGATGGATGTTGCCCTCGGCACGTGAGTTGTCTGAAACCAAGCTTTAGATCTAACATTTCCTTTGATTTCATTCATAGCATTGCAGTTTTCACTTTTAAAATTTTTACTGAGTGTAGTCAGGATATATAGTTGTACTTTCTTCTGGTCAAACAACAACAACATGCTTGCTACAGTTGTCTTTGCTTTATACAATTTAGTGATCTTGTCTCCAGAAAAAGATACTGTAAGACAAACTAGATTTCAATTTTTACAGAAAATTGGCAGTGGCCATTTTTTATGTCAGCAGTATCATGACATACTATGGGTTTCTATTTTATTCTCGAACAGGCAGGACCTATTTGTGCATTTGATTGATAAATTTCTTATTTTTATTCCTATGTAAGTGTTAGACAATTTTCATGTAACTAACAATGATGTATCTTCTATTTTTTTAACTGCATAGGTATGTTTTTACTGCAAAAGGAGGACATCCAGACACCGTGTACAACGCACAACGCCTGTGTGTACTGAATGTTTACTAAAGCAGAACAGGATTAGTGATTCTGAAGATCTTTCAAGGAAAATGATTTGTCCCTTAATAAGTGAGGTTGGTGCCATGCTGCATCCACACTATTTTCTGTTTTATTTTCAAAAAAACCTATTTTCTGCTTTGTTGTCAGTTACAAATATTAGCATCTTCTATTTTGCCAAAAACCTTAGCCATTATCAGTTCAGCTACTCCTAATGCGGAAAGATTGGGAGTTGTTGAAGAGTAGTCTTTTCATTTTTGCCAAAAATATCAAGATTGGGAGTGGGCTTTGGAAACTCTTGTAGATGCTCTAGGCTTTGACTCTATAATTTTGTTGGTAATTTTGCTGACGTTATGATATGTTCTTCTTACAGGATGCTGGCCCTGCAGATGAAAAGGTGATCAGTATTTAGTTTTTATATTATTTGTTATGTGCTATTGAACATAATAGAACTTTTCCAGTTTTTCCAATCGCTCAGATGAGGTTAGATCGATGCACAATCAGTCATTGTGTTAGATTCTTCTGTTTTTGTTTTCATCACTGCCATGTAAATCTTACTAAGGAGATTGCATTTGTCTCTTCGCCTTTTAATATTGGCTATTTACTATTGAGCAATCTGGCAGTAAATCATATCATAAGTCATAAGGAAAACAACCTTTGGAGTCTCTGTTCATGTTTTACGGTTCATGATTTATTTTAAATTACTTGGCATACTGAAAATTTTATCAATGACCAGGAAGCCTTCCGACGCTTACCTGTCCCACACGTTGACCAAGAGTTCAATATTGACCCTATTAATAAACAGGATCTGGAAACTGAGAGCGAAACACCTCCATATGTACATCTTAAGCGCAGTATCCTTTGTTAGTTGTAACTTAATATTTGCAATTCTATATAATATCTAATATTTTTTACTTACAAGTTGTAACCTTGACACAGAGGCAGTTGCCATTTCCTTAATGAAGTAAGATGCAATTGACGTTTCCTTAATGAACTAAGATGTTTATGTTGTCAAGAACAAAAGTGATGATGATGCAATTGAAGGTGGATGCACCAACTGTGACCATGACTCAACCTGTGAAAGTAGCTGTTCCTGCAGGTACGAGCTACTTGTCCCATTTCTTGTGTTCAAGATTGTCAGAATGCTTCCAATTGTTATCTGTAGTGTCAGGTTTTTTAGTCTAATAATTATGTTTCATCAAAGACATCGTTCGAGCATGAATGGTTTTGTACACTCCAATTGCTGCACTTCTTGTGCCTGTTGAGTATTTGTAATTTGTAGTTACAAACTGTTGTGTTATCTACATGTTCACTGGATATGAATGCAGGTAAAATATGTTCTATGACATTCTGAATTTTTATACAGATATTTAAGACTGTTATTGCAGATCTTCAATGGTCAGCTGCTCTTTGGATTGTCATTGCTCAGTTAAGTGCTCCAACAAACCATTTCGCAGACAGAAAAAGATAGAGATCGTGAAGGTAAGATGGTGTTCTCAAAGGGCATGGCTTAGTGATGTTTGTAGAGTACTTACACGCAATTGTTCAGCTAGTATTCTTGCTTAACACGAGAGCCAGTCCTCCAACAATATAAGATCTTTTGCACTGTTTTCCTTATCTAACCCAGTGTACTTTTCTCTGGCACATCTAGTTATTAGTACTACCAAGTAACTACCTGATGGTCTAATTCTGTAGACACAGCAATGTGGATGGGGTGCTATTGCGCTGGAAACCATTGAGAAAGATGATTTTGTGATAGAGTTTGTTGGAGAAGGTACCAGGGCTCTTCTTCAGAGTTTTCTTTTGTTAACAATTTGATATAGTTTATCCAGTGCTCTACTTATCTGCTGTTCCATTTGCTCTGATGGACTTACAGTAGCACTTATGTGAATTTTTATTTCACATGAGACGTGTGATGAATATATGGGAAGTATAGGTGGTTGTTTAAACTGAATCCTGTTTTTCTTCTCAAGAGGAGATGAACCTTAATTTTCTTTATATACACATTGTAAATACACCAAACAATCTGGGTCCATCCTTCCATGTTCTTAAATATCATTACAGCATTAAGTTCAGGTTTTCCTTAAGCAGTGGTTACAGAAGCTAGTATATTTAGTATCCATTGCTTTTTTGGAGGGCTGGGAGGGGATATTGTGACAATGTTTCAAACCTATGAATGACTTGTTAGGATACACTGTATTGTGGTTCCCTTCAAAGCACCAAAACTGTCTCACATACCAAGATTTGTTTTCTGAAATGAACCTCACATACCAAGAATAGGTTTTTCTTTTATGCAGCTCTTGCAATCTGTTTGCTATTGAGTTCCTCCTGGCTGCTGAGATTTCTGATGATACAATACTGATTATTGAAACATTTCCCTTAATGTTGTACTCCC
>CM041635.1:11203927-11285972 GCA_023333625.1 Bothriochloa decipiens | reverse complement strand
ATAATTAAGCAAACAACTTACAATTTGGAACGAAGGGAGTAAAACATCGAATATTTTCTCATTTCCTAAGCATGATGCTATTAGAATGAATAACTTTCATATGTTAGAATTAAAAGCTAGGTCTTATCCACAAAATCATAATTGAAATGGTATGCTTTAACTAGCTGTTTATATGAAAAATAATTGTACTGATGACAAGGCTAGATTTGTGTAAATATACTTCTTGTTTTAATTGCATTGTTTATTTTAAAGTGTACATCATTTCTCGTATTTTAACTTTAACATCCCTCCAGTTATAGATGATTCATTATGTGAAGATAGGCTTCAGGATATGAGGCAGCGTGGAGATAAGAATTTCTACATGTGTAAAGTCAGCAAGGACTTCGTAATTGATGCAACTTTCCAAGGAAATGCTTGTCGCTTTTTTAACCACAGTTGCCAACCTAACTGTCGGCTGGAGAAGTGGTAAAAAAGTACTCCCATTTTTAATAGGCAATGGTGGCTTTGTGTTATACTGATTCAGCAATTTGTTCAGATTCTTTTTAAAAATCAAATTGGTAGGACAGGAAGTACTTTTTTTCTTTAAATAAAATGTACAGATTGATTCAAGTTTTTTTTGTTCCTGCCAGGCAAGTTAACGGCAAGACAAGATTAGGTGTGTTTGCTTCACAGACTATTAAAGTGGGAATGCCCTTGACTTACAACTACAGGTACCACAAACTTACTCTCAATAAACCTCAATGTTCCCCATTTTCTCCAGCAAAAAAACTGAGTGTATAGTAACTATTGTTCAAGTCGATAATTGACAATGGAACTGGAACCTCAGTCAACACCCGAAATATTCTGTGTAGCTATTAATTTGAAATATGTACGTATCATATGAGAGAGAATCCACTGTCATTAGCAGAGTTTACCAGTTTACCTGGAACCAATATGCCCATAGCCTGTGTCATATTCCGGAACTTCTGTCCATCTTCTGATATAGTTATGGATCCTTACTGCTACTTACGGCATTTCTTGACTTCCAATTATATAACTTGTTGATTAGCAACTTGATTGAAGGCTGCTCCTACCATCGTTCCCACTTCCAGGGAGAGTTTGTATATTGCTTTGGTGTATGACCGTTTTCGCTTTGTTTTGTAGATTCAGCACTTCTTTCGGTCCAGAGAAAGAATGTTTCTGCGGGGCTCCTAACTGCCAAGGGAAATTGTGATAGGTAAAGATTGACCAAAGAAGGTTTACACTGGTATATGACAGGAAGGATCAAACATTTGGAAATAACAAGAGATGGACCATACAGTGAGGATTTATTGAGCATAAACTTTTTTTAATGCCATTGAGCAGAAACTTTCATCAGCTTGTAAAAGAAAAAACAGTGACGAGCACGGCATCATTTTATCTAACATGATGTTATCATGGACATAGTAGTGACTACCATTGTTTACTGACTTACGATTTAGTCAGTGCTATGTACTGTTGTTTCGGCTGTACAAGTTTTACTCTGTAAATACTAAATACATAGCGTATTCACAGTATTATGTACTTTGGTTAGATACTGAGGAATACACTGCCAGTTTTGCTGTCTTTTTCCTAAGAAAACTATTATGTATTACGTACAAGTAAAATGTGTTGCTTTGTAAGATCTAGTCTCTGTATAGTGAAACACGTGTTCTAGGATCCAGATAAGTGGCATTCGCTGGGTTTGTGAGTTGTGACCGTGACCTGGACATTTCGTGGAAGCTTTTAGTATTGGTAAATTCTGTTTTCCAATGGTTTCTTCTTGTTGGATGCTACTCGCAACGAAACTTTGATAATACTTGATTTGTTCTGTATTTTAGTTTGAAACAGCCCAGCTTTTGTTAGTTTTGATTTTGATTTTGATCCATACTGCAGTCATCCTTGTTTCATCAGTCTTTTAGAAAGTCACCAAAGGGAAATCGAGCATCTCGTCACCTTTACAGGTCACAAAAGCAGTCAATGACTGCATGCCTCGCTACTTGCAACACATTCCTTACATACAATGCTTGCGCTGCAAAAGGTTGCCCTAGATCAGTGGACCGGAATACCGAAGGACTGCTGCAATGCTGCATGTGCTTGTGTCACTGGATCAGCAGAGACAACAGCAGCAACAGCAAAAGAAAAAGAAGCCTGTGAAAAGAAGCAAAAGAGAAGCCATCCTTTATCTTTACATCTTTTTTTTTTCTCCAAGGGAAAAGGACGGCTCCATCAGAAACTACACAACTGTGGTCTGAACTCTAAGCACCTAGCAATACCTTTAACACCAAACTGACTCGCAACAGATCTAACACAAATCCTCTCTCTCTACCTACAATTTGTTTCAAGCACTCCGATCCTCTGAATTTTGATTTTGATGCTGTCATATCTGCTTGCTACTACCTTGGTCCTGACAGCTCCATCTCCTCCACCATATCGATGGACCTCGCTTCGTCGCTGCTGAGGCTGCTCTCGTTGTCGTGGAAGTCGTTGAAGAAGACGGATCCGTTGGAGTCGTTGCGGTGGTCGTAGCCGAGCGCGTCGACGTGGCACGGCGCGCCCGTCCCCGCGGGCGGCCGGTTCGTGGCCTCCCATTTCTCGGCGAGGCCGTCGCCCTCCAGCATCCGGACCACCTCGGACATCTTGGGACGGTGCGACGGCTGGAACTGCGTGCAGAGCAGCGCCACCTGCACCACCTCGGCCACCTCGATCCTGTCGTAGTGCGGGCCCAGGTCCTGGTCCACCAGCAGGTCAAGCATCTTCTCTTGATGCACCTTCCTGACCTTTTGGAGTTTTGGGCAATCATTCAAATCAAGAGTTAGGCAAACAGTAGCATCATCTGGAATTTTATTCAGGTTTTGAAGCTAAGTACCTTGCACAATTAATTACAGGACAAGAGCTGGCAGTTGTAACCGGAAGGCTAATGGTGATCAGCATTCAGGCCGTATCAAACACATGGTTTTATTGCTAGTATGTCAAGCTTGGTACTTGCCATTAATTCCTACACGCTACAACAGAGGAGGTACACGTAGAGGACAACAGAGTTTGGTTCAGTTATTTCAATTCAGGTCGAGCTGAAACGACATCCTGCGGCCGCATCAGATTTTCCAGATGCGGTCGTCTGATCCTAGTACTCGCTAATGAATGAACGCACATGACCGTGTCCTGCGCGCTTCATGAATGAATCTTTCCTAACAGATTGCCAAGCTTCTATCCAAAACGACATAGTATATTTTTCGAAAGATCGACATAGTATATAGATTCAAAAGCTTATCAAGTTTACTACTGTAATGAGCAAGTTGTTTGTTTTCGCATTCAACAAGAACACAGCAAACGCGAGGTGCAGGAGATCGATTTCGATGGGAAAATGCACGTACCCAATCCAGCATGACGCCGCCGCCCTTGTGGTGATGCGGAGCGCCGCCATTGGACGCCTTGCCGACCTCGAGCGCGCGCTGGCCCGTGACGAGCTCCAGCAGCAGGATCCCGAAGCCGAACACGTCCGTCTTCTCCGACGACTGCCCCGTGGAGAGGTACTCGGGCGCGATGTGGCCCACGGTGCCGCGCACCGCCGTGGTGACGTGCGAGTCGCCATGGTCCAGCAGCTTGGCCAGCCCGAAGTCCCCCACCACGGCCTCGTGGTGCTCGTCCAGCAGCACGTTGGCCGCCTTGACGTCCCGGTGGATGATCTTGGGGTCGCACTGCTCGTGCAGGTACAGCAGCCCCCGCGCCGCCCCCACCGCGATCCGCTTCCGCGTCGCCCAGTCCAGCGCCGGCTTCCCTGTTGCATTTACGTGCATGGTTACGGCAAACAGCTAGAGATGGTGTCTCAACGCGATGGTTGGTTGTATTGTATGTACTACGTGTATCCCGTGGAACGGCACAGCGTATCCTGCCGTCGGATCTACTGGGCAGCAGCAGGCTGCTTGTACAGTTGACATACGTAAAGATACGACGTTCTCAGTGGTGCGTCCTGTGACAGCACCATTTTTATTTACAGACGAGGAGAAGCCAAGAACATGCTGCCAGGAACGCGTGCGTGCTTAGCGGGGCTCAAGCTATTTCATGATTAGCCTGATAGGTAGCTGAACAATGATGCCCAAGTGGTTCGTTCTGGCCGGATTGCTTGGCACGGGACACGCGAGCTGCAAGCCGGAACAGTGACCAGACGGGGCTCGTCGTTCGAGCTATGCGCGTATAGGTAGCTTGTCTAGCTAGGTCGGTCCCCTGCCGGAACAAAAGAAGAAACCGACATGCCCAGTGCCCCCTGTTCTGTGCTGTGGTGCTGTTCCACTGTTCCAGAGCGCGCGGCGCCCCCACGCGGCCACCACGGCTGGAGTCCTGGTCCTGGAGACCTGGACAGGACCACGACCACCACCACGCCTCCGGCATGGCCGAGGTCCGAGAGGGACGGCCCCTTCCCTTCCCCGAGGAACCAAGGATGGAGCATTTCTTCTAGCCTTAAACCCTGATCGACCCTGGGCCATCATTTCATCGAGCATCTATCGATCACCCCAGCCAAGGCCGGTAGGCCAGCTCCCAGTTTAGGACAGACACGCGTGCGGGCGACCAAATAAAAACTCCAGAAGAAACGCTCGATCGTTCCTAGTAATAATGACAGCCGCCGCCGCCGCCGCGCGCAGGCGCAGTTGGGCGCCGTGGCGAGCGCCCATGCCAGCCAGGGCTCGTGGGAGCGAGCTCCGGCGGCCGGCCAAATTACAGCGCCCCGACCGGCCTCGGCAGACACGGCCACTGGCATCCGCGGTGGCGCGGATGGCCGTCCGTCCGGCTGCCACGGTCCGGGCTCCCGGGCGTCCGTCCGACCTGCCGCGCGCCTGCAGGGGCATTTGCGGCCTTTAGCCATGCATCATACGCGCGTGACGCCAGCCGTGGCAGATGCTACTACACGGCGATAAATACACGCTGCGGCCTCTGCCTCTGCCCTCGTACCGTGCCGTCTCGTGGCTCGCGTCGTGGTGGCGGTACTAGTGCTGCTGCTGCTCCCCGGTCAGCCGGAGCCGCGGCTGGTAGCCTGCTCCCCGGTACGCGCAGAGATACGCCTCCGGCTTGTGCTTCGTGTCGAACTGTCGCGCCGCGCGGTGTGGCTGCCGGCCGGGGTGGGGGCGTGCCTGCCGCCGCTGCACCACCGCAGTCCGCAGGGATGGCGAGCAGCGATGGCATGTCCCCGGCCGCGGCTCAGGGATGTGGACAAATCGCGAGTGCGGTGGTGGTGTCTGGCCTGTGGTCTCCGCCCCTGCGCTCTGCGCGACATGGTCCCCGGCACGGCAACGCCAAGTACTACAGGGGACGCGACCACGCTTGACTGCTGGGTACTGTGCGCACCCCTCCATGAACCATGACTCCTGCGTGCACTTCCCCGCGCGGGGCCCGCAGGGAACCGCCCTGGTGGATCCTGGGTCCCACTCCCACGGTCCCACTGCCTGTGTAAATCTCCTTGCACGAACCTTGATGCCGGCACTGGCCGAGACGTGTACTGCGGTTGGTACCGATCGCGACAGCGATACGTGAACAGCGGGTGACACGACAGGACCGAGGAGGAGTCAGGAGGAACCGTACCAGTGGTACGTACCTCGCAGGCGCGACGCGACGCTGCCGTTGGGCATGTAGGGGTAGACGAGGAGGCGCTCGCCGCCGGCGGCGCAGAAGCCGACAAGGCGGAGCAGGTGGCGGTGCACGGCGAGGCTGATCATCTCCACCTCGGTGCGGAACTGGGCCTCGCCCGACGCGCTGGGGTCCTTGAGCCGCTTCACGGCCACCGTGGTGCCGTCGGGGAGCCGGCCGCGGTACACGTTGCCGAACCCGCCCTTGCCCAGGATGTTCTTGGCGCTGAACCCGTCCGTGGCCGCCTGCAGCTCGCGCAGGCCGAACTGCCGCACGTTCCCCAGCCGCGCCACCACGCCGCCGCCGCCGCCGCCGCCGTCCTCCAGCAGGTCGCAGCCGCCACGCTCTGCGACAAGACAAGACATGGGAGGAATGTTAGGTTGCTATCGGTCAGGGACGTTGGTTGGTGACGGGGACGTGGCGCTCGCCGACTGCCGGCTGCGGATGTGAACGTACCGAGGATGCCGAGAACGGAGGAGGGGTCCCCCGTGTGGCGGCGCTTTCGCCGCCAGAGGAAGCAGGACACGGCGAAGAGCACAAGGGAGCAGGCACCCAGGCTTGTCCCAACGCCGATCGGCAGCCGCGCCGCGCCAGCCTTTGACCTGCCCACCGCTGCCGCCCCTGTCGTCGTCCCTGCACGCACAGCACAAGCCAAACGCTGATCCCCAGGAGCGCAGCAGATGCATGATTCAGGCCAGACCGCGCCACCAGCTACAGCCTAGCTACTCGTACAGGCAGTCCCGTGGCGCCCCCATTCCGGCCGGCAGGCGGCAGCGCCGTGTCCCCTCGAGACCGCTACACGGCGAGGCAAGAGCACAGAAGCAGCGGCAGCGACGCATGCATGCCATTGCCACGCCAGACGCCACGCACTCCAAGAAAGCGCTAAAAGCATGGAGCACGACTAGCCACGAGACGGAGTGGACGACTGGCCGTAGATAGCTTCGAGTCAGACAGGAAGGAAGAGTGCTCACTGGTGCCGCCCGGAGTGGATTCCAGCGGGAAGGGTACGGCGGCCGGCGGCAACGCGGCGGCGCACTCCCCTGCGCCGGTGTCGTTGCTCCCGCATATCATCGGGTTGCCCACGATGCTGCACGCCACAGAACATTAAACAATTAACTAACACCGCTGGCATTAGATTCGATGCTACTGCTACTCTCATCATACAGCTCGAGCTCTTTTTAGAAAGCAAAAGTGACAATGTGCATTAGGATAAGACGATCATCGATCGTGTGGCCGGGCAGTAATAATAAGCACACTTACTTGAAAGTCCTTGTCGGGAAGAGCGGGACGGGTCCAGTGAGGTTGTTGAAGGACAAGTCCCTGGGAACACAAGAGACACAGACCAAGCACATCGAGTCACGGATTGAATTCGATTTAAAGCGCACAAAGCAGAGAAAACAGTGGTGTAGAATCGAGGGAGGAAGCCCCGATGGCTTCGACAAGACGCGTGCGTGCGTACTTACAGGAAGGAGAGCTGCGGGATCTTGGCCAGCGACGCGGGGAACGGCCCGGACAAGCTGTTGTTGTTGAGCCTCCTGCGGCAAGAGCAGAAGCAGACACGGCAGAGAGCAGCATGAGCAGCCGAGCTACTTGATCATGGTCTGAGACAAGACGAGGCGAGCACTCACAGGTAGCGGAGGGTGGTGATGCGGCCCAGCGCGTCGGGCACGCGGCCGGAGAAGCGGTTGTTGGAGAGGTCCAGCGTCTGCAGCCGCGGCAGCAAGCCCAGCTCCGGCGGCAGCCGCCCCGTGATGTTGTTGTTCTGCAGCAGCCTGGAACGAAACGGGCAGCAGCATCGTCGTCAACATCGGCAAGAACACAAGATGGATGGACGGGCGAAGGGATAAATTCGAGGCTCGATCTTGGATTGCTTACACTTGCTCGAGATGGGTGAGGTTGGCGATCCTCCCAGACAGAGTCCCCGACAGGCCCTGGCTCGGCACGCCCCTGAAACGCGAAACCAATGCGCCCGCCCGGGCGCGTGGTGTGGTTAGCCATCGACATCAGTGGAGCTCGCTCGCCGGCCGGCTAGGCCATTTCCAGTTTCTTCGTAGGGCTTGCACGGGAAGAGCTTGCTTACAGGCCGATGACGAGGTTCTGCGCGGAGCAGGTGATCATGGCCCAGCTGCAGGGGTCGACGGAGTCCTGGTCCCAGCTCCTGAGCACGCCGTGCGGGTCGACCAGCCCCTGCCTGATGGCGATCAGCGCCTGCACTGCACGCACAGCTCGCAACGCAACACGACGCTCGAATCAGAAACCAGAAGGACAATCAGATGTTGCTGCACCCACCATGGCCAGCCAGCCGCACGGCGTTCACTACCTTCGGGGTTGAGGGGCTCGGAGGCGAGGGCGAGGAACGGCGCGGAGGAGATGAGGAGGAGGAGGACAGCCGCGGCGGCGGGGAGAGAGCGGAGGAGACCGCTGGTGGAAACCATCGGAAGAGCTGGCCGGGGGAAGGTGGATGCCGGAATGATGGGCGGTGCGAGAGGAGGCGTCCGGTGGCCGGTGGGGAGGAGGAGGGAGAAAAGTGCGGAGAGCTGGGCGGGCGGGCAGGGGCGGCAGGGCTTTTCCAAGAGTGGAGCGGAGTGGCTTTGGCCTTTGCTTTTTCTCGTGTCATGCAAAGCAAACAAGACGGCAGGAAGGGAAATGGATGGGAGCGAGACGATGGGTGTGATGCCGGGGTGGTGGTCTACTGGTCTGGTCTGCATGCCCACTCAGCCAACAGCCATTGCCATGGCATGGCATCTTTGGGTGACAGTGACAGAGAAATGATCATGGTCATGGATGGCATGGAACCTCAGAACCTGACGGGTGGGGCCGGGGCTGGGGGCCGTTGATGAGTCTGCGGGGCCCGGCGTGCAGTGGGTGCAACATTTCGAGCAAAGCCCGGCTTTCTTTTCTTGGTGCTGCATGGAGCTGGGACTTGGTAGTAGCGCAAAGTCTGATGATGGCAGTTTAGCCCATGCTGATCGCTGTGGATATCCATTCAGGTTCAGTCAAGCTGGTGCCCCCGTACTGCTAATTAATCTCCAAATAACAGAAAAAGCTTAGATCCGATTGTCGGTTTATATATATAATTAACACTAGTAATAATATTCTATCTACTGTAACTTCAACTGCAGGCAGGTCTCCGGGAGCCGTGCAGAGAATATCCTTGTGTCGCAAAGTCAGTTTGATCTCTCCAAGTCCAACTAAACAAAACTCCAGTGAGAAAAACGCCAAGAGTCGAGTACTGATTGAGGAATTTGGATCTTAGCTTGGAGCAACTACGCCAGGTGGGTGGGCGTAGAGAAGACCGTGGAACTGAAGAACTATCATGTCATCAGCGAGTTGTTATTCAGAACAGAAGCTGTCACTGAAGAGGTTTCAGGTCCCGTCCAATCAAAAACACGAAAGAAACTGCCGTGATTCCCACGAGACAACGACAGGTACTACGCCATTTTACTCCCTGCTCCCAAGGAAGGATGCACTGATTTCTTCCTTGTGGTCGTAGTTCTGGGAGAGGGAGAGAGGGAGGCCAACTGCAAGTCTGCTACTGCAACTGAATTCGGAATCAGCATGGTGTTGATTGCAAGTCTGCTACTGTCACGTGGGCCTGCAAAGATATCCTAGGGGCCCGCATGCAAGCCGTAGGGTGGTTCTCTCGGTCTCCTCTGGTCAAAAGAGAGATCGGCCCGGCGAGCCTGACTGCCTCTGAGGTCTGAGCGCGAGCGGCCGCGTCCTGGACTGCATTGCAGTTGCAGCTGGGTAAAAATGACGAAGGAATGCTCCGTGCAGCGCAGTGCACCTTGCCGTTGCCGCTCGCAGACATGGATGGCAACACCCTTGCTGAGAAAGTTGGTGCTAGCTGCTAGGAGGCGAATACGCGATGCAGTCTGGCTCCAGCTCCTCTGGCGGTGGTGCCATGGGGAAGTTGAGAACGCATTTCGTTGATCAGAGACCAGGACGCCTCCTCTGTTTCAGCACACGATGTACGTAGTACGCGACGGTCGCTTTCTGGGTCCTCCTCAGAAAGCCAAGCCAACAAAAGATGACGAGGAGAAAAAGAGATTGATGAGGGAAAGAGGAGAGAGCAAAAGAAGCGAGGGAAAGCAAAGGAGCCTAAAGATGGGGATAGTACACAGACAGAAAAGACAAATTTTTTTCAAAACAAAATATTGCAAAAGATAAAAGGAGACAAGTAGGACACTGAGCCGTGATGTGGTGAAAAGAAGAGGTCCAAGGCAAGCACAGGCACAACACACTGCCACACTGGCGGTGGCACAGAGTGCGGACTGCGGTCAGGGCACTGGGCACCCGCTCTGCGGCGGCCCGCGGGTGCTGCCTGCTGCTAAGCTCAGTGCGCTCGCTCAGACGCTCACCATGGCAATTGGCATTGGCAAGCTCACGTCGTCGATCCCCGGTCGCACACTGATTCCCACACTCATTGCCGCCCACATCTTTTTCGGGCAAGCCTGGGGGCGGGGACACCGGCGCGGCACGGGCGCTGCCGGCACCGGACGGGAAAAAGGCGGGGAATCATGGCTGGCCGGCCGCCCGGGGATGGAATCATGCTGTGTTCTCGACGTGAGGCGGCGCGTACTTGGCCGACGTGCCATGATCCCTGGATCGCGTGTTGCATGGATTGCCTTCCATGCAATGCAGACGACGGGACGATCTCTTGGGGTCGGCCGGTCGGGCCGGGCGCGGCGCGTGGGGAAGTAGCTTATTTGGGCGCGCGTGCCGGCGCCGGCGGGTTCGAGTCCGACGGGCGCCAGATGTGTTCGGCGACTGCGTGCGTCGACGGAGGGGGGGCTGTTGGGGTCCGGCCGATCGGATAGGGCGCCGCGTTTTCCCGCGCGCTCCAGCTAGCGCGCGTGTTCTGCCGCCCCATGCTGCGATCGGACCCTGCGCCCGACTCTATGCCCGGCCCAGCCCAGCGCGAGCAGCATGCAGCCATTGATTAATTGTATGCATGCACACAATTGACTTGTGACAAACTAAAAAAAGTTAAAGATTCATACGCCTGAGAGGATTGGAGATATCACTGCAAATCGTGTTCTTCCACATCATCAGCACCGTAAGGCCAAGATTCGTACGCCTGATCACCCTCGCACATTCTTTGATTACACCAAGGATCGTTAGGCTCTAGCGAAGCATCGTTTAAAAAATCCCTACCTATTTATTAGGAATCCTAGGGTTGATGAAATATTTTGGTCTCTATTTCATCATGATTATTACTGCTTTGTGTGCCTCAAGGACACTGCTACTGGCCCTGCACCTATATTTGTGCACAAGGCCTTGAATCCTGCATCTCTGGATAAAATCAAGCATTCCGATATTCCTGCTTTGAAGGATAGACTTGACGAGTGGCGCCTTTTTCCGCTCATGACTTTCCAGCATGATTGGAACACCGAGATCATTTGTCAGTTTTGGTCCATCCTCTATATTGATCATGATCACAAGGTGTTACATTGGATGACTCAGAATCATCATTATCGTTGTGACTATGTGTAGTTTTCACGTTTGCTTGGTTTCAATCATGAGGACCGTGAGGCACGTAGTCTTTGGGCTCACTATGCTGAGAATGTTGGTAGAGATGATTTTATTGCAGCTGAGATGTACCTTGATGAGCAGCATGCTGATGGGAAGAACACTTATTTGAGGCTCTATTTTTATGTATTGAACAACTTGATCCGGGCCACAATTGATCCTAAAGGTGGTGATTTAATTCATATTCAAAGCCATGCTTCGACTATTCTTGTTTGTTTTGGCTTGAACAAGCGCTTCAGTGTGTTAGACTTTTTGTGGAGAAAGATTGCAGATGCGTCTGTTGATCCTCACCGGTCACTGCCATATGCTCCTTATCTTATGCATATCATTGAGCAAGTTGTGGGCCACACTTTTCACCTTGATGGTAGTCACCCTACCTGGGGAGTTCGCAACACTCGCCCGCACACACTGAGGACAACTGCTCCTACTTCTGCTAGTGCACCACCAGCTGATGCAGGGACTGCTAGTGCTGAGAGGGAGGATGTTCCTCCTGTGGACCCTTCAGCTGGAGCTTTTGCAGGCCGTGGTGATGGTCATGGCCGTGGCCGTGGCCCTTTCAAGTTGCTGAAGAGGTTCATCTCCTACATGTGCTATACTCAGAAGAAGCAAGATGGCCTGCTTCGTCGCATTGATGAGCAAGTTGGACTTACCCCACCCTCTCCCCTTCGTTCCTTTCAGTATGCCTTTGAGGAGGAGGATGATGAGCAGTTTGAGCAGCCACCTCAGGAGCAGCAGGGCTTTGGGCAGTCATCTCAGCAGCAGTAGGATTTCCGGCAGCCGAGTACTTTTGATACTACACATGATGCAAGGCCTTCATCTGGTTATACTCTTGAGGACACTGATGCTTTTGGATCTCTTTTCGGTGGGGGCTGATTATATTACTCACACCTCTACCAGTGGACCGTTTTCTTCTATAGATCCTTATGGCAAGAGCAGGTATATCGACCCCAATGACAGTGATGATGACTATGGGGAGTTCTAGTAGTTTTCTACCCTTGCTCTCTATCGTTGCCTACCCTTTTTGGCATTTGATGCCAAAGGGGGAGTGTTAGGCTTATCATGATGTATTACGGTAGCTATTAATTTGGTTATGTATAACTCTTTCTCTATGGTGAACTATGTGGTGAACTTTGAACTATGTGTGTGATGGATGCTTGTAGGCTAAACACTTATGCTTAATCGATATATCATGTTGTGTTGGCCTATTTTTGGTATCGTGTTGATGATCGCTATTTTAGAATGATTTTGTTGGTTTTAAGTCTTATTCTTTCTTACATAACCATTCATGTTCTTTTTGCTTTTTTTATGTGATATATTTTGTCATAAGCATCACGTTTGTTCTTGTCACACACATACTTTTAGGCACCCCACGGATTGCAAAATTTAAGGGAAACTCATCTTTGATGTAAGCACTCTTGATTATGATCAAGATTTGAAATTCTAAATCCTATGCATACATTAAAGGGGAGCTTTGCCTAAATATTAGAATTCAAAAGCTTCAATTCTTTCAACTTTTATAAGCCTAAGTTGGTTGTCATCAATTACCAAAAAGGAGGAGTTTGTAAGTGCATTCGCCCCTGATGTGGGTTTTGGATAATTAATGACAATCAAATTAGGGACTAACAACTTTATCTAAGTGAATACGCAGGTGTTAGTCCATTGAAAGATTTGATTGATAATATATGGTGATACAAGCACCCTAAATTTTATTCAGATGGATGACGTTTCTACTCAAGAGAGCTCTTAGATTTTATCTTTGCTTGAGTTATAGGAAACATCATACTATCAAGAGGGATACAAATTAGGTTGGTAATTCGAGGTCTAAAAGTGCTCATGTCGATCTTTAGAGTGTTTGGAGAGATACCGTTGCACTCACTGCACTTAGAAAAAGGCCCTTTCTTCACCCAACCTGGCCTACCGGTAGTACCAAAAATAATTGAATTATAGACCGGTAGTACCGGCCTATTATTTTGTGCCAAGTCAAGAGCTCGAGGTTACTATTGATGTTCTACCGGTAGTACCGGTCATAGGACCGGTAGTACCGGTCATCATCGGTAGTACCGGCTAAAAATGAATTATAGACCGGAACTACCGGTCGAATATTTTCTATAAAGTCGAACACTCGAGGTTGCAGTGTTGAACTACTGGAAGTACACTGGAAGTAGAACGGCAGTACCGGTTCCAGCCGGAAGTACCAGATTTAATTGATTTATAGACCGGTAGTTGCAACGAATATTTTCTGGCCCCGTCGAACATGCTACCGGTAGTACGAGTCCGTGGACCGGTAGTATGGGTTCGTGGACCGGTAGTACCGGTCTGTCATACTCTGCACATTCTGACACGCCCCAACGGTCATATTTGGTGAGGTACCGGTAGTACCGGTAACTTCCATCGATAGTTGTTCTGAACAGGCACTATATATATCCCTCACCTCTCTCTTTTCTCTCTCTCTTGCCTATTCACGCAACTCACATTTGAGAAAGGCTCTCTCCCAAGCACCAGCTCATCTGCTCTCTTTCCTCCTTTGCTCCCAAACTTCATCCCCTCAAAGATTTGAGCTAGGGACGCGAGATTAGAGAGTGGGAACTTCAATCTATGACTTGAGCACTTGAATTCCTCGTCTTGCCGGCTTGATTTGTGTTTATTACTCTTGGGTTCTTGGAACCCTAGTCGGCTAGGCGTTCTTCGTGACTGCCCGTGTTGATTCATTTGTGAGGGCACCTCGAAGTGTTTGTATTACCCTTGATTCTTAGTGGATATCTCAAACTTTTGCTTGAGGGAGGAGACCTTCGTGGTCGGAACTTCGTGGTCACCTCTACAACGGGGACGTAGGAACTTCTTTGTGGAGATTACCGAACCTTGGTAAAAATCATGTGTCTTGCTGTGGTGGTAGCATCGACTATCCTTGTTCTTATGTTCTTCATCACTATCCTCAAATTCTTAGGTTGGAGGACTCGATCTACGATTTGGTGCGATGAAAAGCTCCAAGAAGTTCAACATCTTCATCAGCAACATCAACAAAGGGGTGGCAATAGTTGAATTTGAAATTATAGCTCAATTTACTCTGATTTTTATTTCAATTTCGTAGTTTCATAGGGCACCGGTAGTACCAGAAGTTTGCATCGGTAATACTAGTTTTCAACTACCGGTAGTAACGGTCCTACTACCGGTTGGTATTTAACTTCCGTATTTGAGCTTTCAGTTTTAGGTTTTTAATAATCGCCTATTCACCCCCCTCTAGGCCGATTAGATCCTTTCAAGTGGTATCGAAGCCAGGTTCCTCGGATTAACGCTTCACCGCTTGAGGAATAACTATGGCCGCAATGAGTGATGATGCAATGAAGGAGTTAGCCGCTCAAATAATGGCACAACTCACTGTGACACTCCAAAAGCAACAAGAAGAACAAATGAACAAGATACAAGAGCGACTTGACAAGATGCAAGAGATCATTGACAAGAAAGGTCAAGAAGCAACTAGCAAAGAATGAAAATGAAGGTGATGATGCAAGAAAAGCACCAAAAAGATACTCAAAAGTGGGACATAAGTATAGCTCCACAAGCAAGAACACCAACCCCCACATGCCAATGATAAATCCCGGCAAGCCACCTCCTTTTGATGGAGTAAGGTACACCAATTGGGATCATAGGATGAAGTTGCATATTATAGCCGTAAGATGTTGGGAAGCGATTGAAGTTGGTGTGAAGATTCCTAAAAATCCTAGTGAGTGGACACCTGAAGATGAGGTGGACTTTCATCTCAATGCTACAGCTGCAATCTTGATCTTGCAACGCCTCATTCCAGAAGACAACAACAAGGTAATTGGTATGGTGAATGTAAAGCAAATTTGGAAAACCTTGAGAACATCGTTTGAAGGAGATAAGAGTGTGAGAATTGGAAACATTGAGCTTCTACAAGGAAATATTGAGAAGTTTACCATGCTTGAAGGAGAAATCACTAAAGCTATGTATGATAGATTCATGACATTGATCAATAGAGTTAGAGCACTCGGATGTACACGATGGGATGAACAAGCTGCTGCAAGAAAGCTATGTAGAGTGTATAGAGAAAAGAACAACATGCTAGCTTCGGTGATAATGGAAAGAGAAAATTACACTACAATGACAACACAAGAGATGCTTGCAAAGATTATGCATCATGAAGTTCTAGATGATGAGGTCAAAGAAACATTTAGTCAAAAGAGAAATATTGCCCTCATGGTATCTCATGTAAGTGAGTCAAGTCATTGCAAAAAAGGATATTGTGAGCACAAGCATGATGATAGTGATGAAGATCTTGATGAACAACAGGCTCTCATTGTGAAAAATTATTTAAAGTTCTTGATCAAGAAGAAACAAAAGATGAGGAGTAGTGGTGGAAACAAGCAATATAGGAAGAGATTTTGCTATGAGTGTGGACGCACCGGTCACTTTGCTGCGAATTTCCCAAACAAAGGCAAGATATCAAGGTACAACAAGGAAGGTGACAGAAAGTACAAGAGCAAGAAGAAGGGTGAAATACATATAGGTGAAGAATGGCAATCCGATGATGATAGTGATGAAGACAATGACAATGAAAAGAAGAGTGTAGCTGCAATTGATATACATGATGCATCCTCTTCATCGACATCGTTCTTCACCAACACTTTTTGCCAACCTCTCCGACGACGACAACAACATTCCTGGTCTAGTTCTTTGTATTATTAGATATAAAAACAAAGGCTGAGGATTCAACTCTCGTGAACCTTAGGCGACCGAGTATTATTTTACATATATCATCCACCCACGATAGGTGTGATAGGGGGGGTTCAACACTCAAGTATCTTTTACACGTGGATGCATCTGTTTTTCATATCATGAATAGATTGAGAGTTTGTATATGCAGCTACGGAAGAGAGTTTTTTCATCTTGCCCAAAAAATTATGATTAGCATTGTCAAATTGTTGGAGATACCCAAAGCTATGTGTATTTGCTATGTGCAAGAGAGAAGAAAAAAAGCGATTTCTAGAAGCAAGAGAGGGATGGTAATACGGTCCTTTTATAGCACGGGTCAAAGAACTTCCTTAGAAGGCATAAAGGGCATGATTGGTTGGCTACCAATTTTTTGCGTAACCAAAATCATGGCATACCAAAATTTGTAATTATCATTTGGTCCATTGCCAAGAAATAGGCATACCAATGTTTTGTCAAAGGCTCTAGAACGTTCTTGGTAGTCGACCAAATGCATACCTAAGTTTTTTGCTCTAACTTTGGCAACCTTGATTTTGGCAGGCCATAATTTTTTCTAAGCTTGATTTTGGTTGGGCAAAATTTGGCAACCAACCATTCGGTCCCAAATTTGATGAAATTTCAAAAAATTTATGCAAAAACTATTATTTTTGAATAGTAGCACGTAAGTAATTGTTGAGCTCAACCATAGGTGGGCAACTTTCTTGAATGAGTGATGTGAATATACGTGTAAATAAAACAGGAGTGCTATATATCATTGCAAATTATATCTTTTATTATGTATTTAAGCAATTTTCATCTAAGTTTATTTTGATAAAAAGTAACAGATTTCAATTTCACGCACCAATTTTCATCTGAGTTTATTTTGATAAAAAGTAACAGATTTCCATTTCACACACCGTAGACTCTAGTCAGCCACAAGTGTATACCACACCAACAAATTCCGATCTATAGAGTGGCGAGTCAACTAAGGCCCTTTTTTTTCCATGAAGCTAATAGTTAGTTACTAATAATTAGCTCTTTATTAATCTAATTAGTATTTTACTAACAACTACCCTAGTAGTTAAACCAAACTAACTAATAGCAGCTAATAGTTTACCTTACTAATATTATCTATGAGCTTAGCTACCTATCAGCAACTAATGGATCTAGACAGGACCTAAGCTGGCGGACCTCATCTTCTTAATCTCCTTTTGATCAGACTACCTTACCTTGTTGCCAGTGGACATCGTTTTGCGACAGTTTTATTAGAATGCCACATATTTTAATGTAATCTTATCTAAAATTTTTAATATATTTGATTTCGATAATATAGTCTAAAAAATATATTTGCCTCTCTATGCAAAATCGCAAACGTTACTTTCCTTCGACAGTTCAGCATGAAGTGGCCCTCCTACCAAAGCCCATAAGGTATCGCACAAGGGATTTGAAGTGGGCCGGCCTGCTAACACTCTGCTCGGAGGAGGAAATACCCCGCCACTACAGCCTACTGCTGGCCAGCTAAGGCCCACCTGAAAAACCCTTGCGCCGCTGAGCCGAGTCCCCTTCCTTTCTCCCGTCGCCGCCGGGGAAGCGCCGCCGCCGCCGCCTTCAGTCTCGCCTCCAAGGGCCCCGAGCGTGGTATTCGGTCCGTCTTCGAGGGGAGAGAGCCAATTCCACCGGGGAAGCGGAGATGAAGCCGGTCGTGGGAATCGTGGTGTCGAACAAGATGCAAAAGTCGGTGGTGGTTGCGGTGGACCGCCTCTTCCACCACAAGATGTACAACCGCTACGTCAAGCGCACCTCCAAGTTCATGGCGCACGATGAGGACGACTCCTGCAACATTGGAGACCGGGTCGGTAATTCTTGCTCCATCGTTGTCTCTGCCCCTTCCTCGTCTGGTGCTGTAAGTAAGGCTGTGAAAATTGGCGATGCTTACTTCTGTAATACTGATTGCAATTCGGTATTGGATAAATTCGGTGCTACTTGGAGGCTGGGGTTTTTGGATAGTGAACTAGTCTTTTTCGAGTTCCATAGGGGTATCCCTGATCCGTTAGCATTGCATTTAGGAATGAGGACCAAGTGCTAAAGAGCGTTTACAGACCAGCTAGCACTAATTTCAGGCACCCACACATAAGCGTAAGCAGTTTTACAGACAACGGTACCAAGCAAGGCCTCAGGGTTTCTGCACACCTGGATACTGAAAAGGACACTGCTGAATCCATTTCCAGCTTCTTGCACCTCGATTTCAGAAGGATGGTGGCTGCAGATCAGCGATCCACTTCATGTCGGTCTCCTCTATCAATGAATTAGGCACTAGTAAGAAAAATCTTCTTCAGCCTTGTCGCCAACCCCTCAATCCTTGATAGTAAGCTCTGGCTTTGTAGTTCAACTAATTGGTCACGTGGAAGTTGCATTTTCACACCCCTTTGCAAATCTGTGGATAAATACATCATAAGGGGGGAATGGAAAAAAAAATAATGCTCCTGATGATGTTCCATTTCGGAGGGCTGAATAATGGCATTTCAGTTGTTAGACCCTTAGGCCTAGATTGGTTGGAATCCATGTGGTATCTATCTAGGTTGGTGTTAAAAGAGCTGAATTAGGTCCACTTAGATGTTGGATGCATGTGGTTGCTATTGTTGTGTATCAATGTTCAGTGATCTCTGTACTGCAGGTTTGACGTTTTGAATGAGGTCTGACAGGAGACATCAACTCTATGGTCACTGGGGTGACACCTGATTTTGTAGGTTTAATTAGTGTTCTCATAGGTGCTCGACATACATCGGCTGGTGCCTAATCACTGCTTATGTGGGCTACATGGTGGTTTGGTACTAGGCTGGTTGCATTGGGGATGACACCTGGCTTTTTTAGGTTTTATAGGTGCTAGGCATACACCAACTGGTGCCTAATCACTGCTTAGGTGGGCTACATGGTGGTTTGGTGCTAGGATTGTTTTATTAGTGGCTGACTGTTGAAAAATTACACTAGTGCACTAAATTGACTAGTAATCTTATATGGCCAGAATATAAGTACTATCACATTGATTGCATGTTTAGGTCAATCATTTGTACATGCTCACCTCAGAAATGTGGTGAACTGGGGATCGGTTGAAACCACAAAGCAAATTTACTATTGTTTGAAGATGTTATCAGTGTATTCAAACATTTTTGGTCATTGGTCTCAACCTGCAGTAATTAAATATCCTATGCTTGAATTGTCACATGGCAATGGGATTGCTCTGACCCCATAATTTTATCCGGCAGAGCTTCTTTGATTGTGAAAGTTTTTTTTCTAGGCTATTCAATAAACTAGATCCTTCATGAACGAAGATGAACTTGTTAATGCTTCAAACTGGCTCTTACTGGAGAAAGGAAGACCTAATCTAAACAATCTGAGGAGAAAGCGTACAGGGCTGGTGGATATTGTGTTCACAACTTATTTTCGACCCTCAAACTTGTATGCGTGATACAATTTCCATGTTTTTCGTTGATTGTACCGAATGTCTGACAATTTTATGTGAGTAACATTGTAAGTGTTAATACCTAATTTGTACCTTTAATTTTATCATTACAAATGCTTTAATATTACTAATACTTTTTTTAAAACTTTTTATTCTCTATATTTACTATTATTACTTGTTTTTATGGCTATCTTACAACTTTCTTGTGATTAAATGCTTTGTTGTTATTGTTGTTGAACTTTCTTTAATAATGAGAAATGTTAATGTCATAACAATCAGTTCAAATGCCTTTTGATTTATGCACTCTCTGCAAACCAAGTTGACCTTAAAGCTTCTGGGTAACTATCACTCCCATTGATGATTATTCTCAGTGGATTTGGTTAAGAAGTTTTTAATTGTTTTACCATGTTTGCCATGAAACTAATGATCTCCATGCACTAGCACAGAAGCTGCGAAACAGAGATATTGATCAGTTGAGAACGTGGATATCCAGATTTGTAAAAAACGATTAATTCTTGTTTTCGTTAAAAATCAAGATCCTGGTTTTGTGGAAACCAGAGTTTTATGTATATGAAAGTTGGTTGGAGTTTCCAAACAAAGCTTGTTAGGCTAAATCCAGTTTTACGAAATCCAGGTTTCACTAAAATGACTGCTTTTCTACGCATTGAGGATGGAGAAAGTTTAGAAGGAAAATATTTTGCTCCTTGTTCTTTAATATGTCAATGAGATTAACTATTTGCATTGCAGCTAAAACTCGTAGTCTCTTTATCAGCTCATTGGGGCTAACGTTCCTTTGTACTATGGTTCTGTTGAAGTCCATTCCCAATGAATTAGCTTTCCTCTCAAAGAACCCTTTTATGATGTCTGGATAATATTCTTTCAGGTTAGGCTGGATCCTTCTAGGCCCTTGAGCAAACATAAGAACTGGGTTGTTGCTGAAATTATTCGCAGAGCTAAGGTGTATGTTCCACCAGCTGCAACAGCATCCAGTGAACACGATAGCAAATCTCAACAAACTGGTGTTGCTACCAAATGATTCATCTGAAGTCACTCAGAGCAAGATGCAGTTATGGCTTGTTTTTTTTAGTTAAATCGTCTGTATGTTTGTTTCCTTGTGGAATGTGGATGCCATGTTTAGCCATGGAAGAAAAATATAGCACGCTGCCACCATCTTTGCTTAATTTAGTTTGTTCTTCTGTGTTGTCCTTTGTTGGATTCATATTGTACTGGTTCACTTTAAGGCCCACAATTGCATTTGCATGTATGGTTGGCAGAATGCCAGTTGTCTTTGTATTTCCCCTCTGATATTCTGCTGAAATGAGCAGGCAGAAAGCTCCGAAGAGTAAAATCCAAAATATATGGTAAGTTGACTGGTAGAGCCCGTTATTGTAAATTCATGAAGATTCTGCAATCAGGATTCTGAAAGTAGACCTCGATTTTATATTGGATTTGCTTTTGCCAATCTGTAAGGACAGTACATCTGAATCCGATACTTATGTGCAGTCTTGCAGTCTGAATGTCATTCTTGTTTAGGGTATAAGAACGATAACAAATATTTTGCATTTTACTCTGATATTCGGAAAGCATGCCTGCTCATTCTGAGGCGAATCCGATGTAAGATCAACATCTCTGAACCAAGAACAAAGTAGGTATCCTTCTTATATACAAAATTAAAGAATGTCTGAATGGCATACCCCACTTTCAATTCACAGCTTTACCACCTCTTAAAAGTTACTCCTTTCTTCTCTAAAAGAATCAATTCATAGAATATGTGCCAGTCAAAACTTTATATAAAAGAGCAACAACATTTCTGACATAACATGAGCACTTTATGAAAATATATTCATGATAAATCTAATGATACCGATTTAATATCATAAATTTTATTTTATTTTCTAAAAATGAAGTTAAAGTTTAAAAGGTTGACTTAGAACAACTCTAGAAGTTGATTCTTTCATAGTAGAACACTTTATAATGAACACATCCATGTGAAAATTGCATAAGCATTGATGTACATTCCGAATTATGCATTAATATAAATGTTTATACATCAATAGGTATTTTATACACTGTAGTGTAACAATCACCTTATTCATCGTCCTTCTTCGTCTCTCCATTTATTTGAGTACAGTACACACATACTACACACATAATGGATTTACTTGTGGACACAAATAATGTTAGCGCAAACACACAGGGTAGAAGTACAGAAATAGTATGAGCACCGCGTCCTCCAACCGCAACGTCTCGCTTCACGGCTCACTTGCCGTGCCCATTGCCAGCGTACGAGCCAGCTCGAGACCCAGCATACGAGCCAGCGCCAGAGCCACCATACGGGCCAGCGCCACCGCCAGAGCCAGCGTACGATCCAGCCTCGGACCCAGCATACGAGCCAGCACCAGGGCCCCAGTGAGGGCCACCGCCGGACCCAGCATACGAGCCAGCCTCAGAGCCAGCGTACGAGCCCGCTCCGCCGCCGTTAGAGCCCGCGTACGAGCCGGCGTTGGAGCCCGCGTACGAGCCCGAGCCTCCGCCGTTAGAGCCAGCGTTGGAGCCCGCGTACGAGCCCGCGCCTCCACCATTAGAGCCGGCGTACGAGCCGGCGTGGGAGCCAGCGTACGATCCCGCGCCGCCGCCGGACCCCGCGTTGGAGCCTGAGTTCGAGCCGGACCAGGACCCCGAGCCAGAGCCCGACCCTGAGCCGGAGCCGGAGTAAGACCCGGATCCTGCCCCGGAGCCAGAGCCGCCGCCGCCTCCGCCAATGCCGATGCCGATCCCCGTGCCGATACCCAGGCCGCCGCCAACGCCGACCCCTAGGCCCCCGCCGCCGCCGCCGCCGCCGAGGTTGACGCCCAGGTCCTTCCGCTCAATGAGGCGGCTCTCAGCAGCACCGAGAAAGAACGCGGCCACCACCGCGGCGCCGAGGACGACTACAGCCGCCGCTTTGTTCTTCGTGTACGCCATTGTTGTTGTTTCGTGCTCGTGCTGCACTGCACGCCGCGAGGTCGAATTGGACTGAGGACGACGGAGGAGACGAGTCAAGTGGACTCTGGGGACAGGGGAGTGCAGTCGTGCTCGTGCATGCGACTCTGGCGATGGATCGATGCGGAGATGGCGGGGTTGCCGGCCGGTATTTGTAGGGACGCAGGAACGCGACACGACAACGCGGTGGCGGTGGTGCGGTAGTGGGTTTGGAATGGTGGCGGCGTGGCGCGAGCTTGTGGCGCCGGCCGGCGGAGGCCGTTCTCTCTCTCTCTGTCTCAGCCGCTGATGCTAGTGGAGCAATGCGACCGCGCAGATATTGGTTGGCCTCTTACGCGCCGGCCGCTCGACGACACGTACAATGGAGCGCCGGTGAGGTCTGTTGGTGCCAGTGAATCCATCGGCTTTGCAGACTGGGTTCAGGGGAAGGCTCGAGAAAGCCAACCAAACTCGTGCCAATATATGTCCATGCAGGGTCTGCATGATCAGGATGTGTGGTTTAGCTGGGTGCGTGCATGATTGCTTCACTGGCTACTGCATGACTGCTGGCAGCAATATGGTCTCGTTCTAGTGCTCGTCATTTTCATTAGCTAGTCAACCTGGATTCCTTGTCAAAAAAAAAAAAAAAAAAAAACCTGGATTGGAGTTGGCAGCAGCAGTGCCTCAAGTCGTGCGTATTTGACCTTTCCATATGGATAGAAAAACTGACGAAATTAACATGCGGCTTGGCTGGACTTCAGCTTGTTTGGTGATTATATCGCTTTAACCAGGAATTTATTTTTCTTCTATAACGAATATCTCCATTTTTTTCCTGACGCCGTGTTCAACAAGGAATTTCCCGTCATTCTTTAATTAATTTCTTTTTAGTTTATATAATTTTATCCCAACTTGTATATTGTTGAGAACTCTAACATTTTCTTTCATACATGTCCTATTTTTCATGCAAGCATGTTCTCGCAACGGCAATTACCATATGTTTTCTACATTATCATGTAATAACATTTTAACATATATTGTCTATTTTTAGTTGTCTTTTGCTAATTTCTTTCTTTTTTTATTCTCTGAATGTCCCGAGTTTCTTTGCTCCTACATAAAAGTTTACATGAATTTTTGATATACTAATTCCTAGTCTAGTTCGTCTATATATTTTTACTCATCTTTTGTTTTCATAGAGGACACATAATGATTCGATAAACTACAATTCCATAAATTTTCACTAGCAATAAATCGAATTTTGTGGATATCCTTTTCATAGAATCTTTATTTGTAAAATCTGATAATTTATTATAAGAGGAAATCAATAGTCATGTATACTTTTGAAATCGTTTTCGAATCTTGTATATATTCTCTGAAAAACACCCAAGGAAGTGGACATGAAACCTCCTTTCAGTCTTTCGGTTATTGACAAATAAATGAGCCCGATTCATCCACTTGTATCTGTATTTTGATTGGAAATGAGCGAGTCCTTTGTTAATTAAGTTGAAAAGGCCGTATTTGATGTTTGTGGTTCATATTCATGATCCCGCTTAATGGATAACCATTTGTTACCAATGAGTTAGGGGCATCCGAGATGAAGCTAACTCCAAAATTTTGAAGTTTTCCTTAATTTTAGAGACTGTTCTTGTAACGCAGGATAGTATCAGTTAATTCATAGCAGATGGTCCTCTGTTCTTCATCCTCTTCATTATCTACTCAGCATGCATGCCACAACTCACAACTCTGTGTCTTAATAGAGGGACTCATTTAGTTTAGCATCTCATGGAAATGTATGCTGAATTATTCATTCATTCATTTACATAAACATATGTCACACAAATATACATTTTAGATGGGCATGCTCTGGCACCTTATTCGTACCTATTTGTGGTTTATTACTCTCGTACAACGGTGCAAGGAATGAACAATACACGATGACACACATACAGTAATAACAAAGCTCTTGTCAACAGCAGCGTGTAGCGCTGTCACGCTGCACTGCAACTCTGCAAGCAAGCTCGCGTTCACTTGCCATGTCCACTGCCGGCGTAGGATCGGGCACGGTACCCTGCGTACGAACCTGCACCCGAGCCGCCGCCGTGCGGGCCAGCGCCGGACCCTGCGTACGAGCCGGCGTCAGAGCCCGCGTACGAGCCTGCTCCTCCTCCGCCGTTAGAGCCCGCGGACGAGCCAGCTTTCGAGCCCGCGTAGGATCCTGCGCCGCCGGGCCCGGCGTTCGAGCCTGAGCTTGACCCAGACCATGATCCCGACCCAGAGCCGGAGCCGGAGCCGGAGTAGGACCCGGACCCAGAGCCTGAACCAGAGCCACCGTCGTCACCGCCAGCGCCACCGCCGACGCCGATCCCTGAACCGACGCCCAGCCCGCCGCCCGTGCCAAGCCCCAGTCCACCGCCCGTGCCAACCCCTAGTCCGCCGCCTGTACCAGCCCCGACGCCGCCACCCGTGCCGACACCGAGGTTGCCGCCGCCACCGCCGCCAAGGCCGACGCCAAGGTCTTTCCGCCGGGCAATGTGGCGGCTCTCAGAGGCGAGAAGGAACGACGACGCGATCACCGCGACGCTGAGGACGGCGATGGCCTTCTTTGCGTACGCCATCGTTCCGTGTGCGTGCGGGAGATTGAGAGATCGGTTCTTTTTTCTCCTCGGTGGCCGCCACTGGCGAGAGCTTGTCTTGCGTTGCGTCCACGTGCGCGTGCTCAAGCAACTCTGAATTCTTGGCGATGGATGAGCAGATGACGAGGCTGCGAGCCGGTATTTATAGCGCTCGGGCAGACGACACGACAGCGCGGTGCGGTGAGTGGGTTTGGATCGGTGGCGCGAGCTTGTGGCGTTGGCAGGCTGGAGCCGCTGCGGTAGTGGACAGAATGCAACGCCACCGCCACCGCGTGATTGCCTGATCGTCCGCGCGCCGCTCGACACGCACGGCGTTCGAGCTCCCGAGGTCGTCTTAGACTCTTCCATTGGTTCACGCGGATGAACGGTACACGATCGTCAGTAACTCAGCAATGGTGTCGTCGTGCTTGTCGTTTTCGTTCAGCAATGGCAGCAGCGCGGTGCCTTCAGGCTTCAGTGCCATTAATAGGGTAGTAGATAAAATATGAAAATTAATTTCGTTGCCTTGGTAATGAAATTCGGTTTTACCGTTGTGGAAAAAAAGATAAAATATGAAAATAAGAAAGTGAAGAGAACCAAAAAAAGTGAAATTAAAAAGAAAAGAAAAGAAACGAAGAGAGAAAATAAACCGGAAACATGAGAGAAAAGGAGAAAATAATTAAAAATGGAAAATAAATAAATAAAAATAAATATAATAAAGGAAAATGAAAATATAAACGAAATAAAATAATAATAAACAACCATAGAAAGACAAAATAAAAAGAAATCTATTAATAAAGGGAAGAAAAAAGAGAAACTCACGCTGGAACTGGAATGCTTCCCGGCTCGAAATGATGTTGCGCTCACACATCGTGGGCCACAGGTGGGCCGCCCTTGCGTAGGCCTGCATTGCTCGTTCTCGTTTACCTCGCACGCGAGATTTTGGTCCTGGTCGGCTGGCGGCGGAGGGATGCCCGGTAATCAACGGCCCGTCGGACCAGTCTCACTCTCAGTCCTCGCACACGCGCACTCTCTCCCCCCAAATTGATTCCGCACCGTATCTGGGGGCTCGTCTTGCTCGCCTCCGTCGCCGCGCCCTGCGTCGTCGTCGGCATGGCCACCGAGGAAGCCGCCAAGCCGTACCCGTTGCCGCCCTACCCCGAGGTGAAACCCCGCTATCCGGTCGGCGTCCTTGTCTTTCTTCGCTGTTTCTTTTCTCTGTGCTGTTCTTGGCGGGGATTCTTCTGGTGCTCGGTCCGATGTAGCTGGATTCAGAATGCTGCCGCGCTCGATGCGTGTTCTTGGTGGTTGCTTTCGTTTCTGTTCGACCAAAAATAAAAGTGGACCAAAAATAAAATAAAAAAGATTTTTGTTTTTAGTCTGCGGTTGTTGCGATGCAAAATGGAGTGAGCTAACGGGCGGTGTGGGGTGCTTGTTGCGCGTTCCTGCTGCAGATGATCTTGGAGGCGATTAAGGGTCTAGGCGACGACAAGAATGGGTCCAACAAGTCAACCATCTCCAAGTACATCACGGACAAGTACGGCGATCTGCCACCCGCGCACGCGCCGCTGCTGACCAAGCACCTGGCGCGGCCGCGGATGAAGGAGTCCGGGGAGCTCATCTTCCTCAGGAACAGCTACTTCCGCGCGGACGCCCCCGGCGCGCCGCCGAGGCACGGGCGCGGGCGCCCGCCAGGGCCAAGGACCCGCTGGAGGCCGCCGTGAAGCAGGCCACCGCTGGGATGCCCAAGGCCCGCGGCCGCCCGCCCAAGAAGGCCAAGACCGAGGACGGCGCGTCCCCGGCTCCTACCCCCGCCGTTGACGGCTCCACCCCCGTCAAGCGCGGCCGCGGCAGGCCCCCCAAGGTACGCCCCGTAGTGCCCAGCGAGACGGCCGCGGCTTGATGCCGCATCTGCTTGAGTGTTTGTGGTGGGTTAGGGCGTCCCGCCATAAGGAGGATGGGTTGGTTGGTTGGCGTAGCAACTCGTCGTGCCGCCGCCGCCGCTGCTGCCATGTTAACGTTGGTAGGCTTGTGTGATCTAATTTATCTCTTCTCTGTGTCTTTATTTGTGCATTTCAGGAAAAAAAAAAAGAGTTAGCAGGTCCGTTCTATAGTGTGGCAGTAGATGGATCCTCCTCGTATATCCCTGGACAAGCTCATTTTGTTGAAGATGCAGATGGGGATGAGGAAGGTGAAGATGCAGATGGAGATGGCTTTGACAACAAATCCAATGAGCACCAGCAGCCGCAAGAGGGGGAGCAGCACTACAGATACAACCAGAAGTCCAGCCAATAGAAGCATGGCACATTTGCTCGACCTAATGCATGGGCTCATACAAGAGTTAAAAGATGCAAATCATTGATTTAGAAGCAACAAGGCCATCATAGAAAAGCAAGAAAAGAAAGAGGTGGATCAACAAATAGACAGATGCTTGAAAATGGCTGTGGAGTGTGGGGCAACTGAAGAATCAGAAGAGTACTTCGTGGCTACTACGTTGTTTGAGAAAGAATACAACCGGAAAATCTTTTGTAAATTCAACACAACTGAAGGAAGGTTTATGTGGTTAAAGAGATGGTGCCAGCGCAGCTATGGGTGAAGCTGTTACGTGATTGGATGTACTAGCTTAAGTGAATGTTAGTGGAACCCCCGAATGTTTCTTGAACCTTTGAATTTGTTAATGGTGATGAACCTACGGAGTGTTTGTCGTCTAAATTTATGTGTGATGAACCTTTATCTTGCTGATTCTGTTTTCATGTGTGCTCAGGTGAACGATGCTGCTACTGCAGTAGATGATGATGCAATAGATGTTGCTGCTGCTATTGTAGAAGAGTATCACTTGAGGTGTCAAATAAGGAGGCGAAGAATTACTATTATTGCTGGCATAATTTGTATGTATCACTTGACACGTACATGAACAATCAGAGTACGGAGTACCAATATGAATGGGTCATGAAAACACTCGGAAAAAGGACTTCTTGCACAACATGTTTAGGATGAACAGAAATTTTGTCGATAAGCTTCATAATTTGCTTGTAGGATGTCATCAGTGGAGGCTTTAGCGGTGTTTTTATGGATATGTGGATCCCCTATGTTTATTAGATAAGCTCAAAATCGTTTTGTGAGATCAACCGATACATGTAGTAGGAAGTTTGAGAAGTTACTGGCTAGTGTGTCCAAACTTGCAACTGATCTCGTTAGACTAGTAGATCCTGAATTTAGGACTGTGCATCAAAGGTTACAGTCTCCTCTTTTTTCTCCGTACTTTAATAATTGCATTGTAGAAATAGCTAGGACACATGTACCTATTGTGGTGCCAACTAACAAGGTAGTTCAACATACTAGAAGACATGGATACACCACTCAGAATGTGATGGCCATATGGGACTTCGATATGAGATTTATTTATGATGCACTTGACAAGTATATGAAGGTGTTCAAGTATGCACTTGACAAGTATGGCGACAAGTTTTCACATCCATGTAACTAACATTTTTTTAATGTAACTAACAAATTTAGCCCAAAGGGAGTTCCTTTCTTTTAAGTATACCAAGAACACAATCAAGAAATAGACTTAGATAAATCTCATTCGATATATTGATTATTTCTTGGAAGTTGCACACGCCGGTATGAGAGTTTTATTATCAAGTACAACTCTTATTTGATCTAGAAGATGGGTTGCTGCCAGGCAGCGTTCATCAAAGACATCTGGTTGAATGGCAAAAATTGTTGCTGCTGCAGAAAGGCGGCAACCAATGGGTTAGCAACCGTCACTGGGTTAACTGGAAGCAGCTGCTGTTGTTGAAGGTATGCGACGGTATTGAATGGAAGTTGTTGTTGTAAGTAGGCGGCAGGGTTCGCCATGGCTACTTGACTGAGCGCTGGTAGGATCTGTTGCAGCAGCTGTTGTTGTTGCAAATAGGCAACAGGGTTCACCATGGCTAGTTGACTGAGCGCTGGTAGGATCTGTTGTAGCAGCTGTTGTTGCAAGTAGACGACAGGGTTTGCCATGGCTAGTTGACTGAGCACTGGTAGGATCTGTTGCAGCAGTTGTTGTTGTTGCAAGTAGACGGTGGGGTTCGCCCTAACTAGTTGACTGAGTGCTGGTATGATCTGTTGCAGTAGCTGTTGTTGTTGTAAGTAGGCGGCAGGGTTCGCCACGGCTAGTTGACTGAGTACCGGTAGGATCTGTTGCAGAAGCTGTTGTTGTTGCAAGTAGGCGGCAGGGTTCACCATGGCTAGCTGACTGAGCGCTGGTAGAATCTGTTGCAGAAGCTGTTGTTGTTGCAAGTAGGCGACGGGATTCACCAAAGCTAGTTGACTAAGCGCTGATAGGATTGGTTGCAGTTGTTGTTGGTATGCAGCAACATTTGCCAAAGCCAACGGGTCGGATGCAAGCAGCTGTTGTTGCATGTAGGTGACAGGGTTCACCACGGCTAGTTGACTGAGTGTTGGTAGGAAATGTGGTTGCTGCTGCGCTGCGATGGTCTGTAGGGCTAAGGATTGTTGCAATTGAGCAATTGGTTGTTGTAAGATGCTCGCCACAAGCGCTTGTTGTAGCCTATAGACCTGCACAGCTGGGTGTTCGAACCCTATTGGAGTAAGTGGTAGGAGGAATTGTTGAATAATAGCATTAGGAGCTGGTGAGCACTGCGGAATAATGAATGCAGTTGTAGTGCTCACTGAAAGAGCCAGGAGCGCAAAGAGGGCAAATATCTTGGCAGCCATTATTGCGAGAACCTTGCTAGTTTCTTTCACTCGGTATTTCTAAGTGCTCTCAATGTTACGAGCGATGGATTAACTACTAATTTGGGCCTTATTTATACAAGTGAGAGGTCATATATGTCTATTAGATTTTCGCTTTTGCCAAACAACAAATAAAGCTATTGATGACATGGCATCTAGTCAATTTTGACATTTAGTTAACAATCTCATTGGATTATATAGTACGCGTAGGGATGAGAATTTTGACTACGTACAAGGAAAAGCGTCATTTTCTATTGGAATTTTTTGATAAATGACAAATGATATGCATGATCACTTCACCTTTACACATGCTACAGCCTTATCCAAATCATAAATGTTGCACTTTATAAACATGATGAGTATGTAAAGGTATGACTTGTTGAAGTGTATCAAAGCCTTTATCAACGGACTATGTTGTAGTATTTTATTCATGGTTAAGGCTTGGACGGTAGTTAATAAAAAGTTATTCCACGATCAAAGAAGTATATATGAGGGTGTTCGTGCTATTATTATTTTTTGAATGTGCAGGGAAATCAACTCGGGGTACCCAAGCTGACGAGTTATCTTGCACCATACAAGGGTACAAAGTATTGTCTCTTGGAGTTTCGAAAAGGCCTAATGCCAAGAGGTAAAAACAAGCTATTTAATTATGCACATTCTTCACTTTAAAATATGGTCGAGCAGACTTTTAGAGTTTTAAGATGAAGTGGATGATTTTATTAAATTTATCGAGTTATTTGATGTCAAAGCAAAGCCAAATAATAATGTATGCACCGCATTTCATAATTTAGTTAGGCCTTGTTCGTTTCGGACGGAACGGCCCGGAACGAGGCCTATTCCACCCGGATCAGACAAGCCTGGTTCGAAGTCGGGCTAGATAGAAAATCGTTGTTCGGTTAGTTTCGGTCCGGAATAAATACCGGTCGACTCGGGCCTTTTTTACCCCAATTTGACCTGGAACGGAGACGGGCCATTCTAGGTCCGGAACAAAACCAGGCCTGGAATGGTTGGAACGAGTGACACGCCTGGAATTATTCTATCCGGGCCTGTAAAGTTTCCTGGCCTGGAATAGAATCGACGCAACCGAACAAAGCTTTAGAGAGAATGGTCTGGCGGATGAGGACTTTGCCTTTGTGTGATTTTGTGTGATCATGATGAAAACTATGTCCATTGTCCAAAGCATCTTCTTCTCAAGGAATTAGTGCTAATGCACGCCATGGGGATGAAGACTAAAATATGAACATTAGTTTCGGGATTGGATAGCCGATGATTTGTTTAGTAGATCTTAGTTGTATAAGGTGAAATGGTTTGTAATAATGAAGATTTGTGTAATGTACGAACCTTATTTGTGTGTGAAATTTTTTATAAAGGAGCAGCGCGGCAAAGTGGAGCAGGGAGGGCAGCGTGGCAAGTGGTGCGCCAAAGCTCCTGGTGCCAGCAGCAGAGGTTCAGAGCCCAAAGGTTCAAAGTACCATGCACGGGCACCTGAACCAGAGCCTATAAAGGTTCAAAGGACCACTCGTATATTGTATAGTATACTTGTATGGCGTAGGCCCAGTGCGCCAGTAATGTACGTACAGAGACCAACAATCCTGAAGCATCAGCTGACATCTGCCATATCCTTCCTCTTTTTTGTATATGGTGGCAAAAAGTTAAAAATGGACCTACGCTATAATCCTTTTTGAGTTTTGAGGATTCAAGTCCACTCTGACGGCCGGCAATATTGGCAAGATCGAACAAGTCAATCATCCTCTTAGTTCCCGCTCAATTCTAAAATTTGATACTACGTAAAAAGAAAATTTTTCGTGATATCAAAACATGTATGGAGTACTAAATATAGATAAAATTAAAAATTAATTGAGTCTAATTAATCAATATTTAAATAATAATTTACAAATATAAACAAAATACTAAAGTGTGCTAATACGACGTGCCTCTAACGCGGCTGCTGTCGTCTCGTCTGTTGTAAGATTCTGACAGCGAGCTACAGAGGCGATTGCCATGTGTGCTGTGGAAGGTGTGGAGAGACTAGAGAGGAGGAAGCATGCACGGCAGTGCAGAGTTGGCTAGTTGTGAGTTGACACGGCCACGGGCTGCCTCTGAATCTCTCGCGCGCCACCGTCCGCTGACCGAGACCAGCTGACATCCTCCAGCCTCCAGTCCAGAGTCCAGTCCAGCATCAGTGACCGCGTGACAAACAGTCAACCCGCACCGCACAACTTCTCCAGTTTATGAGGGACCGTCCTAATGTCTGCAAAGAAGCAGTCAGGCTGGGTTGACTAGTTGGACGCCAGTGAGCAACGAGCAAGCAAGCCACAGAGAAGTGTGAAGTGTCCCTACTTCCAACGAACTGGTTGGCACAGCCGTCTGGATTGCGCGTGCGTGCCCCTTGGCCCTGTGCTGACCTTGCCGAATACCGCGGCGATTCTCGTCGTCGGAGACTCGGAGCCCCCGCTACGGCAAACGGACCACGCGGTTTCCGTAGTTCTCGACGAAGCAAGTAAAACCCCAGGAACTTTCGCAAACCCGTACGGCGGCAAAACCAGCTGCCACCTCTGTCTGCTGCACCACCGCCCTACAAATACGCCACCACGAGTCTCCCCCCTTTCCCCGCAGTGCAACCTGCAACACTGCACCAGCGCGCCAGCCACCAGCAGTCGAGCACGACACGACCCGACGGCCGACGCCGGCTGCGCCGCCATGGCGATCCGGATGAGCAACAACGTGACCTGCTCGCGGTGCCTATCATCGTCACGGGCGTCTGGCTGCGGTCGCGGTCGCGCACGGACGGCACCGGATGCGACCGCTCCCTGTCCACGCCGGCCATCGCGCTGGGGACGGCGCTCGTGGCCGTCGCCCTCGCGGGCATCGCGGGGGCCTGCTGCCGCGCAACCTGGCTGCTCTGGCTCCACCTCCTCGCCACGCTCGCGCTCATCGTCGCGCTGCTCTGCCTCACCGTCTTCGCCTTCGCCGTCACCAGTAGCAGGGCCGGACGCCTCGGGGACTACGACTCCGCCTGGCTGCGGCGCCACGTCGAGGGCCGCCGGACCTGGGCCGGGATCCGGAGCTGCCTCGCCGACGCCGCTCGCCCCGCCTGCCCACGAAGCCGCGCGGCCCGATTGGCCAACAGCCCAGCAAGGCCGCCGCACGCCCGCGCGCGCCCGCACACCGCCACTGTGCCACTGACGCCTAGGCCCCGCCTGTCATAGTCTCCTTCTTCCTTTTCTGCTCACCGAGCCGTCGCGTCCGTCGTTTCAAAAGAAGAACAGCGAACCTCTGCCGTCCGCCCGCGTACGGTCGCGCGCTGCGCCGTCCGCCTCGTCGCCCGCCCATGCGCGCTCGCCCCGAAGCCCTAACCCTAGCTCGGGTCTACCCCAGCCGCCCAATGGGCATCTCCCATCTCCGCCACTCGTCCGCCATGGCCGTCGCCGCGCCGCGCTATAAAAGGAGGAGCCTGGTGCCCCTTAGGGTTTCCCCTACCCTCGGCCGCCACTCAGCCACGCTGCCACCCGTGAGCCAAGAAAGAAGAGGAGGGAGGGGAAGGAGCTCGGCCGCCAAAAGCAGAGGAGCCGGAGCCGGAGCACCGCCGCCACTGCTCTCGCGCCGGAGGAAGACCGTAGACCCCCGCTCGACCACCGCGACGCCCGCTCTGCTTTCTCATCCCCCACGCACACCTTCCTCGGGCGACATAGCCGTTGCCTCGTCTCCGACTGCAACCGCGCAAGGTGAGCTCGCCCCCACTCGCGTCCATAGCCGCCGCCAGTACGACCCTGCGTTTCCTCTCTCTCCTCTACCTTTTCTCTTCATTAACCCCCTGGCCGAGTTCGCCGTCACCTAGAACACGGCCCTAACATGTCTTGGGAGCTCGACAATGGCCACAGTGGGGCTACGCACATTTGCAGCCCTGGTCGTCGCAAGCTCCTGGCCGCCGGAGCGCCACCGTGGCGATTTTCGCTGCGCGCGCCCCGCCGTGCCGTTTAGCCGCACGAGTAGCCCTCTAGAGCTCCGAGCTACTCCGCACGGGTAAGAGAAGGTGAAGATGGAGAAGGTGCAACCTCGCCGGGGAATTTCGCCGCCGATGCTGTCCGCCGCCGCCGAGCGCTTCGCCGTCGACCGCCGGCCTAGAAGCCCCATGTCTCAAATTGAACGTATTTCCTCGTTCGCAATAGCTCCGCGAGTCCAGTGCACTAGCCCAAGTCGCCTCCCGTGCGCCCCACCGCCTTGCTGTCGTGACCACACCGCTCGGCGTCGCCGCTGCGCGTGCGCCGACGAACAGGAGCCCCCGCATGCCCGCTTTAGCCCGCGGCCACGCTAGCCTAGCCTACGCGGAGCCACTGCCGCTGCCTTGGCCACCCGAGCCGATTGGGGGTGCAGCGCCGCCTGTCGCCGGCCGACCGCCGCCATGGTCGCGCGCGCACGCGTGAAGGGGGAGAAGAAGGGGGATTCTCCCCTGTGCCCGAGTGGACCGAGTCCACCAGGCCCACGTGGCCAGCTGGACCAATCACAGCACGCCACTCAGCCCCTATGTCTACGGTCCACCGTGGACTGGGTCCACGCAGCACCAGTCGTACCAGGCCGTGGACTTGGCCCATTAGGAGCCCAGACCTGCCACGTGGCCTATCTCCCTGCTCGACACGTGTCTGGGCTGGCCCAGATCCGACCCTGCCCAGGCCCGCCGAGGCCCGGTCGGCGTTGACCGTGGGTCCCACCTGTCAGTGACCAGAACTGTGGGCCCCACATGTCAGCGACTGCACCATCCAGACCCACCTGCCAGTGCTGACATCAGCATAACATCATCATGACGTCAGTATGACGTCACCCTTGCCTTCCAGTCGCCGAACCCACGCGCCAGTGCTGACGTCAGCATGACGTTAGCGTGACGTCAGCATGACGTTAGCGTGACGTCATCCCCTGCGTTCAGCTGCTGACCCACAGTGCCATTTGGCACCTATACGATGCTGCCACGTGCCAGCCCAGGAATTAACTGCCCCTTTTTCTTTTTTGAAAAATGATTTAATCTTCAAAAATTCATAACTTCTTCATACGATCTCTGAAAAATATGAACCAAGTGTCCAAATTTTCATAAAAATGAGCTCTACGTCATAGGCTTATGTATAATTGCATTTGGAGATATTGGATTTCAATTGCTTCTTTATGATTGATCTATAGGGGTCGCTCCCGCGACCGTTATGTCTCGATTTCAGTTTCCGCGAAGGAGTTGATCGAGGAGGAGGACTAGGAGAGCGCCAGGGACCTGACGGAGGACTCGAGTGACAGTAATTCAGGTGCCACACCCCACCCAACCTCGTAGAATCCTATTACGTATGGCATATTATCTAGTTTGCTAGTGCTTGTTTATGAATATCACCTGATGATAGGTTGCATGGTAGAATTGCTTGATGAGCCTTTACCTTATCGCAACCTTACCCTTGCACACCCGCTGATAGGCTAAACACATGCTTATTTATTTATGATGCTTTACTTCTACTACGCTTATATCTGAGATGTGATGTGTGGTGGAGAGTATGGTATGGTATATGGTTAAGGCACGTGGTGCCACTTTACTCGGGGAGAGTGCTGCGTGTGTCTTGGATGTGTGGTGAGGGTTTGAGTCGATCGGACAGGATTCCACGACGAGCCATGAGGGCGAGTCTTGCCGAGGGGTGTGTTCTAGGCATCCCTATGTGAGGTATCTGTGGCGGATACATTGAGAGGTATATGGTGAATCCCGGGGGTGAGAGCCTTCGTGGAGCGAAGCTCCGGGTAGAAGGTGCTGTTGTAGCACGGACTGTTGTAGTACATATGAGAAGATAATCCTGTCTGATCCCCCTAGGACCTGATTTTCCTTGAGAACCGGAACCTTGGGACCTACGTGCTCACCACTCGCTCTTGTATGGGCGGGAGACGGATATCTGAGTAGCTAGGACAGTGCCACTACTACTAGGTTGTTAGCAGATAGTGTCGGGAGGTACGGGCATGGGGTCCCACACCCTCCTTAAAGCCGCAGAGTTACCTTGGTGGCCCGGGTAACTACGCCTCACAGTCTCAGTGTGACGGTGTATCTATCGGTGTTCCGGTGGTATTTCGGGGTGTCCCAGTACTGAGTGGTAGGGTGGCATCGCACCGGTTAGAAAACAGCCGGAATCAGCCTCGGCGGTGCGCACCGCTGACGATGATGATCTTGTGGTTACGGGAGTACACGCTCTGCAGAGTTTTATGAATCTATATATATAGTCCGTGAGCCACTGGTATGGCTTTTTTCTAAGACCCACGCTTCTCAGGAGTAGTGAGATGAGTCCTTCTATTCTCTCCCTGGTGTTACCCTTCCGGCTGTGAGCCACTGAGACAGGCTCCGAGAGGAAGTTGGACCTGTCGACTAAGTGCGAGAGTATGAGATATGTGTGATGGTGTTGGGATGGGAAAAATATGTAGATGAAATGGGTTAAAACTTGATGAACTATATTATATAATGTTGGTCACTACTTGCATAGGAAACCACAGCGAAATATTAGGCTTCTTGGATTATATCCCTTACATCCCACCAAATATTACATAGCAGAAGCAAAACATAGGGTGAGAGATGTGACCAGTACAAAACGTACTGAAAATTTGGATCCAGGTTTGGATGATGGTTTGCCGACGCCCCTGAAGGACGAAAGGATTAGATGGTCTCGTGCCTACGTTCAAGATGGTGAAAGACGATGCTTCCACGATATCCCTCTACTTCTGCAGCTGTTATGGATGCTAGATACTCTAATGATTCCGTCATGTGACGATGTATTAAATTATATAAACTCCTCTACCGTATTCTTTTGATCAATGTATGGCTTTGTAATCAACTGATAATAAATAAGTTGATGTTTGAACCTTCTGAATTATCATTATATCTTTCATTTTGCGTATTTTTTCTCCCTAAAAAATTAAGGACGTTTCACGCACGTCTGCAGGCGCCTTGCGGAGAACAAGAATGCGACGAGTCTGGCGCGGCTCGGCCTGTCCCCGGTCGAGTCCGGGTGCTGCAAGCCGCCCACGAGCTGCAACTTCACGTACGCTGGCGGCACGGAGTGGACCAAGACGAAGGCGAAGGCAGCAGGGGCAGGGGTAGGCTCTGTGCCCGCCGGCGCCGACCCGGACTGCGCCGCGTGGAGCGACGACGAGGACCACCTCTGCTACGGGTGCCAGTCGTGCAAGGCCGGCGTGGTGGACGCGCTCAAGCGGGACTGGGAGCGCGCCGCCATCGTCAACGTCGTCGTCCACAGTCGCCGGGACAACTACGCCTACCACAGCGGCCGCGGATGGAAACGCGGGACTGGCGACGCTTAATCTGACTCCTAATATAGCATATACAGTAGTAGATATGACTGATTTGCTAGCTGCTGGCTGCTGATGTAGGTTTCCTATGATCTGCGTTAGTTCAGTTTACCATTAGCTTTGTACATTATCCAGAGTTGTCTGGATGAACAAAGAGATTCAGGTGTACGCTCCGGGATTCCATAGTTATATTCCCTCTTTGCTCATGCATACATTTTTAACTTATCTTGCCACCACGATGAACATCGACCGTCTACAAATTCCTTTTACAGTAAGCTAGCAATTGCCAATTTATCTTCTACATGATCTTTCTACCGTACGCCACAAATTGCCAATTTGAGATTGGCAGCCTTTCCTTTGTAAGGACGGCACTCTAAATTCTTTGAATACCAGTGTAGCCAGATTGCAACTGAACAAATTGCCTTAGGCACTGCAGTCACAACATTCGACTAAATTTACTTTCGCACCGATAGAACGCACCATAAAAACATGACAAAGGGGGCAGAACCAGCATTTCGTTTACAGTGCATACGACTTCGGAATATTTATGTATCACAACAGAGACCGATGGAAGTCGAAGGCATACTAGCTTTAACACAAGTCGCACATAGAACCATGGGGGCTAATCCCAGTATATGGTCCTTCAAAAGCAAACACCATTGGACACTGAAACTATGCAACAGCTCCTCAGTCTTCGTCTCTCTCAGGAGGGAGGCCACAGGGAAGCAGCATTTTCTGTTCAAAGAAACAGTCAATCAATAAATTTAGTGTTACCTCGTTTAATGTAAGGGTATGCTAGAAAACGGTCAAACATGCAAATGTGAATGCAGCCCGTGAACGATATGGATAATTATCAATAATCTTCCGGTGCACAGCTACAATAGTTAATGAGGCATGTGAACAATGAAGCCCATGAACCAATATTCAGATCCTGCTAGAACTTTTGGCTTGAAAAATATTAGACAGCAATCCACTGAATTTGATGGATGGTTAGATGCCAAGTTGACACAAGTATGGGGTTCGTTATCATCGTACGTACTCCAGTTCTGTTTTCAGATACACTGTTGATTTCACACTTAACTGAACCACGTTAGCTGTGCCTCCATTTATTTTCTCAATATATTGCACAAAAGAGTTGTGGACTCGTTTGCTTCAATGGACACACTGCCTATAATCACTACTAATGGAGCTGGCTTCAGCGGTTGATTTAATTGGTTTAGGAATTTAGGATCAACTACATAGGTGCTGCTATCATCAAGTAGGGCGTGGGCAGTTGATTTAGAACCTCTCCTAGCTACAGGCACATTTACAAAAACCAAATAATTTGATTTGAGTGCTTCATTAACAAATTATTTGAATATAGTCAATTGTATCTTGTATGTACCATGTAACTAATAGAGCATCTATCCAACCAAGAGAAGTCTGTTCTATTCACTAAGGGTTCTTTCAACTTTGACAAATCAAGTACACATCTGATCCCCTTTGAAAAGTGATTCAAAACACAGCACAGAAGATTGCCACTAATTATGCATCATTTACATAAACATAAGCCATATCCTTAAATTTTAAAGTTTGTCAATTTACTAAATATATACCAGCTGCATAATTATAAATGGCTGGCATATGGAAAGACAAATGAACTGCAATTTAATTCTATATATATTATAAAGACAGTGCATATGAATTTCAATATTTAGATGATTTTATTTATACAGTTTACACACTTACGGAAATATATGAAGATGGCCAAGTCATTCAAAAAAATATAAGGTGCATTTTCTTTCATTAGAACAAGCCTTTGACCAAGAATTACTCTTACTACATAATGTTTATGACACAATTGATACTATAAAATTTGCATTCAAAAGTACTTGCTTATGATTATGATTATGATTTTGCATCAGAGAAATGGCATATTATAGAGTAAAACTGTTACTCATAGCCTTGTCCTCACCAAACAGAATACATTTTATGTTTTGGATAGAGAGAACTTTATAATAATAGTCTACTAGGCAGTACTTTGTGTGTAGTAAGGATGGAAAGAAAATCAGTAGAGCATTACACAATTATATCAATTCTGCTTTCCACCCAATCATCTCACTTTCTTGCAGGCAGAAAGGAAGTTCCTAATTTTTTTGGGTAGCATCATATTATTTCTGACAGACTCATATTGTTTTTTTTTTTGTGTATAGATTTATCGAATCCTTAACCGGAAGAACTATTAAGCCAGAAGATAACTGGTGGCACTTAGGAATTTCAAATGGAACACAGTGACTGTATTTAGATACTCGCACATGGCAGGCTATGAAAAAACCAGAAATGATGCAAAGTACAGAAACCCTCATCTTGTACTAAGCCATAATTTTACTACATTATTTATGCTCTAGAATTGCTCTATAAATTTCAGCTATAACTTCGGAGAGTGGAGGCAAGTTGTATTACATACCTGCATGAAATTGTAGCGTTCTCTGCCAATGGATTCATTCTCAGCAATGGCAAAATATGCTAGCATTGGATAGTGCCCAATATAAGAGGCATAGCTGTCTCTCTGGATGTTTACAGCCCATTCACTGTAAATAAGGAAAACATTAAGCAGTAATGTCTTATAATTTAGTAACCTCTTTTGATACAAAAATAACAGGGTACTTACAATCTGGACAGATCAGCATGCCCTGTACCGACATATTTGGCTTGAAGATGCTCGAGCTGAGAGTTTATGTTGAACCTATCGCTAGCCTATCAAATGGTAAATTGTGTTAGAAATGTTGTCCTCAAAATGTCAGAAAACCTAGCTATTGAACGAATACTGAAGACTAAGATCCAGTTAAGCCAAAGTGAGCATAAAGAGAAAGGGTAGAAAACAGCAGAAGCCCCACAAGACCAGGTAACACCCACCACACACTTAAAATCTGCCAGGCACATAACTGAACTACAATATCTGAAATACAAGGTGTGCACCCGAGTGAACTTATAAACAACTAAAGTACTAAACAGCAAACAAATTCATACTCTTACAGATGGTATATCAAATTATCAGGTACCTATTACACAAGGCTTATGTGAAATGATCCATACAGCTGCAATCCTCCACAACACTCATTGGGGGAAAAATATACGCACTCCGATAAGAGTACCAATTTAACATCCCAAAGCACTGTAACCTCAACAAATAATAAGCAGCATGTAGAACAAGCTCTAGTGGCTAATACTTTGGCTATGATAAAAAAAAAAGCAATTCAACCACCAAACACTGAACCTTAAACAGCAAACAAATTCATACTCTTACAGATGGTATATCAGATTATCAGGTACCTATTACACAAGGCTTATGTTAAATGACCCATACAGCTACAATCCTCCACAACACTCATTTGGGGGAAAAAAATACGCACTCCGATAAGAGCACAAATTTAACAAGCCCTAGTGGCTAATGCTTTGGCTATGATTAAAAAAAAAAAGCAATTCCACCACCAAACACTGAACCACACATTCAATCCTCCCTACGTTAAATTTATCAGACAGAAAGGGATTGAGTTCATTGTATTTCAGGCCTCTATCTAAGAGTTTCGTAATTTCAAAACAGACAGCAAAAGCATAGAAGAACAGTTCTACACATTTAACCAAATGAAAATTTCTAGGACCACAGCATATAAAATACAGATTACAATCAGTTGGTTTATGGTGTCCTAACCGCAGAAGAAACTAAACACCGGCCTCTATCAGCGCCGCGCAACCAATCAAGAGAGATAATCCAGGGAATACCGACCTGCATGATGGTGTCCTCTGGTCCGGCACCTCAAGCCAGTGCTGGCAACTCCGGATTCAGAAGCGTGCCTAGAAGCGGTGCAGGACATGAGTGTACACCCGATAATTTTGCAAAAAAAAAAAAGAGTTAGTATGCATGGTTGTTATTAGATCAGATCCGAAAACAAAAGGAAAAGGTTTAAGTTAGGGTTTGGGTGCTCGGTTTCGCACAGCCAGAAGGAAGAGAAAGGGGTGGAGTACCTGGAGCTGCTCGTCGCCGGCGAAGGGACCGAAGAAGACCTGGCGAAGGGTCTGACGCAGAACTGCGCACCTGGCGTATGGCGGCGGCGGCAGTCGCCCAGGCGTCGCCGGCTGCCGAGAGCGCGCGAGAGAGAAGACAGCAACAGACGCGGGGTGAGAACACATGGCAGGGCCATTGGGCCACATAGATAATAAACGCAGCCCAGGCCCGTGCATTTTGATTTTTTTTAACTTTTGTGTTTCTATAATAAATAATAAATTTATATTTTGCAAATAATCTCTACCTATCTCTACCACCTAATCTATACCTATCTATAAAAGCGAAAATTTCTCCACCTAATTTTTTTCACCTCCGTGTTTGGATCGGTGACGGTAGGTTTCTCTCCTTTACGTCCAGTCTATACAGAATTAGGATTATATTTAATTTTCTGCTCTCCTCCCGTTTGCGTTCGGAGTCCGTTTAGAACTAGGATTATTTAATTATGGCATCCTAGCTTCTATTCGAACGGTGAAGATCAGGTAAAAGGTAAATCCAAATCCAATAAAAATAATACGTAATAGCAAAGATGAAAAAAATAGTAAAAAATCTTGACATGAATGAGAATTGCCTGTGTTGTTGTCGTTCAACTTTGACACTTATCATTATGGATGGTCTCCCATCCAAATCCAAGCTCAAATGAAAATAGCTCCGAAAACACAAATAGCTTATAAAATTAAACCAATCCACCCATACACAAATCGATCGATTTGGAAATCAGATCAAGCCTCCAGGTCGCCCAAAGTGCCCGCGACGTGCCTCAGCGCCGCCATCAAGGTCCGCTTGTGCAGGCAAGACGGCGAACTTGGCTAGCACAAATTGATCCAAGTGAAAATCAGATCAAGACTCCGCGCCCCGGCTTTCGCAGTCTGCACTGCCAACCAGGTCCACTTGTCCAGGGGAGACGGCGGGCTTGGCTAGCTGACGCTGCAAGGACCTCGTCCGCGTTGGACTAGACGTGGAAGGCCATGATGACGGTAGCGAGGCACACAAAGCTAAATGAACGGGAGCCGCCACTGGCCTTAGCGCCGCTGTTGAGGGCAGCTGCTGCCATCACACACTATAAAATGAACATGTGACGTCGCTAGCCATAGACATAGCCGTCTATACTCATGATTTATATTCATGCGAGTTAGATAGCATATGTCCAACCAACGTACGCTATATGATTCTAAAGTATACTAGAACAAATGATACAAGTTATAATTTTCATTGCAACGCACGGGTATATTTGCTAGTCTATATCTATACCTATCTATAAAGAAGCAAAATTTTTTTACCTCTTTTTTCTTTTACCTCTCCGTGTCCTATATGTTTACGGTTAGAAAACCATAATCTTTCCCTAATACTTAATTGAAGAAATTTCTCTCCGCGAGAAACTTTCTGTCCGCCAGTCCAACTGCGGCCTTAGTCTGTCTGTTCATATAGGAAAACAAATACCCAAAGCCATCCCGTCCGTATAAGAAAATAATACCAGAGCCCTCCCGCCCGTAGAGAGAAAAAGGGAAATAAAAAAAGCCGGCCCTCCAGTCCGCACATTAAAATAAAAATTAAAAATAATAATAAAAATAAGGAAAATACAATAACAAAATAGAAAAAAGTGTGACGGCTGTTTTGCAAATCAACAATAGCAATAATAATTTTGCAAAGCGATGACAATTTCGCTACATATTATACGCAATGTTATAAGCCGTTTAAAGAGTAGTGAGTGAGTTCATCGTCTAATTCAGAAAGGAGTTGTTGCCGATAATAGAAAAAAATAAAGGATTCCACATAAAAAAGTTGATGTAGTAAAATTTTATCTCAAAATATATATACAACAAATGATATAGTAAAAGTTGTAGGATTTGCGCCTAGCACGTTTGATGGCCGCATCAGATTATTTTGGTACGGGCGTCTGGTTCCCACATGACACGGACTGCCCTGAGGTCCCAACTGAAGAATTCTGCCACACTCAAACAAAACGACCATGGAGGTAGTGGCCGAGAGCAGCACGGACCACAACGGTGAGGAGATTGTCATAGCGGGCCATACCGATCGTGCAAAGAGTACCTGAGTGAGTTCGCAATCTACTTCAACAAGGAGTTGGTGGTAAGAATAGAAAAAACTTGAGTGTCACAACTGAAAAAATGGATATAGTATGATCTCAAGATATTTACATAAACTTCAAGAATCCCAATACAAAGTATTTTGTTAGTTGCTTGTGTTTTCAAAAAAAATGATAAAAAATATTAAATCCATATCAAATTAAAGTCAAATCTAAAATTTCTAATTCAAACTTTGTTAAATTTTTTCTAACCATAGAGTATAATCGTGTGTGAAATAGAATCTTGAAAAGTCTAAGGGCATATAAAAAACCATAGATAGTATGCTCCAAAGACAGTTTGAAAAGTTATAAAATTTATAAAAAGCTATCAATACAAACCAGCGGGACTAGAAGAGACTCGATGTTAGGGTTACACTTAATCTATAACATAAGAATTGGTATAAAGATAAATTATTTTGAATACGACATAAAAACCTAAATACATTTAGAAATAGTTTAAGTTCTCAGTGAAAAAATATTTGATAAGTTTTTATTATTTTTCAAAAATGATGAAACTTATTGTAATAGGTATGGACAAAATTCGTAGCGGTACGGGTATTTTGTCTCTTTATTATTAGACATCGATTATAACTAGATACACAATAAAAGCAAGTAATATTTGTAGAAAAAATTAATATGTTTTATAATTTAAATACAGAGAGTATTATGGATTTTGTGACCCGTAGCGACGCACGGACAAATTTGCTAGTAATATTTAATCACGAAAATTTCGAACATATTTTTCTGTCCGCTATACGTTTCTGTCCGCTCCTTCCGTCAGACCAAATCTATTTTGGCTTCGTTGATCGGACTCTAGAAGTAACGGGTCGGAACAAGGAAATAAAAAATAAAACAAAGCTGCTATAGAACTCTGGATAGAATCGGACTCTAATTCCAGACGGAAACGCAGGACGGAAGCAAATCGGTGGTAGGCCTTCGAGACCGTGTTATGGACATTAGTGTCGTCCATTGTTTTTTTTATTTTTTTGCGTTTTTTGTCTGGTACTTTTTTTTTCTAGTCTCTCTATCCTCAAAGAAAAAATTACATATTGTTTAGACTTCAGACTCACCTTTTTTTTTTGTCTAGCCTCTCTATCCTCAAAAGAAAAAACTTACATATTGTTTTTTTTGTGTGTCAACTTACATATTGTTTAGACTCCAGACTCACCGTCGAGTTGACACAAGGTAAAGTATCCCTCTCCAGTATCAAACCCGCCCACGACATAGACGCACAGACCTGGTAGCCTATAAACAACACAACCAAATCCTACCGAGCAAATGACAAAAACCAAGCATAGATTCCAAATCGATCGAAAGAAAATGTCCATGTTTTACATCCTTTCCCAAAGTCAAATACAACCGATACATTAAACAAAACTGTTATTACATAAAAGTTGTAGATTTCATGGTCAATACAATTATTACATAAATTTAATCTTTATATGTGTCTATACGAAAATGTTATATATTTTAAAATGTGCTATGTACTAGTAAGAGTGTGAATAAATTGCCTCGATTTTCCACTAGCTAGTGGAATATATTTTAGAAAAAACATAATCTCCTATAGGGATAAATTTGTTTGAATATTTATTATTTTAATATTTTGTTTCAAATTATCTTAATTTCTAAATAATTAGTTTAATGTCAAATATACATTTGAACACTATATCGATCATTAGGTATCAAAATGATCTAAAATAAAAATGTCATACTACAAAATTATAGATCTTCTTTTTCTCTACAAAACTAATAATATCAAATATCAATCTTCTTTTGCTTCCGACCGAAGTAAATGGAGTCACACAATCTTGCCATGCCACCTGACTATTCCGTACTCTATGTTGGGCTACATCCAACCAAAGACACCGTCGCTAGTAATTAAATCGCAGAATTAGCACCTCTGTCACCCAACATAGTTAACGTGTTAGGTCACAAAACCAAAGGACGTGTTTTGTGTCCTTCGAATGACCTTTTAGATTCAGTATTAATCTATGTAAAATGTTTTAAGCATGTTGTTCTCCTTTTCTAATATCTTGAGTGTTCCTGTAGTACTTTTTTTTTTCTAAAGTCTAACTCATTCAAATTTCTCAGCTCCATTCATCCACTCGCCTCGTTATAAAATCTCACTAAATAATGTCCAGTTACCCTAGTAAATTTGTCAACAAAAAATTCCATGGTTCCCACAGAAGTTTCCTTAAATTGAATTTTTATAATTAAAACCTGAATTTAATATTTGGAGCCCTAAAACGATAGTTTTTATAATTATCATTTTACCGAAATACCAGTAAACATTCACTGAAACTGGATTCAAATCCTATTTGAATGGTACTTTCTGGTAAATATTAGATTTCTGATTTGTCTGTGGCAACCAGTCATTGAAAGAAACCATGCACTCCCAAACGTCCCAAAAATGAAGCACCACATGAATTACTACGACAGACAGGCAAGATTTTGGAGTAGTTACTGCATTCCCAGCTATAATGCCTTCATTTCAACAATTCGCTATTTGGTCATTCTCTATTTGCACAGCAGTCAAGGTTGTGATCACAGACGTGTATCTAATAATACAGCTCCTGTAGAAACGGCAGATGTACACAGTGGCATCCTTTAGAAGAGGCATAGTTAATGGGTTAATGGAGATGTAGGTATTGATATGTTCACATCATGCTGTACATGCACGTATGTCTAAAAAATGTCTTTTTAGATTCAATTGCATACATTTATGGTTGATCTTGGATGGATCTGAATAACATGAGCTTCCTTCCTCAAAAGCATTTGTTAGAATCTCCTGCAAAATGTAACTTTTGGTGACGTTATTGAACTAGAAACAAAACAATGTAACTAGTGCAGACAGAACGTTCTAAGTGCAAGCAAGGGAGAAAGGAACCTCAAAACTATTGATTTGGAATTATCTTGAGAAGCTCGATGTCAAACAGGAGAGTTTTATCTATTAAGCCTTGATTACGTAGAACAAAATCAAGAGCTCTTTGTCCCTGGAAGACAAATGATAAATGCTCAATGTGGTTTAGTCATTAACGACTGACAAGGATAACCTGAAAACATCTGTACATGTTTACCGAGAATGTCGTTGGTTTTGGACCCAACTTGTTGTAATCATTATCTAGGTATCCAAGATCCGGTGGTACAATGATCCTGAAGTGTATGAGCTCTTCAATAGTACATTTGCTAGTTGCAATAGTAAAGAGGAACTTATTTAAGCTTTGTCTTGGAAAAATTAGTAGATACTTTACCTCCTAACACCTCCTGGGGCCATGCCTGATATAGCCTCCTCAAAAGCTGGTATGACCTACATTATCGAAAAGGCTATTTGTGAGAAAGGTACAAACATAACATTTTCTACAGAGCTCTAGAAGCTGCAAAAACGCCAACTGTCAGTTTGTTAATTATCATACAAAATGTTTCTTTGCCAGTATTGTAAAAAAGGACATGTATCAGTCCCATAGCATGGTGTTTGGCAAAGCACTGAACAATAGGAGACGAACAGGAACTCAAGGAGATCAGGAGTCAAGGAGATCAGGAGTACTTCATAAACTAGAAAGTCACCTGTCCTGATCCAACTTTGAACTTGAAGAAGTCTTTGTCACCACCCTGCAATTTATAATTTGAGAATGATGCATCAGTCAATTTGAAGATATAATTCAGATTCAGAAGAAATAAAATGTGCATGCATGCACATGTTGCCCTACCCTATTTATTCACAGTGCATTGATATGTGTGCCCACCTCACAGTGATTCAAATGCATGCAAGCACCATCTGAAAAATAATTAGAATCAAGACAGTGCGTGACACACATCCTTGTCCACTATGACTGATTAATAGAAGGGTGCATGTGATGTGCTCCAATGCCAAAAAAATGTCCAATCATATTTAAACAAATATTATAACACACTTCTTTTTTTAGAACAATTATAACACACTTCTTCTGACAGTCCTAGTCAGTTCAATAACGAATCATATGATTGTTCAAACTCATATGAATGCTAAATACTCATCCTACAGTGAACTACAGTGGCAACTGATACCTCAAACGAACCTCCTTTGGTCTTGTTTCGAGCTTCAAAGATACGACCATAGTACCCAATTGTATAGCCATCCCAATCAACCTTGAAGTGCAAAGAAATTCAAACCCTCATCAGGGTTGACACTTAGAAAACATTACAAATAACAAAGATTATAGAGAAGGAATGAAGGATACATGTATATGTACACATGCAAAATAAGCTACATTTATATTCATATGTAATGGTTGTAACTCACAACAACAGTCTCCCCCTTTTTTGGAGAAGGGCCATCACCTACCCGCAAGTCCTGTATTTTGCAATGAAAATAATCATGCAACGTTTGGTCATTTGATCATCATGCAGAAAACTAAAAACCAATGGATGGTGACAAAGGCACCTTGTATTGGAGGCCTGATTCCGTTTCAGTATAATCTGGATACCGCATTTTTGTCTTTCCATAATCTTTCCCACGAAGTGCAGGCACTGAAATTTCAATGATCAGCTAAGATCTGGTTACCAATTCTTTAGATTGCTTGTTTGTTTTCTGGCTCAAGCAATAGATGGTTATATGAGCAAGCTTCAATTAGTAGTGATTAGGAAATTGGCTATATATACAGTATATCATTATCGCCTCTCACTCTGTCTCAAGCTACAACATGTTTTTGACATAAAAAGATACTGTTGGAAAACAGTTTACATGTACCCACATCCTTGTAGCCCAGGATCTGACAACTGACAGTTTTTTTGGAAACATGTGCTCGTGTTTTTCAGGAACTGCCAAAAAGACATTCGAGGTAAAAGGGGAACAGTCCCAGATCCCTGCAAAGCAAGAATTGTGCCCAACAAGTACCACGTTTGTGGGAGTAGCAATTTGAGGAGATGCCCAAAAGTGACTGTATACCCAAAAAGAAGTTCAATACCTTTAACTTCCAGGTGCACTACGAGTAAGCCTGGAAGCCAATTAAGTCCCAAAACCATCACAAAACGAGTCAGGCCCTCGTAGGACGGAGTGAAAACATCCAAAGGTCTATTAGCTATGGCACCAGGGCTGGCAAGCAGACCCCCTTTACATATAGCTAGAGGCACACTAGATATGTTATATAACCCTGAATGTGAAGTAATGAACATAAAGTTCATTCAGGCATAAATGCTTAGGAATATGCTTAGTCCTATGTGTTACAGAACAAAATTTCTCAACAGATACTAACTGTATCATGTCCATGAGAAATGCCATAAAAGAGGTATTAGTGATTCACAGTCAGTTTATCACTTTATCTTAGACTATCATGAGGTTCTCCTCCACACTGTGATTATTAGCATTTAGCAGACTACATGGCTTCATCTGCATTCCAACGAAGACAGGATAAATAGGCAAAATACATTGAGCATCCTTTTTAGAAAACTTGACCAGAAGACCACAGGACAAGCACAGCACATCTTTACTTAGAAATCTATAGCAAATATGCTCCAGTAAGAGCTTTCAGCACACATTTCTTTGATGAAGTGTGAACCTATTAATCTTCAACATGCAATATTCATCTTTATGTCAATGAGAAAGTTCAGAACTTAAGGTGCACACAGACAACAGACTAAATGGTTCAATATGTGAACCAATCGAAGAGAACAAATCTATATTAGAAGAAGGTACAAAAGACTCACTATCAGCAAATTCAGCTTTTGCTGTTCCGTTGACGAAAGTGTACTGAAAGGAGCCAATGGCCGTACTAATCGCAGGGACCAACAACAGTTTCCTTCTGTCCGTCACACAACCTGTACACAAGTAGTTCACGATGTTCTCAGTGTAATCCAAGAATAAGAATAGCATTTAGTTTGCCTTTTCTTGTAGGAACGACAAGAGATTTGCCACAAGTTCTATTAGATGATAGAAAAACAAAAACAGAGAACAGAAGGGTATGGCAAGTCCCTAGAACACAGCTTACAAGCATAACTTAAAAAAAAACAGAAGAAGAAAGCAAAAAAGGGTAAAGGACTTTGAAAGAGACTTGGGCCTACTAGTGACTGAAAACTGAACTCCAAGAATAAAAAATTAACAAGACAACTAGCCCACTAACTTGAGTCTCGCTTTTGGTGCATGGCAAATGAAACTGTTGGATATCATATTTGCATAGCAGCTGAATTGGCACCCATCCACAAAGTTTTTGTTTGCAAGAAATGTTTTACAGTTACTTGTGTGCATCTAGCTCATATGCATAGCACCCCAGCCCAAATACAGATTGTTAAACAACATATTGAATGACTCTGCATGAGAATTCAATCTTCTAAACATTTACAGAAACCACATTCCCCTGGTACATCTTAACAACTGGCTGAACATCATCTTTCATGGACGATCACTGTTATGAATAGCGCTCCCAAGTCAAAAAATGTCTATTATCACTCAATTAGTTGGTAACTGAAGACGCATTGCAAAAATCCTGAAGTGGTGGTGTTACTGTTGCCAATGAGATTACAATGAGGAAATCGTCTCAAAGGACCCAACGAGAACTTAAAAAAAAATCTTAAGTGAAGTAGTAGCAAAGAGGTACAGGACCGGAAATTAACTTGTTCCAATTGCCGGAACCTAATGGTAGGGATACGAGCAGTGTCTCGAAAAGAAAAATAGCAGCAATATTGCCGAACATGACTGACAGGGCAAGGTTTATCAGCATGACTGACCTGGAACGCTTGGCGCCCCGAGCTTGGCGAGAAGCATCATATCCTGCCCAAAACAGGAGGAAATTAGTGTTCCAGGACGCAAAGAACAAAGCAGCAGGAAACAAGGGCGGACCAGGGAAAGGACACCCGAATAATTTTTTAAAAAACAAAAACAGAAATTAGTAGACATAATGCATGTATACAATTGTGATTCGATCATATCCGAATACAAATTAGGGGTTTGGGCGCTCGGTTTCGCACAGCAGCAAGGTAAGAGAAGGGGTGGGCGCACCTTGTGGTGCTCGTCGCCAGCGACGGACTCGAAGAAGACCTGGTGAAGGCCCGAGGGAGACCTGGGCACCTGGAATAGGGCGGCGGCAGTCGCACCTCAGCCGTCGCTGCAGACGCGGGGGAACGGGGATGAAGAAATGGCAGGCCGCAGGGGACGGTCCACACTTGCCGCGCGGTGGGATAAAGGCAATTCCTCAGCACAAGAGTCAGTCGCTGACCGTGGGCCCCACGCTAGCTCCATCACTTCGCCTTGGGCATCCGCAACGGCTACCTCCACGCGTCGCCGCCCAGCCGCTAGAAGGTTACCCCAAACGCGCCACGTCGACCTCCGCCGCCGCCACCTCTTCCTTCGCCGCTTCGAGAAGGTGCTCTCTCACGGGACACGACGACTGAACTGACCGACCCGATTAGCAGACGGAACCATCAAACCCCAAGCTCTGAGAGAGAGGAAACGAAACCCCAAGGTGGAGGACCGATCGATCGAGGACCCGATGGAGAAGAAGGATCTGCTCGGCGTCCGGAAGAAGCTGCCAGCTGCGGCGGCGGCAGCAAAGCGGAGGCGGAAGGCGGTGACGCCATCCGCCAAGGCCGGCGGCGCCGGGGGGCGGCTCGCGAAGGCGATCGCTGCATACCTCGCGTCCGACTCCTACATGTACGCGCCTCTGGTCTCCGCTCTGCCTGCGCACCCACCGCTGCCGCCTCCGGCGGCCGTGGTGGCGCCATCCGCGGCGCCTCCTATTTCGACTCCTGGTATGTTAAGTCCTCAATTCCCCGTGCGCTCAATTTCCCTTCAGCAGTAATTACTAATTAGTAGTACCGCCCAAATTGTATTTTTGTTGTGGAAATAATCCCTGGTTAGTTTAACTTCACTGTGCTAAGACCATGCTAAAAACTGACAGTCCTGGGGTGAGATTCAGGCGTTTTGCCTAGACTTCACGTTGCGGGAAGGGTGATGGTTGACAGTCTGTCTTGCCGTCTTGGGGAGCAGCATGATTTATGGAAGGTGTCTTTAGAGTGACGAAGCTTGCTCCTAAACCCAATAGGGGCAAAGCAGCAAAGAACAAGGCTAACCTTTTGAACGCAACAATCGTGTCTTCCAGAGAGTCTTGTGTGCCAACGGCTAACTTTGAGGTCATCATTGAGGAGGCTGAGCAATGGATTGCAGCAGGATACACAAGTCTAGCGTCGCTGGCCGAAATGTCCATTGCTGCACGTCGACCGGGATGTTTCGCGGTCACCTTTAGCAGTTCACCGTCGCCAATTAGTGTCACCTGTAACAACTATTTTTATGTAAGCTTGCTTGGCCTGACAAGCCATGGCTTGCTTTCTCTGTAATTTGTAAACTCTCATCCTCTTAATGAAATATGTACTTAAGCACGGTCGTTAAAAAAACATTGATTCTTATTAAGCCAAATGATGGCAATTAATGGAGTTTAAACAAATTCTAGGGGGCCATAATCCCAATTGAACTCTGAGAAATTCCACCACCGGTCATTTAGGCAGCCTTTATGTTAGGAAATTATGTGGTTTGTGGTACGTGGTGGTGCTTGAACATATTTACAGAAGTAGTTTAAGATGCAAATGCAAATTGCAGCAATGATTTGGGAGATGTAAATTATTGAAGTTTTAGTTGATGTCCTGGACTCTCTCTTTCTACTCGATTAATTCTGATTTGAATTCTCTTATGAAAAACGAAATTACTGATGTGGATATGTGTTGGTACACACAACTGTGCAAGGGAGAATACATCTGCTGCTTTTCGAGAATGAGGCCATCTAGGAGTACATACCCATGATAAACGCTCATGGAGTGCCTCTTGGTTTAGAACAAGATTGTTAAAAGAGTAAAATTCAGAATAAGATTGTTTCTTATGGTCATAGGGGCATAAATGTATCTTGGCGAGTTCAAACCAATCCCAAGTTCAACCGATCAGTTTGGCATGTTTAGTAAGGCAGCATAAGTTACTCACTCTTCAAAGCCTTGAACGTAATAATAGACATTGCCTACATACTGGATCTGTAGCTTACAGGAGTATTTCTTTATGTGTACAACATGAGTCATATTTTCTTAATTGTGTAAAGTGTTGACATTATGTGTTTCCATTCAAATTGTGCAGAGAAAGAAGTCACACTGGTGCAAAAATACAGAGGATATTTGCAAGCAACATTCACTGCCTACTAGAAGTATTTGTGGACATGTTCTTGGAGCTGTGTGCTTCTAGCATGACCTTTAAGAGCTACCAATAGTTGTTTCTATGTTCTGTTATGTTACTGACTAGATATTGTTCCTTGGCAATCTACCTTCTTCTGGAGTTATCATGTGATTGCTCACCATTTTAATATGGATTGTTTAGTTAAGTAGCTTTATCTTGTGGTCTATGTTCACTAATGCATCCATATTTCTCATATTGCCAGTATATCCTCTTAAGAGTTTGAATAGGAGGGATTGAGTGCTCCCCAAACCGATAAATCCTGTCTATTCTGCATGTTGCCATTCGGTGTAGCATGTTGCCTCTCCTTTCTTTCTCCACTGCTGAATTGTGATATTGTTAGTTTGTTACAGTTAGTGTTTAACTGTTTATTATTGTGTTGTCCATCCCATCATGCTTGATTTGTTGCTCTTCCTTTTCTAACAATCGGATTGGCATAGAGAATGAGCATTATGGAAACATGAATAGAATAATTCCCTTTTCTTTGTGTCTTGTATTGCAGGTGTTAATCTGTCATGTTGTTCTTGTTTTACTCCCTTGTTCTGTATGCTGTGCTTTCTGTTTTCTCTGTCAGACTTCTCAGGAATATTGATTCCAGTGTGTCCACTAAGGTTCCTTTGATGATCTTGAAACATCTTTCCAGTGTCTGTTGCTAGCATAGAACAGAAAAGCTCTTGGGCCACTTTCATTATTGCTTTTCGATGTAACTTTTGTTTGGATTTAATAAGGTTAGTTGTGTGGAATGATGAGCTCGTGGGGGCAAGGGCAAGCGTGGACAATCATGAGATCTCATCTGATTTAAGCATGGTTGAATATGACCACTTCTTATGTTGGGCCTTATCAGAGAAGTACATCTTCATGGCCATGCCTGAGATTTTTGTGGCGCTAAATGATATTTAATCAGTGGTCTGGAACTGCATGAGAAATCCATACGGAAGGAAGGAAGGTGGCTTATCTGAATTAGTTGGAACAGAAGCACAGGACAGGACCAGCCACATGTGTGCATATGGCTTACAGACCCCACATCTGCATGGACTTCCAACTGGATTTGGTTATGCATTGTAGCTGGAAACAAAACTTAATTTGCTTATGTTAAATCTGATCGAAAGGTTGTCTGCTTTTTTTGGCGGGTTTTCCTCAAATTAACAGTGCAATTGTATGGTTTTTGGGCCCAGGTCACCTTTAAACCAGGTCAATTCTTTCTTCTTACATAAACCGCAGCAGCTCCCTACCCTTTTCGATGGTTCTTAAAAAAAAGAGAAGGCATGTGTGTGCACAGAAAATGAGATTTTTATGGCGAGGAACTAGTTCCAGTGCTGTGTTTGTGTTTCGAATTTGAACGTCTAATTTTTTTGTAGGTTTCTGTTTGCTGAGAGTGAGAGGTAGAGTTTTCAAATTTGTTATCTCGAATCATATTATGTTCACCTTTGCTGTGGAGTTTTATGGGTGTACCTTTTCTGTGCAGTGGGGCACCCACATTAGAAGTTCAGTGAGAGAATCAATGGAGATACTTGATTTGATTGCAGGAGTATTAGCCTTTCCTTGCTGCAGGAGATGGATAAGGACTGGTTGGCCTAAAGGCTGAAGACTGGGATATAGTCTTTGCTTTCTTCCGGGAGGCCTGCCCTTTTGTGGTTGTGGTAAAGTTTGCTGATTATGTTGAGGAAAGTGTTTATGCTGGATATATATGTTGATGGTTCCAGGTGTGTCCTATTCGACCATAGTTAAATGCTCAATGTATGTCTTAATTAATTCTTAGAAGTTAGTCCATAAACTGCTATAGATGAGTTCCTTGACAATTATTGCACTGCAATTTTCGGCTAGATTCTGTCTGGATGATAAAATTGCATTATAAAGTTGCTGCTGCAAATGCAATACCTGTCCTCCTCCATGTGAAGGAGATGAACTGAAGACCCACATCACCCTTTGTCTATAAAATAAGTTCCATCATCTTTTCCTCTTTCTTTGTCTTCAAGGGAATTGAAACATGTGGAAGTCATACACTTCAATTTTTTTTCCTTCTATCTCCTGAGGGGCATTCTTAGCATCTTATCAGGCCATATGCACCATGCATCATATCTCTTGTTTGATGATTGTCTATTGCTTTGAGAGGACATCATTTGTCTTAGGTTCTTAAAAGTCCTACTAAACAGCATTAGACAGATCCACAGTATGGAGACTTGTCGTCTTCGTGCATCTCTGGTTGTTGCAACTTGATTTTGCATCATGTAACCTCATGATGCGTTTATTGAAACGGTTATGACTTCATGCTTGTCCAGGCCACCTCAAGTTACATATCTGGATCAAGTAATTTTTGATGGTTTTTTTTGGCATGAATTTTGTTTGTCCAAGAGTCGGCAGAAAAATTCGACCTTGCACCCTGACTGCTATTGCTTTCTGCGCTGCGCTTTTTCTGATCGGTGCTCCAAATAATGCTTCCAAATCATTAAGTGTTGCTATTTTTATTTGACCTTGCATTAGTGTATTGCATTTGCCATTCTACTTTTCACAAGATAATAACTTATGTAGTGTTGTAGTTCCATCCTTGTTTTTTAGTCGCAAAAAAAAAAGTTCCAGCCTTGTTCTGTTTAATATGTTGATGCTGTAACATGTGTTACTATTATTTTGGCAATCTATTTGTTATTATTTTTTGTTGTCTCTGGTTCAGTGGACTACAGCCTTGCCATCCCTGGCTCTTATATATTTGCCTAATCCACCATTGTTTCAGCCGCCACCCTAATATAGCGTCTTTTCGTTGTGCATGGCTGTCTCATTACGAGCTAATGCCAAGCACATGCTACATGGGCTGCGACTTGCCTATGGTGGATAGTCCAAATCATAGCATCGCAGACACACATGCTCACACATGGATGGGCTCCAGGTGCTGCAATAAAGCCACGCAACCCCTTGGAGCTGTATCATTAAGGTAAAGGTGTATTTGTTCCCACCATATTATGATGGTCATATGATTGTACGTGCACTAGGTTGTGCGTTGATCCCTGATTACTTCGATACTTTCTGAGATACTTTTATTTTCGTCAAGATTGGTTAGCGAGCTCGGAAAAGTTAGGAGTTCTGCACGGCTTGATGCCCCCAATGCATTCTTGCTAATAGATTCGTTAGTTTGGAGCTGAGTTGATTTGCAGCCACAGATTCTACTTTCAGATGTTTTTAAATTGTGGAATCAAGGTCTTGACCTGCTGACTGCTGCACAGCACAGGTGGATCGAGGTGTAAGACTACTAAAATTCTAAGACTACCGGCACTCATAAAACTCTATATTCGTACTCTATCCATCCTATTTATTCTTTACAGCGTACTCTATCCAAATTCTTCCGCACTCATCTATTCTTTACAGCGTGTGGGCCTCAGAGATCAGAATTATTTTATTTTTTTCTCTCTCCCCTTCGTCTTCCTCCTCCGGCGCCCCTCCCTCCATCTCTCTCTAGCCACTGCCCCGCCGTCCCATCCCTCCCCCCTCTCTCTCCGCACGGAGGAGCTCCCGCGTCCGGCCGGCGAGGCAGCGCCCGCCCGCCGGTAGATCTCGCGCGCCCGGCCCGCGAGGCCGCGCCCTCCCGGCGGCGGAGCTCCTGCGCCAGCCTGGTGGCGGGGCGAGCCCGTGCGGCTCGGTGGCGGAGCGAGCCCACGCGGCCTGGCGGCGGAGGGAGTGTCGCGGACCGGGACGACTGCGTCGCGCTCCTCCTCCTCGGCCGCCGTGCGCCTCTCTTCCTCCGCTCGGAATGCAGCAGCGCAGGGCTCCGCTCGACGGCGACCCGTGGAGCGCGGCCGGCGGGCGGCCGGAGCTCCGCTCCCTGCGGCCATGGCGCTCGATGCATAGCTCGACGGGCCGTCATGGCGGGCGGGCGGAGCTCGGGGGACCCGGATTTGGACGACGGCGGCGAGCCTCCCCTCCTCCCTCTCCGGCGACGGAGCTTCCGCGCGAAGCATGGCCGGCTCGCTCGCCCGCGGCCGCATCTCGCTCCTTCCCGCGCCTCCTTCTCTCTCTTCGTGCTGCGTGCGAACGGAGGGCCCCGTGCCTGTAGCGTTGCCTCCTTACATGCGCCAAACTTGCGGTTCGTGCGGATGTCAGGTGCTTTACAGCATGCTTTACAGCACGCGCTGTTGCAGAATCTTAGAGTGTACGTACCACTGTAGCTCTCACGGTTGAATTTAATTGTCACCCACCGAGAGACAACTGCTAGATTCAAATTAATGGTCACCTTCGCTGCCTGAAATTGAAAGGTAGCATATGTTTAGGTCGTTTAAGAATCAAATGTGCCTGCTAGAAAAGGAAGATTGATCTCAGTATGGAGTTTTCTGCGTGTTCGTACTGCATCTAATCTAACATTGCTTAAACCAGAAGCCTTTCAATGTTAATTGGCATGTTAATACGTATGCATCTCCCTGTTTGGTAAACTTTGGCTTGTTTTTGTAGGATTGTTTTCACCCAAAAGGATAATAAATCGGCAACAGGGTGGCGAGAGAGATGGGGACAGCGCTCTCTAATGATGTGGAGCAAAAGGCCAGAGAGCAGTCTTGCATGCACATGCCCTTCTTGGACGCTTCCTCTGGTTTGCTGCTGTCTATCTGGTCAGCAGTACATTTATGCATGGATTAAATCCCCGCACGTACTATGTGCTCTATCTTCATCATAGCATCCTTTTCAAGGAGGATGGTTGTAGATCACCAGTTGATGTGACGTGTTAGCATATATTCTCGGGGTAAAAAGGATCAAATCCCACATATCAACCGTCTGTCCGTCTATCTACCTGAAGAAATGGACTTGACAGAAAGAACTTCCCTTTCAGTAGCGACACCCCGTTTGACGGTCTTGATTTGGGACTTAAAAAACTATGATAATTCAACATTTAAAATATTATGTTCTTATCCGCAGGGCGACCTTCTGATGCAGCAAAGTTTGAGAATATTCACTCGCATGATATGGTCCTTGCAGAGGCCGATTTTTTTTTTCCATTTTCTAAAAAAAAAATGATATTGTCCTGCCAGGCAAGTGAAGTTCTTGTGCTACTTGTGCTTGACTCACAACCTGAGCTTGATCAACTGGTTGATTTATTAATTAGAACATGGACTGAAAGGAGTATTGTTCCTCAACTATTTTGCCATTGTCTTTATTTGTTATGGAGAGGTTCAAGTGTCTGATTGGTAGGTACACACAAGTACACATCTTTCTAATGAGTAGTTCAATCAGTATTCAGTAGTGACTATTATTCATAACACGACAGATGCTCCCATCCAAATGATCCTGTATCTGTAGGGATCATTACACAATGTTTTTTGGTAGTTAACTAGCTATTTGCTAGATGAATGTGGTTCCATGTGTCTTTGCATATTGTCTTATTGGTCATGCCAATATCAGGAGGCAAGGAGCTGAAGAGCTAGTCAAAAATTCATAGTACACACCGACACATACAAACAAATGAAATACTCGAACCATGCATGCCCAGCTCTTAATTCCAGCCTATTGACAACCACCAGTGAAAGCTTCTCTCTTGCAATCAGCTGATGCAACGGGCTGGCTTTCCCAGCCAGATTTAACTACTAGACACACTTCCATATGTGACCAACCAATCGCATAGGGGAGGCACAATTATGCTACTACTTTGGTGGGTGGTAGGGAGGAGTTGAACAGAGATGCCCATGGCAAGAAATGCAGCTAGGTTCTCTCTTCCCTCTTACATGTGCAATGGTGACTGGCATGCAAACGATCGATGGACTGTATCAGAGCTTGCTACACACCGTAGATGTCAGAGAGCCTCCGGAGGATGGCCACCTTCAGCTCTAGTGCGCAGATGTACTCAGCAGTTTGCCGGAGCACCGCATCGACGTCAGCCTTGCGGCGAGCACCCACCGGCACAATCTTCTTGAGCTCCCGGAGCCGCCTCAGCACCATGAGCTGGAACGGCCGCCTTCTCCTTAGTGACACCATCCCTTTGCTAATTTTGGTTCTTTTTCCTAGTGTCACCATGGACTCTCTATCTCTCTGTCTCTCTCTCTCTCTCTAGTTTTAGCAAGTGTTGAGCTGTATTAGGCTTGTGGTGTGTGGTGCAGGGGTGTAGTGACAAGGGGTGCATATTTATAGGGTGAGAACCTGAGAGGAGGCGTGTGACTTCACTTGGCCATGTGGGAGAGGACTTGGTTCTAAGCTGTAGACTGAGCTGTAAGGAGGTATACTTGGAGCTATCACTGACCATCAGTTTTTCTGAGCTTGCCCATATCTTATGACCGTGTCTGTGTGCAACTATTATTGGCTAGGAGTAGGGTGTGGCTCCCTGCTTATAGTTTAATCCAAAGAGGAAAACCTAAAAGGACCTCCCAATGCTAGTCAAATGTAGCATGGTGTAGGTTTCTGCCTCTCTTGACACAGTTAAAATATTACTCTCGTTTTGATTTGCTCTCAGAAGGACGGCCCTGGTGCAAGCGGTAGAGCTTTATCGTCTGTGACCAGAGCCTACGGCATTGGGTACGCCTTCTGATTTGCTCTCCGTATCAGCAAGTGAGCCATTCTGACCTGGGCAAGATATTTAGCCAGACTTTGGCAGTGACAGGGTGGACGACAAAATGCAAACAGAGGAAGGTTCATGAGAGATTATTGTATTTTGTTGCCGATTAGTTGTATGTTCTGAATATGCACTGATAGTGGTTTGCATCTTCTCGTCTGATGCTGCTGCAGCTCCAAACAGGGCATGAAAGTGAATCACTATCGCTGTGGATGAGATTGTGGAAGCAGCTGCTGGCCTTTTGAAGGGTGAACAGTGGCGTGGCTAGCTGGGGGGCAAGGGCATGCAGCTGTTGAGGCTAGAGGACAGCTCGAGAAATTGGGTAATAATTGCTTGACGTCTCCACGTCTCGTGCACTTGTTTCTTCCTTGCCATGGGGTTCTGTCCTCTCGTGTGGTCTATCTCAATCCAACCTGATGCCGAAATGGCCAAGGCACAAATAGCTGCCCAGCATTCTGAGAGCTAACCACTTCACATGATTGCTGATCGTCTCAACCACATAAAAGGGTCATATAATAGTTCTTCTAATCTATGGTTTTATCAGCAATAAGTGTGCCAACTAAGTAACATTCAGCTTGATGGAGAAAACAACGTTTACCTGCAACTCTGCTTTGGATTTAAAGTGGCTTTTCAAGGTGGTTTGGTGTCTACATATGACAGCGCTAATTTTAGGCATAGTAATTGTATTTGCCAAGACATATAACAGCTTTGATTGCCTTGAATTAATAAGGACTACTGGAACAGCCCATATAGGTAGCACTGTAGTGTGTAAACTCTAGGTTGCAAACAATATTTTGTAGCCATATGTTAGCAGCCCATCCTTTATAGACCAGCTTAGCTGCAATGGTTATCAGGCGCAAAGAACTATTGTCCAAATCATCATCATCGGATGATTATCATTGCCGGCAATCTTTGGGAGGCTCCATGTGATTTTTGTCAAGTTGTGGCACAAATGTTGCTAGGAGCTACGGCATCCCATTCCCATGGCTATGTTTTCACTCTGATGAGCAAGTGTCCAAGCAGCAGTAGCCTGCACGCACACACATGGCCAGCTTGGGCCTGAGTTAAATATTTGAACTAAATTTAGAGCCACTGGTTTGACGATGCCTTCTTTCTGATTATTCTTGAGACAATAGTATAGAAAGACTGGAGAAAACTGTTCAGTGCCTGATCTAATTTGGTTTATTAATCTAATGAAGCCATGGTGGCACACAGGTGATACATTGCTCGTTAGCCCTTCAGATGACGCTGCACGTGCTGGTTGTCAGTACTGACTGTTCAGGAAGAAAGCAACATTTGTGATCTTGTTTATGCATCTCTAGTTTCTCTTGCACCTTGATCAGGATGGATTTTTTTTTTTTTTCAACCCCTGCACCTCAGCTCGTTCAGAGTACAGACTATTAAATTCTGCTCTGTTTCAGTTACTAGGAAAGCAGCCATACAGATCGACTAGTGGGGAGTCATGCAAGTAGCTAGCAGTGGGTTTGCAAGAGATGCTTTTGCAGAAGCAGGAGAGGCCGGCATCGGTCTCGTTCTCTCAACTCTTCTGAATTCAAGAGATCGCACTCACCACCAGTTTTTCAGATATCAATCTGCAAGATCTGTCGCAGCCAGCCATGGTATGTACGTTCTGCAACCTAGTGCTGGCATTTGGCGTAGAGCTACCGCGCGCGTCGGCACCCTCACCTGGTTCTCGATATGGCATGCGGGGGGCACTGTGGTGCCGTCACTCCAGCCGTCCACTCGCAATTTGGACAGACAGTGCCACGAAGCTCTTGACAGAGCCGCGGCCAGGCCAGGCCGAATATTTTCAAATCTTTTTGTGATCGCTGCTAGCCAGCTAGCTGGCTGCCCGCCCGGCCTGTAGCCTGTAGCTGTAGTCCCGGCCAAAACGACTCGCAAAAACTCGATTCGTTACCTACCCACTGCACAGCCACGGGCCGTCGCGACCAGTGACCACAGGAGATCTCATATCAAATCAAAACAACGGGCGTAAGCAATGCTGATCGATGATCCACTCTCACTATGTCTTGTCTGGGCTAGCTAGAAAACAGGATGCCTGGGTCTGTAGCTTCACGTGTGCTAACGCAGACAGCACGAGACGTATATTTATTTATATATACACAATATATATGCATATGCATATGCCCCAGTACGTGCCCAGGCGATGGCATTGGCATGGCATGATTGATCGAATAGAACCAAGAGGTAGCGAGTGAATAATTCGAGCGATGGATCGGTCAGGGTACGTACGTCGCCCTGTCCTACCCGCCCGCCCGCCCGCCCGCATGCCGACGTGGTTTCGTTCTCGGGCTGGCCGTCATGCGAATGCGACGACGACAGCGCTCCGATCGGCGATCGAGCGAGGCCGGCCCCAGCGCGCGGGTGCGCGGGGGCGGCAGCTAGCACCGCATGCTGCTGCTGCCCCCCGCGCACAGAGCGCCGAGCCTGAGAACGGCCAGCCAGCTGCCACTGGCCGGCTCGCTCGCGTTCCCTGCATGCTAGTGTCACGCGTGGCATCGAGATCCGGGCGTGCGTTGCCCGATCGGACGGTCGCCGTTCGCCGATATAGATCGAGGCCGGGACGCGGTGGAGCCGAGGGGCCGGCCGGAGGCGGTGGCCGGTGCCATGCATGCCGCGGCCGTGCGCGTAGGCAGGCATGTGTGGGTGGGCCGGCAGGGGCAGAGTGCAGTGCAGGGGGCGCATGTGCGCGTCGCCTTCGCCCGCGCGCGTGGACAGCATGCACGTGCAACCCCGCAGTGCGAGCTCCCTTCCCTGTCTGTGAACGCACGGGCTCGGTGTGAGAGGGATGGATGGATCGGATGGGTGACGACGGAGATCGAGCTGGACTGAAGAGACCGTACAGAACCCGGCCGGTCTACATGTATCTGTATGCTCTTGAGTCTTCGCTTGTTGCTGCTCACAACGACGACACGAGCAAGCTGTGTGAGAGAGAGACTGCTGTCAGACTGAGGGCCGGCCGCCGGGGAGACATCCATGTTAATGGTGACCTGCACTAGTAGAGACCGGAATACGATGTCAATGCATGGTGAGCTGCGGGGAACAGTGGTACTATCGCTGAGACAGAGATAGATGTAATGTTGCCACATATCGGTTCTGAAAACGAGTGTCGTATTTCGGTACCGGTCTTGTGTGATGTACTCATAGCTTTGACCGTCATTACTCCTGATATAATCATCATCCAGTATTTGTTTCGAAAAAGTGGTGTTTTCAAGACTAGTCGTCCATCGATGATGTGCCCTGCAGGGTGGTGAGCGTCTGGTTCGTGGATGATGCATGCACCTGCACCTGCCGGGAGCGGGAGCAAGCAACCCAATAAGATCCATGCATCGAACTCCCAGCGAAAACGGATCGGATGCGAACGGATATTAGTCATATCATATTTGTTTTCATAATTAGGCTCGAATTTGGATTCGAAAACGGACAGTGTCAGTCATTCATTCTGGATAGGATACGATTGGGTATCGACATTATAAATATAGTATTTTAGTATTCAGATATGGATACGGTATCCGATGTTGAATATCCACACGCGGATACGGATGAATTTAAACCCCTCTAAACGAATCTAATCTCGAATACGGTCGAAAAAAATCCGCGGGATCAGAAAGCTCTGCCAGCTCCCATGTCTGTTCACTTAAGCTAGCGTGCGCGGTCCGGTTCAGGCTTTCAGCACAGCAGGTTCACAAAGCTCCACGAACGGTAGCTACCTCTCTCACGGAGCCGGAAGAAGGCAAAGATTTTCTTCATGGAAACAGTACCTGCACGACAGAGGCACTGCACGGGGCGAAAAAGATGTGGAGCAACGCGCGATTGCGAATCCACCGGTGACACGACGTGCTGAGAGAACCCCTGCAACCGTGCGCACATTAGCCTGGAGAGACCATGCATGGGATCCACAAGGGGGAACACGGCATGACCCCGGCACTTACAAGCTAGCTAATCATGGTGTTATGGCGCAACAGTGTTCATGACGACGACACGCAAAAAGATGATGGGATAAGTATCACGATAATATATAAGCCCTTGCTGATTCTACGCAGACCAATGCAATATGCTAAATTCTCTTCATACTGATAGATCCTGCAGCCTGGCTCTGGATTCTGATGAGACTAGTATGCAATACTATGCATGATCCAGACATTACATCAACATCTAAGCGCAGTTCTGTTACGCTGTAGGAAAAGCTTGGCGATCGAACAACAGTAAGAGTGAAGCTGATCCTACGGCGGCAGTGCTTGTGGTTGCAGCTTGCAGGTGCGGCGCACGTACTCCACCAGCTCGCACTGTACGAGCTCTTGATAGCATCCCAGAATATACTAGAATTTTCAGATGGGGGAAACCAAGCTTTTAATTCATGACATAGACACAGCATAGAGTGATTCTCTTTGATAGATGATGTCTTAATTCCCTTGAGTGTGTCCAGAACAGATGGCTCTGCTCTTAAATTCATGAAACTGTTAGTTTTTACGCTAAACACATGCTTATTAGCTGCCTGACTACTCTGTCGACACGTACCGCCCCTCAAATGCCCTCATGCTGTTGCAGCTGACTTGCCAATACATTTGGCCCTTCTGGGCGAACAGCTCCATCAATGATTGGCCAGTGAATAGTCATGTAATGTGCGTGAGAAGCTATCCATGATCATACCCGTGGACTTTCAGTGCCTGATCAAATACCAAAAGCATTTGTTCTGTCGGCTTCACAGCAAAGAGAAAAATAAAAGGATCTCTGTCTTCAGCTTAGACCTAGAGCAGTTACGCATTCATCCAATTTAACTGAGGACGCGAGCAAGACGCCGACAGCCGATTAAAAGTTAGATCGCATGGTCTGGTTGATTGTGAGAAGGATAATGCATGCATATTCAACTGAACTGAAGAAACAGTCAACTTGTACAGCAACTCTGCCGTAAGGCAGAAGGAAAGTGCTGCAGTCTTCAGACCACCCGCACCGGGTGCGCCAAACGGCTGTTGCAGCATCGGTATACAGCAAAATGGCCTGCACCGGGTGCTGTAAGCGTTGCGGTAAACAAGAGCAAGCGCTCGACGTGCGGCAAATATGGCGTGATAGCGCAGGTGCTGTACAGCACGTTGCGGGCCCACGGTGCATGCGGTAGAGGAGAGAGAGGATGTTGGTCGTGTTGCCCGTCGCTGTTCCGCCGAAGCCGTGCTCGCGCCGCCCGTCGCCGGTCCGCCGCTACTTGGGCGAGCTTCGCCGCCAGCCCCGCGGGCGAGCTCCGCCGCAAGCCGCGCGGGGAAGCTCCGCCGCCGAACCGTAGGGGAAGGTCCGCCACCGCGCCGTCGCGAGCTCCGCCGGTCCGCGGGCGAGCTCAACTAGTCCGCCGCTGGCCGCGGGCAAGCTCCGCCGCCGCCGGGCGCGGGCCAGCTCCGCCACGGCGGGCACACGGGCAAGCTCGAGCTCCGCCGCCATGGGCGCACGGGCGAGCTCCTCTGCCGCCGGGCGCGGGCAAGCTCCGCCTCGGCGGGCGAGTGGGCGAGCTCGAGCTCCGCCGCCATGGGCGCACGGGCGAGCTCGAGCTCCGCCGCCATGGGCGCGCGGGCGAGCTCCGGCACTACCCAGCCCGCCGCCAGCCCCGACGCGCGGCTGCCCCCAGCCCCGGCCACCGACGCGCGAGCCTCCGGGACTGCTGGAGGGGAAGGCAAGGGAGCAGGGGAGGCTCCGGCCAGGAGAGGGAAGAGAGAGAATGGGGAGGGAAGAAAGGAGGGCTCGGGTGAGGGATAAAAAAAGAAAAAAATTATATGTGGGTCCCACGTAATAATAAAGTAGAGATATAGAGAATGGATAAGTGCGGAAGAAAGTAGTATAAAGTAAAGAATCTCACTGACCACGTAATAATAAAGTTGTCGTTCGTCTCTATACCATTTCGTCAATCTCTCCTCCAATACCACAACTGTCACCTCTTACTCGTCCATGCAAAAGCATAACATTCTTCCTCTGTACCTTCTAATGTGTGCAATCCTGCTATGTCACTACGTTGTAGCTTTCAGCGTAATACGTGAAGCATGACATGGTGTAGTATGGTCGGAACGCCAGCACCACATCTAAATCTAATCCATGCTGACAAGTAATGTCCGAATTAGAGCCTTAATTGGGCGTCGGCCCCTACGGGATTCTTCACGTATAGCAAGGCCACTTAACTTGCTGAGATTAGAGCCCCAGATGTCAAACTTAGCTCTGCCCCGCTGCTCCGTGGCATCGCACTCCATGGACACCATATAGTTGTCTCAGCATCGTGGACCGTGAAGTTTTGGAGCCATGGAATCCTGATCTTCCAGTCAATTTCTGATGCAAATGCAATGAGGTCTCTATGCGCAGTGGCAGCAAGATCAAACATAGTGTCGAGCCATGTGAAAACACAAGTTTTGTAAGCGGCTAATGCAGTATTGTAAGGGCAGCCTGTAGGAGTATTAAGTTCGCTCGCATCACTATTTGCAGGCAGATAAGACTTGTCATGTGTGATGATGTGTCCTTGAGTGCTTTGTGCTCCTACGTTCTTTTTATTAAATTTTACTTTTGTTTTAGATTTTAACTCAGTCAATATGTGTCCAATCCATTGTACATGAAATTTTCACCATAAATTATACACATCAATAAAAAGATTATCGTAAAAACTTTACCATAGAGACAAGAAAAACATTCTCTATCTGTAAAAAAGAAAACATAGATCTATAGCTACATAAAAAAATTTATTCTAGCGTATAGACTAGTCAAGAGGATTTCTAAAAAAAATATTTTGCTACTTTTTTGTTTTTTCTATGTTTATAATCTCCAGTGTAGGCATAGTCAAGAGGAGTTAAAAAAACAGTCTTGCTACTTTATTCTATAATTTTTTACATAGTTTATAAGTTTGTTGTTTTACTTGACAAAAAAGGAAAAAATAGTCAAGCTATCGCTCAGCCTAGCCCACTGTCGCAAAAGGGCCACGAAAACGGATTCGAACCCAGGAAGAGGAGGCACAATATGAGCTAAACTTTTACATTATGAATCCTCAACTGTCTCTAGTTTAATTTAGACCCATCGATCTTTTCTTTGCCTCTTGCATTTATACCTAGAACCTTCCTCTTCTTCTGTTTATTTATTTATTTTCTCTTTCTCTACAAAACCGTAGATAGACCAAGGTCGGGTGGACAGATTTAGGGCGAACTGAAATTTCCCTGTTTTATTATTATTATATATATAGGGTAAGATAAGATATAGTTAAAAGAGAGCAAGGGGAAATTAATGTCTCACATAATTACAATATCTACTCTTATATTGTGTATATACTGTGTATGTAGTTCGTTGAAAGGAGAAGAGAGAGAAATGAATGAGGAACGGGTCAATGTTGACAGCCTAAAATTGGCCCATTCCATGTGAGTTATTTTCAAACGGGCCCAAATATTGTCATACGGCTTCTCTGGAGCAATTCGAACCACAGCCGTGTTCTAGGCCTTAAAGTCAACGGCCTTTTATAAAAGCTAAGCCACGGCCTCACATGCTTAGAGCATCTCTATTAGTTGCTAAAAAAAGTGATAAATCAACGAGCTTTCCAAGTGACTAAAAAAGTTGGGAGCATATCTTTTTTTTTTTTGAATTCCAGGGCAAAGCCCCAGCCTTTTGATTATAACCAAAAGACCACGAGTTTAACAATAAAGGTTCTTACAAGGCAAACATCCTTTTGGACTCCTCGGTTGCTTACCAGCACACCGGCAAATGGAACAGAACAGAGAAAAACTAAAGTTCTCGGAACTCAAAAGAAACACCCCGTACAGGAGTTGACACCACAAGCTCTTCTTCATTTAGCTGAGAGAAATCTCCAACTCCTTCCACCATGGGAGCCTCATCTTGTCAGACTTGTTGGTGCCCCGGTCATTGGCACTGACCTCCCATCCATCAACAGCAGAACCTCCTTTCATCAACTTCAGCGTGTGCTTTGCTGCACACCTGGTAGCCACAGCATTGAGTCTGGAATGGTTCTGATACTCCTGATATAACACAACAGTATATCCCTCTTTTCCTCTGGACAAAGTACCATCCAACTCTGTAAAGTCCCAAAAATCCTGCAGAGGAGTATTTCCATACTTCTCCAATTTATTCTCTAAAAACAAAAATCATTCCTATGTTTCTAAATAGACCATATGACAGCAGAGGAAACCATATTTAAAAGGCAATTTCTCTTATTATTAAGCCAAAGTTTCCCTACACAAAACATGTCCTCTCCTATTTGTTGACCAACCACATCAGACATATTTCCAACATTGCTACTGCATATTCAAAGAATAGATGGGTGATAGTTTCTATTTCCAAGCAGAACAAACAGGTTTCATCATCAACTTTTCTCCTTTTAGCTAGGTTATCCCTAGTCAAGGCTCTATTATGAATCACTAACCTCAGAAAACAATGAACTCTAGGGGATCTTAAGTTTCCAAATTGCTAATAATGTACAGTTTTAATGCCTCTAAAATTAATGATCCTATACAGGGATTGAGAGGAATACACCCATGAGGTGGTAAAATGCCATACCATCTCATCTTTCTCATTTGATAGCTGAATAGTAGAAACTAATTCAAGAATTTCTAGCCAAGAATTGTAAAGTTCCTCTGACACTTTTCTTCTAAAAGTACAGTTTAGATTTATACCATTCCAAAGTTCTGCAATAGACTTGTTTTTCTCATTCACAATTCTATATAGTGGCCAGAACTGAATGGCAAGGCTAGATGAGCCTAGCCAATTGCCTTCTCAAAACTTAACTCTCATACCATTTCTTACTTTCCACCAATAACCCATTTTTGCAGCCTGTATGGCATACATAAAATTTCTGAAGAAGCTGGACACATTCCTAGTCCTAGTGTGAAAGATATTTGGCTTTTCAGTTTCATATTTATAATCTAACAGATCTTTCCAAAGTTTACCTCTATCTGAATTGTATCTCCTTAACCAGGAAGCTAGCAAACTAACATTCAAATCCCTTAAGCTAGGCACACCTAACCCACCAAATTATTTCCTTATGGACACTAACTCCCAGTTAGCTAAATGATACTTATGACAATCTTTTGTATCATTCCAAAGACAGTTTCCCATTTGAGTGTTAATCAGCTGAAGCCCCCATTTAGAGAACTTAATAAGGGAAAACAAATATATAGGTATACTGGCTAAACAGGAGGTTGGATAGCAGTTTCCCTCTCCACCCTGCAATCCTTTTTAAAATCTTGTCAACTAGAGGTTGGATATCCGCCCTGGCCAGCTTATCATAATGCAAGGGAATTCCTAAATATTTGATATATTAAGTCGCCTAGAGGAGAGGAAACAATGTGTGCTACCCTATGTGCCTCTTCATGCTCTAGATTTATAGGAACCAACTCACTCTTATGAAAATTAATTCTCATATTAGATAATTGCTCATACCACATCAAGATTTGCTATGTAATGAAGTTGGGAGCATATTTGTTGGGTTTCCCAACAATTTTCTTAACTAAATTATCCTAACTATTTTATATTTTCTCTCGCGCTTCCACCTTTAGATATTTTTTAAAAAGTACACAGTACAACGCGGACGCTCACACACGCACGCACACTCACCCATATGAACACATGTACGCAAAACTTATCCCTACGGGCATCTTCGAAGGACCAAGCATTTGATAGATATGGAGATTCTCGAAGTCACCATTGGCGTCTCATCGTCGACGGGAACGTCGCTTACCACTTAATGCATAACGCCAGAAAATCCTTGGGAAAATCACAGAAAAAGGTACCGATGATTGAGGGGGGCCGTGCAATCATGCAACGGCACTGTCAGGAGGCTCGTGCCGGCTCGGTATCAGAGGTGCTCCTCTGGAACCACGAAAGCCATGTACGCTCTGGTCTCCTACATGGCCAAGCTCGAGCACTGCATCATCTCCGCCTACCGAGCTCCTCCTATGCCAAAGACATGTACCTGAGCGTCGTGACACCCGCAGCGGAAGCGTCGGCTTCATACTCCCCCACCCGTGCCGCCGGCTGCCGCGGCCACTACGTGGTGGCGCAGCACTACCCGCGCGACCCGGTTCTCCACGACAACAGGATGCTCTGCTACACCTCTGCGTACCTATGTTCTGTCCTGCTGCCCGCCGACTGCAAGATGCGGGAGGACTTCGGCTTCGCGGTTGCATGACCTCCACACGACGTCCCCATATGGCCGCGGTCAAGTGCTTGAAAAGTTGCCTAGGCGCCGGTATCGGCATTCTGGCTGTAACACACGCAGCCAAAGCTATGCCAACATCATTACCAACGAACATCGCCGCACTTCAAAAGGCTTTCTCGACCCTGCTGGTATTTTCGCCAACCCACCCACCACTTGTTCGATCTGGGTACCTCACACCAGCTCAGCCTTTTGAGGATTGTTCATCGAAGATTTGCATTGTGGTGCTGGTGTTAACTGCTAAGCACGCGTGTCTAGCAGATTGCCAATGTTCTTGCGTCAGCATCATCTCATCTCTGCAACGCCTTTGTGCAAGAATTCAATATCAGCAAGGAAATTCTGGTCTCATCAACTGATACGGTCTCATGTTGTTTGCTGAGATGCTAGCTCAAGAGATGATAAGTTCCTGAAACATCCATGGCCACCTCCAATTGACGGTATATATATTTAAAGACAAGCAACCTTGTGGCCACGACGCGCAGCCAGGCCGTCCACGATAGCAAAAATATTCTGGGGCGTTGGATGTGAAGATCGATGCTCCTTCTTTCTCCTCAATGCTGGATATAAATGGACTCCAAACCTAATCTAAGCTCTCTCGAGCATCCACAACCGCCTCTCTCTCCCAGACCCGATGGGGCTTCTCCCGCACCATGCCGTCACTCCCACCCTCGCCCCTGGCCTCCTGAAAGCATCTAGGCCCCTTTAATGTGGTTTCGATGATTGATGACAATATTTACCATAACTAACATGTGTTTTACAGAAACATTGGTAAGTTAGGTTATGGTGATGGATACCGTGGGCAATACGGGTTTCATGCTCCCTTGACGATGGAAATCGTTTCGGTTTTCAAAGGATGGACGACAAGGTCAAGAATGGTTAGTTCTGATCGTCCATGGTGTTGGGTGACGTCGGATTAGTCGTTAGGACTTTGTTTTTCCTTTGGCCGTACTATTAAGGGGGGTGCAAACGGGTAGCTTGACCTAGATAAGTCTAATGGTTTAGGTGTGATGCACACTTGTGAAACTTAGCACTAGGTAACTACAAAAAGGCCCTAAGGTACGTTGGAGTTAAAGCCGTTCATGAAGATTGTCGAATTCGAAGTGGAACGGTTGTTTTAGCTGCACCGGACGCTGGACCGAATAGGACCGGACGCGTCCGGTCTATTCATTTGTGTGTGCAGCAGTGTTTGAACACACCGGACGCTGGGACAGTGAGTCCGGTGGTAAGCACCAGACGCGTCTGGTGCAACGCCGAAAATGATAACGGACCGGACGCCAGCCCGGACGCGTCCGGTGCTACACCAGACGCTGTCCAGAAGCTATGTTATCAGACCGAAACACCGGACGCGTCCGGTGATTATGTAACGGCTAGCTGAGTTCGGTCGCGGATTGAAAAATTGAACAAACCGGACGCGTCCTGTGCTGGGGACCGGACGCGTCCGGTGACCCCGAAAATCTTGGTTTGGAAGGTAACGGTTGGATTTGGCCCGTGGGGCTATAAATACATCTCCTACCTCTCCATACCGGTAGTCTTGCCCATCATTCTCAGCTGAACAACCTCTTTAGTGTCCAAAGAGAGCAAGAGCCCTAGTGAGGTGCTAGTGATTTGAGAATCCATTGATTAGCACTCATTAGTGAATCAAGAGTAGCAAGTGTGCATCCATCGTCTCATTAGGCTTTGCGAGGTCAAGTGAGAGCTTGTGCTTTTTACTCTTGGTGATCGCCATCACCTAGACGGCTTGGTGGTGTCGGAGAGTTTGGTGATCATCCGGCGGAGCTTGTGGATGACCCAACTCAAGTTGTGAGCGGTTTCGGCGATTCACCGCGACGGAGTGTCGAAGAATCAGCCCGGAGAGAGCACTTGGTCCTTGCGCGGATCAAGGGGGAGCTATACCCTTGCGCGGGTGCTCCAACGAGGACTAGTGGAGAGTGGCGACTCTCCGATACCTCGGGAAAACATCGCCGTGTTCTTTGCTCCTTTATTTTTTCGCATTTACTTTCTAGCATTTACACTTCCGCAACTTACATACTTAGAATTGTCATGCTAGATTAGGATTGGAACTAGGGTGCAAAACTTTTCTTGATAGAATCCTTAGAAACACACATAGGCACATAGGGTGAAATTGGCTAATAGGTTTTAATTCCGCAAGAAATTTTAGAATTAGCCCAATTCACCCCCCCTCTTGGGCATCTTGATCCTTTCACCTCCCTTTCCTCTCCGTCTCCGTATTCGTCTCCCTCTCCCTCTCCCTCACTCCCACTCATGATGTGGCGGCGCGAAGGGCGGGCTACGCACGAGCATGGCCGGATTGCGACGGCCATGGATCCTGGCTCCACGAGGTCGCCGCTCTACCCTCTCTGGCTTGCCCTCCGCAAAGGCCTCTGGCACCCCACACTCCATCCCTTCCTCACTTGGCTCAGGCGGCGTGAGGTGGTGGCGCACCGGCGCCGGCGTGCATGAACTTTGGAGCGTGAAGCCCCTGTGCAGGCAAGCTCCGGCATCGCAGCCCCACCGCTAGCATGCGCCAGGCCATCGATACGACCAGATCCAGGTAATGGGCTCTCTCCCTTCTTCCTCCTCACATCTATAGTTTATTTTGATAGGATAGTTTTGGTTAATGTCGCTGGCACATTACATTTGTGCTTACTGCATAGGTTGCATTAACAATTTGCAGAAACAGAGGACAAAAACTGAAAAGTTCACTGCCAAATCTTCTCGATGCTTCTCTGTACATCTTGTTAGATTTAATCTACTGCAATCCCATCACTCATGTCCGAGGCATGGTCGAGGCTGACTGTGTCCTTGCCCCCTGTAGTAGCATGGCATTAGGCCATGTCGGGCACTGTAGCAGCATGGTAGGAGTAGGTGAGGGCTGTAGTTAGCTATGTTGTTTTATACCTTGTAGTAGGTGTAGAACTTGTATAAATATGTATGGAATGCAATGGAAAAGTAGCTCTTGCCACCAGTCTTCAGTTCACAAAGTGTGCTGTGTGTGTGCGGGAAGAGAGCTAGGCTCGTCTTCTTCTCTGGTTTAGAGAGGGGCTCGAGGAGGGGTTTGAGCAGGTGCTGCTCGCCTCGAACTTGGTTGGCAGCCAACGCTGCTGGTCGGTGCCACTGGTCGGCACCTTCTCAGGTGGTCGGCAGTGGTCGGTGCTAGGTCCTAGCGCTAACAACTGGTATCAGAGCTGTACAACATCGTTAGGCTTCACCGCCGGCGATGTCAGACTCTGGTGCTGGTCAGTCGGGCACAGGGATGAGCGCTGGGGGCCAGGTGCTCGTTCCACAGCTGGTGGAGGTGCGTGTGGTGAGGGAGTTCGGCGGGAGCAACTCCTGGCCGATGCTCACCCTTACCAACTACGGCGAGTGGGCTGTCCAGATGAAGTGGAAGTTCCACGCCTGGAAGTGGTGGGAGGCAGTGGAGATTGGCAATGCCAGAGAGGATGCGGAGGTGGGTGTTATGGAGGCGCTCATGTTCCACCCTGGGTGAGTTCCATGAGGCGCTCGGCCAGAAGAAGACGGCGAAGGAGGCGTGGGAGATGCTAGAGTCGCTCCGTGTAGGCTCGGATCGAGCCAAGCGGGCCAAGGTTCAGCAGCTGCGCTGGGAGCTCAACGACATCCGGTTCAAATCCGGGGAGTCGGTGGAGGACTTCGTGCTTTGTCTTCAGTCGCTGGCGAGCCAGCTGGCCACCTATGATAAGCCGGTGGAGGACGAGGACCTCGTCAGCAAGATGCTCTGCGTGGTGCCTCCCATGTACTCGCAGCCTGCCATGTCCATCGAGACAATACTGGACATCTCCACTTTGTCCCTTGAGGATGTGGCAGGGCAGCTACGGGTGGTGGAGAGCCATGGTCTTGTGACGCCGGAGAAGGAGAAGCCCAAGCTGATGCTGATCGAGGAGGAGTGGATGACGCGGATGAAGGAGAAGCGTCGGTCCAGTGAAGGCTCCAGCCGCGGCGGTGGTGACCACAGCGGCAACGGCGGCAGGAAGCAGGGAAAGGCTCTGGGAGAAAAGAAGAAGGGTAAGAAGAAGACCATTGCCCCCAACGCTTGCTGAAAGTGCGGCAAGGTGGGGCACTGGGCACGCGAGTGCCCGGAGAGGAAGGAGAAGAAGGAGGAGGCGCACCTGGCTCAGGACGACAGCGACGACGAGCAGGCATTCTTGATGGGTGAGTACTGCACTCTGCAGGAAGGCGAAGCAGGGGAGACGGAGGCAGAGCAGAGGACTGCCCTGAAGGCCGTCGAACTTGACGAGCCACGGGCGCAGGCACATCTGGGCATAGTCGGTGATGAGAAGGAGCAGCGGTGGTACCTCGACTCCGGTGCGAGCAACCATATGACTGGGTGCCGCGCCGCCTTCACCGACCTCGATGCGAATAAGACCGGCACGGTCAAGTTCGGGGATGGCTCGCGGGTGGATATCCACGGGCAAGGCACGATCGTCTTCCAGTGTCGGAACGAGAAGCAACGCGCATTGACGGATGTGTACTTCATCCCCCAGCTCCGCTCGAGCATCGTCAATCTAGGCCAGCTTGACAAGCGCGGGGCGAAGGTGCTGATCTACGACGGTGTTCTGCGGATCAGGGACAAGGAGCGGCGTCTTCTCGCCAAGGTAACGCACTCTAAGAATCATCTCTATCTTCTTGATTTGAAGGTGGAGCATCCTGTGTGCTTGGCGGTGGCGTGCACGCAGGAGCCATGGCTGTGGCATGGCCGGTTCGGCCACCTGAGCTTCAATGCTTTGGGCCAACTCGGGAAGATGTTGACCGGACTGCCATGAATCGAGCATGCCAGGGGCTGTGCGATAGCTGTCTGGTGAGGAAGCAGAGGCGGCAGCCGTTCCCAAATACAGGGAGGTACCGCGCGGCGGATCCCCTCGAGTTGGTCCATGGGGACCTCTACGGGCCAATCACGCCAGCGAATCATGGCGGACGGATGTATTTCCTCCTGCTCATGGATGACTGCAGTTGCTACATGTGGCTGCAGCTCCTGACGAGCAAGAGTGACATGGCGGATGCCATCAAGCGTGTTGAAGTGCGGGCAGAGGCGGAGTACGGCAAGCGGCTACGGGTGCTCTGAACCAACCGCGGCGGTGAGTTCACGGCGCACGAGTTCACCGAGTACTGCATCAAGGAGGGGGTCGGTCGACATCTCTCTGCACCCTACTCACCACAGCAGAACGGTGTCGTGGAGCACCAGAATTAGACCATCGTCGGCATGGCGCGGTCGATGATGAAGGCCAAGGGGATGCCGACAGCGTTCTAGGGAGAGGCGGTCACCATTGCTATGCACATCCTCAACCGATCGCCGACCAAAGCCCTCAAGGGGAAGATGTCATACGAGGCATGGCACGGGCGCAAGCCTAATGTCCCGTACCTACGTACCTTCAGCTGCATCGGCCACGTGAAGGCCACCAAGCTAGGCCTCGGCAAGCTGGAGAACAGGAGCACGCGCATGGTGTTCCTCGGCTACGAGGAGGGGTCGAAGGCCTATTGGCTGTACGACCCCCTCGGCGGCAAGGTGGTTGTGTCCCGGGATGTGGTCTTCGACGAGGCAACCTCATGGACCTGGGACAGGCTGGAAGCGAAAGGCCTCGAGCAAGTCACCGACGGACTCAGTGACTCATTTGTCGTGGAGCGAATGGTGATCCATGGCCACGGCAAGGCTGTGGAGGCGTCGAGGACCGGGGAAGCCAGAGCGGTGGAGTCGGCGGCGAGAGAGGCAGAAAAATCGATGGCAGCCGGAGCTGCGGAGCCACCCAGTCCGCCCGGAGCAGGCTCTCCAGCTCGTGACTTCACTCCGAGTCAAGAGGCCTCGATCCCGACCGTAGGATGGGAGGCCTCGAGCGGAGCTCAGGGGGCCTCAATCCCGACCACAGAACGGGAGGCCTCGAGCGGAGCTCGGGGGGCCTCGATCCCAACCATGGGATGGGAGGCCTCGAGCGAAGCTCGGGGGGCCTCAATCTCGACCACAGAATGGGAGGCCTTGAGCGGAGCTCAGAGGGCCTTGATCCCGACCACGGGACGGGAGGCCTTGAGCGCGGCACCAGGGGCCTTGACCCCGACCACGGGTCGGGCGGTCTCAACTCCAGTTCGAGCGGCCTTGACCATGGAGGGGGCCTCGACTGATGGAGATCTTTCACTGTGGACGACCCCGCCTCGAGCTACATCGGTGGTGGCAACCATCGAATATGCGACTCCTTCATCCAACGTCTCGGATTTCATGGACGCCTACCACGACGGAGAGGAAGTGCGGTTCTGTCGACTAGACAACATCGTCGGCGGCACGAATACGCCTAGACCGACAGCATGGAGCCTCGACGAGGACCACAGTCTGCTTCTGGTGAGTGTAGAGGAACCGACCATGTTTGCAGTTGCAGAGCATGATGCGGCATGGCAAAAGGCGATGCTGGAGGAGATGAAGGCCATCGAGGAGAACAAGACCTGGGAGCTGATCGATCCGCCGGCAGGTTGTCGGCCAATTGGACTGCAGTGGGTTTTCAAGGTGAAAAGGGACGAGCATGGGGCAGTGGTGAAGCACAAGGCATGCCTCGTCGCTCGAGGGTTCGTGCAGCGTAAAGGGGTCAACTTCGAGGAGGTCTTTGCCCTCGTCGTGCGCATGGAGTCGGTGTGACTCCTGCTTGCCCTTGCCGCTGCCAAGGAGTAGCAGGTTCACCACCTCGATGTCAAGTCAGCGTTCCTCAACGGGAACCTGGCTGAGATGGTCTATGTTAAGCAGGCGCCAGGATTCGTTGTCAAAGACGCGGAGAAAAAGGTGTTGCGTTTGCGCAAGGCTCTCTATGGCCTGTGTCAGGCCCCGCGGGCATGGAACACCAAACTCGACACCACCATGGTTGAGCTCGAGTTCGGGAGGTGCACCACGGAGCACACACTGTACATCTGTCGACGGGGGAAGGAGCATCTCATCGTCGGGGTGTACGTGGACGACCTCATCGTCACCGGCGCACGGGCTCAGGACATCGTCGGTTTCAAAGAGGAGATGGCCGCGCGGTTCCGGATGAGCGATTTGGGTGTCCTGTCTTACTACCTCGGCATCGAGATGAGGCAAGGGGAGGACGCCATCAGGCTGGGGCAGCGCACCTCTGCAGAAGCTGCTCAAGCGGGTGGGCATGGCGAGCTACAAGGCTATGGCCATGCCGATGGAGGAGCACATCAAGCTCTTGAGGCAGAGCACCATGGCAAAGGTGGATGCTACGTGCTACCGGAGCACCGTCGGGGGGCTGCGCTGGCTGACTCACACACAGTCGGACATCGCGTACGTGGTGGGCTATGTGAGCAGGTTCTTGGAGGATCCGCGGGAGGACCACTGGACGGGGGTCAAGCGCTTGTTGCGCTACGTCTAGGGCACGGCGGAGTGGGGAATCATCTTCCCCAAGCGTGGCGGGCTTCAGTTGTCCGTCTTCAGCGAAGCACCGCCGGAGACCAAGGAGGGTGAGCCGGGGCTCACGGCGTTCAGCGACGCGGACATGGCAGGCGATGTGGATGGACGACGGAGCACCTCGGGCGTGCTCGTCTTCCTCGGCGGAGCACCAATCGCCTGGCAGTCGCTGAAACAGAAGATGGTGGCCTTGTCTACATGCGAGGCAGAGTACATGGCGGTGGCCATGGCGGCGTGCCAGGTGGTCTAGCTGCGAAGGTTGCTGAGCGAGCTCACTGATGTCGAGGCTCGGCCGCCGGTGCTCAAGGTGGACAACCAGCCAGCGATTGCACTGGCAAAGAACCCCGTCCTCCACAACAGAAGCAAGCATATCGATGTGAAGTTTCACTTCCTTCGTGATTGCGTCGATGGAGGGCAGCTGGTCACCAAGTTCGTCGACACTGGTCGACATCTCGCTGACATCCTCACCAAGTCACTCGGGCGTCTTCGGTTCCAGGAGCTGAGGAAGATGATTGGCATGGTGGAGGTCAAGGGCTAGCAGCAGGATTAGGGGAAGATTGTTAGATTTAATCTGCTGCAATCCCATCACTCATGTCCGAGGCATGGTCGAGGCTGACCTTGTCCTTGCCTCCTGTAGCAGCATAGCATTAGGCCATTTCGAACACTGTAGCAGCATGGTAGGAGTAGGTGAGGGCTGTAGTCAGCCATGTTATTTTGTACCTTGTAGTAGGTGTAGAACTTATATAAATATGTATGAAATGCAATGGAAAAGGTAGCTCTTACCACCAGTCTTCAGTTCACAGAGTGTGCTATGTGTGTGTGCGGAAAGAGAGCTCGGCTCGTCTTCTTCTCTGGTTTAGAGAGGGGCTCGAGGGGGGTCGAGCAGGTGTTGCTTGTCTCGAACATGGTCAGCAGCCAACGCTGCTGGTCGGTGCCACTGGTCGGCACCTTCTCAGGTAGTCGGCAGTGGTCGGTGCTAGGTCCTAGTGCTAACACATCTTAGTGCTTAAATTTCAGGTGTGCATCTGTTTCTTTCACCTATGAAACCATTGAGAATTTTGTTCTCTTTTCATTTGGTGGGCTACACAATAAATACGCAGATCCAGATAGGCAACTTTTTGATCAGCGGCTGATGTGGGTACTATATCCTCTTTCCATGTATGGAATAGGAGATATCCTTCCAATGGATGCTGACGATGTTCACCGCAAAAAAGAGATTTACAGAGGTTTGTGTAATATATCTTTGTATATTTGTGGCAGTTTATATATTTAGTTGACCATGAGGTTTAACCAACTAGGCCTTCAGGTGTGTGGAGCGCCATGTTATTATCTAGATTCTTTGTTTTGCTTCAGTTCCTATTACTGCTCCCATTTGATTTACCTAGAATTTTTTTGCCTATGGATGGATAAACAGCAGGTAGGTGAGGTTGTGGCAGTGGCTGGGCAATGGTTGTCTAATTAAAGTTTTATATGGATACATGGATGTTGCAGGCTAAGGCACAGAGAATTCTGACTTGAAGCTCCCTCAAATCCAGACAAAAGCAATCAGGTTTAGTTCTCTACCTCTATTTATCTCAATCTAACCAAACAAAATATCAGAGGCCTCAGTAGCACCGGCCTCAGTAGGAGGTCTCAGGTTCGAATCCCTCCGAAAGTGGATTTCTGAGGGATTTTTCTGAAATTTTTAGGGTACACGCACGCATGCGCGTTCGGTGGTACTGCGCGTTTTCCGCGCAATAGAGACGGCGACGGCTCCTAATCTCTTCTTAACGTGTGTTCGGACGTGCACTCATGTGTGTGTGTGGTGTGAGTGTGGAGTGTGTGGGTTGTGTGCGTCCAAAATATACCCTATCAAAAAAAATATCACGGGTGATTCATTTGGGAAAGAAAAAAAATCCTTTTTAAAGACTCATCCATATTTTGCTATGCAAATATGATCGTCTGGGATGCTTTTGGAATTTGGACGTGTATTACATCCGTCTAGCATGGTAGCGTTGGTATTTCAAATCAGGGAAAAAATTACACTTTACAACCTGCATTTATGTCTAGGCAAATGGCATGACAAGTGGCTGATTTTGCAACCTTCAGGGGCAGTAGTAGCTGACTAGCTAGCAGCAAGGCGAGTGGCCCTGCATCTGGGGCGTTTTGCAGAACAACTGTACTTAAGCAGGGTGTGCTACCAAGTTGATCATTACATGGAGCCACTTCAAAGTCAAGGTATCTTGATTTACTTCTATCTTTAATTTCTGATATCTTTGTATTGGCTTCTTTGATTCCTATTGTATTTCTGTCACAGTGATTATAACTTTTCTATTTGGTATATGACTTCACTTTTAGCTAATATATGAACACTACCACCGGGTAAATCTATAGGTTTTTCAATAATTTTGATTGCTAAAATGATATGTTGTTGCACCAATTTTAATTTTAATTATGTGTAAAGTAGCAATTATCTACAAACTGGGACAAAGCTGCTATGAAATTGTGGTGCTAAATGCTATTCATAACTATGAGAAAACATCTCCAACCCTGATATGGATAATAGATTCCTTTTATACTTGATGCAAAGATAGGTATTTATTCCCTTGCAAGAAGGCTTATAGTTTTTTAATTAGTGCAGGAGCTATATTTCTGAAGGCAGGAAGGGGTGGATTCTTTTTTTAGGGGTGTAAAATCTTATATAAGTTTGGTTTTTTCTTCCAGTATGAAACTGAATTTGACATTGGTATCTGAGATTTATGCTCCCTGGTATTTGGGAAGGTCTAGAATGGAAACACAAATGATGTTCTTGCCAGTCCTTTTTTGTTGTCAATTACAGTCCAGTCATCTGATGATTATCACAAAAGAAGCAAATGGGTAGCCAGTCTAGAAAAGAACTTTCTAAATATATGATGAACTATGTAATTTTTGGTATTGAACAATCTGCATATGCACATAAAAGAGCGCACATTTAATGAATCATGGTTCAGAGTCATCATCATTTGAATGGGAAAAATGGAGGCATCTTTTAAGAGATGCATGACTAATTTTGTGCAGGTAGTGAAAGATGAAAATAGTATGTCGCCAAGTTGATTCTCGACTTGCAGGAGCCTTTTTCTAGCTGATGTATCAGCAAAACCCTGTATAGTGTATAACTGGGAAGATTATCTAGAATTTTATCAATATTTTCTTCAAAAAGATGCAGGGAAATTGTGTAACCTTTCTTTCCTAAATCTATGCCTGTACCAAAGGCTCCAGCAACATCAAATTATGTTAAGATGCTACTTCGGTTGTCAACCATTGCGTTTCCTTCAGTCAGCAAGTCATGATTGCTGCTTTACTGCATGGATATATTTTACACCTTACTGTGTCGACAAGTAGGTACTCCCAGTTAGTTGACAGCTATGTGACACTTCGGTTGCACAATGCTCACCGTGAGGCGTTCTCTGCACTGCCTTTGCTCATACATATATCAACAGTTGAAGAATTATATTGTCCCTTACATAGAGTGGTTCAGCAATCTCTATATTACTAATGTCTTTGTTGATGTGCTATTTACAGGCCATAGTTTGGTGGTCAGGAACAATGCAGGAAACAAAGCATGTTGCAGGCACAGATTATGGCACATTTCTACTGGATATTACAAAACTATTTCCATCAAGGTTGATCAGGAGAATTATATTATTCCTTACATAGAGTGGTTCAGCAGCCTCTATATTACTAATGTCTTTGTTGATGTACTATTTACAGACCATAGTTGGGTGGTCAGGAACAATGCCGGAAACAAAGCATGTTACAGGCACAGATTCTGGCACATTTCCACTGGATATTACAAAACTATTTCCATCAAGGTTGATCAGGAGAAGCTCAAGGGAAATTGCTACTTCCCTTAAATATAGCTAACCCTGTGCTCCCATGACATGTGCTAATTATTGTGAGTTATCTATGTGTGATATAATATGTTCTGCAGTCTTAGAGCTTGTCTCATGGACTTTCGGCTTTGCTGGACCAATACTATTCATGTACGTTGTTGCTCATGTAAAATATATGTAATATTTGAAAATATCACATAAACTCGGTTTTGGCTACGTAATGCTATATGTTCCACCATGTCAGCCTAAATATTATTCATGACAGCTATGCTGAAACCTTATGACATGTAAGATATTTGCAATAATATTCAAATATATCTCTGTATCCAATTTACAGTTTTTTATTTGAGGGCCAACCATATATTTCTTGCTCTATTGACAACTGTTCTGTCATTTTGTATCTCAAGGTTCCATTTAACAAACAAAATTACAAAGTTATCACGCGCGAATGGACGCGCGCAAGTTACTAAGTATATATCTAAGAGCAGAGGCATTGGTCAATGGTGGATTCCTTGGCCATCACCAACGTGCTATTAGGGTGTTGTTTGGGTACCATTCCAGAAGCTAATTGTCACAGACCTGATGAGACTTCATATTATTCAGACTCTACATAGTCGATGCTCTTGTACAACTGCAACATGAGCTCGCGGCCGGGTCCATGCAAGGTGCAAGCGAGATACGCTCAGGTATTCTCTGACATCGGCTTGAGGGGCAAAGCCGATTTTTAACGAGGGGAGAATGTCAGGGTAGGCTACGGTTGCTGGGCCTTATGGGCCATCGGTTGCTGCCGAATCGGGAATTTTTTTATTAATAAACTTATTTTTAAAAAAATTATAAAATTAGTCTCCGTTTTTAAAAATTTGCAGGAATAAGCCACCAGTCGCCCGTTGGAAGGGCGAAGATGGGCCATGTCGCCCGACCAACAGGCGACGTGGAGGTCGTCGCCCGGCCGATGGGCGACGTGTCCCCCACGTGTCGCGGCGGGCCCTATGTCGCCCGACCAGGGGGCGACTTGGCAGTGCTCGCCCGCTAAATGGGCGACGTGGCCCCACGTCGCCCGACCACGGGGCGACTGGCCCCTGTCGCCCGAATAGGGGGCGACGTCGCGGTTTTATATAAGACGCCCGGCGGCTGGCGGCTGGCGCGGACGGGGAGAAGAGAAGAGAAGAGAAGAGAAGAAGAGGAAGAGGAAGAGGAAGAGGAAGAAGGAGAAGAGAGGAAGAGAAAAATTTTCGGTAAGTAAAAAAATAATTTTATATATAATTATTTAATGTGTGTTATATTAATTGTTAGATAATGTAATGAGCAGTCGAGCGATTAATATTATATTTCGATAGTATTACTTATATTCTTATTTTATATATATTGTTAAATTAAATAGTTATAGTTGAAATAATATTAGTAATATATTAGTAAAAAGGTATTTTAGTTGATATTTTTATATTACACAGATGTCGGAGAAGTTAGGATTTCAAATTTATTATGGAGAAGGAGAAATTATTCAAGGTGCACACGGGGTTGATCTGTCAGGATTTGCCTCAGTAAGTAGATGGGTGTCTAGGGCAAATGAGAGAACAATTAGTGGTGTGCAGAATTGGTTGATGCGAATATTTGGGCTTGACAGCAACCAACATGACGTTAAGGTCATGGGTATCGTTAGTTGTGCTCGGGAGGGCACTTTTTGAGAGTTAGTACCGCTTAATGCAACATCAACATGGAGAAAATATGTCAACAAAGCTGTAGAATGTGGGTGGCCTCTAGTCCTTCTTGCTCAGGTATATACGAAGAAGGTTCATGAGGTACACGGTGTAGAAGAAGAAGGAGGTCCGAGCCAT
>CM041635.1:11181063-11191430 GCA_023333625.1 Bothriochloa decipiens | reverse complement strand
CCCCCCCCTCAGCGATGACGGCCCAGCTCAGGCTGTTCTGAGCCCAGCAAGGAAGGAGAAAGGTCACGTACGCAGACTCGCTGCTCTCGCCGCCTCGCGTCGCGTGTCGCCGCTATATTCGCCACTCGCGTAGTCGCGTGGTTTTCGCTTCCACCGTTCGTCCGTTCCACTTCCCCATCGGTCATCACCACTTCGCGTCTTCGCCAGTTTCGCAGTTCTGTACGCTGCGCCCATCCAGAGAGCAACTGAGAACGAGCAAGCGGAGCAGCCGATTGGCCGAGAGGAGCAGGGCAGCAGGAATGCAACAATTCAAGGAGCAGGAAGCCAGGAACGCTGAAACTCCTCTGTGCAAGAAGCCGCTAGGTAAGAATAATTTATTGATGATGCGCTTTGTATTTTTTTAATTGATAATTTGCAATGATCTATGCTCAATTGGTCATCCGTATTCATGTAGGAGATAATGCCGCCCAAAAAGAGAATTGACAGTACAATTGATTCTTTTTTCAAGAAGGTAAATAGAGATAGAGGTGGTGATAGACAATTGGAGCAAGATAATTCTCCTGCTGTGTGGTCCACGAAGAAGCCCCCAATGCTTGAGGTTTTTTTTTTTATCCTTTTTGCCAGATTTTGCCTAGCCTTATATGATGAAATGTCGGATAATAGATACCGTTCAAGTGTTTTGCTAGCTCTCGATTCTTGTGGAAAAAACTTTTTTTGCTTATTTTCTTGGACAAGAGGGTTCAAGGTTAATAATTATGGTTTATGTGGGTTTTCACTGGAATTTAGTTGGTTTAGAAGGAAACTAGTGGCATTAGATTGGATTAGGGCTTCTCTAGTGGCCGACTCATGGTCCGACGTGGATTGGTGACTCAACAAACTACAAAAGTCTGGAGAAGTCGATGCATGGTGAAGATAGAGAAGAATCGACCCCCATCTGTGAGTCGACTCATCGCTAATAAAAAGGAGCAGGTCCATCCGTAGGATACACATGACGTGGATCTGAGCATAAGAAAACGAGTACCAGAGGTTGGGAAAGAATCTGGAGTGATTATTTTACTTTCTTATATGTGGGCCCTAGTTAGTTTGGCTTGGGAATCGACTCAATCGTTCTAGTTACGTGGTTGTCCGTTCGTCGGGTGAACCGACTCACCACTGCAACTGCCCTTAGGCATGCAGTGATTGAAGAGCTAGTAGCAAAGCATGAGGGCTGAAAGGGCTAGGGATAAGGATGACAACCATACACATGCCTTTGTGGATACTACAGGGCCACACGTGTAAGGACGAGAATAAAATTCTAGTTGTGGATATGGGTGTGTTACTTCACATACCCTTAGTGTTTAAAATTCAAATGATTCCATATATTACATCGACAATCTAACTCACAAGTGCATTACAAGTGGCGGTGAAAAATGTTACCTACAGGTGTGAGGCACATATCAAATTTTGCCCAAAAATTACCGCATATAATTATCTACTCCACTTGTACCTTATTATCCATTGCCATTCCTAGTTGGGAGGGAGCCATGGGGCAACAATAACCATAGGTCAATGAGGCTGTTGTTTTTGTGTTGGTGGGTTCAAAGGGAGAAGCCGCTAGAGACAAGAAATAAGGACAATGGCTATGCAATAGCATGAGGAGATAAGTCACAATAAGCTAAGATGAAGAGAGTAAAGGAGGCGAAGGGGATCAAATGTATCATTTTGGTGTTTCCACCGTTGAAGAAAAGGAGAACATGTCTCATTTGGCATAGTTTCAGTTGGTTCAGCTCTCAGGTGCATATATGGATAAAAAATTCCACACGTGGGAGCAAGTACGGATGTGAAAATTCCACCTGCCGAAGAAGATAGTGGCTAGAGCCGAAGTTGATGAAGCAACAAAAAAAAAGTATTTTATACTCTTTCTGTTTTAAACTATAGTTTATTTAATTTTTTTATTTTAAGTTTGACCATTCATCTTATTTCAAAAAAATTAAACAAATGTAGTCAAATTTAAGTTATTCTTGCATTTTTTTGTTAATAAAGGAAGTCATGATAAAAGAAATAATATTTTAAATAAATTTTTAAATAAAACGAATAATTAAACTTGAGATAAAAAAGATAAATAAACTATAATTTAAAACAGACTAGTAGTCCATAATAATTTTTTAAGAAAGAGATAAACAAATAGCTCCTTACTACAGTACTAGGAGATGTTTACCAAACGGGGCAAAGATTTGGGCAAAGATTTGAATTAGTGAATTATTCATTCATCCTAAAATAAGTACTCCCTCTATTTCAATTTTAAGTCATTTTAAGAATCTTAGAAAGTCAAAGCATCTTAAATTTAATTAAAATTTTAAAGAAAATTATAAAATTTTTTACATCAAATAGATATAGTATGAAAATATCATTGATGAAAAATCTAGTGATACTTAGTTAACATCATAAATGTTATTATCTTATTATATAACTTTGGTCAAATTTGAGATGTTTTCACTTTCTAAAATTTTTGAAATGACTTGCAATTTAAAACAGAGAGAGTACCATTTTGGGTTACGTGGAGGTTAATAAACAACAACAACAATATAGCCTTTTGTCCCAAGCAAATTTTGGTAGGCTAAAGATGAAACCCAAAAGAAACATAGAAATAAAGAACACATAAAGCATATAAGAAAAAAGATTACGGTTCAGACACGTTAATTGCTAGTCTCCAAGTGCTTCTATCCATAGTTAAATCCTTAGGGATATTCCACTCCTTAAGGTCTCTCTTAACCGATTCGTTCCAAGTCAGTTTAGGCCGACCTCTACTGTGCTTTACATTATCGACCCGCTTTAGAACTCCACTACGCACCGACGCCTCAGGAGGCCTCCGTTGGACATGACCAAACCATCTCAACCGGTGTTGAATCAATTTCTCCTCAATTGGTGGAGGTTAATCTTTTTTAAAAAAATTAGCAACATTTGTATCTTTAAATAAGTTTGTTATATAGAAATATGTTCAATAATTAATTTAATTATACTTATTATAAACTATAAATATTAATAAATACTTATATATATAGTCAAAGTTAAAATGTTGAAAAAAATTTCAAAATTAATGGCACCTCCATTTCTTAATTAGTGGCGACAAAGAAATTTATTTCCACCCCCATTTCTCACCACGAGTACACGACCATGCTTCTTTCCATTTTTCTCTCCCCGCATTAAGGATCCATCACTATCCTATACATTGACCTCCCTCCTCCCCCCTCCCTTCCGTCCTCTCTCTCTCCCAAACCAAACCGCACCTGTGCAGCTGTGTCACAGTTAAACTCTGCCATTGTTCCTCTCTTTCTTCGTTGCAAGGATCAGAGATCAGAGTTCTTCTAGTGATGATCTCCTGCTCCTCAACATCTGTCTCCATCACATCTCCAAGAAGACGGGGCGGGCAGGAAGACGACGACACAAGATTCAGACGACACTCGCACCATTGCTGCTGACCATTCCCCTCCAAATTGTCTTCTTTCTCCTCCTCCTACCTGGCTTTCTAGATCGAAATCACGGGTCAGGCGCTCCCCCCTGACCCGGGCCATCAGCCACTACACCACCATGCATGCAGCCATCAACTACGCCGCCGCGCTGCCACCCACGTCGCCGCTGCAGCTCCCCCTCCCGTACCTCCCGCCTCCTCCTCCGCCGCCGTTATCGCTACAGCCGCTGTTCTCGCCGCCGGCGGCGTCTTCTGACGCGGGCTTCCAGAGCAAGATCAGTCCCAGCGTCCTGCTCATCATCCTGATCTTGGCCGTCATCTTCTTCATCTCCGGCCTGCTGCACCTTCTCGTCCGGTTCCTGATCCGCCCGGCGCCGCGGGACGCCGGCGATGCGTACGGGGGCGACGCGAACGCCACCGCGTTCCAGGGCCAGCTCCAGCAGCTGTTCCACCTCCACGACGCCGGCGTCGACCAGTCCTTCATCGACGCGCTGCCGGTGTTCCTGTACGGCGCCGTGGTCGGCGCCGGCGCCGGCGGGAAGGACCCGTTCGACTGCGCGGTGTGCCTGTGCGAGTTCGCCGAGGACGACCGCCTCCGGCTGCTCCCTAAGTGCAGCCACGCGTTCCACGTCGACTGCATCGACACGTGGCTGCTGTCGCACTCCACCTGCCCGCTCTGCCGCCGCAGCCTCCTCGCCGACTTCTCCCACTGCGGCGGCGGGTGCAGCCCGCTGGTGTTCGTCCTCGAGTCCGGCTCCGAGGGCGGCTCCGTCTCCGATCGCCTCGACGCCGCGTCCTCCGCACGCCTCAGCTTCGTCATAGAGCATGAGGAGCAGGCGGGGCAGCAGGACCGGAAGCACGCCGCCGCGGGCGCTGAGGCTGCGGCGGAGAAGAAAGACGAGGTGTTGGTTCCTGTGAAGCTCGGCAAGTTCAGAAGCCAGCAGGCCACCACCGAAGGAGGCGCCGGCGGCAGCGCCAACCCTGGAAGCCAGGACGTGCGGCGGTGCTTCTCCATGGGGACCTACGAGTACGTCATGGACGAGAGCTCCCTGCTCCGCGTCACCGTGAAGCCGCCGGAGAGGAAGCGCCCCGCGATTCGCATGCCGGGGCACCGTGTCGCCATGTCCGAGTGCGACTGCCACTCCAAGCGGGAAGGCTTCCGCGGGTTCGACGCGCCGCTCAAGCAGTCGCAGCCGCCGTCGTCGAAAGCGGCGGCGGTGGACAAGAGGGAGAGCTTCTCCATCTCCAAGATATGGATGCGCGGCGGGGCGACGAGGAAGGACGTATCCTCCGCCGGCGCAGGCGCAACCGCCGCGCCTTCGTGCTCGACCTCGCGCCGCGCGTCGTCGTTCCGGCTCCCCTCGGCGCTCCAGCGCACGGCGAGCGACGTCGGGGCGGCGGTCGTCCCGAAGCGGCGGGCGGACGTGGTGAGCCCCGTGACGGAGTCCGAGTACAACGTGTCGACGTGGGACAAGAGCGCCAGCGGCAGCGTCGTGGATTGGGACGTCGAGTCCGCGGGCGGCGGCGGCGGGCACGGCCTCAGCTCCAGAGCCGACGAGGCGCCGTCGTTCGCCCGGCGGACGCTGCTCTGGATCAGAGGCCACCTGTGAAGGAAGTGAATCGAAGCAGAGATCGATCTTGGCTTCTACCACCCGGTTCTTCCTCCCCTCTGATCCCCGTGTAAACTGTGTATGCATGCATGTGCCTGCATCAGCAATGGATCGCCGGAAATTTGCATTGCTTGGCGAGTGGAGGAAATGGTGGATATGAAATTGAGGTAAAAAAGACTACGGTTCGAGATTTTCAGATGGTTTCACCTAGCATTTCGCAACTGTATGTACGTAGTAGATTAGCTGTATTTGTTCTGCATTTTACTGTACATTCAAAATTGCTTCAGTAGGGTTTTCTTCTTCAGGGTAAATTCTGAGCTGAAGATGCTTCAATAGTTAGCTGGAAAGGGCATGATCACAGTTTGAAAGAAATGTAGCCTAAACAGGAAAGCCTGAATTAAAGGCATAATCTAACAAAACTTAACTGAATCAGAATCTTTCTGCATAACGATTCAAGGAATTTCATAGTCAGAACATCTCCCTCCATTCACAATCACCCCTAGCTTCCATTTCATTTGCTCTGAATATATTTTTTTTCTGAACTGGAGCATTTACTCTGGATCTGGCTGTACAACAGCTCAGCTCAGCTCAGCTCAGGGAAGAGGAGCAGAAATTTGAAAACTCCAATTCCAGCTGACCATGTCATTTATTATTGCTTGCCTTGTTCAATTGAGCAACACGCTGCCGCCATCATTGCAGCCTTGAATGCCGGAGCCAGTTAGTAGGTGCTCCACTTTTATTTCACTTCTCCATAGGAATAACTTCGTTCTTGACTTGCAACGAGCAAAGGACGTTTGTTTGTCCATACAAAAAGATTAGGAAAATACTTTTTAAAAAAGGTGATACTAGCAAGGTTGGCCAGGGGACAATGTGTTTTAAGGAATCCTTAAACATGGGCAGCTTTAGATAATTAGACCGGGTCAATGCTTGCATCATAGAAAAATATATAGTTGACCTGAGGACGGAGCCCAGCTCTGGTGGTATGCCTCGCGTCACAATGGATAGGGTGACGTGTCCGTCTATGGGTGCACGTTTAGCTTGTGCACCAGGTGTGTTGTGTGTATGGGTATGTCTGTGTGGTGGTGTGGTGATGTGAGTTAGTGCGTGAGTTCAGATACTAGAGCTCATACTTGAAGAGTTGAGTAATCAAATATATAGTTGACCTCATGTTGGCAACCATAGAAAGGATAAATCAATTAAATTTGGAGCCGTTTACTTGGTGAATGAGCCGTTCGATTGTCGTGTTTTTAGACTATACTAATCAAGATCAGGATCCGCTGATTGGGCAACCCGCAACCAGAGCTATCTGGTTGATCTGCTCTCGTCCCAAGCCTCCCAGGCTCCCACTATCGCTATAGAGCATAGAGCTTGTTAACTCTGGAGGCCTAAACCAACTGAGCATGTCACCTGAAGATCTCCTTTTCAAACTCGTGTTGTAGCAGCAGAGCAGCTCCGATCTTCTCTTCTCTCCACTATTACTCGTTCTGTTTCACATCATAAAATATTTTGATTTTTCCAGATACATTGATCTTGTTGGTTCTAAAAAAAAGATACATTGATCTTGTTATATCGGCGGTCAAGTTATGTACAGGGTTGTCAGGGTTTGCAGGTGAGGCAGTAGAGTTTAGAGTAGAGTTCAGAATGGCGAGCAATGGCTCGACTTTAACCTTGTAAATCTGTTTTTTTTTCTCTCTTTTTTCGTCTAACAAAATTTCTGCAATTTTTTTTGCAAAAGTCATAGTGTATATATAAATACATAGTAAAAGTAATATTTAGAAATGTCAAAATGCCTTATAATTTGTAATGGAAGGAGTAGCTATGTTGATCTCTACATCCTGGTCAAGTTCATGGGGTTGTTGGCCAAAGAAGGGCATGGCTGAAAGGGTAATTTTATTTATAACTCATTTATAGAGGGCAAAAAGGTGAATTTAGTTTTATAGATTTTTTTTCGATCTCTGCATAAGTTATGCACATAATCAATCTTTTTTACAGTTTTAGCATTTAGCTATAAAAGCGTACTCTTAGAAAACAACACTAACAAACGAGACCTAATCTAGACAACAATTCTATTAGGTAAGAGACCATTTGATACAGTCATGAGTCATGCATGTTGCACAAATGCAATTTTTGCAAGCAAACAGCTTTAGTGCCTTAGATTTACACAGGCCCCAGCTCGAGCTAGCTGTTGAGCTGACTTGTAGTTAGCTCGATAAATAAAAATATAAACAAGCTGCCAAACAGAGTCGACCTGAGTAACTGCGAATCAAGCGAACCATCTACCGAGCTTTCACTCTGAGAGAAGGGCTCGCGTGAACTAGTCATCAGTTCTCGTGCCCGTACCGTAATGCCGAACGGCTCTACAGTTCTACAGGCTGGTTAGCCTGTCCCTCAAGCAAGCTGGGCGTGCCCTGGTGCAATTGGAGAAGACACTATAGACTGTAGTCAAAAGGCCAGGAACCTGCTCACCATTGTTTTTTTTTTTAGAGTTCGAGGGCAGAAGCTCCGGCCTTTCGATTAACATCAAAAGACCAAGAGTGTTTACATCGTTTAGCGCTCAGCAAGATAGTCCAGGATTGTCCACCAGGACCAAAACAAACTGGTTACAGAACCTTGCAACCAGAACTGGCAATATTAAGAGCTCTAAGTAACTACGAGAACTAACAAAAGAAACTGAAACTGCAACTCCTGCAGATCAAGACAGCCAGATTGTCCTTGGTTCGATCTCCATTTTCGCCTCAGATCCCGTTCAACGTGACATCCAGCTCATACCACCGTGGCACATCACTCACCCTCTGTTGATACACGCCGGCTGTGTAGGGGCATTATGGCCATCTTCGGGGGGGGGGGGGGGGGTGTGGGGGGGTGGGGGGGGGGCGGGGGAGCGGAGAGTAATCCAGTTTGACAATGCTCACCATTGTTTTTTCTCTCTCTGTTTAATAAATATACCATCACATTAGAAAAATATCATAAATAAAAGAGTAATAAATAATCTTGTAGAGTGCCCTAAATTTTATTTAAACTCAAAGTTCATAATGTTTAAGCTAATAAATAAGTTTATAATTTATAATAAAGTCTATATTGTGAGTGCCTAAGTATTAATCTTAAGATTTAATTTAATGACGTGCCATAATGAGGCGTGCTTTTATCAATCTTTGAGCCTACGGCTTAGACCAATGTCAGCGAAGGTTTCATGTTCCGTTTTCCAACACACGGTAATCTTGGAAACTACTAAGGATAAATATAGGTTAACTATAGCATTTAATTCTCTAATTGTGTTTGGTTTACCATTCGTGACAGTTTCTTATATTTTCACATTGAGAATTAGCACTGTAAATATAAAGTAGGCCGGGCCATTGCTTGCCGCACAAGATCCGGAAGAGATGAAAGAAAACCATCCCCAGTACAAGCTCCATCCCTAAAGTCTAGGAAACGCTGCTGATAAGTTTCACTCCCAATAAAACTATATTCATTTCTCTCTTATATGCTAATGCCTAAATCGTTATTTCTGCCAAGATATCACCTTCACAATACTCCCACTGAGACCAGCTTTACCGGTACTAATTAGTAGCTTATGCAAACATGGCATTTCATTCCATATAAAACCAAAAAAAAAGAAATGATTGGGATTTGGGAAGATGTTGGAATACTTTACTTTTTCAGACCAAATCTCACAGCACATTTTTATTTGTACCCTGGTGCAGGGACGTGCATGATGAAAAATGTTGAATGATGAATATGTTGTCCAGTTGGCATTGGCAAATCCGAAAAACGGCTGGTGCGGTCCGTGTAAATTGCTAATCTGGTTAGATTCGGCCCAGGAAGGGCTTCGAGGGTTACGTCTGGCTCAAAAGCACACATGCGCTCTCCTAAAGAATTTTTTTATTAATAAACGTATTTTTTAAAAAAAATTACAAAATTAGTCTCCGTTTTCAAAAATTTACAGGAATAGGCCACCAGTCGCCCGTTGGAAGGGCGAAGATGGGCCTTGTCGCCCGACTGGCGGGCTACCTGGGCCATGTCGCCCGACCAACAGGCGACGTGGAGCTAGTCGCCCGGCCGATGGGCGACGTGGAGCTCGTCGCCCGGCCGATGGGCGACGTGACCCCCACGTGTCGCGGCGGGCCCATGTCGCCCGACCAGGGGGCGACTTGGCCCTGCTCGCCCGCTAAATGGGCGACGTGGCGTGGCGGGCCCCACGTCGCCCGACCAGGGGGCGACTTTGTCCCCTGTCGCCCGAACAGGGGGCGACGTGGCAGCTTTATATAAGCCAGCTGCCGGCTGGCGCGGAGAGTTGAAGAAGAGAAGGAGAAAGCCAGCCGAGAGTTGAAGAAGAGAAGGAGAAGAGAAGAGAAGAGAAGAGAAGAGAAGAAGAAGAGGAAGAAGGAGAAGAGAGGAAGAGGAAAATTTTCGGTAAGTAAAAAAATAATTTTATATATAATGATTTAATGTGTGTTATATTAATTGTTAGATAATGTAATGAGCAGTTGAGCGATTAATATTATATTTCGGTAGTATTATTTATATTCTTATTTTATATATATTGTTAAATTAAATAGTTATAGTTGAAATAATATTAGTAATATATTACTAAAAAGGTATTTTAGTTAAAATTTTTAGATTACACAGATGTCGGAGAAGTTAGGATTTCAAATTTATTATGGAGAAGGAGAAATTATTCAAGGTGTACACGGGGTTGATCTATCAGGATTTGCCTCAGTAAGTAGATGGGTGTCTAGGGCAAATGAGAGAATAATTAGTGGTGTGCAGAATTGGTTGATGCGAATATTTGGGCTTGACAGCAACCAACATGACGTTAAGGTCATGGGTATCGTTAGTCGTGCTCGGGAGGGCACTTTTTGGGAGTTAGTACCGCTTAATGCAACATCAACATGGAGAAAATACGTCAACAAAGCTGTAGAATGTGGGTGGCCTCTAGTCCTTCTTGCTCAGGCATATACGAAGGAGGTTCATGAGGTACACGGTGTAGAAGAAGAAGGAGGTCCGAACCATGACAATCACAATGATAATGAGGAAGATAATAAAGAGGGTGATCATCACCTGTCATCTATGGTACCGACGGGTGAAGCGGACGAAGGAGAGCGCATAGAGCATATAGTTGAAGAGATGGCGATGGAAGATATGGAGAATGAGAATATATCTGAAACTGACTCATTTGAAGATGAGAATGAAATTCCTGTCCCACTGGAGTGGAAGAGTAACAGTTCAAAGAATTTAATGATCAACGAAGAAAATTCTGTGCCATGGGAATATCATGAGAATGAACTAGTAGAGGGAGCTATGTACAAAGG
>CM041635.1:11163812-11176063 GCA_023333625.1 Bothriochloa decipiens | reverse complement strand
TTTTTAGAACTTAATTAATGTTTCACTGTTGTATTTTTTTCATCTATTAAGCTTGGACGAGCACACGACAACGGCGTTTTCGCACGCCCATTGTGTGATTGCGTATTATTTTTGCTATTTTTCCGACTTCAATATTTTTTCTGAAATTTCCGAATAAATAAATATTATTTTAAAAAAAATCCAAAATTTTTTCTGAAATTTCCAAATAAATAAATATTATTTTAAAAAAATCCCAAAAACCAGGTCGCCCGTCGGCGGGGCGAACATCCGGTCGCCCTTTGGCTGGGCGACTAGCCTGGTCGCCCTTTGGCTGGGCGACGTGGGCCTGGTCGCCCTTTGGCCGGGCGACGTAGGCCTGGTCGCCCTTTCAACGGGCGACGTGGGCCTGGTCGCCCTTTGAACGGGCGATTCTCTCACGTCGCCCTTTCAACGGGCGACTAGTGGCTATTTCTGTAATTTTTTGAAAACGGAGACTAATTTTGTAATTTTTTTTAAAAATAAGTTTATTAATAAAAAAATTTCCTCTCCTAAATCCTAGCGCGGGTTTGACTCATTGGGCCTAGACTTGCTTTCACGAACACTTTCCTTTCCGGTCCAAATCCAATCGAGCCCGTCGCCGCCTATACCTCCCCGATCGCTGATCTCTCTAATTTCTCGCCTATTCCAAACGGAAAGCAGATCACACCCACCGCCCCGCCGCCCCGCTCCGCCCTAGCGTTCGCAGACGTCGTCTCTCCCGGCCCTGCATCACGGCCAAGGCTTCCGTCAGCGCCTCACCGTCGTTTCCAAAGTAAATGGCGCGCTTACTGATCGATCTCTCCTAAATTATCTCTCTCGTGCTTCCTTCTAGGTTGTCGTTGTTCCTGTGGTTTACTGCTATATAGGGCATCGTCGTTCCTGCTGTGGCGTTGGTTTCGATCATGTGATTAAATTTGGGTGTTGCTTTGTCATGTTCTATGTGCAATGCTCTGTTGATCTATATCCAACCAGGGTTAGGTTTTCATCCGAAACTTTTTTGGTGCGATTCGTGATGAATTTTTAGTGGACCTGTTGCCTAATTGGTGATTCGCTGGAGACGCGTCTATAATTTTATTGATTTATTTATTTTCTGCTAGTTTGTTAGGCACCCCAAGACTACAACGCAAATGTATATGTAACTGATACGGAAGTTCTCATCATACACGTGAATACGTGATAGGATCAACTGTACCTGTTGGTTTGACTTTGTGTTTATCTTTTGTGATACTTCGTCCTTATGTTCTCTCTATTTTGTTTTTTTTTTCTAAACGAAATTAGCCTCTGATACTTTAATATTAACTTTGTATTTGCATTCTGCTTTTGGCACACTGTATGCACTAACAGATTGTAAGTTGTTAACTGATCGATAACTAAAATAGTGTTACATTGTGGCAAGTTGGCATAGTTTTATGACCAGCATAATACACTTTGACTGGTTGATAGGTAGATATATGGTTTTTTTTTTTTGCGAACTGATATATGGTTTTTATTGATGTTTTCCTATCATAGATTTACTGAATTCTTGCACTGTGATTTTGTATTTCTAGTGTTTGTGAACTCGTCACACCTTCTTTTAAATTTTACATGTTATATTTTGAATTTAATATTAGTTTAGTTATTTATACATACAACATGCTTAAGGATATCTGTCATTCTTATGAAGGGCGGCCCTGGTGCAAGCGGTAGAGCTTTACCGCCTGTGACCAAGAGGTCCAGGGTTCAAGCCCCAGCCTCTGCACATTTGTGCAGGGATGGCTGCTGGCTATTTTCCCTTCCCCATACCCCGCAGTGCGGGAGCCTACGGCACTGGGTACGCCCTTTTGTTTTGACATGAACCAATCATTTGTATATTATGCTAAGTTAACATTCTTAGAATTTGTTACAAGTTTGTTTATTTTTACTGTCAATTTATATAAAAATCATTGGTTAAATGCTGCAAAAACCTTTGAATTCCTTGACTTGATGAATGATTGACATTATAGATGTGCCACATGATGTCAAAGGAAGTTGAAGAAAATAGGTGTCTTTTGTGTAACGGTTTATATTGTTTTTTTTTCACATTCTGCTAAACGACTTTAAAATTGAAGTTGCTTTGCATGTTTTGTCACTTACTTTTCTTATTTGAGGTATATTGTAGTTACACATTTTGATTTTGCAGAGTTCAAGATATCCAAATAGGACAAGACTAAACAAGAATCAGCCATGGCATCCCCTTTTTGGTTATCACAGGTAATATATTTCATTTTTTTTAGATACTTCAAATTTGTGCCCTCCAAAGATTATTTTTACTAATATTGGTTTCATTTCCTTTGGCCTCCTATTCTCAATTTCAGGGAGATAGTGACTCTGATGATGAGGAGACTAAATCTGAGGAGAGTTTATCTGATGTTTCCCCTCCGCCTATTAGGAGGGATGATGATGGCCTTAGAAAATACTTAGTCAGCTCAAGTGACAGTGATGAATTGCCTACTCGCCGTATGGTGCGGCCATTGAAGGTGAAACTTAATGAGGAGATGTGGTCGACTGTTGAACAGATACGGAATGCAATGAAGATCAATGATTGGGTTAGTCTCCAAGGTTGCTTTGAGAAGCTCAACAAACAGCTAGAGAAAGTGGATCATGTAAGTGAGTTCAACAAGCTTCCAAATGCATACATCCTTGCTCTTACATTGCTAGATGATTTTCTCACTGAGTCACTAGCAAACATAACAAACAATAAGGAAGCCAAGAAGAGGATGGGCAGCAGAAACATAACGGCACTCAATTCAGTGAAGCAAAATCTTCAGAAGAAGAAGAAGAACAAGCAGTATGCTGAGCTGATACTAAAGTGCAGAGAGAATCCAGAGTGTTTTGACAAGGAGGATGCATATGACAATAGCAAGGATGATAGTGATGATGACTATGATGATATTGAGATAAATAGGTTGTCATCTAATGAGGGAAAGGATGATAATCATGAAGGTAACAAGAAGGAAGGACTAGGGGAAAAGGAGAAGCTCGAGAAGGATAAGCTCATGGACAAGCAGTTCCCTGAAGACCCAAGTGAGATTACTTGGGAGATTGTTGATAAGAAGCTGAAGGAAATTATAGCATCAAGAGGCAGGAAAGGTACTGGGAGGGTTGAAAGGGTAGATCAGCTCATGTTCTTGACTTCTGTGGCAAAAATACCTTCTCAGAAGCTTGAAGTTCTTTGCCATGTGATTTCAGCTCAGTTTGACATCAATCCTAGCTTACTTGGTCATATGCCAATCAATGTGTGGAAGAGCTGTGTTAACAATATTCTTCACGTGCTTGATATCTTGCAGCAATATCCTAATATTGTGATTGGCAAATTAGTTGAGCCAATGGAGATTAGTAATGGTGCTGATTTTGATGGAACTATCCATGTGTCAGGTGATTTGGTTGCCTTCATTGAGAGACTGGATTCTGAGTATTTCAAGAGTTTGCAGTGCACGGATCCACATACAAAAGATTATGTTGAGAGGCTGAGTGATGAGCCGTTGTTTATGGCTGCTGCACAAAATCTACAGGTTTACCTTGAAAGAGCTGGGAACTTCAGGGCTGCTGCTAAGATTGCACCTACAAACCCCAAGAAGTATATTGCGCAATGAGAAACGAAAATGAAGATGGGGATGCAAATGCAATTGATGGATGTAGTGGGGCAACTCCATTTGTTGTAATTCCAGAGGTTGTGAATAGAAGACCTACTTTCCCTCCAAGTAGTAGAACTTTGATGGATGGATGGACATCTTTAATTTACAAGTATGGAGATGAAAGGACAAAAGCCAGAGCAATGTTATGTGACATATACCACCGTGCAATCTCTGATGAATTCCCAGTTGCTCGTGACTTGCTATTAATGAGTAATTTGCAAGATAGAATCAAGCTTATGGAAATATCTTCGCAGATCTTGTTTAATAGAGTTGTTGCACAACTAGGTCTTTGTGCTTTCAGGGCTGGACTGATAATTGAATCCCACGATTGCATATATGAGTTATATGCAACTGGGAGAGTTAGAGAACTGCTTGCGCAGGGTATCCGTTGTGGCCGTTATCATGAGAAAACTCCTGAGCAGGTAGTGATAATCCTCTCACTTTCCCCTATGAAATATACATGCATGTACACTCACAGTTCACTGAAAGAAACACTGATATTTGAATATTTATTTATTCTTTTGCTACTGTCTTGTTTTTAATTTTTGTAAACTGTGCTAATTTCCTTTCTAGTGAATTAATATTGGGTAGATATGCCCAAGTGAAGCATCCTAGTTCACTTTTATTTGCCGCTCTGATTTTTTATTCTTGCCGCTATAAGGACTGATTAAATATTATGCATGTAAATGATCCAATCTAGTTCATGTTATTTCTTTTGATTTTCTCCTTGCTCATGTTATTTCCAAAGTGCTCCTTGCACTTGTTGAGCTTGATAATTAAGCACATTGTTTAGACACTTTAAATTGAGGCATCTAATATATTGAATAATCAAATGGTCATTATACCTATATACAGTGCTTAATAATATTAGTTGATTTATATATATGTTCATGTTGTTTGTGAGTGCGTCCTTTGATTTTAGACACAATAACAATGTCTTGTCAAATGTTCTCATATTTGATATGGATTCTTATATTTCTATACACTTGCTGCTGTATTTACTATAATTGTGTTGATTTGTTTTTCCAACAGGAAAGACTTGAGAAGAGACGACAGATGCCTTACCACATGCATATAAACCATGAACTTTTAGAAGCCACATATTTCACTTCTGCCATGTTAATAGAGGTGCCTAATATGGTGGCAAGTCCTTATGGCAACCAGAAACCTGTGAACAAAACCTTCCGTGGGCTTCTTCAATTCAGTGAGAGGATGACTTTTGTTGGCCCTCCGGAGAATGTAAGAGACCATGTTATGGCTGCTGCAAGAGCCCTTAAGAAGGGTGACTACCAAAAGGCTTTCGATGTCATCAGTTCTCTTGAGATCTGGAAGCTGTTGAGGAACAGGGAGCATGTTCTTGATTTGCTGGAGTTTAAGATCAAAGAAGCTGCTCTTAAAACCTACCTCATTTCTTATTCATCCTGCTATGGCTCTCTAAGTCTGGATAAGCTATCTGCGATGTTTGACCTCACAGAATCACATACACAAAATATTGTCAGCAAGATGATGATACAAGAGGAGCTTCAAGCAAGGTGGGACCAACCAACACGCAGCATTGTCTTTCAGAATGCCGAGCAAACAAGGCTGCAGATACTACTCTCCCAGATGGCAGATAGCGTTTGGGTCATTGTGGAGAGAAATGAGATAGCATATGGTGGTAAATCTCTTGGAGATAAAGTGCCGAGATGCAGGGCTGATAATCATGACCCTTCAAAATTAGGGAAGTTGCAGAAGAACTTAGTGCCATTGCAACGTCCTGGTTACACTCCAGACGGTAACAGTAAGGGTTTCCGTGGTAACTATGGAAGGGTTAACAATCATGCTTATCCATCTGCAGCCGGCATGGTGAACCTGAAAAGGGCTATTGGAGTTTAGAATGTTGCTTATTGCATAGGAAGGATTGTTCAAATAAAGAGTCAGTTGCTACTAGTCAGCTCTTAAATTTTAGTTAAATATACTACTTTTGTTCTATATTTCTTGTGACCTTTAAGTTTTCCTCAGAATGTTGGTTCTGAGCATTGTGGTTTCTTAATTATGATTTTCAATTGTGGTTTCTTAATTAATACTCTGAATTCTGAGAATTTTTGTCAGACAAGGAAGCCATTATGGTATTGGGTTCTTAATCCAGCGTGCTCTTTTTATTGTGATTTTCAGTTGACTAGTCTGTAGATTTTCAATCCACTCATCTCATGTAGTGCTTGTTCAGTATTTCGTCACATGGGAATAAACCTGTGTCCGATCCTAGAAATGAATTCCAGGTTCCATGCTTTTAGCTTCCTAATAACATAGCATCATTTGAATTGATCGGAATAGATACTAGCCTGCTGTTGGCTTTTGGTTTCTGACTGTTAATGGGGCATTCGGCATGAACCAAAGTAATATTTTCTGTTGATTTGTCAGGTCGATTTGGTGGTACTGAAAATAGACCATATATCTAGCAGAAATGTCAGTTTTTTTTCACTGGCCATGGTTAACTGAAACCATTATGGGCACTGCGCTGTTTCTTTTTTCTGTTAATAACAGGCCACGTATAGTTTTGTCCAGACCTTTGACTTGTGATGTAATACAATTTGGTATAAAACGACATGAATCTTAGATGCCAAGGCATCCGTTTCTTTGGCTTGTCGCCTAAATCCTAGTGAAGTCGATTTTACAGTCTATATATATCCTCCGTTGAATGTACAAAGAAAACCGGCAATGAAGTCTCCTGTGCTTAGTTCTTACAGTGACAGGTCTAACTCCATCAGATAGAAAATTGGAAGAACATTCTCCATGTGCCAAGTCCGCAGAGTAAGAAGAACATGCTCCCTTGCTTCCTGCTCGCCTTAATCCCGAGTACCCTCCTGCCGGTCGGCGATCATGTTTCCCTTCCTGGGCTTCGTCGCCAGGCGGCAGGCGCCACTGCCGTTGTCGTCCGGCTCGCCGCCATCGTCGCTGCGCTGGTCGCCGCCGCTTTACTGTTCTTGTACATATACGGAACGACCTGGTGATGGTGTCATGGTGTGGACAGTCGGGGTGGTGTGTCGGTCCTGCAAGACGGCTACCATGGCCTGGTGGAGTGCACAGGATCGGGGAGACGACGCGAGGGCGGTGGCCGCAGGCCGCAGGGGTTCCTGATGGCCCTGGTGCTAGCCATTGCCAACGCCTTCGTCTCGACTTCGGAGGAAGCAACAGTCGCAGAAGCCGGGAGTGGAGGGAGGTGTTCGTGTGCTTGCGCTCTCAGTCTATATGAACTTCCTATCTCATCTCAGTATAACAGTATCCGCTTCATATTTCTGTGGACACAGAGGATAATGTTGACTACAGAAGTCCATGGTAAGAGAACACAATGTTGATATATATGTGAATGTTTTGCTTTACCTGTTTGTAAGTTTTGCAGTTGTGGTAAAGTCGCAAGTAGCAAAGCACGAGCTCTGCTTCTCCAATAATGGTCCAAAATTACTTGGATGTGTTCTTCAGATCACAACTCCACCTAACCTCCCAGCATTGCTGGATTTTCTTCACCAGGGAATCAAGAGACTTTTATTTAACCATAAATCAACAAATTTTTCTACCTCCACCTCCACCGATCAGATGGTTCTTCAGATAGGTTCCCTGTACAACTGCAGACACCTTTCGTCTCGCTCCAACTAGCATTGCCCGGCTATCTCGGCCGATCGACGCGCTATCCAGTGCCACTTAAACGAGCCAAGCCTACTGCAGAGTGCAAACCTTCATGTGGAGGACACTGGACACTTAAACGTGCCAAGCCTACTTCACCTGCTGTCTGCTCAGACAACAGCCACCACACTTCTGGTACACCAGAATCACCATCGGTTTCAACTGTGGCACCACCACGACCAAGAGTTCTTTGTCATGGCGGGATCACAATGATTCTTAGGATTTCAGGGAGGTATTCACGAGAATTTTAGGACACCTATGCAAAATTCATATGATCACATCCTTAGCAATGGAATCTGAAGGTTCTCATGGAACCATTGTCCAGCTTTTATACATTTTCTAACGGGCCGCCCGGCCTGGCATGGGCACGGGCACGGTGAGGCACGGCATGGCGAGGCACGGCACTATGCGGCACGACGGCTCGCCGTGCCGTGCCTTTCCTGATAGTGCCGCCGTGCCGAGGTCACGGCACATGCACAACACTATGGCCTGTTAGCCGTGCCGTGCCGTGACGATGGGCACGGTAGCCCACGTGCCTCCCCGTGCCACCGTAGCAGCTTGAAGTCGCACGCCGCGCCGTCGTCGTTGCGCCGGAGCTTGGGGACGCATCACTGCTGCCGCCAAGGACGCACCGTCATCGTGTAGAAGCTCAGGGATGCCGCCCACGTCGCGCCCCGAGCCGCGCGCCTCGGAGGAGCGTCACCGTCGTCCACATCGGGCCGCCATCGTGGGGACGTGCCCCGGCCAAGCGCTGTCGCTGCGCGGACATGCCACGGCCGTCGTAGCCACGCCGAGGTCGTCGCGCAGCCGCGACACGAGGCCGCCGCACCGCCATGGGAGCACGGGAGGAGTACCGGAGGAGTCGGTGTTGGTGTATGGGAGGATGAGGAGGAGTACGGGATGGGGACAGGAGATGACGGCCACTGGGAGTGAATGAGAATTGGGAGAGGAAATTAGGGTTTTGGTCTTCATATACACTGATCGGATGGCCATAAATTCCCTGGATCATCCAATGGCTAAGAATTATCGGGCCAGAATCGTGCCGGCCCAAAAACCGTGCCGTGCCTGGGCCAGCCCACGGGCCGACATTGCGGCCTAGGCACGACACTATGGCCGGGTCGTGCCAGGCACGACACTATGAGAGCTGGGCCGGGCCGTGCTTGGGCCGTGCTTTTTAGTGCCATGCCCGTGTCGGCCCACCGTGCTCGGCCCATCTGGAAAACTATACCAGCTTTGTCAAAAAATACTTAACTACCTCCAACGGATAGTGATCAACTTCTTACTTGCTAGGTGCATTTCCAATAGCTTTCACCTGTTTCTTTTATTATTCACTATGGTATCACTATTCAGTTTTATTTTTATCAAAAAAAAAACTCCATCTGATAGTGCGTAGAGTTTCCAATAGTGCTTACTCAATTCTTCAATTATTCAGATTTCCTTTTCCGGTTCAGTTTACCATATTGCAAGTGATTAAACTATTGTGTATATAATACTTTCTCCATTTCAAATTATAAATCATTTTAATAATCTCTGAGAGTAGATGCATTTTAAGTTTGACCAAAGTTATAGAGCAAACTACGAAGATTCATGACATCAAAAGGGTATGCTATGAAAATATAATTAATGAGAAATCTAATGATACATAAATATTAATATTTTAATATATAAAATTAGTTAAACTTAAGATGTTTTGTCTCTCTAAAATTCTTAAAATGACTTTATAATTTGGGATGAAGAAAGCATTACTTTTTTTTTTCTCACTTTCAGTGTTTCGTTTTAGTTTAAATATTGACAAATTACCTCCTTTACACAATCAACACTTAAATTGGAGCATTGTTTGACGAGGACACAGACTATCATGTATGGGCTTTGCTATAGTACTCCCAAATAACTACAAGATCTAAAGTTTTTATATAACGTGGACAATGCTAGATGCATGCCATAATTTCTATATAACCTTTATAATGTTACACATGCACCACGGATGGTTCTGATGGTGGTTTTACTGACGTGGCACTATATCATAGGTAAACTGGACTAGAATATGTTTAAAAATCCAAAAAATCATAAAAATAAATTCTAAAAATTCTAGATAATATTTTACATGAAAAATAATGTAATTAAAAATCTAAAAATTTGGTTAGATTTTTAGCCAGAAAAATTATGAAACTAGTTTAATATTTCTAAAATCATGCTCTATCTTATTCCTAGCTTGATATTGATGGATCTTGATGGACTCTATTTTTGTTCTCTTATGCTATTTGAGGTTAATCACTAATTATTATAATTAGTTGATGTTAATCATTCGGATCACATAGAAGCATCGGCGGAGCGTCGTTAGTACCATATTGTGGGCTGATCTCTGTCCTGGATACATTTTCTTCAAAAGTCGTTGTATTAGTGACTTTGTGTGCGTAGGCCGGCGGGTTCGAGTCCTCGAACCAACACACATGGGGTCGGGTTGAGTGCTGGCCTAATCCGCCTAATATGAACCAGCAGTCCGCCAAAGAGCTGCACCGATGCGTCACTGCGGATGGTTAGAATCCACAGTGCAACACTAATCTTCATCTCAGTGTCAAATGCAGCCCAGTGCAGCGACAACGTGGTCACGTATCAACATTTCAGCACGCACAGAACTGGCCGCTCGATCGGGCAGGCTTGGACGTCGTGTTGTGTGTACCGACCACGGCCAGTATAGTACCGCCTGCCCGCCCGTTAAAACCGTATGCGCGAAACACAATGGAGCAGGCAGGTAGATCTCTCGCGACCTCACGGTGATGCTCTGTGCCACGGACGGACGGGAGGCCGACGGCACTACAGCCTACAGGATCGTGCGTTCATGCGGTTTTGCAGGTGTAGAATGGCAATCTTGCAGCAGGCTCTGCTCGCGTAATCAGTAACGAAACAATTTCCAATATTGAGCAGCCAGTGTCTGTACAAACAATTGGGCAGTAGTATTTCAGTACAGACCAGATCACAGAGTTTTTTTTTTTTAAATGCCAGATCACAGAGTTGATTTTTGTTGGAACGATCGAGGCCTGTCATAATCATGACTCACAAAAAAAGTTGCAAGTTAGCGGCCATGTGATCTGCCGGTGTACGCTTATAGCGGTTAAAATTATTAGATGGGGACCAAATAGGCCTACTAAGCGCAGTTCTTAACTTCTTACCCAAAAACTAGATGTTTTCTATACATCTATTAATTAATTAGGATGCCAACTAAACAAAATATGATGTGACATAAGAGTTTAAAAGAGAGAGAGAGAGGAGAAAATGGTTTCTTAGATAAAAACCATGTCTATAGGAAACCACGATACGAAGATAGATAAATAGATAGAGAGAAGACACATGACTAGATAAAATTTTTTAAAAAAACTTTCATTGGAAATATCATTTCACTATAGATTTCAATACATTGGCCCGGGTGGGTCTAAGTGTTACATGTGCAATTCTTTTGGCCTCCTAGGGCGCCGCTAAGACGGGTTCTATTAAAATTTTTATCTAACTTAATAATACAAAGAAGTGTAAACATTTTACGTGATCGATAAAAAAAAAGAAGAAATATCGTTTCTATGTATAGTGTCTACAAGACTTGACACGTATAGAAACTATGTCATAGGTTTCGAGTTGAAACTTTGTTAATAAATCTACTAATTATTAGTAGGTGGAGGTGCTAATAATTACTCCAACTTTCCTTAATAGTAAAAACTATCTAACCATTAGCACCGCTAAACAGGACGTAAAAATCCCGTTAAATCGATATTCCGTGGATCACCGTGTGTTGTATATACCTTTCCCTTGTAGCTCTTCTAGCAAGATCTAGCTCGCATGGTGTGTCAAGTGGCCAAGATCATGGCCCTAGCTGCGTACGACGACGTGCGAAGTCGACGGCCGTTGTTGACAAAATCGCCTAAACAAGTACAGGCTCCGTTGACAAGTCGTCGCATCAGACCTGCTAGCGCTAGATCTCGTGTGTCAGAGAGGAAATCATGGTCTTTTTATTGTGCCCCACGACACGAGGAGAATCCTTTCATATCTGCTGTGTCCTGGCACGTACAGCACGTATTCGTGCACGAAGGAGCTCAGCTATAGCAGTAGGGAATCTAGAAGCAGACGCAGTGCAGCGTGCTCTGTAGTATATCCGGTCAACCTTTAACGCCACTTAAAACGCACGTGCCGCCCGTATATACGTACGCCGGGCCACGAGCGCCGGTGTGTGTCCAACGGACGATCCAGAGGACCAGCCGACCGACCGAGAGGACCCAGGAGGTGGCGAACGGGCCGGGGCCGGGCCGATCACATTCACTCTCTCCACCGGAAAATCCTGCGGCCGTCGGTTGCCCGCGCCGCGACCCCGCCCCGGCCCCCGGTCGGCCGCGGCGCGCGAGCGAATCGCGGCAGCAAAAGTTCAGTGCCCATGTCTGCCTGTGTCTCTGTCCGTGTTCGAGGCGTGGCCACGCGTGGGCGATCGCGCCGCCAAACAACAAAGTGCGCTGGCTGGCGCGCAGCCGCACCGGCACAGGCCCCCGATCCTAGCGCTAGCGGCAAAAAGTCACGCCAGGATCTGCCCGCCGAGGAACCCGACCGGCGGTCGCGCGCGTCAGAGTCTTCATAGCCGGAGTGTGTGCTCGCGCCGGCCGCCGCGCCGCCGCTCCTAGGAACTCACATCTCCCGCCGCCGCCGCTTGCCTGTGATGGGCGATTGACTGATTGGGTCCGGTCCGGTCCAACCCCAACAGGATAGCGTGGTTTGACTCTTGCACGGACGGTTGGTCGGACCGGGTTTGGGCACGCCGGTCGTGTCGTGTCGTGTCGCGGGTTGGAAATTGGAATGGGAGAGAGACTGAACGTTTGCGTTAACGTGCACACGCGGCTCTTTCCTAGTAGCGTGCTGCGGTTTCTCGGAAGCTGGCATATGCAC
>CM041635.1:11107601-11163802 GCA_023333625.1 Bothriochloa decipiens | reverse complement strand
TGCACTTTTCTTGGGCCTACGTACTCGATTGCGTTTGCTGATATACTCCCTCCCTCCCGCAAAGAGTGTCGTCCTGGCGTTTGAACGTTGTCCGTGAAAGAGTGTCGTTCTAGCGTATACGGCCTCTCGTACGCCTACCCCTGTCAGCCTTGTCGGCTCGTCCCCATCCCCTGCCTCACTTCGCGTTCCCATCTCCACTTCTCCACTGCCAGCGCCCTCTCTATCTTCTCGATTGCCGGTACGGAGCAGCACCGCCCAGTGTCCAGACGCGTTTATCAGAGGTGCCGACGAAGAGGCCGGCGGGACGGGCGTGGCCCCTGAGCTTCGACGAAGAGACCCGACGGACGAGCCCGGCCCCCGCGCCGACGAGGAGGTGGAGTGGCGGCGTGCCCACGACGTTGACCACCTCCATGCCCGCCGCAAGATCTAGAGCGCCATGGACATCGAGAGGTCCATCCCACCATGGCCACCAGCCCGCCAGCTCCGGATCCGCCGTCGGCTCCTCCGCTCCGCCCCCTCTTTCATCGATCCGCTGTCCTGACTCCTCTTCTCCACCACCGGCGGCCACCATCGCCTGATCCGTCGTCGGCCCGTCATCTCCGCCTGATCTGTCACCGATCCGCCGTCCTGGCTACTCTTTTCCACCGGCGCCCGCCCTCTTCTCCTCCGCTGGCGTGGTGGCCAGCGCCCACCCTCCTCTTCTCCACTGCTGCGGAGGCCGGCGTCCGCCTTCTTATTCTCCGCCGGCGCGGTGGCCGGCGCCCGCCATCTTCTCCTCCGCTGGCACAGAGGTCGGCGCCCGCCCTCTTCTCCTCCGCCGACGCCGTGGCCGGCACCCACCCTCCTCTTCTCCACCGCCGCGGAGGCCGGCATCCGCCTTCTTCTTCTCCGCCGGCGTGGTGGCCTGCGCCCGCCATCTTCTCCTCCGTTGGCACAGAGGTCGGCGCCCATCCTCTTCTCCTCCGCTGGCGCGGTGGCCGGCGCCCGCCCTCCTCATCTCCACTGCCGCAGAGGCCGCCGTCCGCCTTCTTCTTCTCCGCCGGCGAGGTGGCTGGCGGCCGCCATGCATCTTCTCCTCTGCCGGCACAGAGGTGGACGCCCGCCATCTTCTCCTCCGCTGGCACGGTGGCCGGCGCCCGCCCTCCTCTTCTCCACCAGCGTGGTGGCCAACACCCACCCCTGCTCCAACGGCCGGGCCACGGAGGCTAGTGCGACGGAGATGTTGTGTGGCGAACTGGATGGGGGAGAGAAGAAAGAGAGTATAGTTTTTTTTTATTTTTGATAAGACGACGGAGTAGCTTTTTCTCTTGTCTCTCCGGTCTTGGTACCTGTGCCCCATCCTAGAACGACACTCTTTCTAGGACGGAGGGAGTATGTATGTAACATTATTCCGAGTTGTTTCTTGTGTTGTTTACCGTCTAAATCCTTGAATTGCGTTTGCTAATGCGTCCGTTTTTAAAAAAGTGAGATTCATCAAGGTTGACATTGCTTCGTAGCACAGTGTTCGTGTTAGCAAGGTACGACCCAGCGAAGCAAGGTAGGAGTAACTACTTCCGGTAGGTTCCTCGGTACGGCGATGCTTGGTCAATGGACAGACACTGGATTGGATGAGCTGCATTCGCTGATGCACATCTCCATGGACTTGGTACAAATGTGGCAAGTCATGATCGATGATAAGCACAGGCAAATAGTCATATGTACCTTTTTATCTAAAAAATAGTCATCTGTACGGTCAGGTTCTTTATTTGGGGGCACGGGAATCATTGTTCATTTACTACTCTCTCTGTCAAAAAAAAATATCGTTGTGTGATTTCAAATTTGTTCTAGAAAAAAATGTCTGAGTTATAAACTTATGCGTGGCCAACAGATCCGGCGCCAAATTACCCGCACATCTTAATTATTCTCTATGTCTCTAAATAATTATCATTATTGGTGTGTGTCACAAGTCGACATTGCTAGTTACATTGTTCACATTGGCTGGCTACCAGCGAAGCGATTACATTGTTCACATTGGGAGGCTACCAGCGAAGCCACGCAAACTTTCCAGTAGGTTCCTCGGAACGGTGATGCTTGGTCAATGGACAGATGCCATGGATTGGATGAGCTGCATTCGCTGATGCGCATCTCCATGGATTCATCACGCACACGTCGTGTTAACTGCAGTTTTTTTTTTTGAGAGAACGTGTTAACTGCAGTTTTAGCGTGCCCTTCCTAATTAAGCCGATAATAAACCTGTTCTATCCGCTTATTAATCCCATTATTAACTTGGCTTGCACGTTTTCTGGTGGATGCTCCTGCCTATATATATATGACCCTTCATTGTTTTGCCATTTCAGAAACTTCACAAGTTCAGAGAACGATGTGGGCACATCTGATCCCAGCTCGTGTGTTTTCGGCTAAAAATAGATGAGCCAAGATCAGGTAAATCATCCAATCCCACCTTCCCAGACAAGCGAAAGACACCAGAAATTTTCCCTTTTTGTGAACGGAAAAAAACGACCTCGTTGGGGGTAACAGCTGCAAATTCGTTCTTTTCACCTCTGATGAAGTTTCCTTTTATGTAATTCCCATATATGTCCTGACACAAGACGAGCGAGAGCTGTCCCATTTATCTCGGTGGGATACATAACATGCTTTTTTTTTTAAAAAAAAGATATAGAATATTCCGTACGAAAAAGAATATACATGGAAATTAGTCTAATCAACACACACCTCCTTCTATAACCGTACAGATATCTTAATTTCGTTTGGAAAAGATAGGTAGTGTATCTTTATTGCGCCCGGGTCTCTCGAGTCTCGTCCATAACCTACCCGATTTATTGAAAAAATCTTCATCAGATATTTCCAAAATCTTTCCGAACGTACGCACCCGAGATTATCCATTTTATTTATTCACGACGAAAAACACAGTACAGCACCAAACTTCACTTTTTGACAGACTGATGAACGCTGAGACCGTCGCAGCCATTTACAGGAACAAAACGAAAGGGTTCCTGTCTCTCAGCTTGCGTGTGAATAAAATCATCCGGTGATTTGATGCTTAACATGCGTAGGGGAAAAGACGGGGGAGAAGAAGAACGTGGTGCATCGAAGCCGCTACTGGGTGCGCAGCGCACGTGTTGTTGAGCCTGCTCCACAGTTCGAGGGCAGTTACGTAATTCCATATTCTGTTGTGGATAACCCATTCATTCTGTAGACACAATTATATGGACACCCTGCAACTGACGCCAAACTAGAGATTCGTCCTTCGTTGGGTTTTACATTTAAATGTTGGGCAAGGTTTTCCTTTTTTGAGAAGAATGTTGAGCCAAGTTGTACCGATAAAGCAGAAGATTGCTAAAAAAATAAGGTGCTAATATATGCATGCTTTGTTATCTTTTAGGTTAAAAACCTAAGTTGATACACCATTGCATTATTTTTTTTATCTTCAAATATTGTCACATAGAGAGGATATATATTTATTTATACTTGTAGTTTCGGTGGTGGCAGTAGCGGTGGTGTGGGGTGGGGTGGGATGGGGATTGGGGGAGGGGGGTTGTTGGGATTCTCAACTTGTTTGTATCTACTGTAGCTAACATTTAGCTAGCTAATTGCTACAACTAAACTTTAGCTGGGGGTGTTTCGATCCACGAGCTAATTGAAAACCTTAGACCATGCTACCCCTCATTAATGCCACACCCGAGTTCACTAGAGCTGTTGCCATGCCCGTTGGCGAGAAGCAGTAGTGGTCGCTAGTGGGGATACAGGGGGTGCCACCACTGGTGGGGATGGAGGAGGGCGTTGAGGATGACACAAGGATGGAGGCCGTCGGATCTATAGGGAAAGACGTGAAAGGACCTAAATGACCTAGAGGGGGGTGAATAGGCCTGTTTGAAAATCCTGAAACTCACAAACTCGAAATACGGAAGTTAAATACCAACCGGAACTTCCGATGGGTTTGGATCGAAAGTTTTGGTTTGGACCAGAACTTCCGGTGCCCTACTGAGCTACGAAATCAGAGTGAAATGAGTTGTGATTTTGATTTTGATTGTTACCACACCCTCCTAGATATTGTTGGTGATGATGTTGAACTCCACGGAGCTTGGCATCTCACCAAATCGTAGATCGGCTCCTCCAACCTATGAATTTTGGGGGTAGAGAGGAAGAACACGAAGAACACAAGAATAAGGGTAGTCGAAGCTACCTCCACAGTAAGACACACGATTTATACCGAGGTTCGGCAATCTCCACTCAGGAGTTCCTACGTCCTCGTTGTTGAGGTGACCATGAAGGTCCGACCACGAAGGTCTCCTCCCTCAAGCAAGAGTTTGAGATATCCACTAAGAATCAGGGGTAATACAAACACTTTGGGGTGCCCTCACAAATGAATCAACACGGGCAACCACGAAGAACGCCTAGCCGGCTAGGGTTCCAAGAACCTAAGATAACAAATGCAAACCAAATCGGCAAGACGAGAAATCAAAGTGCTCAAGTCGACAATCAATGCTCTCGCTCTCAAATCTCACGTCCCTAGCTCAAACAATCGAAGATTGAAGCTTGGAAGCAAAGGGGGAGAGAGAGTGGGCGAGTTTCAGCTTGGAGGAAGTGAGAAGGCAAGAATGAGTGTGCAAAGTTCGGGGGGGGAATCACTAGAGAGAGGTAAGAAGGTATTTATACTCGAGCCTCGGATGAACTACCGGAACTTCTGGTGGAACCTACCAGAACTTCTGGTCTATTCGAGATCTGACTGTTGGCCTTGAGAATGTCAACACTCAGACTGGGAAGACCGAAACTTCCGGCCGAAGACCGGAACCAAAAGAACGCACGCGGTCGCTCGTGAAAATTCAACTACCGAAACTTCCGGTCTGAGTACCAGAACTTTCGGTTATGATCAGAAGTTTCGGTTCAAGGCCGGAACCAATCTCTTGCACACGGTCGCGCGTGATCGATGAACAACCAGAACTTCCGGTCGCAGGACCAGAACTTCCGGTGCACCAGCTGAGAAAACATCTAAGTATGTGTGTGCACGATGTCTCTCAAGCGCGTAAAATAAACCAACACGAGCACTTGTATCCTCATCTAGCTAGTCTAATTTGCATCCCTCTTGATAGTACGGCGTTTCCTATAACTCAATTTTGAATACAAAAGGATAATCCAATTGAGTCGAAGCGCCTTTCATCCATAGAAAATTTAGGGGTGTTTGTATCATCAAATATCATCATTCAAATCTTTCAATGGTCTAACACCTGTGAATTCACTTGAATAAACTTGCTAGTCTCTAATTTGATTGTCATTAATTATTCAAAACCCACTTCGGAGGCAAATGCACTTACAAGCCGTCATCGGCACCAATCTGGATTTGAGAATAGGTGGGACTGGTGGTGTAGGGGTAGTTGCTGCCAATGTGGTAGGTTGTGGAAGGGCTCCATTGCCAAGCTGGCCATTGGGCGTCGTTGTTCCTAAGCTGCGGAGATGAGTGGAGGCGGCGTCACCGGATGCTATAGTGCCCGAGGGCTGTCCCAAGCATGGTGGGACTGACAGGTTGGGCGAGCACGAGGCTTTGAGCTCGGCAGGGTTAGGGCATGGCCGATCATGACCATGGGAAGGGGGAGAAAAGGCGGTAGGGGTAGGGGACGAAGAGTCGGCGGCCGGGGTGCTGGAAAGGAGCAGGGACGGGCGGAGATGGAGGAGGAAGCTCGGGGTGACGAGGGGAGTAGCAGGGGCCGCACAACCATTTTTTTGCTTGATGTCTGTGAGAGAGTGGGCGCAATACGGATGCGGTGGGAAAATAATTGATGGGTACTTTGGTAAAGAGCCATTTTCAGCTGCCTAGCTGAGTTGGAACAACTAATAGTTTTAGCTGGTTCCTGTTAGCTAGGAGGCCTTTAGTTGGGTTTTGCTGTTGCGTCCTTGGATCCATCACAGCTAAAATTTAGCTTGTGGATCCAAACAAGACTGCTAATTCAAAATGCAAGGGACAATACACGTAAAATTCTATTAACCTCTCAGGTGACATGCTCCATTAGTAGCCATGTTCCTATAGAGGACTTTGTTTGCCATGTATGTATTAATGTTAGAAAACATGAAAAATAGATATATCATTACATGGTTTGTGTCGTTTGAGAGAACACATGCCTATGTAGCACCAAGTTTGTAAAGACATAAACCTTTCATGTTATGCCTATGTAGCACCAAGTTTTGAGAGTTTAAGGGCTTTATTTGGATGGGATAAAGGCTATACACATGTACTATTTATTATGACTATGGACTATAGAATTTGTATAGTTAAAAATTACACATGTGGCTGTTTGAATCCCTTATAAATGATTTGAATTAAATTATCCATAATATCCCTACATATTGATGGGAAGGGATAAGATCCGTGGCAAACCTATCTTTCCACCGCCCATTATCTCTTAATAAATGGGTCGAGCTAGATTATATCTGAGTTTGTAGAGATTTTTAATATTAGCCATAAATGGGATAGCCATATCACAAAGGAAGAAAAGCCTCGCAAGAAAACATTTGCGTTTATCGACTACTATATGCAATATGTAGCACATTGTGCCACAAATTCAATGGATGTTGCTCTAAAATCGTGAACATTAAGAAAACGGTTTTCTATTAGAAGCCCTATCATATTATACATAAAGAAATATAGTGTTATGCTGAAAAATACGTATATATTATTTAGCATATAAAAAACAAAAAGAAACATTTGCTGTCTTCGTATTGGCCTGCAGCGCTCTTTCGAGTTTTGAAAATCAAGAAAACAGGAGGGCCAGCCTGGAAAAACTCGGTTGCCAGCTTGCCCGTCCGCGCTTCCGTCTCTAGGCCGCCGGCTGGCAAATAGCCAAATACCACGACTCCATCCCCCGATTCTCACAAGAGCCAAACCAAACGGCCGAGCCCCTGTGCTGCGCCGCAGGCTGCTGCAATGGCCTCCCCCTCCGCCTCCGACGGCGAGCTCTCGCCGTCTGCGACGGAGGCGCGCCGTATCGTGGTGACCCACCGCCTCCCCCTGCGCGCGGAGCCCAATCCCGACGCGCCGCACGGCTTCGATTTCTCCCTCGACGCCGACGCGCTCCCGCTCCAGTTCGCGAGCGGCCTCCCCCGCCCCGTGGTCTTCGTCGGCGCGCTCCCCTCCGCCGCCGCTTCGATCCCGGCGTCAGAGGAGCTCGCGGCCGATCTCCTCGCGCGCTTCGCCTGCAGCCCGGTGTTCCTCAAGCCCCGCCTCCACACGGACTTCTACGACGGCTTCTGCAAGCACTACCTGTGGCCGATGCTCCACTACCTCCTGCCGTTCACGCCCTCCTCCGGCCTCAACTTCGACGCCGACCTCTACCGCGTCTACCTCACCGCCAACACCCAGTACGCCGACCGCGTGTTCGAGCATCTCAACCCCGACGAGGACATGGTTTTCATCCACGACTACCATCTCTTCGCGCTCCCCACCATCCTCCGCCACAAGTCGCCGCGCGCCCGCATCGCCTTCTTCCTCCACTCGCCGTTCCCCACCTCCGAGCTGTTCCGTGCCATCCCGGTTCGCGAGGAACTCCTCCGGGCGCTCCTCAACGCCGACCTCGTCGGCTTCCACAACTACGATTACGCCCGCCACTTCCTATCCGCGTGCGCCAGGCTCCTCGGCGTCTCCAGCCAAACCCATCGCGGCTACATCAGCATCGACTACTTCGGCCGCGCTGTCGTCGTGAAGATCCTCTCCGTCGGCGTCGACATGGGCCAGCTACGCGAGGCGTTGTCGTCTCCTGAGACGGCAGCGAAGGCCAAGGAGGTTGCCACGCGCTTCGCCGGTCGTCAGGTGGTGCTCGGTGTGGACGACGTTGATCTGTTCAAGGGGATTGACCTCAAGCTCTTGGCCATGGAGAGGCTGCTGGAGTCGCGGCCGGAGCTGCGTGGCCGGGTGGTACTTGTGCAGATCAACAACCCGGCGCGGAGTCCCGGGCGCGACACCGACACGGTTCGTGCGGAGGTGCAGGCGACGCGGGATCGGATCAATGCCCGCTTCGCCACGCCGGGGTATGCCCCGATCGTGATGATCGACGACCCCCTGACGATGCACGAGAAGCTGGCGTTCTACGCCTCGGCGGACATCTGCATCGTCACCGCCGTGCGCGACGGCCTGAACAGGATACCGTACATCTACACCGTGTGCCGGCAGGAGGGTCCGATCTCCGGTAGCGGCGTGGCGGCGGGCGCGCCGAGGGAGAGCGCCATCGTCCTGTCGGAGTTCGTCGGGTGCTCGACGTCGCTCGGCGGCGCGGTTCACGTCAACCCGTGGAACGTGGACGACGTCGCCGAGGGGATGAGCTCGGCGCTGAGGCTGAGTGGGCGCGACAAGCAGATGCGGCAGGAGAAGCACTACAGGTATGTCGTCACGCACGACATTGCCTACTGGGGGCGGTCGCTGGACCAGGACCTGCAGAGGGCGGGCAAGGATCACGCGACCATGAACTTCTTGAGCGTTGGGCTCGCCATGAACTTCCGCATCGTCGTGCTTGGTCCCAACTTCCAGAAGCTCTCACCTGAGCACATTAATCCATCGTACCACCGTACCGGCAGCAGGCTCATCTTAGTTGACTATGATGGCACAGTAATGATTCCTCAGGGGCTGATCACTAGATATCCTAGCCAGGAATTGATTAGCGTCCTGAATGAACTGTGCTCAGATCCGAAGAATACTGTCTTTATAGTCAGTGGGCGGAGGAAGGATGAACTGGCAAGATGGCTTGAGCCCTGTGAAAAGCTGGGGATCTCTGCAGAGCACGGCTACTTCACAAGGTAAACACTGTTTTCTCCCATGTTCCCATCCATGGCAGCATGTCCTCGGTTGGGTCTTTGGTTTGTCAAATAGAATGCTGCATTGCTCTTGGCATTTGGTTAGTGACAGTATTTGACATTGCTCTTGGCATTTGGTTAGTGACAGGTGTGGATAAGATGGCCTAGGACCCATAGGTGTGGGCAGTTTTCTGTATTTGATGTTTGCTAATTCCTCTGCCATCATTATTTCTGTTTGACTAAGCGCTTAATAGAAATTCTGTTGCTAATGGTATTGAATTAGCTCACCATTATACCATTACTTTTGATATACGTTGTTAAACATACATGCAGTTCTTGAAAATAAATAAATCTGACTATCCATATAGAATTGCTTTTTATAATACACTAGAAAGGTTGTTATTGAGTTGATGATGTTGACTGTCCTTACTCCATAAAGTAGTATACCTGTTGAGAGCTCTATACAGTAGTAGTATAGTATGACCTGTGCTTCCTTACGATGACAGTTCCATTTTTGTACTCTACTACTACTTAGTGATTCTGCGCATGTGGTTGCAAGAGCATTCCGGAATAAGATAGGCAGCTACTTGAAGTAACTCTGTTTTGTTTATCAGGTGGAGCAGGGATTCTCCATGGGACTCACCCAACATGTTGGTAGACTATGATTGGAAAAACATTGTTGAGCCTGTAATGAAGCATTACTGCGATGTGACTGATGGGTCATACATTGAGGCTAAAGAAACAGCACTCGTCTGGCACTACGAGGAAGCTGATCCAGTTTTTGGATCAAGTCAGGCCAAAGAGCTCCAGGACCACCTGCGCGACGTGCTTGCCAAAGAGCCTGTGTCTGTGAAAAGCGGCCACCAGATTGTGGAGGTTAATCCTCAGGTACGGCAACATCTAAATAATCTCACGTGCTAGCCTTTTTAGATAGCTACTGCTATGCCAATCGTTCTGGAAAAGGGCCACATCTTATCTTGCTCTGCATTCTCTGTGTGGGCAGCTACTTCACTTTCCCTTTTTTTGGATAAACAAGCCAAGACGAAAAGAACATGCCTCGAAATTCCACCGGTAGCTGTCGTGATCAATCAAGTGTAGCTTTCAGACCAATACGCATTTAGATTAGACTGACTTTAAGAAGATTTATCCACTCAATGTTCAGCTACCATATCTCTTTAGCAATAGTTTAACATTTTGTCGTCTGTATTAGCTGAAACATTTTCATGAGCCATACTTGCCTAGGTTGACCCTGTTGCCTATGTTTACGACTGCCTAGTCACCTTTGTTTACCAATTCCTTCTCAAAAATCTTTGTTTACCAATGTGCCAAGTTAATCTGGATGATTCTTTTGGTTGGCATTATTACATATACTCTTTCTTTTGGCCTCACAGCTAATTATTATAATCTTGTGAAGGAGGTTGGCAAAGGAACCGCCGTGCAGAGGCTCATTGCCGCATTGGGAGAGCGCGGAAGGATGCCAGACTTCATCTTATGTGTTGGCGACGATGGGTCTGACGAAGACATGTTCAAGGCTATCAGCGCTCCTTCCACCAAGTCGGCGTTCCCAGAGGCTGCCGAGACATTCGCCTGCACCGTCGGCAACAAGCCGAGCCTGGCGAAGTACTACCTGGAAGACCCCGACGAAGTTCTGAAGATGCTCAAGGGCCTGATCGACTCGTCGTCGGCGCAGCAGCGTCCTGGGGCTGGGGATGGGCTGCGACCTCAGGTCTCGTTCGAGCACCCCTTCGATTAAGCAATGATGGTAGTCTGGCTCCCGGTAGAGGCAGTGCATTTTGCTCAGGATATTCTTCGTTTTTTAAACCAGGAATGAGGAAAATGGTTGGGGCAACAAAGGGGGAAAGGCAAAATCCACTAGGGTGGCAGTGATAGGTTACTGATGGCCGATCATTAGCACAAGTGACAGGGTTCTGGTTCATTTTTTTTTTCCCCTCTTAGTAGTACTGTCTTTGTACAATCCTCAGAACTTTTCTCCTAGTTTGGAAGGAAAACAGGGTAGAAGAAAAAATCATTGTTGGACGCTCCATATGGTAGTAGCACAATGACTCGATTGCTTCTTTTTCACCCTTTTAGAAACTTTTAGAACTTCATTGTTGTACTGCTAGCACTGTAGCAGCAGTGGCAGGGTTGCACCACAATTGTTACTACGGAGTACATCTTCTGCTGTAGTACCCATGACAGAATTGGTTTGCTTCCAGGCCATCGATTCCTCAATGATTCCACTTAAAGCGCGTGGCACTGTTCACGGCGTGGAGAGCGTGCAGCAGAGGTCCACGGCGTGCAGGAGACAGCGAGCAGAGTACTGCACAGTAGACGTGTCAACGTGTGACGAGTTGGCTTTGCTGGCAGCTGGTCACCGTCGTGCTCTAGGCATTTATCAATGCCGTGTTCTGAGCGCGGCCGCCTCGCTCGTCTTTTATTTGGCTGTCAAGGGGCTATTAGCTGGCCGGCCTGGCCCTGAAAGCCACTGCTCTCCGCGGCCGCGTGGTCCGCCCTCGGCATTTCGCCGTGCTCGTGCCCTCCTGGCTTGATGGTGGTGTCCGCGTCTCGCGTGGTCGACGGAGGTCGGCGACGAGCCAAGACCACAGGCTTAAGATCACAGGTCATTGTCCGTTGATCACCGTCGGTGACTCCCACAAGGGAGCTTGCTCCCCAGCTGCCGTGCCGTGTCCTACTGCGGCGCTACTTGCTTCTTGTCACGTGTCTTAATTTTTGCGTCTCCATTGCGCGCTCTTCCACCGGCACCTGTTGTTTTCGCGACTTGTGAGCCTTGTAGGTGCCAAAATCTTGGAGAATTCTAACTCTGTCACCACACCGAACGTGGCACGGGCAGCAAGCACGAACATTCTCTCCGTCTCCGCCGGCTCTCCTCTAATAAAGTGTGGTCCACGAATGCGACTCGTAATTGGACTTATATTAGTGGCAATATGCAGTGCATTCCAACGTTTTTATTGACTCGTTTTTGTTGTGGGCGAAAAGCATCCATGGATGCGGAAGGATCGGGGAGAACGCATGCGAAGAAGTGAAGAACCGTGCCGAACCAGCTCGTTGCAGCGAGGGTTTCTTGCTCGGTCAGCTTAGGACTATAGGACCAGGGAATGCGTTTGCGATCGGGAAGAACCGTACCCTTTCGGAATGCGGCTGCCGGTGCCGTGTGTCTCAAGGTGAAACTGAAACGCAAATCCATCCGGCTAACGACGCCAGTCTGTCTGTCTTGCCGGACGAGCGAGGTCTCTTTCCAACAGCAAGTTTCTCTTTTCGACCGAAAACGATGGCACTAAAGCGAACAGGGATCGCTACAACGAGACGTATGCTGGTCGAAGTGGATAACCTTTGCTGTCGCTTCATCTGTTTGTGTACAAACTGTCGGTAGTTAACTTGCCATGCAATTAAGTAAGCGGAACAAGAGGACATCTTTCATTTCATTCATGGCTATTGTATATATCCTATAACATTTTTAGTAGGCGGTTTCCATAATACAGGTATGCTTTCTGTAACTGAATTAATGTTGCTTTCTGAGTTCTGATCTTGACTCTGTGATACATATCTATCTACATCCTCTCAATGCTTAAAGAACAAGCTTATGTTTGGGGGACTTAGTGGACTAGGTCCTAGTCTGTACAAGGAGGATCGTCATATGATGAAGATGAGATGTGGGACTATTGATTCAATTGTGATGAAATTTTTACGAGACATTGCTTAAGATTTAATTAGCAACAGGCTTGCTACTTAGTTGTGACGCCTTTTCGAAACACTTTTGTTTATCTATGACTCAAAACCTTGTTTTTGAAATTCACTGGTTTTGTTTTACTATAGTTTATAATAAGGAACATCCATATGCATTAATCGATGGAGAAACTAGGATATTAATATATTCTCTTTTCTCAACATAAAAGGAAGGGGAATCGTTTACTAACTACAATTTGAATTAGGATGGACGAGGGTCAAAACTACCTATATTTTTGTTTCGCGTAAACGCTAGGCCAAGAGGCTTCATTGATTTAGGCTTAAATCAACAACTGACCAGATATGGGAACCAAATCATTGTCGTAATCACAGTAATCAAAAGAAAGAAAGAAAATGGGGATGAACAAGAGGGAAAAAAAGGAAGAAGTAAGAAGGCCCAATCCAACATACCAACTTTGACGGCTCCAACTCCGGCGACTTCATCTCTTTCTCCGAGAACCACAGTGTCTTCTTCGGCAACAAGCTCTTATTATGTTTAGGGTTACAGAGTTTTGGATTAGGGTTAGGATTTTGGGGTTAGGGTCGGGAAAGGGGAATTTGTGGCTTTCGGGTCTAGAGGTATGTCCAGGGGAGATGGGCAGACTTGTGCTATGGTGGTGTTTGGGACTTTGGGTGGAACAGCGGGTGGCGGTGGCAGTGACGATCAGGGTTGATAGTGGTGATGGCACATCGAATCGGGAGGGTCGGTGGTGGAGGTGGGGAATGAGGGAATCGAGGAACTTGCCCGTGTTGTGATAATGGTTAATGGCGGTGGTCGCAAGGCAACAAATCAATGAAGCCTAGTGGCGGTGAAGGGGAAGAGAGGGAGAGCTCGCTGGTGTTTTATGTATATATAAACACCAGTGACAACTTAGAAAAAATCGTATGGTAACCGTCATGTTGCACCACTTTTTTAAGAAAAATACATGACTTTGGGAGAAGTCTCTTCCGATAACGTCTGGTTGGTGGCACTTGGCCCATGGCCCATTAGCATTGTTCCCCTAGTCGTATCCAGATCTCCTACCGAAGACAACACTACCCCCCCCCCCCACCAATCACTGGATCCCTAGGCGCTAGGTAGCCCCTCTCACGTGGTTTCAGCACTAGATACGTTACTCATGATCATGACCGACCTCGAAATCACGTCATTACTTCTCATTCCTTGTGCATTATCAAATTGCATGGGTATAAAAGTGTGTTGTATAAAATTGCATTATCAAATTGATGAGACAAACTAAACAATATCAAATTGCATTATCTTGTCCATCTTAAAAGTGTGTGTTGTATAACCTCTAATACAATGCAATATAATATGCAAAGTAACAATCAGACCCACAGTGTCTTTGCTTGTTTTCTCACTGTTGTGGATAAGTTCAGGCTATTCGGGACAAGTGGAACCTGATCTCAGTGTGAAACCCGATGACCTGAGAAGTGTCAGCATCGAACAGGATCCGAGCGGCAGGCCCTAACCCCTATAAACTCGACACATACTGCCGGGACCTGGGAAGCACTCCTATACATTCTGCAAATTTGCTTCGTCGCCTGGTGCGACGGCCCAATATACTAAAGCACTCGCCGGGGCACACCCGATCAGATGCCGCCGAGAACCGGCAAGTGGCAGCGCATCGCCAGCGCCGTGCCATGACCCCAGACGGCCAGGGCCCCGGGCGCGTCGACGCGCGCGTCTCTCCCGCGGACGCTCGCCCGGCCCGTGCTCGTCTGCCGTCTGCGTCGTCTCAGCTTGGCCTCGTCTCTCGCATCCACGTGAAAAAGGGCATGCATGCATTGGATGGTGCTACCAAGCAGCTTTGTTTATTCGTTGCCAAAGATCCTGCCCTCACCTGATCCGTGACAGTGACAAGACCAACAACTGATTTCTATTTCTTCTACTAAAACAATAGGCGCGCAGCCACGTACATAGTTTTGACCTGGTTTAGTTTCCCAAATTTACACACCAAATTTATTACGTAGAATTTCTATTCTCCGTCACATCAAAATATCGGCACATGCATAGAGTACTAAATATAGATAAAATTAAAAATTAATTACACAGTTTTATTATACTTTACGAGACGAATATTTTAAACATAATTAATCCATATTTAATAATTATTAGCATTGCAGAATCTGCGGCCCGAATTGGGCATCTAAACAAGAAGGGCTTTGTATTGCAATTCGCATCACGTTTTGCACTGTCTCTGTGTGCGCGCGTGAGGCGTGACGCACGCACGCACGCAATAGAATAGCAATCGACTCTGGAGTCTGGGCTCTGGATTAGGCTTCCACACCTTCTCAACTCACCTGCTCAACCTACTCCACATCCATCTGAGAGGATGGTCCAGCTGGGAGAAGACGCAAAAATGCAGAAGGTACGGTCCCAGCTAGCTATTAGCTCCTCTGGATTACTTTGGACCTGCAGATGAATCTCGTTATAGATGAGAAAAGGAAGGGGATCTTGTTAGGTCCCACTATAGGTTAGAGTCTACTTCTTCCACCACGGGGCACTATATTCTCAGCTATGTACTTGTTCTAAAATACAAGCAGATGATCTCTTCCTGCAATTTACAGTGCAGGTAAAGTAAAGATGTGAACATATTAAGGTTTGTTGTTCGACTAATAGTTTATGTGGCCATGTTGTTTCATTGCGAGAAAAAAAAATTATACCATGCAAAGCCGGTGGTTGGTTGCACAGAGCCAAGGGACCGAGGGGCTTGAGGGTTTCCTTGCTCCTTTGATTGGGATTAGTGGATTGGTGGGTGTTGGTGTTGAGATGAACCGGAATCTAAATAGATGAACCCTAAGCCGCTCGCCCACTGCTCCGCCTTGCTGCTCCCACCGCTATGAGCACTTAACTGAGACATCTGCACCATCCCATGCCCCCACCTCTAGTCATGGCATTCCTCAGGCACTTCTGCTCTCGGCCATGGTCATAGCCATGGTGCCCCTTCGCTCTTTCACCCCTCCTCATTCGACCATGGCACCCTTTTTTCTTCATTGCCTCTAGATCTGAAGCTTCGTCATTGCCATGGCCATGGCCCCAAGATCCGAAATATTGGAAGAGGTGTGCGGTGGTGGGAATGTTAGGAGCGGTCGAGCGGACTAAGAAGATACGTGGCAAGTTGAGGTCTACGGTGGAGTCAAGCGAGAGGAGCTTCAAAAACCTCATCACCGCCGAGTTCATCATCCTTGCCACCGCTACGAGCGCAAGATCTTCGTTGACGTGGAGCCTTCTAGCGATATCCAGCTCCAACTACTCTAGACGGCGGTGAGAACCTACATGACCTCCTATCCTGAGGGCGCATGCGAATTCGGCCAACAGCTCCATTGGCAGACGCGACGCTGGCGCTCGATTGGAAAGTGGCAGTTATATTTCCCTTTATTTGATGGGAGTTGGAGGAGATATTGGTGATCACCATTAAAAAAGGGGATGATATTGGGGGAGATGCTATCTTCCCCTTGATAGAAGTGTTCCTTGGGTATCAAAGCATCCCACACCACCGCAAATCTTTTTTTCATGATAGTCAACTACACTATCAAATTGGAAGGCTATGGTTCTGCCATGTTTGATATTGTTTCATCAATCCTATCAATCACAATGTTTAGATTATTAAGGGAAAGAGAATCCATAATCCTCTGGAATTCAACCAATTTCTTTTCTCTATCCGCTTGCAGAAGTTTGCATTGTCTAAAAATCAAACATTCAATGGGTTTCAAGTGAATAACAAAAGCAAAAGAAAAAAAGGTAATGCAATGAAAACAGTCCATACTAAATTCATCCTTGATGATCGAATTTGTTTAATGGGTATCCAAAACTCTAAAAAGTGGGCATCACGTCATATAAGAAGACCATTTCCCCCGACACTTTCTCAATTGTGAAGCCATCTCTGAGAACTTTGATATGCAAGGAACATTAGTTCCCGTTGCTGCAAGGAACCATTATAGAGAAATTATACAAGCACATGTCATTATGATTTTACACTAAATATTAATGATAATAGGAACAAATATTTACTATATTTCATAGTAATTGTAACATTATGATGTACTTAGCTATATTCTTCATTAGTCTAAAACAACAATAAACACATAGAAAGGGTTCGAGAGGGGAAAAATGAAATGATTCAAAAACACAAGTAAAAAATTTAGATCCACCACAAATGGTTTCTATATTTCATTTCCCACAAGATATGTTCTTATCGAGGAATAATTAATAACACAACAGAGGAATGTTTCTCTTGTTATGGATCTCAGCAGACAACACTACAAGAGACTAAAGACAAAAAACTTAAACTAGAGAGTCTGGAATGAAAGGCTGGAGAGATGGGCTGGTTAGGTGTAGTCGTCCTCTTACTTATAAAGTTATTCCGCAACCCCTAACATGCACATAGATATTTTGGCTAAACCACTTAACCCTACGACAACTTGGTCCAACTTGTGATCCAATCATGCTCCCCATAACTTCACTTCACCTCGATGCAAGCTCCTTGATTACGCCATGTGCCTCTTTCCATTTTCGAACAACAATGATCGAGTTTTGAGACCCAAACCTGAAACTGCTAGCCAATAGTTTTGAGATCCAAACCACCAAACCATCTCAAGAAGCATATTCACTTTGTCTCCGCCATGATTTTGATAGGTGTCATTGTCGACCTCGGTCGTTTGATCCCCGAGTCCTCTTGAATCTCTGTTTGACTTGGTCAACATGGTCAACTCCTCCCTTGTGTGATCTTGCTTGTTGATGTCCCCAAGTGTTAGCGATCACGGTAAGATTTCTAGCCATCATGGTCCTTGGTCCAAGCCTCAGGTATATTCTTCACCACTCCTTATCCATCAACACGTCGTGTGTCTACTTGACTTTCACCATGATCGTTGACGCACCATACTTGCACACCAACACTAAGGATGGCAACGTGTCGGGTTCGGATCGTGTGGAGTCTCCGTGCACCCAAAACCGAAACCCGAAGTCGAAACCCGAACACGAAACCGAAAGCGATTCGGGTGGAAATCCATCACCAAAGCCAAACCCGCGAATATGTATACACATATTCACATGTATAAACAAGAGGCAATAAGTAATAAATATTTTCATGAGTCAACTTTAAACAAATTTAATATTTTAATTAAAAAAGTTATTATGACAATTATAAAACATGAGTTTTAATTCCAAATAATTTATTTTGGATATTCATTAGATATCCATGGGTGGAAAACCAAACTCGAAACCAAACTCGAAATCGAACCCAAAACCGAACCCAAAAACCATGGGTGAAAAATCTTTACCAAACTCAAACCCGCAGGACCCGAAACTCCCGGATATCCGCCCCGAACCCAATCCACTGCCATCCTTAACCAACATAGACAAGATACTTGTTACAACACATCTGCACCCCAACATAACCAAGAGACATGTTGCACACCCACACCAACACAGTGGTCAGTGTCCAAACTCAACCAAAGTTGATCATCTCCTGATAATCACTCATCACAACTCGACATACAAGGGCATATATTAATCTCATGTTCACAATGAGAATGTGAGGGAGTAGAGTAGACGCTGGCCTACTACAGTTTCCACATTGATGTATCACCAACTTGCAATTTCCACAACCAGGGAGGCGTACCCCTTATCCTATGGCTACCAACATGACTCTGGCAATGGTGCAAGAATGAATCTTAATGCACAATTGGAGACTAGGTACCACCTACTGCCAACATGGCTGAGGCATTGGTGCTTGAATCTTAACATGAACTAGAAGCTATGGGATAAGGGGTGGGCACACAACCCATTGTGGTTGTGATTTACCGGATGTATCACCACACAATACCGATGTACCGCAAACTGATCATAGATCAGTTGGTTAGGTCCCTTGTGGTGGAACTTGTCCATGCGGATTCAAGTCCTCAACTTGGCACGGGTACGGTGCTCGCATTTTCCTAGATTTATTTTAGGATTTTTTGGCGTTATACTTTAAGTGGTAAGCGACATTCCTGTCGACAACGACGCACCCGTGGTGACTTCCGAAATCTATAGATCTGTCGATTGCTGAGTCCCTTAGAGGTGTTCATAAGAGCAGAGTTTATGTACGTTTATTTATAGGGTTGAGTGTGCGTGCATATTATAAACATCTACATCGTACTGTATAATTCTAAAAAAAATACCGATGTAGAACGGCACCGTTTAAACCCACTTCTCTTACCTGTTATAGAAAAAACTATGAACTATCTTTTGTGAGTTGTTCATTTAATTATACTAGTAGATTGTGTAAGATTATTGTCTAAAAATTCAAAATTCAGGCACACGGAATGGAATATAGCAATTCACCCCAAAACCATGCTCGGGTAGAGGACTATCTTACAAACACTTCTGTGTTCAACGTTATAATGACTGACCCAACCATTAATTACCGTGCGTGCCAAAAGCATCACACTAGCATATTATGCATGTTTTTTTTCAAAAATATGTATTAGCACGTGCTTCATTAAATGAAAGAAAAAGTTTACAACCTCCACAGAGAGCCACGGTGAGGAGCTGTGCTCAACTTGAAGAAAAACATAACACATAACTGAGTAAAAGGCGAAGGGGAGGGACCCTCCACCACAACCTAAGCAGCTAAACCTGCAAAGAAAATACATCAATGCAAAGGTGCCAGCAAACTAGGTATGGTGCAGCATATTATGCATGTAGCAGGGAGGTTGCAGCACTGGCTCTTGAGTCTCTTGACGCAGCTAGCGGTCGAAGCACACCGGTCACCGATCGATTAAGAATGGGAACGCACGCGGCCTCGCCATCGCCGGACACCGACCGGGGTCACATTTGAACTTCAGTACTTGTGACGCGCTACTAGAGTGCTAGCGTGCCCACGTACGGGCTCCGCTGAACACCTGGCCTAGTTGGGCTTCAGCCTAGGCGTTCGCGTTACCTGGTATTTTTTTTTTGATCGGGTAGTTCGGATAATAGAAACTGCTATTAGCCCTGAAAAATCACTACCTAAAATTTTGGGTATCCGATAATTAGGGTTTAGGTTCGGGTATACCCGGTTTACCTAAATTAGAAGAAGTCTATTTTTGGCCATCCAACTTTTACCAAAGTCCAGAAATAGCCATCGAACTCTAAAACTGTGTAACTTTGGCCATCTAATTTATAAAACCGGACACAAAAGACCATTTGCTCATTTTGATCCGGCTGGGCCACACCTGTCAGGCCCCTAATCCCAATAACCCGCCCTCTCCCCGACCGAGTGAATTAGGAACGGAGTCGCCCGTCCACTCGCGTCCCCGTCCACTTGCGCTAGGGTTTGGGGCCAGCGTATTGCTTTTGAAGAGCTTATTGCTTTTGAACGAGAGATAGCTGAAATCTATGTTGAAGAACCTATTGCTTTTGAAGAAAGTGAAGGTCAAGAAGGCAGTGAATATGAAGAGGAGGAAGTGCAGGAGGAACTGGATGATGATGGACCTGAGATAGAAGAGGATACTCAACCTATGCATGCAGCCAATGATTTTTAGGTGCAGCCATTGTTCCAAGTGATTTTTTAGGTGCAGCCATTGTTCCAAGTGGTGAGGGATGGGGAAATTCAAGGAAAGACAAAGGCAAGCAAATAGTTGTCCATGATCCAATGTCCGGGGATAGTAGTGACAGTGAGTACTTACCAGGTTATGAGTGTTCTTCTGAGGATGATGATGAAGTCGTAGAAATTCTGACCAAGTTTAGAGAGTTCAAAAGGAGGTTAAAAGCTGGACAGATAGGCAATTTAGATGAAGTAATATTGGACAGTCCTAAAGATGTGCCAAATCTGTATGAGATAGAAGATGAGACAAATTTGACCCCATATGATGGCAACAGTCATGTGCATTTGGCCAAAAAATCCAGCCAGGCGTGGCCTCAAAACCAGCTAATGGCCTTTTGTGTCTGGTTTTGTAAATTGAATGGCCAAAGTTACATGGTTTCGGAGTTCGATGGGCATTCTTGGACTTGGGTAAAAGTTGGATGGCCAAAAATAGACTTCTTCCACCTGAGTTTTAAAAAAACAATAAAGTACATAAAATTTTAGTAGTAATTTGTACATAATTTTCCTAAGAATTTATGTTGAATTCCAACAACAATTTGTTGAGAATAATATATTAGTCACTTGTTCAAACCGGTAGAATATATTCTAATAAAGTGATAATTTTAGGATAAATACAAAAACCAAGATAAACTTTGGGTAATTCGGGTAGTTTAGGTACTAGAGTGTATTGCCACCCAAACTAATTTTAAGTAATTAAAATCACTATTTGAAATTAGGATCAGGTACCTCGGGTTTAGGTAATGGATATCAGGTATTTTGCCTGAGTTTAGCTGGGCTAGGCCTTGCAGCCCGGGCCCGTGACTTGCTCGCAGAGTTGCTGAGCTCAAACAAAGAGGATGTGCAGGAGTACTAAAAGTACCCCATAATTCGCTTCCAAAGAATATAAATTTTAGTTCCGCACATAAATCTATTCACATCAATCCCGGCACGAAGTGAAGAATCGCGGCAAAATGTCACACACGAAGGAGGTGACTGAGTAGGGAAAGAAGATATGCGCGCGTGACGAGTCCGCAAAAGGGGGGGGGGGGTTGTTTCAAGTGCCAAAAGATTGGAAGGTGAGTTTGAGAGTTAGTGGAGATGAATTTATTTCATTATTTTCAAAAATCATGTATTAGGATTTGGGAAGGATTGTTGGGTACTCTTGGAGATACTCTAAACTAACCCAACTCAACACTACTCTCAGCAGTTGAGCCGCCGCCGCCATATCCGTCTGATGAAAGCCGTCCACAATCGTGGCGCAATTCTCCACACCGCCCGCCCAATGTTGTCATTCCCAAGAGTGTTTAGCTACATATAATCGTATCTTAGAGAAGATTCAACATGACGCCACGAACACCGCAACTAGAATTGATGTCAATCCACGAAAAAGCCATAGATTTTAGAAGATCAACTTAAGGTAGCATTTGGTTAGGAGACAAGGTGGGGTGAGAATGGCTTCATGGGAGATGGGATCAACCCATTTTCTGTTTAATCTTGAGACATATACGTAGAAATTAGATCAATACTGACAAGTTGGACTTATTTGTCAGTTTTTTTTGTTCCTCTCCTTATCTCTTTCCCCCAACCGCAACTTGTTCATGCTCCGCACCTCTGCTCGCACTGCGCTACCCCACACCTCCTCTGTCATGTGCCGCTTTGCGCCTCCACCGGTGAGATTAGCCAAGCCTCGTGCCTCCTCTCCACGCATCTCCTCTCCTCTTCCTCTTGGCCAGCGAGCGCGCTCGCGTCCTTTCCTGGATAACCTCTTCCGTGAAATTTCCAGAGATGGGGTCAATCTGAGTCTTACCAAAATATTTTTCGATGGGACATCCTCGCCACTTACGAAATCTCAACAAAACACCGCTCTACCTAGAGCCATCCCATCCCATCTCTGTCATCCTGGCGTCCAAACACACCCTTGGGAATGAAAACATTGGGTGGGCGGATGAACAACATGGAGCATCTCTCCTCGTCAATTTCACTCCAACTAAAACTAATCGTACAAATCGTTTTGCTATTAAAATAACAACTACAACTAATCGTTGTGAACCAATCATGTATGTATACTTCGGTAAAAAAATCATGTATGTATACCATACCAAGCGAGGGTGTAGAGACTACAGGTTCAGCAAGTCGGAGCCTCCGAGCAAGGTCGGCAGAATCAGAAATCCTACTGACACTGTAGGATTGTGATCCCGGTCTCCCCTGATTCGACGTGGACAACGACCGGCCGCCGCCGCCATTGGCAGCGGCAAGCCGTGCGTACGTTGGCTTCTTGACGACGGCGGCCGGACGGCCTTTGGCTCGCCTCCCTGGCTGCACACCGAAGCGCAACCGACAGCACCTTATGTGTTAGATGTATAAATGTATTCTGTATTTTCCCTCCACTTGGAGCAGTTCTTTGCATATGTACACATGATATACTTGCCCCTTTGGGCCTAAATAGAACCAGCTTTGCTCATTCTATCATGGTATCCAGCTAGGGTTTGCGATTCACCTGAGCCCGGCCGACCAGCGCCGCCTCGCGGGGCTCCCGCTCGGCCGTCCGTGCTCGCCTCGCTCCTGCTCCAGCGCCGCCCGTTCGGCCTCACGCGCCCATCGCGCTCGCAGCCGCGCGCCGCCACGCGCCCACATCGCACGCCCGTCGCGCTCGCCGCCGCACGCCCGCACGGCCCAGCGCCCGCTGTCCGCGCCGGTCGCGCTCGCCGCGCCCCCACCGGTCGCGCCGCTCTGTGCCCACGCGAGCCCGTGCCCGTGAAGTCTCGCCACCCTTCCTTCCTCTGTTTCCTTTTTCCACCCGCCTTCCTCTGTTCTTCCTTCTTCTATCCAATAATCTTTCCTTGCAAAAAAAATCCAGCAGCAGCGACCTTTCTTCCCCATGGCGTCTCCCAGTCGCACCCGCCCTGGCGCTATTCCCGTCCCTCGGCGCCCTATCATTTTCAATGGCACAAATTGTGGTGACTTTGTTTTCCATCTGGAGGTCCACATGGATGGGCAGCTTCTTTGGGGCTATGTCACAGGTGCCCAGACATGTCCTCCATGTCCTGTTCTCCCCACACCACCCACATACCCACCAGATGCTGATGATGATGCCAAGACTACTTTACTTGATGCCTTTGAGGCTCAGATGGAGAGCTATCAATCTGATCTTGGTGTATATGAGACTTGGGTGCACGAGGAGAAATCTGCTAAGGCTATCTTACTTGCCAGCATGGAGGTCAATCTTGCACGGTCCCTCAGAGGTCTTGCCACTTCGCACCTTATGTGGGATCACCTCCGTCGCACTTACGAGATTCAAAATGAAGCGATGTACCTTCCTGTTGTTGAGGAGGCTCAGTCACTTCGTCAGCTTGATTCTACAGTTGATGACTTCCACCATAAGATGACAGACGTTTGGCATCATCTAGATGGTTTGGGCGTGGAGTTCTACGGTGGTGGTACTTGTCGGTGTTATGACCGTCACCGGGGCTACAGGGGCACACTTCGTCTTCATGAGTTCCTCTCTCGTCTCCATCCGGAGTTCGAGACTGTTCGGGCGCAGCTGCTGACTCATTGTCTGCGCCCATCACTCTCAGAGGTGATGCCTGAGCTGCGAGCCGCGAGCCGCGGAGACCCATATTCGCACTGGGGCTGTGGGTCGTGCCCAGCCACAGCCCTCCGTCCTGGCGACCACACCCCCTCCGGTCTCTCCGCCTCCGCCCCAGTCTCCGGTGGTGGAGGGGGCTCTTCTGGTATGCAGTGTGGCTACTGCAAGCTCTACGGCCATGAGGAGAAGGATTGTCGCAAGAAGCAGCACAACTGACAAGGGCGTCGTGATAGACACTCCTCTTAGGGGTCTAGTGGTTCCTCTACTCCGTAGGGCACTCATTTTGTGTCTGCAGCGGAGCAGGAGGTTCTTGCCATGTTTCATCGCCTCACTACTGCAGCGGCCTCTGCTCATGAGACTACAGCTCAGGCTTCTAGTTCCACCCCTCCTCCTCCGTCAGGTATATCATCCCCGTGGTTTCTCGACTCTGGTGCCTCTTTACATATGACACCCTATGCGACACACTTGTCCTCTCTGTCTTCTTCGGACCCAACTATTTTTGTTCGCACCGTAGATGGCACTTCCCTTCCTGTTGCTGGGAGAGGTGTTCTTTTGACTTCTTCTTTTGATGTTCTGACTGTTTCACATGTTCCTCAACTCACCATGCAACTTTTATCTGCGCGTCAAATCACTGATCATGGTTGTCGTATAATCCTTGAGTCTGATTCTTGTTGTGTTCAGGATCTCTGTATGGGCCTTTTGGTGGGAACTAGGCCTAGGTGTCAGGATTCACAACGCCTATGGGAGCTTGATTGGTTGCGTCTTCCTTCACCCGCTTTGACTTCTTCATCACCCAGTTCTTCAGCATCTGCGTCAGCTGCTTCATCCATTGTTTCTTTTGCACAATGGCATCGTCGTCTTGAACACCTCTCCGGTTCTCGATTGTCCAGTCTAGTTGGTAGTGGTGTGTTAGGTCCCGTTTCGGGTGACACTAATCTTCACTGTATGGGTTGTAAACTTGGCAAGCAGTTTCAACTCCCTTACCCTTCTAGTGAGTCTAAAGCCCAGAAACCTTTTGATCTTGTTCACTCTGATGTATGGGGTCCAACACCTTTTATTTCAAAAGGGGTTCAATCATATTATGTGATCTTCATTGATGATTATTCGATATTTACTTGGATTTACCTGATGTCTTCTCGTGGTCAATTTCTTTCTATTTACCAGCAATTTGCTAGGATGATTCATGCCCAGTATAAATCCCTCATTCATGTTTTTCATGCTGATTCTGCTAGTGAGTACATCTCCACTGTTTCTACAGCTGTTTTTCTCATCTATCGCCCACCCTCTACACTCTTCAGGGTTGTACTCCCTATGAGCATCTTTTCGGCACTCCTCCTTCCTATGACCATCTTCGTTGTTTTGGGTGTGTCTGTTATGTCTTTCTTCCACCTTGTGGGTGCACTAAACTGACTGCTCAGTCCGTTGAGTGTGTTTTCCTTGGGTACAATACAGAACAAAAGGGTTATCACAGCTATGACCTTGTTGTTCGTCGGATGAGGATTTCTCAGGACATTACCTTTGATGAGTACTGGCCTTACTATCCTTGTTCTCCGTCTGATCCTTCTGGTTCCACTGAGTCCCTCTCATCCTGACTTTACCTGAGTGGTATCTTCCACTGTTGTCTCCACTCTCTTCGCCACCTCAGGTATCCTTTTCTCCGCCTCCACCACCCCCTTCTACCTCTCCACCTCCGCCACCTTCCACCTCTCCACGTACGCCACCTCCTACTACCTCTTCACCATCCCTCCCTACTCACCCATCATCGTTGTGTCCTCCACATGAGATCACTCACTAGTATTCGCGTCGTCAGCCCCCTACTCCACAGCTTGACTCTTTCCCATCTCTCCTTGGAACTCCTCCTAAGTCTCCTCCTCACTATGCTCTTCGTGATCTTAGCACACTTCGTCCTCCTGGTCGTCTTGGCTTCACCGTTGCCGTCTTGGCTAAGCCTACAACCTATCGGGAGGCTGCTGCTCACCAGGAGTGGCAACATGCTATGGCCGAAGAGATTGCTGCCCTGGAGCGTACTGGCACTTGGGATCTGGTCCCTTCGCCACCTCGCGTCACTCCTATCACCTGAAAGTGGGTGTACAAGGTCAAGACTCGCTCTGATGGCTCTCTTGAGTGTTACAAGGCTCGTCTTATGGTGCGTGGTTTTGAGCAGGAGTACAGTGTTTATTACGAGGAGACGTTTGCTCCTGTTGCTCACATGACCACTGTTCGGCCCTTCTCGTTGTTGCCTCTGTTCGTCAGTGGTCGATTTCTCAGTTGCATATCAAGAATGCTTTCCTCAATGGAGAACTGCATGAGGAAGTGTATATGCAGCCGCCTCCAGGGTACTCTATTCCTGATGGGATGGTTTGTCGGTTGCGTCGTTCCCTTTATGGTCTTAAGCAAGCCCCTCGCGCTTGGTTTGAGTGTTTCTCTTCTGTTGTCATTGACGCTGGCTTCAAGCCTAGTGACCACAATCCTGCTCTAATTGTTCATACTTCTTCTCGTGGTCATACCCTTCTACTTCTTTATGTCGATGACATGATTACCACGGGCGATGACTCTTAGTATATTTCCTTTGTGAAGCAGCGTCTTAATGAGATATTCCTCATGTCTGATTTGGGTCCTCTTCGTTACTTTCTTGGTATTGAGGTCACCTCCACACATGATGGCATTTTTCTCTCTTAGAAGTACACTTAGGACCTTCTCTCTCGTGCTACTCTCACTTATCACCAAACTATTGACACTCCTATGGAGCTCAAAGTTCACCTCCGACCCACTGATGGTGCACCACTTGCCGATCCCACTCGCTATCATCAGCTCGTTGGGAGCCTTGTCTATCTTGGGATCACCCATCCTGATATTACTCACTCCGTTCATATTTTGAGTCAGTTTGTCTCCGCTCCTACCCAGCTCCACTATACTCACCTCCTTCATGTTCTATGATACCTTCGCGGAACCATCTCCCGTTGCCTTTTCTTTCCTCGCTCCAGTTCTCTCCAGCTTCAGGCGTACTCTGATGCAACTTGGGCGAGTGATCCCACTGACCGCTACTCTCTCTCAGCTTATTGTGTTTCCTTGGCTCCTCCTTGATTGCCTGGAAAACCAAGAAGCAGACTGCAGTTTCCCGCTTGAGTGCTGAGGCTGAGTTGCGTGCTATGACGACTGTGACTGCAGAGGTGACAAGGCTATGATGGCTTCTTGAGGATTTCAGTGTGCCTGCCACTGCACCCACTCCTTTTTTCTGACAGCACCGGTGCGATCAGTATTGCTCGGGACCCGATCGAGCATGAGCTCACTAAACACATTGGCGTTGATGCTTCGTACATGAGATCACAAGTGCGTGAACAGGTTGTGTCTCTCCACCATGTGCCTTCAGAGGTTCAGCTAGCGGATTTCTTCACCAAGGAACAGACTCGAGCTCATCATAGATTCTTGCTCTCCAAACTCAGTGTTGTAGATCCACCATGAGATTGAGGGGGGTGTTAGATGTATAAATGTATTATGTATTTTCCCTCCACTTGGAGGGGTTCTTTGCATATGCACACATGATATACTTGCCCCTTTGGGCCTGAATAGAACCAGCTTTGTTCATTCTATCATTATGAACCTTCCCCATCTCCTCTGTGCCGAAGACCTCCTCCATGAGGGCCGGGTCAAAGACGTCCTCGATTTTGTCGGTGCCGTTCAGCGCGGACGACACCCAGCCAATGTCCGTGCTGTCGGGGAAGGAGGGATCCACCGCTCTCCTCCTGGTGAGCAGCTCCAGTAGCACCACGCCGTAGCTATACAAGTCAGACTCCATGCTGCTCTTAGTGGAAAATGCCAGTTCTACAAGACAGCGCAGGCTCATCAGGTTGTGAATGGGACCATCGGTATGTATTCGAAAAGACCAATTTTCCATAGTTTCCAGATGACAAGTACACCAGCAGATCTTGAAGTGTAGTATTTATATATAAGAAAAAAATGATAGTATCTGAGTATCTGACAAATTGAATTTGCAAATGTTCATATTGTGAATTTCTTTCTCCAAGAGGAGCTAACTGTTTGTAAGTTTCTCCATGACTAATATCTACTATACTATCAGAACTTTTCAGATGTAAAAAGCTTATGACTTGTAATTGGTAATGTGTATGCTTGCACTCAGATTACTGGAAACAATTCTAGTACAAGGAGATTTCAAACAATTGACATTTTAGAATCCTAAATTTCTAATGAATTTATATATTACTGGATACAATTCTAGTGCAAGGAGATTTCAAACAATTGACATTTCAGAATACTAAATTTCTAATCAATATTTACATGTTTGTGAGGAAAAAGAAATAGTTATGAATGTGCTTTGTTTCAACCATACCTGGGGCCATATATCCAATGGTGCCAATGATTCCAGTGGTCTATGGAGCAGTAGAAGGCTGGTCCATAAGCTTTGCAATGCCAAAATCTGAAATGTCTGGCACCATGTCCTTGTCCATCAGCATATTACTTGGCTTGATATCACGGTGAATGATCGCAGGCTGGTAGTTATCGTGCAGATATTCTAACACATGGGCGGTGCCGAGAGCTATGTCATACCTCACACACCAGTCCAAAGCTGGCGCTGGCTGAATTACATGCAGAACATCATGAGGGCTACCTTTTTCCATGGGATCATACAGTATGAATCCATTTTCACTTCTAAGCCAAAATTCTTTGACCTTTATTGTTGGCGGCCCTTAGCAACTAATTTATATTATCATTTTAATACTAAAATAAATAGAAGGTAGGGCTTTTATCTAACCTTTCTACGAGTTTTGTTGTATATGTGACTTGCAGGTCTCACATGTGGAAATGCACAAAATCTACAAAAAACACACTCTAGAAAACACATTCAGAAAAGGTGCAAATCAAAGACAAAAGAGAAAGCCCACCTCAACACTGAACTGGACCCAATCATAACCACAGGGGAGGTCCAGGGCCAACAACAAACCGACCACCCGAAGGCGGTGGCCAGTTGGGCCCGCTGGGGGACCGATCGCCCCTAGGACCGGCTGCCCCCTGGTAGGGCCTCTCGGGCCCATCCTTCGCAGGGGGTTCGCTAGGCGGTATCCCAAGGACGGTTTCACCTGCTTCCATATGAGACCAAGCCTGAACCATCCTATAGAGCTATAAATTGGTGCACCCACACCCTCCGTCAACATAACAAGATACAATAGAAAAGAAGAAGGAGAGGTGTCACATTTTCCATTTTCCCCCACGTCCGGACACGGAGTAGAGCTTATACTGATATCGCTTGGCAGACCAAATGCGTCAGTGCCTAAAGCAAGTAAGTGGTGGAAAGGTTATCATCACTTAGTGTTTTTTGCCCTAGTGTGTCCTCTCCGCCCAAGTTATCCCTCCTACTCTTTTCTAGGGCCAACTAGCTAAGAGTCTACTAACATAGACCGTTCCTTTGGGAAAATACGATACCCTGAATACTTCCAGGTGAAGTGCTACAACGGTACTTCTGTGCACTTGCAAACTTTTCTGCTGACGCTAAGAAGCGCCAACAAGCATTTCTGGCATCGTTGCCAGGGATGGTCGTCGTTTTTAGTCTCCGAACCTAGTTGCCCGTGTATCCTTTATTTTCACCTTTCTTTTCTTTTAATTCTTTTGTTCCTATGGAGCAACCCACCATTTTCAAACTTTCTGTTCCCAAGGGCGAGTTCATTGAACCTCCACAATTTGTGAAGCCAATCACAGCTTCAAGCTACGAACACCGCCCATCTTTTATAGCTATGGTTCAGGAACAGACCTTCTCAGGGTTAGATTACGAAAACCCATATCACCACCTAAGGGAGTTTGAGTAGCTCTGTGCATGCCTAACCATTGCGGGCATGTCACACGAAATAATGCGGTGGAAATTGTTTCCTTTCTCTCTTGATGAGAGAGCGAAACAATGGTACGCCCTCAACTTAGGGAAGGTAGCTGGTGATTGGGAAGAATTACGAAACAAGTTTTGTATAGCATTCTTCCCTATATCCCAAATCGCTGCCCTGCGTCAAGAGATTCCCAACTTTTGACAACACAAGAAGGAGTCCATATGTGTGGCCTGGGAAAGATTTACGATTTTAACAAAATCTGGCCCAGACTTGTCTATTTCCAACCATGTGCTCTTGCAGCACTTTTGCTTAGGGCTTAGCAAGGAATCTGCCCTACAGCTTGACACAGCCGCCGGAGGTTCATTCATGCACAAAACCACAGCCAAAGGAGAAGCTCTTTTAGATCGCATTCTAGAGAACGCTCCTCTGCTAGAACCCCTCTGTGTAGAACTAGAGCTGTGTCACGATGAAGTCTCTTCGGCTCAAGCCGAACTAACTTTACCAATAGAGACACCCTCGCCCAAACCAGAAGGTCCGAAGGAAGGTTTCCAACCTTCAGATCTTCCATACTTTGAGGATGATTTCTTTGATGATTACGGGAATATCTCAAAGTATGCATGCAAAAGAAGCACCCATATCCATGTCACTCCTAAACCTTGCCAAGACTCTTTAAAAGAGTCCGTCAAGGAGTTGACAGCCATCATGAGTAGTGAATGGACGAACAAGGGGGAGTCTTCATCTGAAGTAATTTAGATTCACGCCCCTTCGCAAACTATCCTTTGCAAAATCCAAGAGGATTGGGTGGAGATGTTGTACAACCCCACGGTAGGAGCAAACCTGATGTCCACATCCTTTGCACGCACTCATCTGAGTGATAATCATTTTACTCCTACAACCCTATCTCTGAGAAATGGCTCACCTACCTATCAGCCAAGGCTAGGGCTGGTTTACAACGTCAATGTTCAGCACGAAGACGTTGTCTTAACCCTAGATTTTCACATTTTTGACGATGTAGACTTCGACGTGCTAATCGGGCATCCCCTGGAGAAATTTCTCTCTGATTCAACCAGCACAGGGGAGTTGAACGTAAAGCTGGGGAGGAATTCTTATTCCATACCTTTCACTCGAGCTAAAAACTCAGTGTCAAAATCTCTCCCCTGTCCTATCCTGCCCGAGGAGGTTATGTCGGTTTCACCCTTTGAACTCGTGAGTCGTCCTTAGAAAAAGATGCAAACTTCTTGGTAGAAGAAGAGGACGACACATGAGAAACCCTTGACCTTCCAAAAGAGGAAGTGCTGGCTCTACCTCCCGTTGAGCTGAAAACCCTGCGCGAAGGACTACGTTATGTTTTTCTAAATGGCAACAAAAGCACTCCTGTCATCATCAGTGATAAGCTTTCTGACAAGGAGATGACTAGACTCATTGCCATTTTAGAAAAACATAGATCGGTCTTTGGGTATGTGTTGCAAGATCTTAAGGGGATTAGCCCAATGCTCTGCACCCATCGCACCCCTATTGACCCTGCGAGTACGCCTTCACGCAAACCACAATGTAGGTTCAATAATGAGATGAGGGAAGTCATGAAGAAGGAAGTCCTCAAACTTCTTCACGCCGGGATCATTTATCCCGTACCACACAGTGACTGGGTTAGTCCCGTTCAAGTGGTTCCCAAGAAAGGAGGAATGACGGTAGTTGAGAATGCTAAGAACGAGCTCATCCCACAACGTCACGGGATGGAGAATGTGCATTGATTACAAAAAACTCAATAAGGCAACAAGGAAGGATCATTTCCCATTGCCCTTCATTGACAAAATGTTGGAGCGATTGGCGAATCATTCTTTCTTTTGCTTCCTTGATGGGTATTCTGGATACCACCAAATTCCCATCCATCCTGATGATCAGAGCGAAACGACCTTTACATGCCCGTATGGAATGTATGCGTATAGAAGGATGTCGTTTGGGCTTTGCAATGCACCCGCTTTGTTCCAACGATGCTTGATGTCCATCTTTTCAGAAATGATCAAGGAAATTATGGAAGTTTTCATGGATGATTTTTGAGTATATGGAAAAACTTTTGATCATTGTCTTGAGAATTTAGATAAAGTTTTGCAAAGATGCCGAGAGAAGGGCCTAGTACTTAACTGGGAAAAGTGCTATTTCATGGTCCGCGAGGGCATTGTTCTTGGATACTTAGTGTCTGAAAGGGGAATAGAGGTAGATAGGGCTAAGATAGAAGTTATCGAGCAACTGCCTCCCCCTATGAACATCAAAGGAATCCATAGTTTTATAGGCCACGCTGGGTTCTAAGGCGATTCATCAAGGATTTTTCGCAAATCACTAGACCCCTTACTAGCCTGTTAACAAAGGACGCACCTTTGGAGTTCACAGATGAGTGTTTGAAGGCTTTCGAAACCATCAAGAAAGCACTCATCTCTACGCCCATCATCCAACCATTGGATTGGACGTTGCCCTTCGAGATCATGTGTGATGCTAGTGACTATGCTATTGGTGCAGTCCTTGGCCAAACCAAAGATAAGAAGCATCATGCGATCGTGTATGCTAGCAAGACTCTGATAGGACCTCAGCTTAATTACGCCATGACTGAGAAAGAGCTCATCACGATAGTCTTCACTATCGATAAGTTTAGATCTTACTTGGTGGGAGCAAAGATAATTGTTTATACTGATCATGTTGCTTTAAAATATCTGCTCACTAAGAAAGATGTTAAACCTCGTTTGATCCGCTGGATCTTGTTGTTGTAAGAATTTGATCTTAAATAAAAGATAAAAAAGGAGTAGAAAATACTGTTGTCGACCATCTTTCGCATATGCAAGTCACTAACATGTAGGAACAAGGGATCAATGATTTCCTACGTGACGACATGCTACTCATGGTCACCGACACGAACCCATGGTATGCAGACATTGTGAATTATATGGTTTCAGGGTACGTACCTCTAGGAGAATCTGAGAAGAAGATAGAATATGAAAGCAAACGTCACCTGTGGCATGAACCCTACCTGTATCTGGTTTGTGCTGATGGACTATTGAGAAGATGCGTGCCAACTACCGAGGGTGCACAAATCATTGAAAAATGTCATGTAGCACCATACAGAGGCCATTATGGAGTCTTCCGCACACAAGACAAAATTTGGCATTACGGGTTCTACTGGCCAACAATGTATGAAGACACCAAAGAATTCATCCGAAGGTGTCAACAATGCCAGCTGCAAGGCAACATCAGCTCCCGCAATGCCATGCCCCTCCATTTCAACCTCCAAATTGAAGTATTTGATGTTTGGGACATTGACTTCATGGGACCATTCCAGAAATCAGGAGATTGCGACTACATCCTCGTGGCAGTTGACTATGTGTCACTGTGGGTCAAAGCAATACCTTGCCGAGCAGCAGACGCAAAGCATGCAAGGAAGATGTTCCATGAAGTAATCTTCCCTCGCTTTGGAACACCAAGGATGATGATAAGTGATGGGGGCTCACACTTCATAGACAAGACATTCATAGCATTCCTGCGAGAGCTGGGTGCCAAGCACAATGTTGCTACTCCTTATCATCCCCAAACCAGTGGACAAGCTGAGACTTCAAACAAGCAAATTAAAACATCCTTCAGAAAACGGTGAACGAAATTGGAAAAGGATGGAAAGATAAGCTACCTGATGCACTCTGGGCATACAGGTTAGCTTACAAGACCCCCATTGGGATGTCACCCTATCAGCTGGTCTATGGGAAAAGCTACCATTTGCATGTTGAGCTTGAACATAGAGCTCACTGGGCAATAAAAACCTAAAATATGGACCTCAAGACAGCTAGTAAAAATAGGGAGAGACAAGTCGTAGAGCTGGAAAAATGGCGAGAGAAGGCCTATCACAGTGCCAAGCTCTACAAAGAAAGAACAAAGAGATGGCATCACCGACGAATCCAACACAAAGAATTCAAATCAGACGATAAAGTTCTACTCTTCAACTCAAGAATCAAATTGTTCGGGAATGAAAAACTCAGGAGCAAATGGGATGGACCAAACACCGTCATCGACGTATCATGACATGGAGTAATCACAATAGAAGACGATGACGGCAACATCCACAAGGTAAACGGTCAGCGTCTCAAGGTATTTATTAAACCCGAACAAAAGTACATTGATGAAATAAATATAATATCTTTCAAAGAGTTTACTAAAAACTTATAAAAATATTTTTTATGTTTTCTTGTTCTTTTTATAAAAAAATAAATATATCCTTTTATAGTTTTAGTGTTGCATTTATGATTTATCTAAAATGCCCCTATGTTCTTTTCTTTCATGCACCTGAATCTTTTTGATCATAGGTATATTTTCTCATAAATGCATCATAGTGTGATCTTGAGCATATTTTCATGAATATCACTCATATCCTACACTCTATCACACACATTATCACACTGATACACTGCGCATCCGACACGATCGTAATTGAGATAGAGATCTGCACAATCAGCAAGGCACCTGGCCAAAAGACTAAGGCTGGCAGGTGGGTCCAGGGGACCGACCGCCCCCGGGACCGTCCGCCCCCTGGTAACACCAATCGGCGCCAATATTTTTCCTGTATCCCTCTAATCCCTCCAGTATCGCGTCCTTGGTTATGATTAGTTTGTTTCCTTGACAGAGACCACGGTAGAACCTATATAAACCCCCATAGGCCTCTGCTCTCTTCACACCAACCATTCTCTTCTCCCTCTTGCAAAGGCTTGCTAAGCTCTCCCATCTCCAAGTGTTGACCATGTCTAGGTATGCTCTATCGCTGATCAACGCTCCATGCGCCATAGACAACCTAAACATAGCTCCCTAGCAAGAGAGTTCCTTCGTGAGAGATGAAGCTCATGCCATAGTGGAGAAGCCACTTGCTATTCTACCACCTCCAAGCCATGACTTCAGCAACGTCTCAAGTTTGAAGTCAACAGCACGTTCATATGCGCCTGAAGGTGGCGCCAAGAAGAAGGATGCTGCTGCCCAACTTACTTAGCAAACGTGCTGCTGTGATGCCCTCTTCCTCCAGTGTACCACCTCTTTCGCCTCCCGCTAAGAATAGTCGTCCATACACCATAGTAGGAGTGCACAAGCCGGATGGAGGGTTTGGTAAGGGTCTCATGTGCAAGGGTGACAAACCGGCTAACAAGCCCGCACCCTCCGCCAAGGAGGCCGAGTCCTCAGGCGCCCTTCCTAGAATCAGGAGGCATTTGCTGCTGCCGTCTATCAAACGTCATGTAGGGCAATACGAAAGTAGTGATGACGAGGACGACTCTTATATCCTCGCTGACCTCGAAACCGAACATGCTAGCTTACGTGTTGTTCTAACGGAGTTAGAAGACGACCTAGAAGCCAAGTACATAGAAATTAGGGACCTTAGTGACAACATCAATAGGTTCCGCTTCAAGTTTAACCTTAGGCTTAAGAAGGTCACTGAAGCCCTAGGCGTTGGCATCTCCTTGAATATCTTTAGAACGCTCTGGCTACATGAATAATTAGGCACATATTTTCCTTTTCATGATCTTTTATTTTCTAATCATTTCCCATTCAATATAATGTGCCTATTTGAATTTATCAATGGAATAAAGTTTTATATCTATATATGTTGTGCACTTGTTTTCTCCATATATATTTTTTGACTAATCAAGACAGGGAAGAAAACAAGTGTGGGGGAGGACTCCCCAACTCAACTGCACAAACAAAATCAAAATTCGGTTTGTGCAAATTTTCCCCTCTAATTCTAAAAAGTTTTTCAAGAAAAAATAATTTATCCTTCATACTCCATCAAACATGTCTTCCTACATTTGAAATGTTTGCATACTTTTTATTCCCTGCTAATAGTCCTAAAGATTTATGAACACTATTTAAGGACCCCATTTTATCTAAGTGATTGACAGATGAGATATAGTAGGATGACATGATGCTTGCTCGTTCTTGCAAAGTACTTGGGATTTATTTTACAAAACAAAAATTCAATAGCATGTTCCTTGAATGATCACAAATACCTACCAAGGCCATATGTGATTTTATATGACAAAACCTTCCACATATGCCGCTTACTTTGTGTTAAGTTTGGTCAAATTTCATGACCCCTGTTGAGAGATGTTTCATGCTCCCAAGATCAGAATTCACATGCACCCACCAAATAAAGCCAATTCTCACCCTGAGGGTTGCACAAAACATGCACTCATCCATCCATCAAAAATATGCCAACTCTTACACTGGGAGTAGCGCACTTTTCTCCACCAAATAAAACATCGATTCTTATTCTAAGAACCGCGCATTCCTATTGCAAAGTTTTACTCCATCCATCTGCCATCATGGTATCTCCTTATTTAAAGTTCTTGATATTCTAATAAAAGATATGAGGCTATGCTAAAAAAGAGAAGAAAAAGATAAACTATGCCAAGGGGCATAAGAAAACAAACAGGAAAGAAAATTCCAAATACCCGTTCAAAAAAAAAGATGATAAAGATCTTATAGCCCATATCTCTCCAAATTTTATCCAAAGAGAATCATGATGCATGGAGTGCCAAAAAGATTTATATTTAGGTTTCCACCTTCATATTTCCACACACATGCACATTCTGATCTAGGAGTATGACGCACTCCCTCCGGTGTGGTCTGGGGTTTGACATAACAACATATACAGGTTAAGTGTGCCTCCTCATTTTTTATACCTACCTACAACTCCAGATAAGTTTTTTTAGAGGTAGGATGACCAAGTGAAGGCATTAACATTTCATGCCATGGTGAGGAACCACTTACAAATATGAGCAATTTGAGAAAATCATTCAAGGAACACAAGCTATTTTTATGTTTTCAAAAATCTCGCAAAAACCCAAGTTTCTACGCAGGGACAAAGTAAGAGGATTTGAATTCAGGCTATTCTATTTTTTAATTGCCTAAGATGATTTGGTAGACAATTTGAAGTTCATAAATCTAGGTGAAGCTTGGAATAACCTATATGCAGATCTTTTTGAATAAGGAAGATGAGCACATTTGGTCCTTAGTACTTTACTCAAGGATGAGCAAAGGACCAAGTGTGGGGGAGTTGTTGGCGGTCCTTAGCAACTAATTTCTATTATAATTTTAATACTAAAATAAATAGAAGGTAGGGCTTTTATCTAAACTTTCCACGAGTTTTGTTGTATATGTGACTTGCAAGTCTGACATATGGAAGTGCACAAAATCTATAAGAAAGCTCACTCTAGAAAACACATTCAGAAAAGGTGCAATTCAAAGACAGAAGAGAAAGCCCACCTCAACACCAAACTGGACCCAATCGTAAGCACAGGGGAGGTCCAGGCCCAACAACAAACCGACCACCCGAAGGCGGTGGCCAGTTGGGCCCGCTGGGGGACCGATCGCCCCCAGGACCGGCCGCCCCCTGGTGGGGCCTCTTGGGCCCATCCTTCGCAGGGGGTTTGCTAGGCGGTATCCCAAGGGCAGTTTCACCTGCTTCCATATGAGATCAAGGCTAAACCGTCCTATAGAGCTATAAATTAGTGCACCCACACCCTCCATCAACGTAACAAGATACAATAGAAAAGAAGAAGGAGTGGTGTCACATTTTCCATTAGCTTAGCTTCAAGCTAGACTAGATTAGTCTTGAGAGAGAGAGGAAAGGGTTGGAGAAGTAGAAGCGGGGTCGAAGCAGTTCTACCCTCGGGTGGACAAAGTGCCGGACCTGTCGGCTCTCGCTCGAACTTGTACCTCTACGATCATCTTACTACTTGAAGTAAGAGGTCTGTGCTCCACTTTGGTTTTTGATTCATTAAGTGAGTTACTTTCATAAAGCTACTTATTTGTGGGATCGTCGTTTTTCCGTTGGATATTTTTTAACATCCCAAAAATCCATAAATCAAAATAACTCGCATTAAAATTAATTTCAAAATATATTTCAAAAACTATAAATCATTTGAGCTCAATCATCTCATTCAAACTTTCATCCACCTCATATCTCTTCCGCTTCTCTCACTCCAATTATGTTCCGTGCATTAATGCCCCTGCATCGCCCGCCTGTCCCCCACCTCTCTCTCGCGCTTTACTCGCCCTCGCCCGATGCCCGACAACGGCGCGTGCGCCGACCCCACCACCATCGCCGCGGCGGCACGCCCGCGCCCGGACCCCTCTCGCCGACTGCAGCCTCGCGTAACACTGCGACACGTGGACCCCATCACCTCACCTCGTCCATTGTGCCATGGGACCCACCTTGCACTCCCTCTCCCTCGTCCATGCATAGCAGCAACACGACAAACGCCTGCTACATTTTTACCATGGACAGATAGCAACACCAGCAGCATCGTGCACCATATTCAAGCAAGCATAGTGCACCCAAATTTTTACCAGCAAATGCAGCAACTACTCGTCACTTTAACCATGCATGCAGACTAGGCACCGGCCATTTGCATGTCGCACCGTCCATTTGCATGACGAGAATATTTGCATGCCAGCCACAGATCTATCCAAATTTTAACACCTTGTGAGCTGAGGACCCTGTGGGGTCATAAGGGTTATCCAAATTTTAACACCTTGATGAACAGAACCATCCTGACAGATGTAGCCAAGACTGAAGAAAGAAAAGAAAACAAGGGCAAGTTCTTAGAACGCAAGGTTCAAGAAGGAGCTAGATCTCAGAGGCAAAAAACCTATAGTCAACCGATCCAGCGAACTCAAGCTCCCATGCAGTTTCGCTCTCCTGTTAGTGCATCTCACCAGACTCAGCCATCATACCAGCCCAAGACAAATTATCAGAATCAAACCTATGGCAAAGCACAACAGAACAGCATTGGTCAAGTCACCAACAACAACACCACCAAAGCTTGTTTCAACTGCCATGAGACTGGGCACTATGTCGCCAACTGTCCCTACAAGAACAACCCAGCAGTATCTGTCTAGTCCCACACTGTTAATGGACCAAGACCTGCAGTGTCTGGAGTCAATCGTGGTTTTTCCCGCAACACCAACAATAACACCAACTACCACGACAACAGCCAGATGATGAAGCAGCCTCAACAATCCTTTGATCAAGCTTGTGTCAACCATATTCATGCTCAGGATGCTCAGAATGCTTCAGGAGTGGTACTTGGTGAGTTCTTAGTTAGTTTAGTACTTGCAACAGTATTATTTGATACTGGAGCATCACATTCATTCATATCATCAAGTTTTGTTGAGAGCCATAAAATACCAACAGTACAACTAAAGTTACCCCTAGTAACCCGAACACCTGGATCTGACATTAGATGTCATCTAGGTTGTTTAAATGTAAGGATTATTTTAAGCGGGGTAGATTTCCTAGCAGATTTAGTAGTGCTCAAGTCTAAGGGAATAGATGTTATCCTTGGAATGGACTAGTTAACCCAACATAATGGAGTTATTAGTTGTGCAAACAAAGAGGTATCATTAGTTAACCATGAAGGGATTAAGGCACAGTGCCAAACTCGTGGATCTAAAATCAACCCAATGGTCTTCAACTTGGAGGCAAAGACCATAGAAGAAGTGCCAGTAGTGGAAGAATACCCAGATGTATTCCCAGATGAGCTACCTAGAATGCCACCAGATAGGGATATAGAGTTCATCATTGACCTTATTCCTGGAATTGCTCCAATAGCCAAGAGACCCTATAGAATGGCCCCAGCAGAGTTAGCAGAACTAAAAGAACAATTAAGAGAGTTGCAACAAAAAGGTTATATAAGGCTTAGTTCTTCACCTTAGGGAGCCCCAGTCTTGTTTGTGAAGAAGAAAGATGGAAGCATGAGGATGTGTGTGGATTACAGATCTCTGAATGAAGTCACCATCAAGAATAAATATCCTTTGCGAAGGATAGATGACTTGTTTGACCAACTTAAAGGAGCCAAGTATTTCTCTAAGATTGATTTGAGATCAGGTTAGCACCAACTCAAAATCAAAGATAATGATGTCCCTAAGACAGCATTTGTGACAAGATATGGACAATATGAGTTCACAGTGATGTCTTTTGGATTAACTAATGCCCCTGCTTATTTCATGAACCTCATGAATAAGGTGTTCATGGAAGAGTTAGATAAGTTTGCTGTAGTGTTCATTGATGACATACTTATCTACTCCAAGAGTGTTGAAGAACATGGACAACACTTGAGAGTAGTGTTGGAGAGGCTAAGAAGACACAAGTTGTATGCCAAATTCAGCAAGTGTGAATTTTGGCTTGAGAAAGTTGCATTCCTAGGTCATATCTTGATAGCTGAAGGAGTTGTAGTTGATCCTGAAAAGGTAGAAGTCGTCTCCCATTGGCAACAACCTACCAATGTGACTGAAGTCAGAAGTTTTCTTGGATTAGCTGGATATTATCAGAGATTTATAGAAGGATTTTCCAAGATAGCTAGACCCATGACAGAACTTCTCAGAAAGGATAAGAAATTTACATGGAAAGAATCATGTGAGAAGAGTTTTCAAGAGTTAAAGAAGAGACTGACAATAGCACCAGTGTTAACCTTACTAGATATTCACCAAGATTTCATCATATATTGTGATGCATCAAGACAAGGTTTAGGATGTGTCCTCATGCAAGGAGAAAAAGTGGTTGCTTATGCGTCTCGCCAGCTGAGACCACATGAGCAGAATTATCCCACCCATAATTTAGAGTTAGCAGCTGTAGTACATGCTCTCAAGATTTGGAGACACTATCTTATTGGGAACAAGTGTGAAATATACACTAACCACAAGAGTTTGAAGTACATCTTCACTCGATCAGACTTGAACCTAAGACAAAGAAGATGGTTGGAGTTAATTAAGGACTACAATCTTGAGATTCATTACTACCCAGGAAAGGCCAATGTGATAGCAGATGCCTTAAGTAGAAAGATTTATGGTCAGCAGTTAGTGCCAAAGAATGTTCACTTACAAGAGGAGATAGCACAGTTGAACATGCACATAGTACACCAACCTCAAAGTGGTACTCTAAAAGTGCAACCAACCCTAGAGGAAGAAATTATGAAGGCACAACATAAGGATAAAGACCTCATGAAGATCCGTAAGCACACTGGAGAAAATAAAGCCCCATACTTCAGAGTGGATGATAAAGGAACCTTATGGTATAAAGATAGGATTTGTGTATCCAAGGAAGGAAGCTTTCAAGAGTTAATCCTTGATGAAGCTCACAACTCAGCTTACTCTATCCACCCTGGTGCCACCAAGATGTATGTGGACCTAAAGAAAAGATATCGGTGGAATGGTATGAAAGTAGATTGGCACAATTTGTTGCACAACGTGATGTTTGCCAAAGGGTTAAAGCAGATCATCAGAAACCAGCAGGTTTGCTTCAGCCGCTACCCATCCCTATTTGGAAATGGGATGAGATAGGCATGGATTTTGTAAATGGGCTACCCAAAACTAAGAAAGGAAATGATTCAATTTGGGTAATAGTGGACCGTCTTACCAAGGTTGCTCACTTCATACCTGTGAATACCAAATACTGTGGTGGAGAAAAACTGGCACAGTTATATGTGGATAACATAGTCAAGTTACATGGTGTGACAAGTAGGATTGTATCGGATCGAGGCACCCAATTCACCTCAAAATTTTGGAAGAGTCTGCATGAAGCGATGGGAACCAAACTAGATTTCAGTTTAGCTTATCACCCTCAGACAGATGGTCAAACTAAAAGAATAAATCAGATCATGGAAGATATGCTAAGAGCATGTGTGCTCACTTATGGTAAAGATTGGGAGAAAAGCCTAACTTATGCACAGTTCTCCTACAACAACAGTTACCAAGCCAGCTTAGGCATGTCACCTTTTGAAGCTCTCTATGGAAGGAAATGTAGGACTCCATTAATATGGTCAGAAGTTGGAGAACGGACTCTTCTTGGACCAGCTTTTATAAAAGATGCAGAAGACCGTGTGGCTGAGATCAGAGAAAAATTAAAAGAGGCACAATCACGCCAAAAGAGTTATTCTGATAAAAGAAGAAGGGAGTTACATTTTGCAGTTGGAGATTTTGTGTATCTTAAAGTTTCTCCAATTCGAGGCACTCGAAGGTTCCAAGTTAAAGGAAAGCTAGCCCCTCGGTATATTGGACCATACCAAGTATTGCAAAGGATTGGAGCTCTAGCTTATCGTATTCGACTATCGGAAGAGATGTCAGATATATACAATGTGTTCCATGTCTCACAATTGAAGAAATGCGTCAGAGTGCCAGAGGAACAAATATCACCGGATACAATTGATTTACAGGATGACCTAAGATATCAAGAGGTGCCAATAAAAATTTTGGACACAGTCACCAAGCAAACCAGGTCATCAACTAGCAGAATTTGTCGTGTTCAATGGAGCAGACACACTGAAGCAGAGGCAACATGGGAAAGAGAGGATGCCCTGAGAAAGGAGTTCCCTCGTCTGTTTAGGAACCAGCCGAATCTCAGGGACGAGATTCATTCTAAGTGGGTAGGTTTGTAACATCTCAAAAAATTCATAAATCAAAATCACTCGCATTAAAATTAATTGTAAAATATATTTCAAAAATTATAAATCATTTGAGCTCAAATATCTCATTCAAACTTTCATCTACCTTATATCTCTTCCGCTTCTCTCACTCCAATTATGTTCCGTGCACCGATGCCCCTACATCGCCCGCCTGTCCCCCACCTCTCTCTCGCGCTTTACTCGCCCTCGCCCTCGCCCCTCGTCCGATGCCCGACAACGGCGCGTGCGCCGACCCCACCACCATCGCCGCGGTGGCACGCCCGCTCTCGGACCCCTCTCGCCGACTACAGCCTCGCGCGACACTGCGACACGTGGACCCCACCACCTCGCCTAGACCGTTGTGCCATGGGACCCACCTCGCACTCCCTCTCCCTCCTCCATGCATAGCAGCAACACGACAAACGCCTGCAACATTTTTACCACGGACAGATAGCAACACCAGCAGCATCGTGCACCATATTCAAGCAAGCATAGTGCATCCAAATTTTTACCAGCAAATACAGCAACTACTCGTCACTTTAACCATGCATGCAGATTAGGCACCGGCCATTTACATGTTGCACCATCCATTTGCATGACGAGAATATTTGCATGCCAGCCACGAGCATCTCAATGCATGCATGCATGCAATACAAGCAAGCAGCTGCTGCACTCCTCGCTAGCTACACGTCGCACCGTCCTGCCTAACTGCCTCGTCCTCCTTGCCTGCAAGCCAGTGGCACAGCAACCTCCAGCCGCCTATAAAAGAGCACGCTAAGGTGCTCTCCACCAACTAGCAGCATGCGTGCTCAGCTCACTCGCTCACCCTCGCTTTGCCTCGCGTATGTCGTATACGTCCCTGCGTGCGAGCCGGGCTCAACCGTCGTCGCAGGACGAGGTGAGCAGCTCATCAGCATCCCCTGCGTCTCCTCTTCCTCCCTATGCTCTCTGATTCGAGAATGATGGCTAGAGTCATCGTCAGGCGAAGCTCCAGAGCTAGCCATGGCGGACGAGCTCACGAGCACGAACACCAGCACCTCCTCTGTTTCCCGTAGCCTTGCTAGCTTCCCTCTGTTCCTTCCCATGCATGTGTCAATGACGCGTGGGGCCCTGAGCAATAACTCCATCCAAAAAGTACATGCACAGCATGCGCCATGCACTACAAGCCAAAGCATTTCACGTACACACATTCCTTAATCGTGCTTAATTTTTTCCGCGTGATTAAATTTCGTGCACCTGCCAGAGCCACGTATCAACTCCGATTTCGATGATTCTTCTTTCTAAATTCATATAAAATCATAATATATCTCTCATAAAAATCTCATAATTTTTAGAGCTCATTTATATTTATATAATTATTTATTTATGCTTGTTTACTTATCGTGTACTTTAGCTGAGAGAGTGAACGAGCTCAAGAACGAGGACGTTGGAGGCGAATACCGCGAGTTCAGCGCTGAGGACCCGAACGACCAGCAGGAGTTTGCTGATCAGGACGCCGACGGAGGCAAGTCCAGCCTATTCCCCTTTGATGCATGTTGATTCTATTTTTAAACACAATCCGTAGAAGCCGTTTTAAATTGCATGTACGATATACGTATGAGTATTTTCGCTACTTAGTTATGACCTAATTGAATAGCCATCCTTGGAATTGATATTACCGGGTAATTTTCTTGTTCAAATATAGGAGCAAATAATATGTTATATTATTATTTAGTATGCTTAGGACTTGATACTCATTCCGGATACCCATCACTATGATTTTATCAAATACAATGATTTTAAAAAAAATGGTGTGAGTTAAGAATGAACTGTGGGTATTATGAAAGGGATAATGAACCAGAATAGATGGTGTTTACCCACTGCGTTGATGATTCATCTCACCTAACTCAATTTTCATGCAACCACTCGACCCTGTATGCGGCAGAGCTTAGTCTAAATCCCTCTAGTTAATATGGCAATCTCCTGGAGGCAGGTGTGCAACAGGGCACCAAGGGTTGTTGGTTACTAAGGATTTGTATGAGATATATAATAGCGCTGTAATTTATTATGATGTTGTTGCCTTAGTGTGTCCGTGGTGAGCGCCAGTATTAGCTAGGAGGGTAATGTCTTTGATGGATCTATGCTTGTACTACGGTGTTAAGTTATGGTACCCTACTTGTGGTGACTGTGTACAACCTCTGCAAAGTGTAAAATTTATCCGAGTAGACGTATCCACGGTATATGGACAGGTTATGATTTGGTTTCACCAACTGGTTGGGTTGGGATGAGTGAGAACATGTGAGTGACTGTGATTTTAGAAATTGGTTATCTGCCATGTGTTGTGGGAACTGAGGGTTCAGCAACACTTAAAATTGAGAACAACCTCTTTTTCATAAATATTGTTGTATATGAAAAAGTATGTCTTTTGCAAAAATATTTATAAAATAAACCCTGCAAGTGTCAAAAGATAGTTTTATGCAAATAATCTCAAGCTTTACCCTTGATATATATCCGTATGCATATATTGTTATCCCATTCCGTAGGGTAAGGTTGGATTTGCTAAGTACTTTATACTCATCCTTGCTTTGTTGAACAGAGGAAGATCCGGAGTTTGATCTGGTAGTTGCGTACGAGTAAGGTCATGTCTGCACCCAACTAAGCCTGTGGCATTGGGATCCGTCAGATGGATACGTGGAAGTTTAATTTCTGGGTCCTTTGGACCTAGGCTAATTGTCCTTGTTTGACAAGACTACTGGACTGAGACTTATCCGTTGTAATAAATATGTTACTAGCCTTTTGGGACTAGTATTGTATCATATTTGAATTCCTGTTCAACGGGGACACTTCACGAGTGCTCTAGTTAAAGGACTCCTGATATAGACGGAAGTTCGTGACCAACGCTAGAGTAGTATTCGCCTTCGTAGACGTGGTGTCTATGTTGGAGTCTACCTTCCTATGCTGCGCGCGTCCACGGCTAGAGGGAAGGTGGCAGGTGGTGATAGCCCTGTCCACTCGTACCTGCATTCCTCCACGTCCGAACGCGGAGTAGAGCTTATACTGATATCGCTTGGCAGACCAAGTACGTCAGTGCCTAAAGCAAGCAAGTAGTGGGAAGGTTATCATCACTTAGTATTTTCTGCCCTAGTGTGTCCTCTCCGCCCAAGTTATCCCTTCGACCCTTTTTTAGGGCCAACTAGCTAAGAGTCTACTAATATAGACCCTTCCTTCGAGAAAATATGATACTCTAAATATTTTCGGGTGAAGTGCTACAACGATACTTTCGTGCGTTTGCGGATTTTTCTGCTGATGCTAAGAAGTACCAACATTTATCAAGTTTCTGTGCTTAATTTTACGGAGTGTCTTCAGTTCTCTAACCATGCTTTTGTATGAACCTTTGTTTGCCGAAATCACAAGTTTCTTTATAGCATAAGCATCCCCTGACCTCAGTGTTGCCTTGTAAACAGCTCCGTGAGCACCTGTACCAATGATATACGTGTCGCCAAAATTTTCAGTAGCCTCTATAACTCCATTTAATTTAATTGAGGAACGTTCAAACGTGTTACTGTCTGCTTCCACACTGTTCTCTCAGTCTGGAGATTTTAGAAGGACGCAGCAGAGTATAAGTACCAGAATTGCTCCAACAAATAATGAACCAAGAGCTATGAGAACAATTTTTATTCGGCCATGCACTCCTCTTTTCTTTGACCCACCACAAGGTTTCAAAACATTAGCTCCCATGCAAGAAGAATCACTGGTGTTGCAAGAGATACATAGGCCAGGGTTTCCATGAAAAGAATTTGGTGTGGAACTCAGAAACTTCAGAAGATTATTTGGCACTGATCCACTAAATTGGTTGAAAGAAACATTCCAGACATGCAAAAACCTAGACTTCTCAATGGAGCAAGGCTTCCTGTGAGATTATTAAATGACAAATCTAAGTTTTCTAAGTCCACCAAATTGCCCAATTGTGGTGGAATATCACCCACTAGACCATTGCTACTAAGGTTCAAGGCTGTACTCAGCTTCACCAGTTGTCCTAATGATGAATGAATGCCTCCAAGAATATTTCCACCAAGTTATAGCTCAGTAAAGCATTTCCAATTGGGAGAGAGAATCTGGCAAGCCTCCGCTGAATCTATTCTCTTGCAATCGTAGGTGTCTCGGAAGCTTCGGATTGCTTACAGTGCTGAGGGCCAAACCATTCAAAGAGTTAAACTCAAATCAAGTGAGTACAACTTGGAGCAACTAGAAATTTGCACAGGGATTGAACCATGTAATATGTTGTGTGAGAGGTCAAGTCTTTCCAGATTCACAAAGTTTCCAATTTGAAGTGGTATTGCCCCCAAAAAGCTTGTTCTTTGACCAGTTTATGTCAGTAATGTTTGCACATCTGCAGATGCTTGCTGGAATGTTACCACTCAAGGAATTGTGGCTCAGATCCATATAACTTAGATTTGCACAGTTGATAAATTGTGGAATAGACCCATCAAGGCTATTGTTTTTGACAACGACTCGCTCTAGACTTGGGCAGTCCACAACATTGGATGGGATGCTACCGTTGAGATGATTAAATCCCAAGTCCAGAATTCTCAATGCTTTTCCTGAACAAATGTTTGGTGGGATACCACCAACAAAACTGTTATTTGTAAAATCTATCTGCACGATACCACCAACAAAACTGTTATTTGTGAAATCTATCTGCACCAAGGGGCTATTTTTTTGAGATCACGTTTATGCGTGTATTTCATTAAGCAGAATAGAGGTCAAATTACATTAAGCAAAAGGTAACAAACACATTACCAAGCCCTACCCTACTGGATGCAACAATAAGAACTACGTAGCGAAACAATTTGCCACTGAAAGCTGAGCAAAGGAACCAAATCATCCAAACGCACGTGCCAACAGCCTCGCCAGATGAGAGTTGCCAGCGTGACACCACCATTCGGCTTCCTCGGCCACCTGCAATGCCAATCTTGGCGCCGTCGTCACCTTCGCCTGGAACGTCCTGGCGTTCCTCTCCTTCCAGATGAACCAGCCAATAAGCAAAGCATATGAATCAAAGCCCCGATGAAAGAACTTCAAAACCAACTTTCGTGAGCTGATCCACCAGTTCATGGCCAACTGAAGGTGCGGCTGAGTGTCTAGAATAAGGTGAACCTTGGTCAAACAGATATGCCACACCTCTTGGCTAAAGGAACAACCCAGAAGAATATGGTCTAAAGTTTCCGGTTCCTGATCACAGATTATGCAAGTGTTGGATTCATGTAGACCATGCCGAAAGCGTCTGTCCCCTGTCCGGCAGCGGTTGTGCAAGGCAAGCCAGTAAAAGGACCGCACCCGAGGTGGAGCAGGAGTCTTTCAGATGTATTTGGCCCCGAAGACCGGCGATGAGCCACAAAACATCGCACCATAAGCTGAAGCCGATGAGTAGGAAAGGTCTGGCGATAGACTCCACAGGAAAGTATCTGGCTCCTGAGATAGATGCACCTCCTCAATCAAACCACAGATGTGCGCAATATCGATAAGCATATGAAGCGTAGATGGACCCCGAATATGAGTAACCTAGGCATCCGCTTGCAATGCCTCAGCCACCGTAGCACTCCTTCTTTGCCTCCCGACCGCCGCAAAAGCAGTTGGTGCCTCCATCTCAATGTTGCGTCCGTTTATCCACTTGTCCATCCAGAAGAAGGTTGACCTCCCATCACCCAAGTGGTGCATCGTTGCTGCCTGGAAGAGTGCAAGGGCCGCACGCTCTCCAGACGCCAGCGCTTGCCCACTAATTCTGTCCTTCCAGACCCACCGCACGCGGAGTGCCACACCTGCTTTTCTGAGGTCTGTAATTCTGAGCCCCTAGCTCTTTCGGACGACAACCGTCAACCAAGCCACCTTGCATTTTCCCCCGCCACTATCTCTAAGCTGTCCCAAATGAAAGCTCTGCGCAGCTTGTCAATGGAGTCAATCGCCAACTAGGATAGGCATAAAGCAATAGAAGTGTGTACAGGGATTGCTAAAAGAGTAGCCTTTACCAACGCCGTTCGGCTAGCCACATTGAGAAGGTTTCCTTTCCAGGTTGGGATCCTCGCCGCCACCTTGTCCACCAACGCTTGTTCATCGGCGCGACGCAGGCGGTGAACCGAGAGCGGCACCCCCAAATAGCGACATGGAAAGTCCTCCACCTGGCAGCAAAGAACCTGCTGTACCCTGTCCATTTCTTCTTGCGAGAAGTGAATCAGCGTAGCCTTGCTTTTTTCATGTTAGAGAAGAGACCCGAGGCCAGGCCAAAAATCGATAGGACCCATTTTACGGACAGCAAATCCCACTCGGAAGGTGTAACAAAAATGACCAAGTCATCAGCATAGAGACAGACTCTGGCGCCCGAAATCCCATTCAAAGGAGAGAGGAAATCGTGGTCCTGCACCGAGCCCAAGAAGGCATTGAGGACCTCCATAACCAGCACGAACAGCATCGGTGACAGAGGGTCGCCTTGCCGCAACCCTCTAGCATGACATATTCGGTGACCTGGCCTTCCATTAAGTAGGATTCTCGTGCTTGCTGAAGATAGCAGAATAGAAATCCAGTTCCTCCATCTCAGCCTGAAGCCCATATGCTGAAGGACCTCTAGAAGAAAGACCCATGCAACCGAGTCGAAAGCCTTGGCCACATCGACCTTGAGTAGAACACAACTCATTCTTCGTTTGTGAAGGTGTTTACACGTGAGTTGCACTCCTCTAAAATTATAATGTATAGTACGTCCCTTTATGAAAGCACTCCGGTTAGGGTGTACGAGGTCGTCGAGCATAGTAGAGAGCCTGTTAGCCAGACATTTGGTGATCAGCTTCCCAAAGCTGTGTATCAGACTGATAGGGCGGTAATCTCCTATCTCTATTGACTGCTCTTTCTTCTTCAGTAGAACCATAAAGTCCTCATTGATACTGTGAAAAATCCTAGAGTCAAGTGCCCAAAATGCATGCATCGCGTTCATGATGTCTGTCTTGATGGTAGTCCATGCCAGTCTTGTAGAACAGACTCGTAAGCCCATCTGGCCCTGGCGTCTTATCATTCGGGAGCTCCATCACAACTGTCGTGACCTCCTCTTCCGTGAACATGACCTCAAGGTGTTGTGTGTCCACTATTGGTACCCCTAGAGCCGCCAGATCAGGTCTTCTAGAACACTCAAAGTTGCTCCCTAGAATGGAGTTGTAGTACACATAGAGGGCATCGGCCATAGAATGGTCATTTAACAAATCAACACCTTGCACCGCCAGTGATTCGATGCGGTTCTGCCTCTATGGCAGGCCTGGAGGTGGAAGAAACACGTGTTAGTGTCCCCTCCTTTAGAAAAGTTGCCCTAGAGCGCTGCCTTGCAATAGTTCTAGAGAGGGACGCCAACCCGAGCATCCTTCCCTTGAGCACGGAGTGTAGGCCACGCTCCCAAGCATGCAAAGATCTTCTTTCCTGTTCCTCATCGAAACACAAAATGATCTCTCTGGCCATAGTTAGCTACAACCAAATACTACCTATCCTCTTGGAACTCCAGTGCTTCAATTCAATGGCCACATTTCTAAATTTCTGGTCCAACAAACGGAAAGGATCAGAGGGAGGCAGCTGAACTGCCGATGCCGACGCGATAGCCTCCCCGTACCCTGGCATTTTTGGCCAAAAGGACTCAAAGCGGAAGCATGGCTTGAAATCGGATGGAACATCCATGATTAGCATGAGCGAACAATGATCTGAATAGTCTGAAGAGAGTGCCTTTAGCGCATGTGTAGGAAACAAAGTCAGCCACTCATCATTGATGAAAACCCTGTCCAGATGAACCAGCGTTGGGATCTCTCGGCGATTGGACCAAGTGTAGTCCCTGCCGAGAAGCTCAATCTCCTCAAGCTGCGCCCTGTTCAGAAATCTCCTGAATCTCCTCATATTGCTTCTATCAAGGTTGTCATTATTTTTGTCACGTGCACGGTCAATCACCCGCCGCTAGCCACAGACCTGATGCACTGTTCCTCAATTGTAGCAACTCATTGAGGAAGTCCACCCTGTCATCATCCTCTTGCGGCCCATAAATGCCGACAAAGCTCCACTGATTAGGCACGGCACCCAGCAGGCACAGCCTTGCGGAGACAGAAAAGCGTCCCATGGTGACCTCTGAAACTGCCCACACATCCCTGTCCCAGGCCATGGCGATCCCACTAGCCACTCCAACGGCTGGGAGGTACACATAGTCAAATCCCAGACCTAGAAATTCAACTGCAATAGCAATACAGACATCGGAGAGTTTTGTCTCCTGCACACATACTAGAGAAGGACGCTGCGCCTGAATCAAATCCTGCAGAGCGTTGCGTCGGGCACCCTGATTAAGCCCTCGCACGTTCCACACTAAAATTCTCCGGTTGCTTAACATAAAGACAATGTTTTTCCACTGTAGTACATAGGCAATTAGCTCGCCTTAGATCGCCTCGTCGCCCAGCCCCTCTAGGTTCAGGTTTAGGTTCAGGGCTGATAAGTCGATGCCCCCTGAAGAAACATTTGTAAGGCATTCTGCTTCTGCTGCGACATGTCCCCTCGAAGGCGAGCTTGAATTTCCTTTCCACATCCACATCAGGCTCCTCCTCCTCCACCGCAATTCTGAGCTTTTTAAGTAACATGCGTTGAGCCTGCGCCATTGCATTAGCTGCGTGCAGCCGCACCGCGACACGTCTACTTCGTCGAAGCGAGTGGACCGAGACCGGTGTACGCGCCCTCCGCAGCCTGGGTCAGCGGCTGGCCAGTGGCGTCTGTAGAGGGAGGCAGATCGCCTCCTCCAATTCCATTTGAATCTAATTAGAAACGTCCTCCACCGAGCGCACATCGTCATTTGTGGAAGTAACCAAATCCGGGCCGAAAATATCATCCAGGGTCTGTGAATCCTTGGCATTCTCCAGCCTTTGCACAATTGAAGGGGTTACCCCCACCACGAACTCTGCATCGACGAGCTCGGACCACCAATCCTACGATGGCATCGGTGGCTGAGCAGTGGCTTCTGGCCCCGACGAATTTCGACGGCGCTCCCCAGACCAGATACAGGAGTCCTAGGCACCGTGTTGACGGTTCTCCAATCCGAGGCCAAGTGCACAGGCCGTCTGCCCACTCAAAGGAGATGCACTCCTGCCACCAGTCAATCCATTGGGCCTCGCATGGAGTCTGCATACAGCGGCCCGTATGCAACAAAATGGGTGAGATTTGAAGAAAGCAGCCCACCAAACCATAACCAGAAGGTGGCGAGGCTGAGGCCCATCCGTTCATCGTGGCCATCTCTGCTGGATCAGATAGCACTATCCGCCTGGCCGCCGGTGGGGTTAGCGGCGGCGGAGAGGGCACCCAATGATCTACCGGCGAGTCCGCCTGTGGCAAAGGCTGGGTCTCAACCCACGACAGGGAGACCGGCACACCTTACACCAGCGGCAGAGGAGATCCCCCACCTGAATCACCGATCTTGTACTCTCGCGCCGGCCCTGGCAGTCCGGCACTGCCCCGGACAGGCAAGCATCCTCAGCCATCGAATTCGACCCCAGGAGCAGGCCGTCATAGGGGTAGTCTGGAGGATAGTCACAGTAGGGAATATGTCAACCATGCCGCGGGTCGGAATCAAGTGAGTCATCGTCATTGTATCTTCTTGGAGATGGGTGGTACTCGTAATCTTCATCGGCATTGTTGAAGTGTCCACCTACATCATCTCTGCCACCGTGATCATCATCATCAGGCCCATTGTCGTCAGCTCCCGGTGGTGTCCCAGGCGGGTCCGCAAAGTTCTGATGCGCGACAATATGAACGCGCACCAAGTAGTGCAGTCCCCTCTGCATCCTCTGCTCTTGGGCATCATGCTGAACCCATTGCACACGGGGCTCCGGTATGAACACAAGTTTCTCTGGCTCGCTAAGGGTGGGATGAGAGCACCACACAACCACGAACATCTCCCTATTATCCTCAATCAGGTGATCCCTCAGATCAGTCAATTCAACCTCCACACAACACCGGCCAAGAGCCGCCTGAGCGATGATCGTATTTATGGCATGTGCCAGGATGTTCCTCAGAGCAAGCACCACCCGATGTTGAAACTTGTCCACGGCCCCAGAGAACCTTGTCCACGGTCTCCACCTTAGTGGCATCAGATGCCCCCACGGTCTCGAATTAAGAACTCGGTCGCGATGTTCACGGCGTGTGAACCGCACCAAGAAATCCTCGGGCTCGTGAACATGGACCTGCACTTCATCATTTATTATTCCATACCTAGAGAATATAGCTTCATAGATCATTGCTGTTGAGACAAAAGGCCTTGTTCCGTTGATGTACGCGACCAAAGCCAGGTCAGCGAGATCGTTCTGGGCCTCCTGAAGTTGCGTCGAGCGCGGCAGGACAACCATGGAGGCCCGTAGATGGCCTGGTGCCACCACCACCATGGCACTAAGCGTAGCGTCGATGGGGGTGTCAGCATGCCCCTCTCTCCCCAGTAGAGCATCCAGTGGACCCAGGATCGGCGACGGCGGCACGACGGTTGTGGCATAGGCACTAATCACATTCAGAGCCAAATCTCCAACTACCAACCGGACTAGGATAATCCGGTCGCCTTGCCTCCGCACCTCAACTACTCCATCCTTAAGGCTCCTATCGATCAAGATGCCTACACCATTCCTACCCGATGTTGTCCCCGTGTACCAAAGTTTGTAGCCAGTATCCTCCACCTCCTTCGCCTTCTGGCCCTTCCATTTAGTCTCCTGAACGCATAGAATATTTACACGCCTCCTAATTGCTGTATCGACTAGCTCTCTTAACTTACCCGTTAGGGACCCTACATTCCAGCTACCTAGACGAATCCTAGTTGGCTCGGCTAGCTTCCTTACCCTTCGCACCCGTCGAGGGAAGTGCGAAGACCCTTGCTCATTTTTCACTACACCCGGGTGCAGATGTAGCGCGTCACAAAGGTTGTGACGACCTGACCCTTGCTCATTTATCATCGTACCCGGATCACGATACGACGCACCACTAAGGGGATGACGACCCGGCCCTTGCACATTTGACACTACACCCGGGTTTCGATGTAGCGCGTCGCTAAGAGGGTTACGCCCCAACGAATCTCTTGTGGGTTTCATATCCATGAGAGTGGCTGGTTTTAAAATGTTGGCTAGTCGCACCTAACACACCCTCCTCCTTTATCCGGGCTTGGGACCGGCTATGTTGAAATGACTCAAGAAAGTCTTCCAATCAACGTAGGCGAAGTTAGTTTGCACACAACCAATCTATTATTTTTTTATTATATCATGGATCTAGAGCAAAACCAAGCAAATGTGATACTATATATTAAGCGCCAAGTCTCTTAGAAGACATGCTCCAGTACGCACCAATTATACTTTTTCTTCCCTTTAGAATATTTTTATTGTCTTGGAAACATTTTTATGGCTTATGAGGAACAACTATGGTATATCCCTAGAGCAATGTTACGCTACACCTTTTACTTGTCAGGAGGTAATACCTCAAACAAATCTGAACCCTTGATTGTTGTTGATTTTTTAAATTAATCAATTAATTAATTAACCTGAAAAAAAGAAAAAAAAGATTTTAAATCCTCAAATCCCGGGAGGCATGAGCGGGCTCATGTCCCTTCCTTTTTTTCTGTTCCTTTGCATGCAACTTGTTTTTTTCCCCTTGTATACATTATGGTAATACAATTAAAACTATGTTGCATGATTGAGATGACATATTTTAAAAAGCCTCACGCTGTCGTGTAACGAAAAACTTACACTACACGTAACAAAAGTTGTCACGGACCTCATATGTTGGTATTATTTTGTTTGAAAAGTTGCACCAAAGACTACACATTTTTCCTTTGAGCACATTATAAAAAAAAAGTTAATCAGTAAAGCACAATGCATATATCACGTATGTACATATCACGTTCTAAAAAACGCACATGTATATATCATGTTCCAGAAAGGTTTCCATCATATCATGTACCGTAGTACCGTACCATATAGTACACTCCTTTGTCACGTTAATAAAAAATCATTGCTAACCAAGAGACGGTTGCGGCGGTAGTGGTGGTGGCGGGGGTGGCGGTGTAGAACCCGCTGCCACCGCAGAGGTCCCGGAATTTGGCGTCGGCGGCATTGTAACAGAGCGTCCCGACACCATGTCGGCGGACACAGCACGGTGGTGACGGTCCAGGGACAGAAGTTGGCGTCGGTTGTAGCGGCGCCTATACTCGTCATTCGACCGCGGCCGGTGAAGAACGTCTGACGGCGACCGGACACGCTTGGTACCCCGCCGCCGGCGAGACAGGAGGCAATGTACAACACGATGACCTTTTTCCCAGCAGTTGAAGCATCGGGCCCTGTACCGACAGCGCACGCGGACATGGCCCGGGCGGAAAAAAATTGCACGCGGACATGACCGTGGCGGCGACCGCGGCAGGGAACGTGGACGGCCAAACCTCCTACTCCCCACCGCAAAAAAACCATCCGCATCTGGCACCCCCTGCTGACGCACCGGGTGAGTAGGCGGGGAGCGACGGGAGAACGACTGCTGCGTCGGCGGAGGCTGTCACTCCGGTTGATGCGGCGGCGGCGCCGCCGCCGCGGCCGCCAACCCCTCGTCCCACGGGTGATACCGGCGGGCATCTGCCATGAATCCCCCGGCCCGGTCAGCACGCTTGTGGTGCCGGTGGCGCCGCTTCCGATACCTCTTGTGGCCATGCGCCTCCATCACCATCTTCTCCTTGCCCTTTTCCGGCCGACGGCGGCAGGGGTTGTTCCGGCTCCAGCTCAGACTTCGCATCTGAGTAGTCCTCCGAGTCACTGAGGCGCATACGCTCCCCAGGACCGCGGTCAAGGACTTCCCGAAGCAGGCCCGGCGAACCAGCGAAGAACTCTACCGGCGGCGGCAGTTCATCGACGTCCAGATCCGCCCAGCGCTGAGAGGATGTGGCCACGTCCCCCTGCAGCGCATACAACAGGCGTCCCGTCGAGCCCTTCTCCAGGGCCTCACGGACGCCAGCAGACCACTCCTGCGAGGCCTCCGACTCCTACATTGCCAGATCTGAGTAGCACCGAAGCGGGGCGAGAGGGGGTGGAAGGGCAGTAGAAGGGAGGGAGGAGGGGAGGGGGTAGAGGGGACGGGAAGGAGACCAGGTGGGAGGATGGGGAGCAAACCTGCACCTAGACGACGACAGATCTAGGCCGACGCCGGGCCATCACCGGCGGCGAGCGAGAATCGCCACCCCGAAGCTAACCAAATTTCAGATCAAACAACTGTAATCTCCTTCAGAAATATTTAGCTATATCTTATACAAAAAGTTGTGAACTAGCTAGTGAAGCCAACAACGCGCAAACAACGACTGACGGAGAAGACAGAACATTTTGTCGCACCAAGGGGCTATTAACACCCAGCTCCGGTGGTATGACTCCAGTGAAGAAATTATCAGACAGTGTGATATCTTTAGAGATTTCAGCTCAGCTAACACTGAAGGTAGCTTCTGTGAATCTGTTCTTATAAATAAGGACAATCTCAAGGGTCCAGCTGGTTTTGTTCTAACTGTAGCCACTGCAGCAACCGACAGTTACCGATCTCAGGTGGGATTGGCCCAGACAGGGAATTATGAGAAAGCAAAAGATGTGTGAGGTTGCTCAATAAGCCTAGAGAAGTTGGAATTATACCAGACAAAATATTATTGACAAATGCAATTTGCTGCAAGCTCTTGCAATTCCCTAGCCATGATGGAATTTCACCCTGTATATTATTGAACGACAAGATGAATCTTTCCAGCTTGCAGTCCTCAAACTGAACGGAATCTCGCCTGTGAAGTAATTGTCACTTGCATCAAAATACCTGAGGCCTTTCACCTCACTCAAGGTTTCTGGAAGACTGCCACTCAGTTTATTATTGGGGAGATTCAGCTCCTCCAGCTTGGTGCAGTTACCGATTGAACGGGGCAAAACTCTGGATAACATATTTTTATCCAACCACAATGACTTAAGGTTTATCATTTCACCAACCGTGAAGGGTATCGACCACTAAGCTTATTGGAATCTAGATACACCTCCTCCAGTAACTGGTTCCTGAACAATTCGTCTGGTATTGTTCCACTCAAAGAGTTTTGGTACAGTGACAGTAATGACAATTTCTTGAGGTTGCCCAATGATAGTGGTATATTGCCAGAAAGCAAGTTTGAGACAGATCCAATTCTTCAAGCATACTGCAGTTGCCCAATTCTAGAGGGATGAAACCAGATATGTTGTTAGCAGATAAAATGAGA
>CM041635.1:11096958-11107591 GCA_023333625.1 Bothriochloa decipiens | reverse complement strand
ATTCTAGAGGGATGAAACCAGATATGTTGTTAGCAGATAAAATGAGAATTTGCAGGTATTTAAGATGCCCGATTTCAGGCCCTATAAAACCTGAAACCTCTGATGATGATAGGTTAAGAGAAATCACTCTGTTCCTTCCATTGCAACCAACACCATTCCATGTACAAGGAGTTGCATCAGAAGCACTCAGTTGAACCTTAGGGAACTTGGCAGTATGAGGCTTTTGGACAGAGAAAGAAGAGCTAGGCCATCTGAACTCAAACCCTGTGATGACGAAAGTAATGACATGAAGAATAGCCAAAACCAATGCCAGAAAACTAGCTTCATATTGTTCCTGAAATTTTGCACAGAAGTCAGCAGAAGATCATTTTACATCTCCTATATACAAGTAGGTCAATGGACAAACAAATGGGGATTGCATATATGTACAGTTGTCATTAACCAAAATTGCAAACATTGGTAACTTCCCCAAAAAGCAACATTCGGGCACGAATTGAAGGAACTACAGTTTACTTTTGCTTTCCCAATAAAAGGTGGCGGAAACTCTTTTCTAACATTTAATATTGATTGAACAAACCAAGCCTACTGTTCTGAAAAGCATTTCCATCAAGTAGAACATACTCATGAAAATACAATGCAGTGAACCTACCGTATAGTTTCAATAATCATACTGTGACTATGTGAGAGAAGCAAAATGCAAAGATGGCAAAGCCAAAAACCAATGCCAAACTTAGGCCTCTTTTGGTTTCCGAAAAAAAAAAGGCTTCTTTTGGTTCACAAGAGATTTTGTGAATCTGGATTAAAGAAAATCCCAGAATCCTAAAATCCCATCAAAACAAGCTAGGTTCTATTGGATTTCAACGAATAGACATAGAATCCAATGAACATATACTAGATCTTTTTTATCCAGATTTTTTAGAATCCACCGGGATTTAAATGGTACAATAATAATTACTCAAAAGACGCTGTAAGCCACTGCAAACGAAGAAGGAAAACTCACATATTCCTAAAAAGGGGCCAGGAACTGTGAGTTTGTGACGGGGCTCTTAGTTCTTACTGATGAAGCATAAGCCATACCAATCAACGTCATGGGATCCGATCTCGAACAAGAAGCATACATGGGATCGGATCTCAAACACAGAAGCATTTTTTGTTTATCTCGAGGAGGCTTAAGCAGCCAGTATTTCATTAGGCAGACAGAACACAGAAGCATTTCCCCACATGGACTGATGGGCACCTCCGATTTCTTTTATTATTTTTTAAAAAGAAAAATGGGCACGCAAAAAAATATGGGCATGCGCCTCGGTTGCAATTGCAAGCGAGAGATGCTCTGCAGCCTGCCCTACTCCACCGGCGGCACCACCCAAGAATAAGAAGCTTCCTAGGCACAGCAGAAACATTCTCAGGGAAATTACTGTATCTTTCAAAAACAGGAAATTGGCGCCCAGGAAATCTCATTTCAGTGGCCTACAACTACAAATGACAGAGCCATCTGATTTGCTTCGTTCCTGAACAGCGCTCTCTCAATTTTAATGAGAGCCCGCGGCCGCGATGCCAAGAACGCGAGAAGTACCGCAGATGTGGGCGAAGGAAATGCGAATGCAGCAGACAAAGACGGGACTGGTGGCGGTAGCACAAGCGAAGCCGGGCCTCCTTTAATCGGTGAGAAGTTAAATTTTTCTAACCGTAATATTTTCGTTTGTATTTGATAATTAATGCCTAATTATAAACTAAGTTGGATTAAAAAATTAGTCTTATAATTTATAATTAAACTATATAATTAATTATTTTTAATCTATATTTAATGTTTCATATTTACGTGCAAAAAATGATGTAATGAAGAGAGATTAAAAATTTTTTTAACTTTTCACCTGCATCTAAACAAGGTCCTGGTCCAAATTCTAGACAGGGCAGCGGAGGGTAGTTGCGGCATTTTTAAACGAGGATTTGGGGGCATTGGGTGCCAAAGAAATGTTCAGCATTTTTCAAAAATAAATAAATAAATAAATAAAGATGCTCCGTCTCTGCATCCATCCATACTTTAGGAATTTCAGCGAACGACAATAACCAAAGGTCTACTGCTCTGATGGCATCCAAGTCAAACCCACGTTTTATCCATGGATGAAGCCTAGCCTAGCCTAGATGTGTTGATCTAAGAATTTCTTGTTTTCTAATCTATGACGTGGATGTACTGTATTTATCGGCAGCCCTGCCAGTGAGCCTTTTTTAATCACAAGCGCAAAGTTTCCGTACAGGTCAGTTCGTCTTATTCCATAAAAAAATGCAAATATAATATTTGTGTATGTTAAAATAATTCAAATTTGATCAAGAACATGAAGTGGCAGTTTGTAGTGTACTAGAGAATTCGCTGCCATGGACCCATGGTTTATGCTTCCGAGTTATGTCTGACTTGGCGACTGAGTTGGGGACGGTTTAAAAGAAAGTCCAATGCTGGTGAGTTTGGGCTTGAGGCCCAGAAATATGCCAACATCCGCGACAACTGATACTCTGGTCGGCCGGACGAGGCTCCATGATAAGTCGACAACCCGTGTCCAGCATCCAAAGAAAAAAATCCACTTTCCCTCTTAAAGTTTATTTTTCCTTAAAACCAGATAAATCACTCCTCTCAACTTTTCAAACCGTGCATTTTACTTCTCTCAAGTATTCTAAATAAGATTTTTATTTTTTTATTTTTTTATTTATTTTGGTTGAATCTTTCAAAAATTATAGTAAATCATAAAAAAATTATAAAATAAAAATTCAATTTTTTTACTCCACATGAGTAGTTCTACACAGTGAATACATAATGTGATATGCTTTAATATAAAGTTTTTACTGTATATTTAGATCTATATTTTTCTATAATTAATTAATAAGAATAATTCAGAACTGTAGTTTCTATAGTCCAATCATGGTAAAATTTTTATGGTGAGCTAATTATTGTATGCGTGAACAATAGTAAAATTTTATACTCATTGCATCATGTATAATTTAGTTATAGTTTTATTTAGATTTAACAAGCATAAACCCTAAATAAATCTATAACTAAATAATGCATCATCCAATAAATATGAAATTTTCACTACATTTTAAATATACAATAACTAGGCTACCATAAAGTTTCACCGCAATTGGACAATATCAACTATAGTTATAAATTATTTTAATTAATTATATAAAAAGTATATCTAAATCTAAAAAACTTTATATTAAAGCATATCATATTATGTATTCACAACAAAATTGGATTTTTTATTTAATGATTTTTCTATGATTTACAATAATTTTTAAAGATTTGATTGAAATAAATAAAAAAAAGAAAAACCGCCTTCAAAACCACTTCAAGGAGGCGTTGCTAAAAAAACCACTTCAAGGAGGTTTGCCCGATTTTACAGTTGTGAGTGAAAATACGGACTTTCACGGTAGTTGGAGGAGAAAAAGTAGACTTTTTCTGGATTTTTCCGGATCTAAAAGCTCATCGGCGGCCGAAGAAGTGCAAGGTTCAATGGTCCTGCGGACCACGAACCCCTGTCGCTGAGGCGCCGATGCACCCAAGGCACCGTGAAAAACCGCCCCCCAATCTCGTCGGAGTTCTCCACTGCGGGCCGTCTAGTGTCGTCTTTCCCAAGAGGGTGGTGTTGGGTTCTAGGATAACCTTCGTATTTCGGTCTCTCAGAGAAGATTCAGCAGGACACCACGGCACCGCGATGAACGCGAAGCCATGAGCCCATGAACAAGCTTCACACACGAGCCCATCATCTCTCCTCATCCGTTTCATTTCAACTAATTTTGGTTAATATCTTTGTGAGAAAAATATTGTTAGCTGATAATTTTGGTTTTCTACAGACAGGCTCCATTGTGAGCAACAGACTGAGTCTCCATTAATAAGCCAAGTTAATTCGGCCTATAATTAGAGCGATTCAATCCAGCAGGTGATCTTCAAGATCAACAAATGTCTGGAGTCTGGAGATCACCATTCACCATCAATGCTGAATAATCTGTGTTATTCAGGCTCTATGAAGCTCTTGACGTTTTCCTGCGGCGCCATCAGCAGTTAACATTGCCAGCTGCCCAGCTATTTCATGAACCTGGTTCTTGTTGCACTATTTGCCAAGTGCGGCGTATTCGTATCAAGTCCCTCAATCCCTGTAGCCATTGTATTGTATGGGCCATGCCAACTTGACCAAGAAACTAAGAAAGAACACATGTTTGCAGTGTTTGAGAACATCATCTGAATGTTTCCATGTTATTACAGCAGACATTAATGTGCCCATTTCATGATAATCTTCAATCTACACAGGGGAGTGAAATGTATGGTGCAAGAGCATAGAGATTGATGCCGTGCAACTGCAAAGCATGTCTTTGTGCTTCATTCTACATGCCTCGAGCCATATCTGCAGTCTGCAGAGATCCCTCCTATATACACATGTTCAATGTATATCTGAATCTGCATATACGATACTAAACAAATGAACCAGCCGATTTCGCAGTCCCTGTACAGGGCAGAGCAACTCCTACCAGGTTCATCGTTGTGAACTTTAGACTGAAAGTGCATGCGCTCAATGTAGCAAAGGAAACAGTGTCAACAGCAAATGCTGGAAGGTTGACATGATTCAGCCAACCGATTGTAATGAAGAATATCATGAATTTATTTGTACTGACAGATTTTCCAGTGTAAATTGCAAATTGAACAGCGATCATAAATGTTGCTCACAGTCATGAAATTGTCTTCTTGATTACTTCTATCACAAATCAGGGTATTTGATTGTTTTGCGATGCTTTTGTTTTCTGGCCATACTGCAATTGTCGTTCTGTTCAGCTGACAGGGTTGAGGAAATAAAGATCACAGACCTATATAATCACCCATGTAGAGCCTAGTAATATTTTACCTGAACAATTTCTCAATGAAGTACCGAAAAGAACAGCAAAATGAAATAGCAGACAATTTTGATCACACACATAACAACATGTCATAAGATTGGATTTTTCAAATAACATGTCACAAGATTGTGAAGTGCTACATAATTAGTTTAAATCGGAGCAAGGCGTACCACATTCGATTAAATTGAAAACAAAGCCACTTGAGCCTCGTGGCATCAATCCTCAAGATCAGGGTATTAAGGAGAAAGGAACATGTTTCATGGTTCCAATGGAAAAACAGATAAACTACACTAGTTAGCATCATTCACACCTGTTTCATGCCCCAGGACAGCCGTCATGTATCAGCTGCCATTGCTGACCGCATCCATAACAAAGCTCATACCCGCACCTGCAGGATCGAATCAAACAAGGACTTCCTTCCAACGACAACGACGACAACAACAACATAGCCTTTTATCCCAAGTAAGTTGGGGTAGGCTAGAGATAAAACCCAAAAGAGGCATGAAAACAAAGAACACATAAATGATATAAGAAAAAGATTACGGTTCAGTCACGTTAATTGCTAGTCTCCAAGCGCTCCTATTCATAGCTAAATCCTTAGGGATATTCCACTCCTTAAGGTCTCTCTTAACCGACTCGTCCCAAGTCAGTTTAGGTCGACCTCTACCTCTCTTTATATTATCGACCCGCTTTAGAACCCGACTACGCACCGGTGCCTCAAGAGGCCTCCGTTGGACATGGCCAAACCATCTCAACCGGTATTGAATCAATTTTTCCTCAATTGGTACCACCCCAACCCTATCCTTAATATCGTCGTTCCGGACTCTATCCCTCCTTGTATGCCCACAACACCATCGTAACATACGCATCTCTGCTACACTCAATTGCTGGATATGTCGTCTTTTTGTAGGCCAACATTCAGCACCGTATAACATCGCCGGACGAATCGCTGTCCTATAAAACTTACCTTTTAACTTCTGAGGCACCCTTCTGTCACAGAGGACGCCTGAAGCTTGACGTCATTTCAACCAACCGGCTGAAATTCTATGCCTAACATCTTCATCAATGTCACCATCCTTTTGTAGCATCGATCCTAAATACCGAAAAGTATTCTTCTTGGCCACCACTTGCCCATCGAGGCTAACGTCTCCCTCCTCATTCCTAATCGCGCTGAAATCGTACCCCATTTACTCAGTCTTGGTCCTACTAAGTCTAAACCCTTTTGACTCTAACGTGTGTCTCCATAGTTCTAACTTCCTATTAACCCCTGCCCTAGTCTCATCCACTAGCACCACATCATCAGCAAAGAGTATACACCAAGGGATATCACCTTGTATGTCCCTTGTGACCTCATCCATCACCAAAGCAAATAAATAAGGGCTCAATGCCGACCCTTGATGTAGTCCTATTTTAATTAAAAAGTCACTGGTGTCGCCATCACATGTTCGGACACACGTCACCACATCCATGTACATGTCCTTGATGAGGGTGATGTACTTAGTTGGGACTTTGTGCTTTTACAAGGTCCACCACATGGTATTTTTTGATACTTTGTTATATGTCTTCTCGAGTTTAATAAAGAAAGACAATGTACCAATGAAAAACAAAAGGTTGACTGAGGTCACGACGACGGCAATCAGATTGGTTAGTTTTCCACACTGTAAGCAAGAAGAAACTACTTTTACCTGCAGCTGGGGCAACGCTTCCAGTCGCCCTCTCGGAGAGATTCCGAGGCACACCACAACACCGCGATGAACACAAAGTCACGGACAAGCCACAGCCTACAATCCACAGATTTCAGAACAAGCAATGAGCCCAGGATCTCTCCTCATCCGTTTCATTTCAACTAAAATTAATCATTGTCAACAAACCAATCAGGATGTACACCAAGCGAGGCTACCTAAAGAGTAGAGACCACACGTTCATGAACTCGGCAGAATCAGAGATCCTACTGCTAGTGTGCGCTGCTATGGGATGGCGATCCCGGTTTCCCCTGCTTCGACTTGGTCAACGACCGTCCGCTGCCGCTGCTAGTGGCGGGCCGTACGCCCGTCACCTCCTTCACGACAGCGGCCATGGATGGCCTTTGGCTCGCCTCCCTCGCCGTGCACCGGAGCGACACCGACAGCACCTTATGAACCTCCTCCATCTCCTCCGTGCCGAACACTTCCTCCATGAGGGCCGGGTCGCAGACGGCCTCGATTTTGTCTGTGCCGTTCAGCGCGGATGACACCCAGCCGACTATGTCCGTGCTGTTGGGGAACGAAGGATCCACCGCCTTCCTCCTGGTGAGCAGCTCCAGTAGCACCACGCCGTAGCTGTACACGTCAGACTCCATGCTGCTCTTGGTGGAAAATGCCAACTCTGCAAGACAGCGCATGCTCATTAGGTATGCATCAGTTTGTATTCTGATTTCTGAGGACCAAATTTTCATAGTTTCAAGATGGAAGTACACCCGCAGATCTTATAAGTGTAGTATATTTATATAATTTGTGAAAAAAAGGTGTAGTATTTATATTATATATATATAACAAAAAAGATGACATGACCGTATCTGACAAATGGAATATTCAAAGGGATTAACTGAATATATAATCGTGTACTGAATTTCTTTATCCAGAGGGATTAACTGTTTGTAAGCTTCCCCATGACATTGCGAACGGAATATATACTTGTATAGTGAATTTCTTTATCCAGAGGTATTAACTGTTTGTAAGCTTCCCCACAAAATTATCTTCTATGGAAACTTTTCAGATGTAAAAAACTTATGAAATGTAATTCTAGTACATGGAGATTTCTTCTTCAGCTAAACGAGACGTTTCAGAATCCTATATTTCCAATGATTGTATACATGCCAGTGAAGAAAAAGAAACAGTTATGAATGTGCTTTGTTTCAACCATACCTGGGGCCATATATCCAGTGGTGCCAACGATTCCAGTGGTCTGTGAAGCAGTAGGTTGGTCCATGAGCTTCGCAATGCCAAAATCTGAAATATGTGGCACCATGTCCTTGTCCAGTAGTATATTACTTGGCTTGATATCACGGTGAATGATCGCAGGGCGGCAGTCATCGTGAAGATATGCTAACCCATGGGCAGTACCGAGAGCTATGTCATACCTCACACACCAGTCCAAAATTGGAGCTGGCTGAATTACATGCAGAACATCATGAAGGCAACCTTTTTCCATAAAATCATACAGTATGAATCCATTTTCACTTCTAAACCAAAATTCTTTCAGCTTTATCAAGTTTCGGTGCTTAATTTTTCCTAATGTCTCCAGTTCTCTAACCATGCTTTTGTATGAACCTTTGCGTGCAGAAATTACAAGTTTCTTTATAGCATAAACATCTCCTGACCTCAGTGTTGCCTTGTACACAGTTCCGTGAGCACCTGTACCGATGATATACTTGTCATCAAAATTTTCAGTAGCCTCTGTAATCTCATTTAATTTAGATGAGGAACCTTCAAACATATTACTGACTGCTTCCTCACTGTTCTTCTTCCGATCTCGAGATTTCAGAAGGATGCAACATAGTATAAGTACCAGAACTGCTCCCACAAATAATGAACCAAGAACTATGAGAACAATTTTGAATCGGCCATGGACTCCTGTTTTCTTCGACCCACTGCAGGGTCTCAAAACATTAGCTCCCATGCAACAAGAGTCACTGGTGCTGCAAGAGATACAGAGGCCTTGGTTTCCAGTAAAAGAATTTGGTGTGGAACTCAGAAACTTCAGCAGATTATCTGGGACTGGTCCACTAAATTGGTTGTAAGAAACATTCAAGGCATGCAAAAACCCTAGACTTCTCAATGTAGCAAGGCCTCCTGTGAGATTATTAAATGACAAATCTAAGTTTTGCAAGTCCACCAAATTACCCAATCGTGGTGGAATATCACCCACTAGACCATTGCTACTAAGGTTCAAGGCTGTATTCAATTTCACCAGCTGTCCTAATGATGAAGGGATACTACCCCCAAGAATATTTCCACCAAGTTGCAGCTCAATAAGCATTTCCAATTGGGAGAGAGACTCAGGCAAGCCTCCGCTGAATCTATTCTCTTGCAATCGTAGTTGTGTCAGAAACTTCAAGTTGCTTACTGTGCTGAGGGCCGAACCATTCAAAGAGTTAAAACTCAAATCCAGTGAATACAACTTGGAGCAACTGGAAATTTGCACAGGGATTGAACCATGTAATATGTTGTGTGAGAGGTCAAGTCTTTTCAGATTCACTAAGTTTCCAATTTCAGGTGGTATTCCCCCAGAAAGCTTGTTCTCTGACCATTTTATCTCAGATTCACTAAGCTCCACATGTGTAAGAACTAAGTTATCTCACCTGTGAAGCTGTTGCTAGTGGCATCAAAAACCCTGAGGCCTTTGATCTCACTCAAAGTTTCTGGAAGACTGCCACTCAGTTGATTATCGAGTAGATACAGCTCCTCCAACTTGGTGCAGTTGCCAATTGAACTGGGCAAAACTCCAGACAACATATTTTCATACAACCACAAGGACTTGAGGCTTGTCATTTCACCAACCGAGAATGGTATGGAACCACTGAGCCGATTGCCCTGTAGGTACACTTGCTCCAGAAACTGGTTCTGGAACAACTCCTCTGGTATTGTTCCATTCAAAGAGTTGTAGTACAGTGACAGTGATGACAATTTCTTGAGGTTGCCCATTGATGCTGGTATATTGCCAGAAAGCAAGTTTTGGGACAGATCAAGTTGTTCAAGCATACTGCAGTTGCCCAATTCTAGAGGGATCAAACCAGATATGTTGTTAGTAGTTAAAATGAGAACTTGCAAGTATTTCAGACGCCCTATTTCAGGTCCTATAAAACCTGAAACCTCTGATGATGATAGGTCAAGAGAAATCACTCTGTTCCTTCCATTGCACCCAACACCGTTCCATGCACAAGGAGTTGCATCAGAAGCACTCCAGTTGTACCTTATGGAACTTGGAAGTATGAGGCTTTTGGGCAGAGCAAGAAGGCCTACACCATCTGGACTCAAACTCCAAGATGACCAAACTAATATGGAGAACAGCAAGAACCGAAGCCACAGAACTAGCCTCATTTTGATGCTGAAAAAAAAAAAAAGAAACGTTTCAAGTCAGCACAGCTGAAAAACATGAAAGCTTGTGTTTTTCATGTAATCAGTGATTCAAACAAAAGATTGTGCATTGCTGTACTGACCTTTTCTGCCTCTCTTGCAGAAGAAACAGAATCTGCGGCTGCTGATCAAGCCTCCTGGAATCCAAAGTGGCATGTATGCATATTGCTGTAGTGGTAGGAGTAACTCGTTGGAGTCCACAACATATATATGCGACAGAAACAGTTTCTGTACTGGTGGGTGCCCAAGTGACCACACGGAAAGTGAGTTAACATATATCCACACCAGTAGTATATATTATAGTAACGACACAAGATTGCCGTGTTGTTTGTTGCACATGAATTTTCTACTCACACGCGAGTTCACACTGGGGGTTTTAAAAATGACAGGAACGCGTGTGTGCTGCTGCTTGCCGCGTTCAAGAAAAGACACAAACGTAGCTACTAAATAAAACGACAAGTGTCATGCTTGTGTGAAAACAGAGAGTCAAACTCCTTGCGAATTGTGGTAGAGGAAGGAGGATCCATGACTTGCATTCTGTGGTCCCTTAGCAATTCGTTGCCGTTGAGTCAACCTGTTTGCTTCCAGTTCTGCACATACGGCTGAATAAAGGTTGTGTGCATCCTGTCATTTTAGGT
>CM041635.1:11061663-11096948 GCA_023333625.1 Bothriochloa decipiens | reverse complement strand
GAAGACGTGCCTGCCAATTTTTTTGTTGCCAATTTGAATTCTATATTTGATGTGATTGTCTAAATTTGTAATTTTAGCAGATTCTTATCCTCCTTTAGAGTGATGTATTTTTTCAGGATATTGCAGTTTTGTCGGTTTTCATTATTTCTTATGGTCTCTGATTTCTTTTTAAGTAATCCGACTCAAATCTGAAAGAAATTTAGCCGATTATAACGAGTTCTCACTCCCAAGAAAGTATCCCTGGAAAAAAAATTATGGAAGAAAAAAAACTACAAAACGAAGAAAAAAAATGCATATGTGTGAGGCCTTGTTGGAAGTGGGCTGGGCTTTTCTAGGTAATTGGCGCGAGCGGGCTCTGGAAGCAAACAAGCATGGGCTCACAGGCTTGCAGGACAGCCCAATTCCCAGAAGCTAGCGAAGCGTGCATGGGTTATGGGCTACTTAGCTACTTGATGCAAGGCAATGTCAGTGAATAATCAGTGATGGCCTATGGGTTGTTTACCACTGTTTTGTGACTTCTGATTTCAATTGTCTTTCAAATGTTTTTGGACCCTAGAACATTTCAGGATTGAACTACAAAACACTCATGTTGTGTTAAGTTACTCATTATTATGCAAAGACAATTTTTTGCATCTTATTTTTTGTGTTGACACTTCATATTAATATATATAACGTAATTTTTCTATACCTAATCTATAACTTATATAAGAATAAACTTTACTTAGCTATTTCTCTCAACAAGCAAGATGTCCATCTAAACAACCCATCAGCAATCCACTATCACACACAATTAAAAATCCACTAGTCCATACAATTTTAGTGTCCACATCATCAAGTCACTATATCTCTCTCAACATACTAGCAGTCTAACTAAGCAATGCACTGTCACATACAAGCAATCCAATTAAGCAATGAATTGTCACACATAACTAAAAGTCATACAATTCTAGTGTCCACGTCAGCAAGACACATGAGTATTTTGTTTGTCCATATCATCATGTCACGCAATCCACTAATCCATATTCTCGCAGAAACGCGCGGGGCATTCTCCAAGTAACATTAAATTTATTGTCTGGTTTATTACAATTGTGTATAAAAAGTAGTATTATGATGATAATTTTTATTTAGACAATAACTTGAACATGTCAACCGATGCAACATTTAGAACCTAATTCTTGGCACGTTACGATTCGGCATACATAATTAGGTTTTCCGAATTGTCATTTTCGCAAATTGCCGTATCAAACAGTGCTCCCACTCAGCTTTTCATCTTGGTCCTGGATTTGCCCATATCCAGTAGCCCATTTGACGCTTGTCTTACAATTAAACGCGCAAACGTATGCAGTGCAAACAGTAACAATTCCTCCTCATGCTTATCCAGAACAAAGCAGTCCGGTTTCAAAGCATCAATGATTGGCGCCGCCAAAATATCCACTGCAACTGCAAGTACAAAAGGATTCAAGGCTATCAAAAGAGCTACCTAGCTAGTGAAAGTTTATTTGCAACTTGCAATGCATCATCATACATGGGATGGAAATCATGGAATTGGGCATCTCACAAACCAAACAAAAATCAAAGGAAAAAAAAATGCTCAAAAGGTTCCGCCTGCCTCACTTTCTTGTGATGGATCATCTCATCATTTGGCATCTCACGATATATACGACGGATCTGGTTCTGTGGCTGGAGACACTGGTGGATATGTGATTCACCAACCGATCACCCATAGCTGAGTGCTCCCAACGTCATCGAGCAGTGAACTCAGGCAGAACCTGGCTGTCGTCTCCGGAGATGCTGATGCCGGTGAAACTTGATTTGGCTTGATGGTTAGGTATGTAAGATTTGGTGTTAATTGATGCCTTCTCAGGCTCATATCTTCTAAATTATTAAATAGGCTAGGAACATCCTCCCTAGTGTAGTATTACAGACTTGGATTACAAGAAGATAGAACAACGAAGTTAACAAGCGAGATCTACTTTCCTATACAAGTAAAGCTATGGTTGATTGTTATCTATACAACTTTACGCAACACAAAGCCGTCCCTAGACATCTGTTAACACTCCCCCGGTCAATAACAACTCTGGCATGAGATTGAGGTTGTTTGATTGTTTCAGAATTCATTAATTTCCGTGTTAGAAGCATTTTAGTGAAGCCGATTTGCAATCTCTGGGCTAGAGCTAACGAATGGAATATCAAGTTTGTTTTTGAACTAGAATATCAAGTTATTTAGTAGTCACTTGTTCTAGAACAAGATGATAGTCTATCTCAGTATATTTAGTCTTAGCTTGGAACACTGGATTAGCTGACAAGTACGTTTCTCCTATGTTGTCACACCAGAGACAAGCAACCATAGGATAATCAATGTCTAAAACATCAAGCAATTTGCGTACCCACGTAGCTTCTGTCATTACATTTGCCAAGGACTTGTACTCTGCTTCTGTGCTAGATCTGGATATATATTCTGCTTGTGTGGATCTGGATAGAATTGTTTGTTTCCTAGCACTCCAAGAGAGCAAGTTAGCTCCAAGTAAAACAACTCAACATTGAGAGGAGCAAAATTTGAAAGCCAAAAATTAGACTCATAAAGTTACAATACACATGCTGCTATAAGAGCTAACATAACTGAAACACTAATTTATCAACTAAACACATATTAAAGACACATGATTGTGCTATGCGAAGTGGAAAGACTATAAATATGGATGAAAAACATATTGAGTGGTAACCAAAGTTTGTCTCAGTAGGACAGAGATTACAGTGTCTATGTTGGTATTATATTACAAAATAAACAAAGATAGATCAAAGCTTAGCATTTCTAATTATATGTGGATCAAAATTTTATTTATGAGCTTCTAATATTTATATATTCTAATATTTAGTCCTCATACGAGTAGGGTTTGGTGGACTAGCGTAACATCCTGGCCCAGGGCTTAATAAGATTAATATGAATACCAACAAGTTGCTTTTTTTCGGAAGCACATCTCCAAAGGACTCAGAGGTTAAGTGTGCTTGGTCTGGAGCAATTTAGTAGGGATGGGTGACCGACTGAAAAATTCTTCATGAGTGAGACGTAGAAAAGACTGGTGTTGGTCTTGGTGAGTCTATAAGAGCAGTCTATGTCCTAGAAAACCTGACAAATGTAAGCGGGCCTGGCCTCGAAGAGGCCGGACATTACAACTAGTGATAATAAAATAAGCATATCAAATCCTTGCAATACCTTTGTTGGCATCATCAAATCCTAATAGCTCCTCCAATTGCTAAAAAGCAACCATTAAGCTTTATGAGACTACATAATCTGTTAGTGGTACTCACGAGTGGGAAAATATAAATAAAAACAGCTAGACCCTACCATTTAACGTCCTCGGACAACAGATAAACACTTATATAGGGAGATGCACTATATATATAACCTTTCCTTCAGAAAGCAAAGATTTAGCAATTATAAATTTGTAAACTGGGACAACCTGAATATTTAATATTAATTTGTCACTCTCTTCTCCTCCACTTGGGGAAAACATAGTTGTAGAGTATCCTCTGTATATGTTCATATATCTCTATCACATTTTCAGGTCTACACAGTTAGTCTTCATTCCTTTGTGCTAATTACAACTTACTTTAGAATTTTCCTATATTAAATGTGATAACTTCGATCAAGTTTTTTATAAAAATATAGTAACATCTACAAGTTTAATTTCCACTGTCCAGCATACTACATAAATAATTCAATAAAATTAATTTGATATTGAAGCCGTCCAGCCATTGATCAAAAGAAGGTTGATCATCATCAGTAGAATAGATTTTATCTGTTGAACGTTGGCGGTGAATACATTGAAACAAAACAACACGTTTTTTTAACATCAAAACATCGCGTTTTCATAGCACCTTTCATGCCCTTATATATTCTTTCTTTTGTTCTTTTTTCCTTATTCTCCTTTGTTGTTTTGACATAGATATCGGGATGGAAGCCGTCAGCTTCCTGCTCTTGATATTCACAGATTCATCTATGATTAGTGGATGTTCGTGTCGAAGGAGGCCAATTCTTCTCTATTCTCAGAATCAGTGGAGAACATTGCGTGTATGATAACATTTTTTGAGTACAAGGAGAATGGAAACGAGAATACAGTAGAGAATGAACAAATGACTCATCGACTGACTGACTGTAGTAGAATGAAGTGATGATACACCCAAATGCCCTTTCCGGGAGATACCTATATGGCTATATAGATCTCAGAAGAGACATATCCTAGCTAACTGATGATCACTATTCACTAATATATAAAATAAAAATGTCTAACACTTGTGCCGGAGCACAAGAGTTGTACATATCTATGCAAGATAAAGTGATACGCCCAAATGCCCTTTATGGGAGATGGCTATATAAGAAGAGCCATATCCTAATGGATCACTAATAATATTAAAATATCTAATACTCTCCTCCTTAACTCCAGTCCTGTACACTTGGTCCTTAGCAAGTACATCAAGGCACACCACATCAGTTCTTTCCCGTGGGCATTGTGTGCTCTTCTTCCCCGTGGCTTTAGCCCTTGGCCCTTGAGAGAGATTAGTTTGCCATGGGCCGGGTGAAACTGAACTGAGAGTGACTAATTATCTGATAGTTTAAGAGCCAACCATTCCACTAGCCAGTGCAAAAGGAAGTAGATTCTAGCTTTTCAAAGTCATATTTATGCAGAGTTGCTTTTGGTTATCCAATGCAGCTAACCTAGCACCCAGCGTTCCCACGCATTATATTTCACTTCTGGGAGGTCATGATGGCCAAATCTTTTCCTGCAGACAAAAGTGAGGGCCAAATAATGTGATGTAGCCAAGCTTTGGGGGAACCATTAGCTAGCAAAATGGATCCCAACACATAAGAGCTAAACTCACAGCCGACAACTACACGCCTTCATTTCAGTTATTCGATCGTTATTTTAGAACTAAAGGCCATCCCGTTTTACAGAAAACAGGAGTCTTAAGAAGTTTACAGTTCAAGAGGGCAAGTATTTTCGATAGTTTTATTCTTATACGCTACTATTTTCGCAAATGAGCATAGATGAAACCTGTTCTCCGCATCAGTCTTAAGAACTAATTATACTTTAATTTCAATGGTAAGAGACATGCGCGCATCGATATCGATAACCTATTATATTTTCGTCAAACTTATAATCCACCGATGCAGACTATATAAGGCGTGCCATGTGCGTGCTCATGTTTGTGAGCAGTGGCGAAGCTAGAGTTAATTAAAGGGTGGTGTATTTGTCTAATAGATATATAAATTTAGAGCTATAATATAGTGAAAAAATGATTTACTTAGTGGTGTCTGATTTTTTTGTGGGTGCATGTGCACCGGTGGCTCGTAAGTAGCTTCGCCACTGTTTGTGAGCGCACACGTCTAAATTTGTATTCTAGTAAAAGGTTACAAAGTAGAAACAGTGTTGGTACAATGAAAGGTGCCACTGGCCTTTTTTGTTAGAAAAAAGTGTTGGTATAAGAAATATACAATATAAATAAGCTTATAGTTTTCCATATAAAAAATAAGATTATAGTTAAAAACGAAAGAGACGAAGCAATATATGGAGTCAAGATCCAAGTAGGTAGCGAGAGAAAGAGTCCCATCTACTGATCGACGTGTCTTATTCCATTTTATTTTATCATCAAAAAGAGTGGCATTGTGCAATTTTCTTTATCAGAAATTGCACGGGAAACTACTTGTGTGCGATGTGTGGGTACGATAAGCTTGGCTTTTGTCACTTCGCAGAAGTTTACTCGAACACACGCACATACGCGGCGCAGTCAGCTGCGAACGGAATAGCCTTTTTTTTGTACGGTGGTGCGGAGTGAGAATTTTTTTATTTTTAATTTTTCTTAAAAATTTTTACAATTTTAATTTTTTGTTTCGAAATATGACAAAACTAGTCGCCCACAGTGATCTTTTTTAAAAAACGCCCACTGTGTAGGCGTTATATGTGACGTGGCACAGGGACCGGCCCGCCTGCGCGTTGTTTTGCGGGCGGGCCTCGGAGCAGTGGGTGTTTTTTGCGCGCCAGGAGGCCGCCCGTAAAACAGCGCGCACTTTTGCAGGCGGCCCCCTCGCCACCAAGGTCATGACAAGGTAAAATGCGCGCTGTTTTACAGGCGGCCCTCTGGCGCGCAAAAAACGCCCACACAGTGACAAAAAACACAAAACAGCGCGCACTTTTACAGGCGGCCCCCTCGCCACCAAAAAACGCCCTGGGCGCCAGGGGGCCGCCCGCAAAAGCCGGCACCGGCGGCGGCGGGCCCTGTGCCACGTTATATATAACGCCCACACAGTAGGCGTTTTATAAAAAACGCCCACCGTAGGCGACTAGTTCGAAACAAAAAATTAAAATTATAAAAAAAATTTAAAAAAATTTAAAATAAAAAAATTTCGCGGAGTGACGATGGCGCTCGGTGGGCCAGCACACGAAAAATGAGTTGGGCCCCTATTATCACCTTGTGGGCGCAGGTGCACCATCATTCATCGCGCAGGGGAGTTGGCAGACAGGCCGCGAAGTGGTGGGCCGAGCCGAGTGGTAATCAGAATTACAGTTTCGCCCTCCCGTGTTGGTTGCATTGTCTCCTTTTTGGTTTCGAAGAGTCGGCCAGATATACGAGAAGTCCAGGGTTGTAATCGACACACAGTCTCTACGGTGAGTACTACTTGTAGTAGTGAGCCAATACGTAGCAAGCGTTAGCAGGTGGTGTGGTGGCATGAAGTCAGTGCAGAAAAGCAGGCACCAACAGCTGATGACATCGGGAGTCTATTAGTACGACGACTTAAGTCCGCTATGAGTGTGAACGCCCAGCAGGCCACGCCATGGACGTACAGCAAATGCTTTGTTATTACCTGACTAATGACCAGAGTTTAACCAATCGCCGTGTGAAAACGTAGCGACGATAATGCGCGATACGTTGCCAAGAATGCAAAAGATACGGGTCAGATTACCCACTCCAAAACTAATCGTGTGACCAGTGCTAGCACAGAGATTATCCGGGGATACCGTTACTACATGTCAAGATTACCAGGGGATGTGATGGAGCGATGGACGCAGGTCCATTAATTACCTTCTACACGTACTGCTGCTGACGTGCCCTGTCCCGCCGGCGAGATCCGGCTGCGCGGCAGGGGAATCCCCTGGACGCGACGCGCGACGGCACCGATTAGACCACGGCGCGCCGGAATGGCGAACCATGCACAGTGGGGCGCGCTGTGCGGCGGTCGCCGTGAGCGATCGAGGAAGCAGACGGGCAAAGCACCACCGGCCCCGGATGAGGGTCGATGCGGCTCGGACGGAGCAGCTGACACGAAATAATTAATAAATATTCGCGCGGCCACCACGACGTCCATCCGACGCGACGCCGCGCGCACTCGTGCCGGCCGCGCACCATCGATCGATCGGCCGGTCCAGGTCCAACCCAACTAGTAGTACTGTTGCTGCTGCCACGCCACACGTACACAGTCCTACGTCGGTAGTACGTGCATCATCTGTGCACCGGCGCGGCTGGGACCTCCTGCTACGGTTTGGATCATTGGGCGTGCGCTGGGTCCTCCCGGGTTGGTTTGGTTCACCTGGGAGCTAGCACTAGCTCTTGTCCTTTTGCCGCGCCAATGAAATATGCACTGGATATGCCGGCCGCACAAATTTATACTACGCTGTAAATCTTAGCCTTTATTAGGCATGTAAGTATGTGTGATGATGATCCTTTGGTTGACTCTCACAGAAGTTTATCCCCATTTGGAGCCGGTATATATAGATCACGGTAAGAAAAGAAAAGAAAAAAAAAAACAGATTCGTTATTGTTGCATGAATAATCTTGGCTGTTCTATCTCTCTGAAACTGTCAAACTTCCATGTGATCCAAGCATAGTACGCGGCAGGAGTATTAGTTGGGTTTCCGCGACAAAAATCCTAAAAACATTTATCATCAATTTTGTAAAATGCAAACGGTTTTCTTCTAGAGCCCATTGACTAATAACTAAGCGTAAAATAGAGAAGAGCAAGGCTCCATCAGAAAAGGTTAAAAAAAAAAAAAGCAAGACAAAACAGTGGGATCCGTCCATTCTTCTCGTTGCTACACGCTCATCATTGATCTGATCAACATGTATGTTGCATGCAAAGAGTTGTCGATAAAGGGCAGAGCAAGTTGGTAATGTGCAAGACCTTCATGTGTCTTATAGCCCCTCGAAGTCTTCAAAGGGTGAAGCGCTGCGTCAAAAAAGTAATTATGGTGTTTGGTAAGTGCTCCAGCCTCCCATCCGGATAAGATTGTACCCAGGAATCCAAGTAGAATATGAACAGAATCCCACATTTTAGTTTGGTGGATTCAAACATGCCCTATATATGCCTGTAAACGACTAGCTTCTTCTAAGTTGTAAACTTAAAGTTCAAATCTTCAATTGCTTTAAAACAAAATTAAGGAGGATGATGGTTGCAAGGCATGAATATAGACATGTTAGGTACTCTCTCGGTCTCTAAATAAATAAATCAATTCCAATCCTAATATTTTTCATAGAAATTCAACCAAAATTTAAAAGGTTTGACTTAAGACAACTCTAAAAATCTATTTATTCAGGGACAGAGGGGGTATATTGATAAGTAAGAAGTATTTTGTTGTACATAATCATTGTGTCAAGTTCTAACCCAGCAAGATGAACATCCTTGTTATTTAAGGGGGTGGTACTCTATGCTTTTCTCAGTGCGATATGACACATAACGATGCTCTTATCCTGTAGCAAACTTATTAACAAAGCTCAAGAAGATGCACCATTCTTGTGGATAAGTGCATCCCCAATGGTCCAATATAATAACACCCCTCAAGTGCAAGAATACTCCCAAAACACTTGAGAAAAAGGAGCAAAAAAGTGACCCAGGGAGAAACATAGAGCATCATATAGGTTTCCTTTCCGTTTTGCATGGCCACCCCCATGCCCAACTCCCACTGTTGTCCAAATACCAAATACTATATCCTAGCGATGTCCTTAATGCAATTTTACAACCTAAAAGCCAAAACCATGTAGCATACTGAAAGTGGCTGAGTGACCTCATAAACTTACTAGTATATGTTTTTCTCTTTTAAAAATCCACCCAAGCAGTGACAAATTTCCCTCCTTTTTTTTTCCCCCCTCTTCCTCCTTATAAATAACCCTCTACCCGTTGCGCTGCGCTCTCACACACACAGCATTACAGCAAAGGCAGAGCAGGTGCAAAAGCTCTCAAGAAGAGAACTAGCTAGTAAAAGCCAAGAAGCTCCGAGCTGAGGACCGGAGAAGCCTGCAATAACAGCAGAAACAATGAGGCCAGGAGCAGGGTTCAATGCGACGGCGGTGGCGGCAGTTGCACCAGCGGTCGCCGGCAGCGCCACCGCGCATTCCGCGTGGCACTCGCCGGTCCCGTACCTCTTCGGCGGGCTGGCCGCGATGCTGGGGCTCATCGCCTTCGCGCTTCTGATCCTGGCGTGCTCCTACTGGAAGCTCTCCGGGCACCTGGAGGGCGGCGCCAGCCGGGGCGACGGCGCCGGCTCCGGCGCCGACGGCGCCAAGCCAGCGGCCTCGGACCTGCCGCCGCCGATATGGGAGGAGAAGATACTGGTGATCATGGCCGGGGATGTGAAGCCGACGTACCTGGCCACGCCCATGTCGAGCAGGGCGTCCTCCTTCGGAGACCGCAGCAGCAAGGGCGACGAGGAGGAGAACAACAAGAAGGTACAAGAAGTCGCCATGGCCAGCATCATCAAGGATGCCGAGCAGAATGGTGAGCACAGTGAGAGCCGGAGAGAAGGAGAGGACGAGCACCGCATTCCTGAGGTGTGATCTTCACTTTTTGAAGAATTTTAGTTTAGGATCGTTTCCTTTGGGCTTTCGATCGGTGGAGTAGTGGAATGACCGATGATGGCCAGAACATTTTTGTCTTGGTTCGTTTCTCAGAGAAGCTGAGCTCTTTGTGACGCTGGAAACCTACCATCTCCAAGAGAACCCCGACCCAAGCAGAATTTTGTGGGGTTGTCAATTTTTGCAATGAAATGATGAACTGAAGAACGGGACTGGTGAGACCGTAATTTTGCTCAGATTAGTTACATGTAACTCTTGCTATGATTAACTGAAACGGATTAATAGCATGATCGTTATCGATATCGATATCGTATCGAGAAACAGATCTTTCGCTAAGGCTTTGGCTTCTTGGGAAAAGATTGTGCTTCTTCCCATCAGTTTTTGTGAATGGAAACGCGAATATATATTTATTTTTCTTCTTTACTGTCTCATCGATCTTCCGTGGCCAACTGGCTCTGTTTGTTGTGTATGCTGTGTCGGAGTGGGAATCAGGTAGGGCATACACTTCGCATGCAGGGGCCGGCCGGCAGCTAGCAGCAAATGAATGAAGTGGATGTGGATTATTTGCTTCAGGTAGGACGCCGGACGCGGTGCGTCGATGGGCAAATTCTCATGATTGCGAATATTATGATGAGGTCAGCAGCAACTAGCAACAGTGCAAATATTCCTCCTTTTTGGAAAAGGAAGAAATGAAGAATTCAGCAGCTGTTTTCATTGTGGCACTGTTGTTTTCAGAATATCCAAAACCAGCCAAAATTTGTAGACAGGGTGTAATGAACAGATTCTTGAAGGAGATGTGAGATATCCACCCATGATATAGACATGGTGTTGATTTGTCACACTCAGAGTTACGTAGCTGCGCGCATGGCCGTGGATTTAGCGCGGTAACCTTGAGCCTATGGTGAAAACTGCATCTGGAAAATAAAGGTCTAGTAGCGATTACGTAGCTGCGCGCATGGGCGTGGATTTAGCGGTAACCTTGCGCCTATGGTGAAAACGTACAGCATCTGGAAAATAAAGGTCTAGTGGCTATTAGGATCGCACGCCCACCTGTTTTTTTTTTCTTTCTATTGGTACATTACTTAACTGCTGGAAAACTCAATTTCCCTAACAGCTTAATTCCCCCTTGTGTTTCTATTGAGAATGGAAAGGTTTTAGCGTTTTGTGTCCTCTGATAAATACAACCTATTTATTATCATTATCACAAATGTTCATCCAAGGGAAACAAATTAGAAGTTGGTCCAGTATAAGCCTAAATTTGAGGCCCTTTCAACGTCATATGATTGTCGGAATTTTTCATTTGCTGAGCCCTCTATCAGTGAAATGCTTTTAAACTGCAAATTTGTTATCATTATCGATATTTTCTTATTTATATGTCTTACTCTTAGTAGTCCATGTAAAAGGCAACCTTAAGCACTAACGACTTGACGGGACGGCAGTATGACGTGTCTACAAGTGTTAGCACGCCATCAAATATATTAATCATTCAGCATCATAGACTATATAGTGGCGTGCTTGGCACTTGAAAGAGCCAACTCGAGCGATGCTCTTGACGCGCAGAGCTCGTCAAGTCGCCATGGTACATGCTTCCAACATATATACGTCCTCATGGATAAGCATGGAATTGTGCTAGTACTTTAGACATCAGCTTAAACTGATCCCTTGTGTGCTCTACTAGCTGCAGCAGCTTACGACATCACAATTCACAAGTTCAGAAAACTCAGAGAGTGGTTGCTCTCCATACAGTGACAGACTGACAGCAGCCGCGCCATTTTACCATCCGCAGACCGCAGTATAGGTGATGGAATGCCGCGGTGGCTCTCCATGTCAAGCACGGCGTGGTCGTCAGGTGTGCCGCGAGCTCGAGGAGGAGCACCGCGACGACGACGATCTGTGCCGGTGTGGCCAGGCGGTTTTCCCTTCAATTTGGCGATCCGGACGCCTAGTGGTTGGCGATTTCTGGGAACAGGAACAAGGCTAACAAATAAAGATATGCTGCGGGCGTTAGTGCATCCATGATTGATGGATCCACCCAAACAGCAATTAGCCAGCAGCAAGCACCAGCAAGCGCTGCTGCTAGTGCTGTATGAAGTCATCGATGGTCTTTCCATCCAAGTGAGAGCAGCCACTTGCATGCGAAATTGTGAACTTCCACCGGACTGAAAAAGCCTCTTTCCAGATTTATTTAAAAAAGGTTTCTTAGACTATCCTAGCTAAGCTAATAGGAGGAGGATTTGAGCACTAATAATATGACCTTGCGAGCCGATCGACGAGATAACGATGGTTTAGGCTGGTAACAACGATGTCCAACAAGCTGGAGAGCATGGGCGCTGCGGTACGGTACGGTTGTATCTCAGGATGCACGGCCGATTCAGTGGTGCTATCAGACGATCATGACTGCCACCACGCGCCGGTGTAAATTTCTCGCCGCATCACAGGCGACTACACAACCGGAACTTTCGTCCATGGCCATGACTTACATTTCCGCCCTCTTTGTTACGCTCCATTTTCTTCAGTATTTTATTTTTTGTTTACCTTTTGTTTCTAGTATAATGTAGTGTCGTTGTTTTCTTTACACGTCGTTACATCTACATCTTAGTTTTTAATATATTAAGAGAGAAAAATTCTTTTTTCTTTCTTTATTGTGTCCCTAATCTGCCACTCATAGTCTTAGCCCTCTTAGACCATATCAATCTCTTCAAAGTACATCTCTATATATCTTACTCCCACACCTCTGTCTCTTACTCCAACTCTTCTCCCTTTCATGGGTGGTTGGAACATGGGAGGAGTGTATGCCTTCGTAGTTGCATCCTCTTATAACACGACTCAGCTACAGTTTACATTGGAGCTGCAAACCTTTCATTACCGCCACCAATGGCTGAGCCCCTTCCACAACGCTTAAGGGGGTATGTGGGCTTGAGTTCCACCTTTCATAACCTCACAACAGGTGCACACATTAGCCACACATTTAAGCCGATGCAATGTTGTTTACGATTTCCATATGGACTTAATCCTTTTATTGTACCTTGCACTTTTTTCATGACCGTGGCTAAGCAAATTTTTTATTAAGAAAGGAAAAAGTTATAGCACATGGTTGGTATTTTTATTAAGAGGAAAAAGAGTAACTATGGTTACTCAAGGAAGATAACCCATCCTTCTCTTTGAGTTTAAAGCTATGAAATCCCTCTTTTCCATTTGAGGTTCATCAAGACAAGGAAGCGACCATGCTAGAGCAGGGGAAGTGTAGTAGCTCCACCATCTATTATCAAGCATTTGGGAGGTCGCTTCTCATGCCACACTAGTGGGTCTATCTACCACAAGAAGATGATCCAACTATAGCAACCGTCCACGGTGGGAAAGATGGAAAGCATTAGTCGGGACATGGGTCATAGAGCCAGGAGTATCTAGCGCCCCTCGTAACCTCCTAAGCGCCTCCCTAAGGGGGTGGGGGGGGACTCGGGAGGCCCCCAGCGCCACCGCTGAACCACCCCTCATCCCGGCCTCTCTCCGACTACTGCCGTCGCCCTCTAGCGCGCAGCGGCGACGCCCCACGGTGGCTCCCAAAAACAGGTGCCGGTCGCCCCTCCACTTCCTTCCCCCTCGCCCCCTTTCCTCCTACACCGCCTCCTTCCGATCCAGGCAGACTCGACGAGGACAGGTAGAATAGACGGCGGAGGCGGCTGGATCAAGGCCCTTGGGGGCCGGATCCGGTGTCGGGTGGCGTCGTCCTCCCTTGGCGCCTGGGGTTGTGAACCCGGTGGCTGGGGCGTCGGCAGTCGCCCAGTGCAGGGCTTTGGTCCTTGTCTGGCAGCGCCGCTGCTGCGGCCAATCGGGAACCCGCGCGCCCTTTGGCGCATCCCGGCCAGAGGCAGCCGTGGCCGTCCGCCTGGTGACCGGTCTCCTCTACTGTGGCGGTGGATCTGGACCGCGTCTGGTTCCATCGCTCGGTGGCCGGTTCATGGGGCAACAGTTTGGGTGAAAACCTTGTCTGGCATTAGCCGGGCCAGCGGCAGTGGTACTGACTGTGCCACTCACCTTGTTAAAGGCGTCGCTGAAGCTGTTGTGCCCGTGGCGTTCAATAACTGGGTGAAAACCTAGCCTGGTTTCTCTAGGCCGGCAGCGGTGGCGTAGTTGACTCATCATCGAAGTTGTTGTTCGTCAGGGCCAGGTTCTCCTGCCGCGTGTTACTCTGCTGCAGCTCAAGTCGGAGGCGGTGTTCAAAGGCGTAACAGCTCGGCTGTTGGTGGGCGGGTTGTATCTGCACCAAATGCTTTGTGTTGTTGCCTTGAAAAAAGCATCCAGTCTTCAATGGTAGTCGGTGTCCAACGTTTTTAGTATTTATTTTAAGGTCTGACAAACGTGTTTTGACGGCTTTGTCTTGACGTTGGTGATCTTATTCTAGTGGAGTTGACATCACGGATCAAGTCTGTTTGTCGCGTAGGACTACTCGAGCCCCATGTTGGGGTGTAATTCTTTCAGCTTCTTTCTTTTTTATTTTCCTGTTGTAATAATTTGGCCTGATTTTACCCACGGGTAGATGAAGCCGGATAGTTTCTATCCTTTATCTAAAAAAATTAGTCGGGACATGCATCTCATCGATGATCAAAGGTGATAGAGAACAAACACATTTGATAATTGAGGTGGATGCATGAAGCAGGTCATTAGAAGGACTTTTAAAGGCAAGACATGGAGTAACTACCAAAGAAAAATACTCAGTTGCCATTTCTAGGATCAGAAAAAGCAACGTTGGATCATTAAAAAGTAGAAGCTCATCATCATAGAGATTTCTCCCATATCCTGCGTCAATTCAAGATGAAGCATCACAACCTTCTGTTATTTCTAGCAGAACTACAGCCACAAGGGAACAAACAATAGTGGGAATGAGGGGGTGAAATAAGAATTAATTGAAGTAGAAACGACAATGGCCACTGGTACACATCAGCTTCGTTGTTAGCAATCAGACAACCTAAACCATCTTTATTCTTGAATCAACACAAATGAAGGTGGAGGGGTAGTCGTCAGAAGAACCACCTCAACCTCAATATATAGCGAAGTGTGAGCTTCAACCTTCACAACTAAAGAAAGACCCCCATGGGGATTGCCAATTGAATGTCCATCGAGGTGATGGCACAACCGCCTCTTGCTCTCTCCAAAATATCAAGGTATAGAGAGGAGCAGCGACGATGAGGCCACCATCTCAGCTATTGACGACAACAAGGGCAAAAGAAGTAGCGGGTGTTATGCAGGGGGAGGGGACACAACGGGTGACGACTAGTGTAGCAAAAGCGCCCTGCCCTGAGTCATAGAGGAACCAACTGGGGGTTTTCCCCATGATGGCCCGAAAGGGATCCTTGTGATGATGTGGTCACTACTCTAACCGACGGCGAGGACATGGGTAGTAGTGGTACAGTGTGGAGGATGGAATACGACGAATTATGGTTGTCACATCAAGCTACCCCGACCATGAAAGCAATAGTGTGGGATGTTGCATGAGGTAACTATAGAGGTGGAATAACGGTTAGGGTCGGCAGCGGCAGTGGGGGAAACCCTAGGGTCACCCTCCCATGTTTCTTAGCTTGTTTGCAAAAATAATTGTCCCTCAGTCCGTACTTGAAGATGGAAAAGTAGACCACCAACAAAGTGGACTATGGAGGTTGCTGATGGCAAACAAGAGGTTCTCGAATTTCGGAGCCAACAGCCAACCCTGCAAAGAAAAGAAAAGGCAAAGAAAAAAAAACTCGAGCCCCGCCCAATGTCCATCTTTTCACGGCATTCCTATGACCTCTCTGGTGTTCCTTGATCATACTTGGGCGTCACTCGTTTCGCAAGTGCAGTTCCATCTCACGAATGGGGCATGCATATGTGCTCCCTCCTCCCTTCATAAATCACAACTTTATGTGGCGCCCCGACCCCAAGTGGCTCTAGTGCTTGTTGTCCGGCTGCTCCCAGCCTGGTACAAGAGCAGAAGAGCTAGTCGTAGCGACAGCCGCAGCCATAGCTTCCAACCAAGCTGAGGACCACCGCTGCACCGAGAGTCCTAAGCGTGGCGAGATATGGCAGGCAGCTCGCGAGCGGGCACCACATCGCCAATGGCCTAGTGGACGACGGCCCGACGGGCGCCGGGCGGACGTGCCACTGCCAGGCCTCGTCGGTGGCGGCTGTACCCCGCGTCGCGTCCATATATATCCCACTGCCAGCCAGCCGTGCGCAGCCACCAGCCAGCAGCGCGTCGCCGAACACAGTGAGCCCTGCGCGCGGCAGTGCGGCCGCGCACATCCATTATTGCCTTTGCTAGCGTACGGATGGACCGTCGGCTGGCGCCCGGCGAGGTGCCGAGGTGCCGCATGCGACCTTTTGAATTGAATTATTGCCCATTTTCCCTTTGTGACTCCTCCGTGAGCGTATCAACAACTCGCACAAGCAATATCATTTCACTTTTTGAAAACTCAAACAATTTCAACTTTAAGGAAATATATACATAAGAATATTAGTAGGGTCCGAGCATTCATATACAACTTATTGACCCCCTAGCTAGGACCCTACTAAGACTTTCTCTATCTTAATACAAAGATGTTTGAGTGATCAAGAAAAAAATATTTATAGTACATAACTGGTATCATTTGATTAATCACTGAGTCTGTTTTTGTAGTTAATTAATTTATTAATATTTTTTTAAACAAAGAGACTTGACTAATACAAAGGATAACTTCCTATTTTTGACTAATACAAGCGCTCCTACTATTACTAGTTATTAAATAAATTTTCACCAAATATAAAAAAAATAACCTGTATAGGTTTTCATAGAGTATTATTTAGAAACATCTAACCGTTAATTTGGTAGGCTTTAGTGATCCTCGACTATATATAATGTATTTAAATTACTCACCTATGTTATTATAACCATATATATACTCTAAGCATTTCGACCAGACGTTGCAAACAGGTGACGTGATCAAGGCATTCCAAACTTGCGATCACTCTTTTTCATTGGGCCATGGTTCTCACACGGGATCACGGCGAACGTAATCGTGAAAACCCATGGTGTGTGTGAATGAAGAAACAAGCTTTTCACTGGGCCATGCCTCACGGCGAGGCGAGAGTAATCATGAAACAGAAACCCATGATCGAGGAGTGTCAAGAAACAAAGCAGTGGCAGGCAGCACATGTTGAAGGCTCGTCGAGTCTTAGTCGCCAAAAAAAAAAAGAAAAAAGCTGGTCGAGTCTTCATCCTCTCGCAACAGTCCAATATAAAGGGGCTGAGATCGTCGTTGAGGACTTGAGGTTGAGAGGCCGTCACGGCGGGCGGACGGACGGACGGAGATGCGGTAGGAGCGGCCACCCCCGGCGTCCGGAATAGTGCACCATCAAGCGTGGAGAGAATAATGCGGGACAACGAGAGCGACGCGTGGGGCGGCGTCCTTCAGGTGTTGAGGAGGAGTCGCGGGCGTGTGGCCGGAGATAAAGATGCCGCCGGAAAGGGACGAGCGCATCACGCACGGACCTGTGCAGAACGCAGATGGACGCGGCGCCGGCGTGGGGGTGGCGCAGCACCAGCAACTCGGACGTCAGGACCATGCACGAGGGAGGACGCAGACGCGACGCCGTGCTGGCTAGGGCCGCACGTAGCTGTTAGTGTTCCCACCCTGTCACATTATTGATGGCTGCATGAGCACTGTAGTAGTACACTAGTACTTACATACTTGAGTTTCTTGGGATCAAACCAAATATTCTTAGCCGCTCGAATCATCGTCGTGCATCCAAAGTTGTGGGACCAAAACCGACGACGACACAAGACCGGGAAAATTGAGAAACGGGATGATCGAGTGATTCGAATCTCCGTACCGTACAGCAAGAATAGAAACAACTATCCTTGTCAGCTCTGTTCCGCTTCACGTTCAGATCTGAACGGGTAGGCAGATGCTGGAAGCCTTTATGCAGCATTGCAGCTGATGCCATGACGATTATGGTGTAGGGAACGCATCAAAACCCACGATCGTGTCATCGTGTGCCGTGGTCCTCCCCCATGTGCATTACACTCAGCACGGATAACCAGCCACGGGAAGTATAGGCTGCTATTATGTACTATAAGGTATTCAGGCCATATTTATTAAGGCCCGCTATACAAAGGCTGGCCCGATGCTTGCCCGACGGCGATGGATACAGTAGACAGTAGCCCACCTGACTTCTCGCGGCTAGGCAGTCTGGGATCTGGGCTTCCATGGGCCATGGCAGCAGTCCGCCAGTAACCTGTTTCTCTACGAAAAACAATCAACGAAGATCTCTCAACCAAAAAGAAAGATTCCCTAAAAAACCAAAAAGAAAAGAAAACCAACCATGGTCTTCAGAACAATAGACTGAACTGATAGTCTCTGTCTTTCAACTCAAGAGATTTCCTCTTGTCCTTGTAGAACTCCCTCCAACCTTTTCGATTTCATGTTCTTCTCTCATACTGCAGTATCTTGTATCCGGTATTTGGATTTGTAAAACAATACCACAATTTGTTGCACTTGCACCATACAGCACACAGCGTCTGCATTTCTGGCACAATGATGCTGTTCTTAGAACCAAGCATTAAGCACATACAGAATTACAGATACACAAATTACACATAGCCAACGGCACACACACATCACTTATTTAGACAGGACCAAACCAAGGCACCCTTCGCACATACTACTACTACCCCTGATGTGAAAAAATGTATAGAGGTCCCCGAATAGACAGAGACAGACCACCGCGGATCGCGTTCCTCCCTGTGGCCATCAGACGTCAAACCCCAATTTCAGCACGTACTATCAAATAATAATCCTACAGAAAACTCGCTATCCATCATAGCTCGAGGAAAACGAACTCCTCGATCGCCGGAATGGCCCCAATGTTCTCCAGCGTCTCCTTGTCGGGCTCCTCGTCGACGCCGATGGCCATGATCGCCTGCTTGCCCCGGAACGTCCGGCCGACGCTCATGAAGCTGATGTTCACGTTCCTCTGGCCGAGGATGTTCCCCACCTTGCCGATCATCCCGGGCTGGTCGATCTGCCGGCACAGGATCAGGTTGCCCTCCAGGCTGACGTCCACCTCATAAGGTCCAACGAGGGTGAGGTGCGGCACGCCGTACTTGACCCGACCCTCCAGGACGATGTCCCCGCCGTCGCTGATGGCGCCCGCGAACTTGGACTGCACGTTCGAGAGGCGAACCTGGACGGACTCCAGCGGCGCCTCTGCCGCCGGGCTGTCGTGCGCAACGCGCTCCTCCGTGATGCGGAGGCCGCGCTGCTTGGCGGTGTAGTCGGCGTTCACCAGGTTCACGAATGTGCTGGACACGGGCTCCACCAGGCCCTTGGTCACCATTGCGCGGAGGAGCCGAGTGTCCAGGTCGTCCGGGCCACGGGCTGTGGTGTACACCACCTTCACGCCCTTGATGCCACTCTCGCCGGCCACGAGCTGCACCGCCAGTCTCCCGAGCTTCTCAGCCAGAGAAACATATGGAGCCAGCTCCGACATGATCTGGTAAACCAAAAAAAGGAACGCGATTTTCATCATCAGATTGAGACATCCACGTACTACATGCTTAATTGAACTATTGAAGTGTGCTGCATTGACATGCAGCATGTCGAGAGAAGGTACTTTACCTCAGCTGGGACCATGGGCGCATTCACAGCTGTTGCTGCGAGCTCCCCTTTCAACGCACCAACCACAGCTTCCGCAATTTCGATGGCGACGCCTTCCTGCCAGTTTGGAGAGTTCAGTGAAGAGTCAGAGACAGCGGCAAATGGTCTGCATCAATGCAGAACATGGTAGTAGGTGACGATGCAGACCTGAGCCTCGACGGTACTTGCTCCAAGGTGGGGTGTTACAGTAACGTTCTCATGCAACACTAGCTTGCTGTCCTTCCCTGGGGGCTCCACGGTGAAGACATCAAGAGCCGCCTGCTCCACATTGGCCATGAAAAAAACTAAGCTTTCAGAGAGACCCATCTTCACATCATTTGGGTGAAATAACACTTGAATCGAATGAAGTTGTGATCACCTGAGCAACTTTGCCAGAGTCAAGGGCCCTCACTAGAGCATCTTCATCGATCACTCCACCCCTGGCCACATTGATGATCCGGACACCAGTCTTCATCTTTGCAAAGGACTCGTCGTTGAAGATCTTGGATGTTGTCGGTATCAGTGGCATGTGAAGGGAGATGAAATCGGCTCTTCCGATGGCTTCATCGAAAGATACCAATTCTACTCCCAGGGCACGGGCCCGATCAGCAGGGGCATAGGGATCATGAGCTATCACATGCATCCCGAGCCCTTTCGCTCGCCTCGCTACCTCGGAGCCAACCTTCCCGAAGCCCATGATGGACAGAGTCTTTCCCACCAGAGAAACCCCCACATACTTGTTTCTTTGCCATTTACCTGTGTGAAATGACAAAAACAAAATATCAGAACATTTCTTGGAGATAATAATTTCACCATAGCTTGGAGACTTAACATGACATCCCCAGAACATCAAAAGCATATTTTGTTCACTTTTTTTAATACATCAAACCATTTAATTAGCATCAGTAGTTTGAGTACTTGCTTTTATACCATTCCACATAAGCATATCATATAATTAGAATCAACATGGCAGATGAATCTATTTTTTTCAAGTCACAATTGCATCTTTAGGACAGAATTACACCTCTGTAAGCACGGCTCAATTATAATTTCAACAGTCATATTTACTGGGCAGATACCTTCTAGTTGTGTCACCTTCAAGCTAGATTGGAAGATGGCAAGTCAAATTAAGATAGGTTTACATGTACCTTGCTTCAATTTGACAGAGCAAAAATGTTTGTCATACAAAACAGGAAGCAACAAGTCAATGAATTTTGTTTAGTTTTCTTGATAAGTAGCCCCAAAAGCTAAATAGCATTTTGGCTTACACAGTAACCATTATGTTCTGGAAAGTTGCGGTGATTAATAACTAAAGTCACTTTCCAAAAAAAAGGGTTAGATTTGACAAGCATCTAGGGATCGTTTTCTCCACTAACCTGAGGCACCAGGTTCTTTTTGAAAGAAAAGTTCAATAGGGACATATTACCAACATAGTTATTGGTAGATTATTCAATAAGCAACCAGCAACTGAATTTGAACCACTTTTTTCTTACAGTACAAGATAAATGGCATGATTAAATAGGTGTAAGGGTTTGTTAATTCTTCAATGATCAATGCATTTACAAGGATAGAACAGTTGGAGGATCCCATCTTAGGTCCCTTTTAGGAAAAATAGAGGAATTCTAGAGGATTGAAATCATAGAGGAAAACTCCCTATAATATCATTTTTGCATATAGTTTTTGCGGTTGATAAGCCAGTTGGTGTTGTTTTGTTGTGAGAGAAAAACATTTTACCATTCCCTACGATATAGGTTGAATCTCCTGGAAAGTTTCCTTTGTGTCATTCTCTCTCATCAAATTCTTGTGTTTTGCCTGCTATTCCCATGCAAATGTTTGATCTGTTTTCTGTGTTTTCTCAATCAATAGGATACAATACAAGATGTTGGGACATCTTTTTTGCTCAAACTGATAAGGAGCTACTTGTCTTCGGTATATAGGTGGGCTGTCGTTATAAGAAATGGGCTTTCAAAGGATAGAAAATGGGCTTTCAATCAAGTAGAGCAGCAATCAGGTCAACATCATAATCAATTAAATCAAATGATTGTTTCAGTAGGTTAACCGATCTTAGGCAATCAGTGCAGTTCCATTCGATCGTACACCTTTTTGTCCTAACAATTCATTAGCTGAAAGTAGAGGTTGCCCTTATGTGTGTTCTGAAAATTGCTAATCAAAGATATGTGGCATTAAACAATTGCTATTCAATTAGAAGAAAGTTTGCAAAACAAATCAGGCACCAGAAATTATTAAAGCACCCCAGGTCTATTTTATTTACTACTTCGATCTGCCAAATTCAATGATGGCCACAAACAAGGGCCCAAAATTGTTTAAACGGCGGAGCCATTGCCTAAGCTGGGATGCTCATGCGTGTCGTCACTCGTCAGGAGACAATATATAAAAGCCAATGCTATCCTCAACTTTACAAGGTAAAGACAGTACTTAATATCAAATTAGAAGAAAAGTTTGTAATGGATTTGGTGTATCACTAAGCACCAGGGATTATTTAACGGCTCCAGCTTAATTTGATTTGGTTGCCAGATTCGATGGCGACATCAAACAATGTATCCGAACCAATACCAATAAACTAGGAATGACCTCACTGTTCATTGGTTTGGCATCTAAACCGCCAACCAACCCCAACATGATTAACCACCACCCGCAGCCGCAGCAGAAAACAAACGAGACGCAGGCCGCAGACAATGCGAAGTTAATTAATCAGATAGCGAACCGAGGAAGATCGAGAACGGTGATCATATCATCATGTCATCACTCACCGGCCTTGAGCGCGGCGTCCGCCTGCGAGACGTTGCGCGCCATGGACGCGAGCAGCGCGATGCCGTGCTCGGCGGCAGCGACGGTGTTGGCGGTGGGCGCGTTGACGACGAGGCACCCGACCTCCGTGGCTGCCTGGAGGTCGACGTTGTCGATCCCGACCCCCGCGCGCCCCACCACTCTCAGCCGCCCCTTCCCGGCCTCCAGCACCTCCCGCGTCACCTTGGTGCCGCTCCGCACGATGAGCGCGTCGAACTGGGACACCCTGGCGAGGAGCTCGGCCGGGGACATGCCGTACGCGCACTCCACGTCCGCGAACTCACGCAGCACGGCCAGCCCGGCCTCGCTCAGCTTCTCGGCCACCAGCACCGCCGGCTTCGGCCGCAGCGCGCCGTCGGACCCGGTCCGCGAGATCCGGTGCGCCGGCGGCTTCGACTGCTCCGGGTGCGGCGCCACAGGCGCCGCGGGCGACGACAGGACCGCGCACCGGACGACGCGGAGCCGCGCCGCTGCGCTGTTGCCGCGCGCCGCGAGCGTGGTGAGCGAGGACGGCCGCAAGGACAGGGACAGGCGCGCCCGAGCGGGGCTCGCGCCGCTCGCCTGCGGGCTGGGGAGGAGCGCGCGTGAGGCCGCCATGGTTCGTGTGGCTGATTCGGTTGTCTGTGCGTGCTTTCCAGGCGTGGCGAGGACCGCGGAGGAGGAAGAGGGTGGCTTATAAACGCGAGGCGTGGTGGGAGGAACGGGAGGAGGTAGGTGGGGAGGTAATTCTAGGGACTGTGAGCCATTTTTTTAATCCGAAGGGTGGGCCCGCGAATTATTGCTTGGGGATCAGTGCGGCCGTGCATCGGGTTCGTCAGATATTTTTCTGCTCGTTGAATTTCTTCACGACCTGTGACTCTAAATTGGGCTAGAATTCCTTTAATAGAATTTTCCATATCATTTTATTTATAGTTGATAAAAATTATTTAAATTTTAACTAATTAGGTTTAAAATATTTATCTCGTAAAATATAATCAAACTATATAATTAGATTTTGATTTTATCTATATTTATTACTTTATACATGTGTCGGTATTTTAATACGATAAATTTTTTTTTTATAGTGATAAATATTAAAATTAGTAGAGAACTGAACAAGTCCTACCCAGGGTCCAGGGGTCAAGTATGGCGATCTGGGTGTCTTTTGTGTCGTTACTCGTTAGCACGAGAAATTCTGAATGGGTCTGGTGACCGTCTGGGCTGTGTCGTGTGTTGACATCATGGCATCATGCATGCGGAATTTGCTAATTTTGGCTGTTTATTTAAGCTCTCTTTTGTTTGTTGTGGATAAACATGGATAATGTTGGAGTAAGAACTCGATCTAAATATGGGCACAGTTCCTGTCCGATGCTTGACTGTCCTTCCTGGCCTTTTTTGGAGGAGTGTGCAAATGTTTGTTTTCTGTTGTATGGACGGCTGAGGAGCCTAGCTCCGAGTAACACGCCGTCGGTTGTGAATTTCAACACATGAAGTTCTCGTGAGCAGAACAGATCTCTCCCTTCGTCAACAGCTACCTCTAGCATATGTACGTATACAACTTTCACTCTTCGATCGATTCAACTCCAAACACATCAAACTCCCGTGCGCTAATCTATCGGTCGATACAATGTTGTCATGCTATCCAGAGTTCCTGACTGCAGGCAATCTCTTAACTTCTGGCTTCGTTAACACCACCGTCGTCTCATACCCGTACAAAAACAACTAATCCTGGAAAAGACTGTAAATGCTCATGGTCAAATCAACGCACAATTTGAACTGAGCGGCCATCCACGCATGATATGTGCGCTAATTCTGGGAACTGGGGCTCTCTCGTATGGTATGGGGTCTCGTACAGAGCTCATGCAAAGAGAAGTCCGACTCAGTAGTCTCCCGCGATAGCGACAACCAAATCCAACAAAATTCTATCATGTCCAGGTTGGACTTCTGACATCACCGAGTGTGTGTACCCCTGCCCAAAAGTTGCAACAAAAGCGTCGAATGGAAACTGCACTTGCACGGCACCAAAGCAGCTGACCAACCGATCGATTCACCACACTAGTACTACTTACACTTGGAGCACGGTGCAGCTCGGCAGTGACATCATGGACGCACCTAGCCCATTTCCCGTACTACGTCGTTTCTCCAAACTCCAAAGGTGCGTGATGCCGCGGTCCTTGTGTTTTTGCGCCTCCCACTTGCTGCGCAAAATCCTCCTGGGGACCTCGGGAGGCGGGAGGAACCTTCCTCGCGGCTTCCATTTTTTTCCCAGTGCCGGCATGGCGCGCTGCGCCTCACTACTTCCGATTTGGCACATGCGCGAGCGCGACAGCGATCTTGGGTCTTGGCATCTTGCAGTGGACTTAGCCGCCGTGCCCGTGCGCCGGTGCTCGCCGCCGCCTGTCGCGACTCGCGTCAACAGGGTCGAGAGCTGCCATCTCTCTCTCGCGAATCCCATCTCGTTGGGGGAGTTTCGCGGAGGGAAAGCCAACACCGGCAGCGCCGTGCGCGCGCGGAAACGTGGTTCCGCGCAGCCGGCCGCGTGGGGGGTGGGGGGGGGGGGGGGGGCCCGGGGAGAGAACGATGCGAATCTGCATCCATATTCGATGCTAGGCCTCTCAAGTGGGGCTATAATTTTTATAGCAGAATTCTTATAACATTTTATTTATATTTAATAAAAATTATTTAAATTTTAACTAATTAGATCTAAAGTATTCGTCTCGCAAAGTATAACTAAACTGTATAATTAGATTTTGATTTCATCTGTATTTAGTAATTTATAACGTTTTGATGTGATGAGAAATTTTTTTTTTACATAGTATCGAATGTTAAAATTAGGAGCCCAATTCAAACGTCAACGAGCCCTGGTTAGGCGAGGAGGGAGGTGATGCACCGGCAGTGAACAAACAAATCACGTTGCACTTGCACGGCGTATTGTTCTTTAGCCCCACCTACCTATCACGATACAGTGATACTCTACACCCGCTATTTTTTTCTGTAAAGAAAATTATGCGCCAACTTGTTGCCGCGTACGCGACGATTGAGGATTTGCTTTGCTTTTGTTTTCTTACTTTTCTAATTTCTATTCTATGGTTTCGTTTTCGTCATCTAGTGCGAATGTGCGATGCCCAACCTTGGTCGCCAGGCTGCCATGTTGGACTAATGGTGAAACTAGATTAATAAGATATTGATGCATGATTGCCGGTAGTTTACCCTGTCCACTGGTGGAGTATATTTTAGTACACAAAATTTTTCTACCACTGAAACTGAAAGCAAGATCCTTGAAGATCTGACTGCTGCAGGAAAATACATATATCCATTGGACGAATCGAAGAGGCAGGAGCCTTTTTTTTCCAAGGTGCCTCGACTGATTCTCTATACAGTTCTAAATGCTCCTTTATTTTTAACTAGACTTTCGCAGACATATCTGCAACTATAAACTTGATAGAACTTTATTGTCAAAGCTTACACAACTCAAATCAAATTCAAATGTGACCGCTGCATTACTTCCGTCACTCTACCTTATCCAGACCACGAAAGACTACCACCACACTGCACACCCCAAGTGCAAAATAATAGCTAGTACCACAAAATTGGCAGGTTTCCTATAGCTTCGTCAGATCTCAATAATTCACTGCCGCGCCCAATCTTGCATAGCCAGCACAGCTACAAGCCCACAACTGCTGTACGATCATATCAAAAACAATAATACATCTACAGTACATTGGTGGCCAATGTAGATTGATAGTCCATACTTGCTGCTCCATTTTCAGGGTTTTGTTTACAGGTATAATATTCAGGTTAAGATTGAAGACATACTATCACAAGTTAACCACCCAGATATGGAAGATAAGTTTTCCTATATATCTCAGCTTCCCAAGATCTCACGTGTACACTAGTGGAATACAAAAATCACGGCTTTTTAGCATCTGGAGGGACCTTTACGCCCATGAGTCCTAGCAGATTGGAAGCCGGACCGGGAAGACCTTGTTGCGAAGAGTACGAGTTAAGAATGCTCTCAACAAGATTCAGATCTACATCAACTGGAGTCATCTCTGCATCAGTAGCTGCATCATCTGATGGACCCTGCAGTGCAAAATATACCACACATTGCTCTAGGTAAGTAAAATCGAACAGCAGCAAATGCCTGGTTTCTAATCTAATAATATAGGAAGAAGCTGAAATCTGCAATTTGATTTGGTAAATGAAGGCTAACTGAACATAGGTGAAGTTGGATATCCATTATTGACTTGACTGATTATGAAAATGATAGAAAACTAGAAGACCAAGTGGGAAACTCATAAGCAAATTGATTTGAATTAACAAAATGAGCATGCATGCAGATACAGCAGAAATGAATAGAAGATTATGACATTGATCTCTTCCCTTGCTACATTTATAGGGAAAGATGCTAATCGATAAATCTATTCAACGTCAACATTAGTTAACCACATTTAATTAGTCAACCAAACTATGCATGTTTGTAGCAGATCTACAATAATTACAGCATCCTTAGAGAAACTTAAAACATGGCATGCAACCTTGGAAGGTAACATCACAGCAATTATAATAACACAGAAGAGAACTAAAAGCCCGCAATTATTTATATTATAATCACTAAAAGATAGTTAAGAGTTCAGAAAAGTTCTTGTGGTGATTTAAAACCAAATGAGCACATAATGTAAGTCTATCCTCATTAAACCTTCATATGCAAAACCAAAAAAAAAATGATCTTTGCATCTAAGAAAGAGGATCATAAGATGAGTTTTTTTTAAAAAAAAAATAGAGTATAGACAAATATACATCATATCAAGCATTTGGTTCAGAGGCAGTGTCCTATCTATCTTACACATAATAAGATAAAAAAAACATGTAACATCTCAAATACACAAGGGCTACCTCATTGTTAATTTCCGGTCGTGGTGCACGGGCAAAGCTTTTCTCAAGAGTGGTACTGCTTAGCTCTTTACTTAAAGCATCTGAATATGATTCCATAAAAGAACCATCCACATCCTCGTCACCTAATTCTTCAGCAAAATCATTGTCTTCATCAGAATCATCTGCACAGCCACAAACATTCTTAGTATCTTAAAATTCATAGTAAAAAACAGGATTCAACTTTTCAGCTATCATAGTTAAAAAAAATATCTCAGTTATCATCAAAGTAGAAGAATGAAGTAATAAAGTTTGTGAGATACATGCTGAGGACCTATGACTCGAGCAGCAGTTCTTCAAAGTGGTACCATAGCTTTGGCACAGCTTACTGTGGCATCCGATTCTGACAACTATACTTTTCATGTGATGTAGCTCCACTGTCCATTGAGATATTTTTCTCTCCTCTCTCAAAACAATTAGACGCAGGTGAACCGGCTCATGGAAGCTGGTTGTACCGTGAGAAAAAGTGGAGAAGCCAAAGCGCCCACAAGTTGTGCCAAAAAGGCCCTTCCAACAACCCCAAAAATATCTTAGGACACTTCACTGCTCGCTCACTGTTAACTGCCAGGCTTGTTTGTTCAGTTACAATTTAAGTATCTAACCACTTAAGAAAATCAAATATTTAGCTATACCAACATTTTAATCATCCAGTTCACTGAAAAAAATGATCAACTAAATATTTAGTTTGCAAAGCTCTCAAATCAAGGTAAAGCAAAATACCATTGATGTATATTACCACACTTGGTGGTTTGTGCTCTCAGTTGCATTCCTTAAATCAGAGATTATGCAATAATGCAAACAAGAATACTAAATGTGGAAGAAAGTTGGAAAAAATGTTCACCCGCATAGGGCTATGATTCAACAGTGATAACTGACCATTCGACATAGATAAAGAAAGTAAGAGCAGGGAAAAGCTCATGTGAAGGAAGAAAGAGATACCAAAGTCCATGTCGGACGATGAGGATTTTCTATCAAATCCATCATCACTGCCAGCTTGCTCTTGTGAACCTCCACCTAAAACCGATTCCATGGCCTTGAAGAACTGGTTGACATCTAGGTCCACTGATTCCATATCTCTCCTACATGAAGAAAAAGGAGTTTATGAATACCAAAAGGACCTGTCTAGCAGCACAGGTGCTCAGTTAAATAGTTATAAAAGGAAAATGTCAATTTTAGTATTGCACTGAACCTTATTGGCAACACATGCATTAGCAAAATAATCTAATCACCTTTTCTATATCAAAAAATGCTCAAGTATTCGAAACTTGGGATTGTCCTATTCGATTCCAATTACTAGTAAGGCTACAACTGTTGTGACTTGGGGATTAAATGCATCCAGATCTAGGGCAACAAGCATAACCTTATAACTAACACTACCGTGAGCATTTAATACCACATTATGTGGACAATGGTGAGTTCAAGGCACATCCTAAGTTATCCTCAAGTGATAAGACTGCCGCTCAATGCTTATCGCTGTCTTCTTAAGTGTCACTGTAGGTTGGTCTGAAAAGATGGAGTGCAAGAAGAAATGTCCCCAACACAGACACAAGCATATAAGAAGGCACCTACACGGTGAACAAATCAGCAATACATAGTAAAACTATGGATAGCTTATTTATGAAATAGATAAACATTAGAATTTAAAACTCAAATGATTTTAATTAAGTGACTGTTGGCGTTATTTGTTCTCCAGTCAGATTAAAAGGTTTTCTAGAGCTGTTCTACTTATAATCTTCTATGTGCTTAGTGTTTTTTTTAATGTCTATGTGCTTAGTGTTACCAGACATAATAGACATTTCAGTAATTGTAAAGGAAATGATATTCCATTTTAGTGCATCTTGGTTCAAATTTGCAAAGAGGTCACTATGCTACAGATGCCTGACACAATTACACTGCATTTACCAGTTCTTTCAATTGCTGGTTTGTATATGAAACTAACTTTATCTTAAGAGAAGACAGATTACAGGCTTACAGCAACAATCGGAGAAACAAAACTAAATCAATGAAGAATATAAGTTCGATCAGTGATGATATTAATCAAACAGGGTAAATGCGTTACAGAAATAAGAATCAAGTCTAGATGCAAAAACCTGTCTGCAGGAATCTCAGCTCCCTCAAAGCTGGACATTTTGCGAATGAACTCTTGCATGGACTCTGTAATCTCTCCAAGCTTAAACTCGTCTGTCTGGGATTTCGAACTGCTAGAGACACTTTGCTTTTGACTTTTTCTTTGCTTCTTCGCAGCTTCATACTCTTCTAGTTCCTTCTGTCTTTCACGGAGTTCCGTATTTAACTCGTCATCCCCACCATACAACCAAGAGTCATCATCACTAGGAGGAAGATCAGTGCCTTTAAATTCATCAGCCGAGTACGGCATTGATAGAATTTCATCAATTCGCCGCACTGGTTCACTCAGTATCTCCCTGTGACATATTGCAAGAGTGTTAAAATGTTGAGGCATTTGCAATAATCAAGTCCAAAAGAATCATCTGTATGGTAAAGAAATCCAGGTAGCCTCAAGAATTATTGAAATGACACTCACTTTCAATAGAGACAATAATGGCTACAATGTTCTTCATAAAGATCAAATAATGAACCTCAAGCTAGGTATATATATTTTTTAAAGGGAGTGAACTAGAAATTAAAAGGTATATGCATGGGATGGTTGCACAATAACATAACATTCTCTGGCATATAGCAACGAAACAAATAGGTAAATCCACATGACTAGAAAAAGTAACTTGAAGCACCTTGTCCGGGAATACAAATTAGAGCTCTTGTAATATTGCATTGCATCATCAATGACCCTCTTATACTCCACTGACCCAGGAAGTAGACCCTCAAAGCATCCAGCTGCCTCCAAGCTCTTCCTGTAAACCTCCCACGTGCTCCCTTTACCTTCCTCACCCTGGCGTCTCCTCTCCTGGTACATCATCTCGAACCCACAGGCAATCTTCATCCCCAGCTCTGCCTCCATCCATTTCTCCTGCCCTTCTTCCCTCCTAGGCATCGGGTACCCCCTGGGAGCTTGAAAGTTCTGCTGCACAAGCTGTGCGTACATTGCCCGCGTCATGCGCACCGTGGTTCTCACCATCTCAACCCCCTCCCCACCAGGCCCCTTGAGGAATTTCTCCATCCTCGCCGCATGCTTCATGGTGTCAATGTCCCGGTCGTAGAACCCCTCGACGGCGCGCGCGATCAGGCATGGCTCCTCCTTGAGCACCTTCGCCACGGGCGCCGGGACGATAACGCGCGCCGTGTGCAGGTTCTCCGCCGCCTTCTCGGGCAACCCAGCGATGCGGCGCTGTATGGCCGCCTGGATGGCGTCGGCGGCGCGGGTATCGACGGAGTCGTCGTGGACGGCGGCGAGCGCGGCTTCCAGCGACGGCGTCTCGGGGAAGAGGGAGGGTGGCAGGATGTGGAGCTCCCCGCGAAAGATGAAGACGCGGTTCGGGGCGGATTCCGGGTCGAGCCACCGCGGGAGCGCGAAGGCGGCCTCTATGAGGAGGAACTCGCCGTCGGAGTCCCACGCGCGGGCGGCCACGTCGGGGAAGGCGCGGGTGAGCGCGAAGAGGAGGGACACGGCGAGCCACTCGTCGGGGAGGGAGTCGCCGAAGCGGAGCGCGCCGTGGAGGTGGGGCACGGGCGGCGAGGCGCAGAGCGCGCAGGGGGCGGATGGGTCCGCCGGGAGGGAGAGCGTGAAGGGGTCCCGGTGGAAGAGGTGGGAGGAGAGGAACGGGGCGAGGTGCGAGAGGAGGGAGAGGTGGAGGGACTGCAGCGAGGCGTGGAGCGCCGGAGCGGGGAGGTTGGTGGGGAGTGGTAGCGGGTAGACGGCGTAGAAGAGGGTGTCGTCCGGCGGGCGGCGGGAGGGGAACGGGAACGGGTTGGAGGCGGTGGCCGCCATGGAGACGAGGCGGCTGGGCTGGGCGAGAGAATGAAGACAGGAGCGGCGCGGAGTTTGGGTCCGGGCACGGGGTTCTGGGGTTTTTCTGTTTTGTTTTCTGAAACGGGTTTTTGGGACAGATGTGCTCGGAGCACCACGCCATGGCGGTGCGGGAAGGTGCTGGATGGGGCCAGCCAGACTGAAGAAATCTAGATGGGCTCTGTCGAGTACTTGCTCCTTTTGAACACCTCCTCTATTTTTTTATTAGATAATACAACGTAGGCGTCTAAAATACACGTACACTTATCCTATAAACACATCTATGTAAATCCTACTCTAATAAGCATCTTCGAAAGAGTAAGCCGACAGATCTAAAAATTCTTAAAATCACCGTTGGCATCTCATCACTTAATAATAAATATAACATATAACCCCAAAAAATTCTAGAATAAATCCAGTAAGTGTTCAGCAACTTCAGCAATTAAGGGTCCTCAAACTACTCCCAAGGGCCCGAAACTACTACTCTTATTCACCTATTAAGGATTTCAAGAAGAGGCTGTGAGTAAGGAAAGCTGCTCCTATTTCTTCTTTTCTGATAAATAGTTATTTTTGAAAATTACCTATCTTATTAAGGGCCAATTTGCAACGCAAGGATTTTCGAGGGAATTTACAAAGAAATTTCACAAAAATCAGTTTAATATCGTAGGAAAAAACACAAGAACATAAATCTTTTTAGCGTTCCAAACATGTCCTAGGTAATTACATAAAATGAATTAGAAGACCAAGAGCTGAAAAAAATTGCTCACTATTCACTCCACGGTGCACGCGAATAAAATCGCAAGAATACATTAAAAAACACAAGAATTACTTTCAGCATAGAATATAACTTCTCACTAAGAATGAGGACAGGAGCTCTACCAGAACCTCATTCGAAGAGCGATTATGTTATCCATATATGGTACGTACAATTCATATTTTACAAAAATAAAAATAAGGCAGGATAATTCTATTTCCAGCAACATCTATTTACTAGCTTAGTTGCGGAATACAATTATACAAAGGAGGGGGCAGATTATGATACAGTTGAACGAGCTAGCGTCACTGATGGTGCAGGATCAGAAGCACGGGGACTCTGCTCTACTTCTGCAGCAAATGGGCCTAAAGAATCAACAATATTACCTGGGATGGGGAACTGCAACCTAGAAAGAAAAATTGGCCAAGGCAAAATTGAATGGTCATGGATCAATAAATTTCAATAGACGATGTAGGCTCCATGGACTAGACGATGAAATTGTCCATCATGTGGTTGATCACGTCTGCTCCATCCGAGTTTAGCCAATAGCTTTTAACCTGACATTGGCCGAATAACAGATTATTCTGACAAGCATGTGCCAGGCATACACAATGTTGGGATAAGTGCTAAGAAATGAACGGGCGAGAGCGTGCACAGGTAATGCCATCTTTAATAAGCAAAATAAAAAGAATATTACTTTCCAGAATGAACCGAATGCAGCCTTAATAATGGTGCTGCTAGAAAGCCTGAAGTACTGACAGATATTAACAGCCTTAAATTGTGTATTGAGCTTGTAAAATAGTCAAAAGGCATCTCTGCAGCCAAGAGGTAACACACTTCGCCAATTTATTCGTTTAGCACTAGCACATATCTATCAGGCATTGAAGATGTAAAATTGCCGATGCCAAGCACCAACGCCATCAAATAAAAGGATAAATTTGAACTATGTGAGTAAAATAGCTAGTCCATGCAAGCACTCGGAGTCTTCTAGGAATATATCACACTAGATGCAACACCCAAAATACACAAACTTAGAATCTACTACAATCCTGATCCAAGCTGCCCAGGGGAAGTTCAGATGCCAGAAAATGAAGAAGACATCCAGTAAAAAAAAATGAACTTAATCAAAAGACACTACAGTTTAACAATTTTTTTAATAAAAAAATAGAGTTTGAATGGGCAGTGTTGGGATTGTAACTCTCCTTTATTTAAATGATCATTTAACAAGTTTTTTAATAAAAAAATACAGTTTGAATGGGCAGTGTTGCGAATGTAACTCTCCTTTAATGAAATGATCAGAAATTCTCGTGTTCAGAAAAGAAAGAAGCTATTAAAAATTTGTGCCTGAATTGTGTTATGCGCAACTAATCTCAGAAATTCTCTTGTGTTTTTGAAAAATAAAGAAGCTATTGAAAATCTGTACCTGAATTGTGTTATGCGCAACTAATCTTTGGCTGCTTTTCTGGAAGCTCACATCCACACGTTCCCATGGAACTTGCGTAAGGCCTCTTATCATCTCCTCTGCATATACAAGGGATTTTTATCAGCTTTTGTTAAACAGTCAATTGTGGGGTTTGGGATAAACTAACAGCTTAATTTGAAATAATAATTATAATGCTCTGTTAAGACACAGTATGTACGGAAGCTGACAAACATATCCAAATCATTAATGATAAATCCTTCTGTGTAGCAAATTTGACTGGCATGGTTGGAGAAATCACAAGAAATACAACCTTTATAACTTCATTTCAGAAAGATATCCTCTCATCACAATGCAAGAAAAGATGTTGAAGATGCATTACTAATGGAAGACATAAAAAAGATGTTGAAGATGCATTACTAATGGAAGACATGCCTAATTCCCTCACCACAGGGGGAAAAAGGAAAGGATAGACATGTGGTTCATTTTTCACTAGGCAGACAGATATGAAGCAAAGCTACAGGTACAGCACAGATCCATGATGCAAATTCTAGCAAATGGCTTATAGCTTGTGCATTTCTCATAAAAAAACAGATTGTATGAGAAGTCAGCATACCTTCTGGATCATAAAGATCAGCATGGGCTTCTGTTCCATTGTTGTCTGCAACTTCCTTTTCAACATAAACAATATGTGGATACTTTTCATCACGAACAAGAAGACGATGCTACAGGTGTTGAAGAAAGGCAAGTCAGCTCAATGGCAAGCAAATGATTCACTCTATTTCAATAGAGAGCAGAAGCTACAGACATGCAAGTACTGGTAATACATACTTTTGGCAACTCATGCTGACGTCGGATTGATGATGTTCTCCATCCAACCATATCTTTTTGTTTCGTTAAGTGGATAACATATCAGAGGTAAGAAGTGTAACTTGGCATTAATAATTAGTACACAATCAAAGAAATGAAGCTGTTAAAGGATACGGTCAAAATTGGCATTAGCATATGCTACGCGCCGTTTGAAAGAACGCAACGCCGATCTGCATAAGATATACTGTACTTAGACTTGACACAACCTGAACAAAGAATAAAAGGACCTCATTTCTATACAGACACATTTTATCAATCATTTCAAATAGAAGGGAGAAGTGTACACTAATAACCTGAACTGTAAATCACCAGAGTCATCAACCATTCGAAGGAGGAGTGGGCGTCTACCATCATCATTGTCTGTAAGGAATAAATGCTTTCCAGTTCTCCCAACAATCAAATGTGCAGTTTCTGAAGCTCTTCGCTCAAGGAAAGGCAGGCCACATAAAAAAGGTAGCTGGTTGGAAGAATCTGAACATGAGACTAACATTACTGAAGAATTTGAATGTTCTTGCTCTACTTCAAGTGAAATCAAGGCACTTCATGATTATACATAACGCATAGGAAAAGTAATTTAGTAAATTAACAGAAACATGAGTGTCCATGAAATTCACAGAAATATCATAATTAAAGTTCTATATGAAATTGCATGGCTGGCTAACTTTCACAGATTAGCTAGAACATAATATTCTAACATTTAATGGCTTTAAAGTTTAAACAATTACTGGGTAACCATGAGAAGCTAACATAAGAAAGAATAAACGGACTGGCATAGCTCTTTTTCATTAATTGTTAAACAGAAAAATAGATCCCGCTTACCTGTTTGTTTCCACTTGAACCCAAATGTGGTGATGCAAATGTTATGAAATTCATAGGTTCTAAACCAGCAATGTGACCCTCCAAGTGCTCATCATCATCTCTGCCCCCAGAAGATTTACTTCTACTATTAGGTTCATAGAGCCTTCCTATAGCATATCTGGCAACAAGGCCACCAAGAGAATGCGCCACAAACGAGATTTTCTTCACTCCTCGTCTTTGCTCTACAACTGATAGAACCTATAGTAATTCAGTTAGGTCTCAACACCAGACAATAAGGCTGGAATATAGTAC